>OU452318.1:17115329-17778869 GCA_911728475.2 Pterostichus madidus
GTAGCGTCTGAAATCTGACCCAAGCCATGAAACCACTTGACTTAGGGACATTTACATGCAACTCCAGCGATAACTGCACACATGTGTTTATCTAAACATTCCTAAGGGCTGCAAAGACGCACCCAGAACCAGCCTGGCATCATTCGAAGTATTGGCCTTGTTTTGTACAGTTCAGTTGTGCAGTGCTGTGTTAGCTTTGATATAAACTTGTGATTAAGTGTCTGACTAATCAATTAGTGTACTCTGGATTACCTGAGAGCTTCTATCTATCGGTGAGTTTGTCAATCATTGAGTTCTACGTATCATGCATGAATTATAATGTGAGCGTCACTTGAGGTGACGTCACGCTGTGTGCATGATGTGTGTATGTACTGGGGCTCTACTTAAAACACTACCTAGAGAACTCAGTGCCACCGGACATAGAGCCCTGGAGGGGCTCATGTCACCTCAATTCGCTGTCTTGCGTCTTTGAGTCAACGGTGTTCTTAGTGAGCGACACGGAACCAACCGTTTCGGGGGGCAACGGTGCGTCATTATGATACTGGTACTATCATAGGTGTCGCCCTACGTGAGTTAACCCGCTGGCTTCCTGTACCTGGGGAAGGCTGGTGGCAACGGTGTGACAATATCCTGCCTTCTGGTAGCGATAGGTGTTGCCGAACTCTATGAGTTGATCCGCTGGCTTCCCATATGTGGGGAAGGCTGGTGGCAACGGCGCTACAATATCCTGTCGGTTAGACGATGATAGGTGTAGCCAACCCATCGGTGTTCACTACAGTTGGTAGTGAGCTGTGTCGGTGAACCCAACGGCCTATCTGTTAGCCCGAGTTCCTATCCTGCCTCTGGATGAGGTATATCATTGATAATTCCAGTCTAATTAACCTGCAACGCCCCAATGGTGGGGATTGATGTGCGTGACTCTGCGATGACACTCTCACTGAGCTTTATGTCTCAAATTCACCTTTATTTACAGGAGACGGCTGATTAATTTACCTGAGTCACCTGACTCACCTGACGCGGCGTGTACACCTACATCTGGTTCACGCCATATCATCACACGCCCTGACTATACATATACAGTTTGTATAATTATTGTTTCACCCTCATTTTAATATTACATACCACGTTAATACCTCAGAAGTGGTATAAAATAGCGTCATCTTCATCTATCATCAATTTATTTACCCATCGTTATAATAACGAAATACTTTAAATCCGCCTCTGCTGATACTGCTAATTTATATCAGTCATTATATTCCGAGTAGAATGTGTTTGAATATATAATAATTTAATAAAAGTTTAGCTGAATTACCGCCCACCGTCATATGATTATATATAACACTTTTTACTGTGTTATCACAACTATATTTGTATATTTAAATATAACGTTGTATTTGGAAGGAATTCTTTATTATAATTATTATATTTTTATCAGCCCTTATGTATTATATTATAATATTTTATAGACAATTGAATTTCATAAATTTTTCGGTATATATGCGTAAAGAAACAATGATATTATTAAAATGTACTTGATACAAACAAAATCTATCATTTATAATCAAGTTATAATGATCAATTTTTGCTGACCTAAAAATATAACGCTAAGCGCTGACGCCATCATTCGATTATTTGGATAGACGCAGTTCATTGTGGTTTTCCGATGATTACTAATTTTGATTCGTGTTGTTCACTTATCTGTTTTGAAAATAAAAGTTTTAATTGTTGAACAATTGATTACAACTATGAATCAAGTAAACGGAAACCTATTTTGGTTGTTGCATATTTGGTGTTAATAAAAAGTAGATAAATTCAGTTAGTCATTATTCGTCAGATAGTTTTGTTCGATATTGAAATTTGTTCTTCTTCTGAGTTTTATCTACAACATATCGAAAAAGGTTTTAACGGTGGAAGAATTAGAAGTTATTATACGTGCTCCAGATTTTTATAACGTTATAGAGAAAGATACAATCGTTAATGTTATCCGAATTTCGCCAAATCCTGATTAACTGACTAATGAAAATGAAGCGTCAGAGGGTGAATTATAATCACGAAATGTAAAAGATGTGACGGTAGAATTAATGTTTCAATACGAAGAGATTGCTACACCAAAAAATCCGAGGAAACTAATTATCCTGTACTTATCTCGTATGGTGAAAAATAAATTCTACTTATAATAAACTACGATCTTCTATGAACAGTCTCATGAAAATCTTATTAGTCGGGCAGAAAAATTGAAAGATGAAACTTCTCTGCAAATATTTGAAACTATGATCACATAGTGAGACTGTGAAATATGCAGGTGATGTACAAATGACCAAAATATATAGTTTTTTCGAAAATGAGTTAAAAATATTTTTGGGATGAATTACATTCTATTATTATTCCTGAAATTGTACTTTATGCATTGAAGCGCAAAAATTATTTATTGTTATATGATTCTGAATCTTCAAGCGCCTAGCGTCCTATTTATACAACACCCATTTAAAAAAAAATAGTAATCATAATTTTTTATTATTAGTGTACATACGTTAACAGTTTTAGTAGTTATTTTCAAATATTCAAAAAAATTTAGAAATTGGGCGTTAATGGGTAAAAAACAAAATGTTACAAATATGTCATGCAGACATGTCATATTTAATAGGTTAAATTCTTTAGTATGAAGTATATATGTCAAGAATATTTCTTAAATTCACAGTAAATAAATTCTGTTGCGACCATAACAAATCGTTTCCATTTATTTATTTCTGTCAAATAATCGTCCAAATATTACTAAATTGGCGGGTTTAATTAAATACAATATCAATAAAAACATGTAAGTATCTTATTTCTGCGACCACTCATCCAGCATAGTATATGCCTTCAAGAAGCTCGAAATTGCCTTTAAAAAAGATAGCTACAATTTAATCACGATTAAAGATCTAGATACCTTTTAATCACTTATTTGAAATGCACAACAATGGAAAATGAGGCTATCTGATTGGTTGAAAATATAATGAATGAAATAATCAATATTAATTTCTCTATAAAAAAATATATATTTCTAGTAAGATCGTAAACGCCGGTGGGACCTGCTAACCGGTGGGCACTCCTAATCCGTGGCGCCTAATTGATACAGCAGATACATCTGATGCGACTCCTCTGTACATTGTACAATCTTAGACAAAGTCAATAAAATTTATCCAGACGTGTATCGTCTCACAATATTTTGTTCAAATTTATCAAAAAATCATGTCTGGCGCTGTTATTAGTGATAGAAATGTAAAATTCAAAAAACCGAAATTTTTATTGCCTCATAAATGGTACAAACAATATTTATTTTGCAACGCAGGAATTAACCACAATAAGACAATTGGATGACGATAGCACGTTGTTCGTGAAACCACACTTGATAATATTTCAATATCCGGCTGATGTTATTGTACGCGGGTAACCACTGTTTGATATCATTTATAACTGAATAAGGAAAAGTTTTGAGGAAGGAAAACATACTCGGAAACTGATAAAATTTGAATCACTGAATCAGTTCGGTCTTTGGTTTCGCGGACAGAACTTTAAGTTTCGTAGTGTTTGTTTTTGCGTCGGTCAATTGATTTTTTTGTTTCAATTAAAATGTTACTCTCAACATACATCGTTGCCATACTTTTGATGTTCATTCAAGGTAAGATCATAATATTTTATCTATATCAAGACAGGCGGTAGTTGTCGACGCCAAGATCAAGCAGCCTACGGCCGGCGACACTGACTGTCTATATTACAGTAACGAAGACTTTGAACCAATATTCGAAAATTGTAATTCCATTTATCTTTTTATTAGCCGATAAATTAGTCACGTTAAACATACGATAATTTACTACATACCACCCTTGTTTGTATTAGATACAATTTTTGTATTAATTATTACTTTACAAGCTATTATTTCCCTATATAAGATTTTTTTCAATCAATTTTTCGTTCCTCTCGACGCATTTTGTTTGACTTTTCGCGACTTGTCCGACTAGCGGCAGCACCTTACGCTCAGTTCGACAACTTCGGCTCTCGAGCTCGCTTCGTTGTCGATCGGAAACTGATGCAAAACCAGAAGTACAAAACTAAAATTTATTGACTTTTGACATTGCGAGTTACCAAATTTGTGTAAAATATATGTTTAAAGTTCATATGCAAGTATTTCTGTATTCAAAAATATATAATCAAGACAGGCGTTAGTTGTCGTCGCCAAGATTAAGCAGAGAACTGACTGTCTATATTACAGTAATATAAACTTTGAGCCAATATTCGAAAATTGCAATTCCATTTAATGTTTTATTAGCCGATAATCGTCTTTGGTATCAATTAAAAGGTCTTTTGAAGTGCTCGCGTGCAAAATTTAATACTTTTCGATCGTCAATTGTTATAGTGAAAGTGCTTCAAAACCCATCGTCTTTGGTATCAATCGAAAGGTCTTTTGTAGGGCTTACATGCAAAATTGGAATTTTATCGATTAGCAATTGTTTTAATGAAAGTACTTGGAAACCTATCGTGTTTGGTATCAAATGAAAGGTTTTTTCAAGGGCTTGCATGCAGAATTAGAATTTTTTCGATCAGCAATTGTTTTAGCGAAAGTGTTCCAAAACCTATCGTGTTTGGTATCAAATGAAAGGTCTTTTTAAAGGCTTGCATGCAAAATTGGATTTTTTTCGATCGGCAATTGTTCTAACGAAAGTATTCGAAAACCTATCGTGTTTGGTATCAAATGAAAGAACTTTTGAAGGGCTCGCGAGCAAAATTTAATACTTTTCGATTGTCAATTGTTTTAGTGAAAGTGCTTCAAAACCCATCATCTTTGGTATCAATCGAAAGGTCTTTTGTAGGGCTTACATGCAAAATTGGAATTTTATCGATTAGCAATTGTTTTAATGAAAGTACTTGGAAACCTATCGTGTTTGGTATCAAATGAAAGGTTTTTTCAAGGGCTTGCATGCAGAATTAGAATTTTTTCGATCAGCAATTGTTTTAGCGAAAGTGTTCCAAAACCTATCGTGTTTGGTATCAAATGAAAGGTCTTTTTAAAGGCTTGCATGTAAAATTGGATTTTTTTCGATCGGAAATTGTTCTAACGAAAGTGTTCGAAAACCTATCGTGTTTGGTATCAAATGAAAAATCTTTTGAAGGGCTCGCGAGCAAAATTTAATACTTTTCGATTGTCAATTGTTTTAGTGAAAGTGCTTCAAAACCCATCGTCTTTGGTATCAATCGAAAGGTCTTTTGTAGGGCTTACATGCAAAATTGGAAATTTATCGATTAGCAATTGTTTTAATGAAAGTACTTGGAAACCTATCGTGTTTGGTATCAAATGAAAGGTCTTTTCAAGGGCTTGCATGCAGAATTAGAATTTTTTCGATCGGCAATTGTTTTAGCAAAAATCTATCGTGTTTGGCATCAAATAAAAGATCTTTTTAAGGACTTCCAAAGGTATTCCAAAACCTATCGTGTTTGGCATCAAATGAAAGGTCTTTTTGAGGGCTTGCATGCAGAATTTAAATTTTTTCGATCGGCTATTGTTTTAGCGAAAATTTTCCAAAACCTATCTTGTTTGGTATCAAATGAAAGGTCTTTTTAAGGGCTTGCACGCAAAATTGTTTTTTTTTCGATCGGCAATTGTTTTAGCGAAAGTGTTCCAAAACCTATCTTGTTTGGTATCAAATGAAAGGTCTTTTTAAGCGCTTGCATGCAAAATTGGATTTTTTTCGATCGGCAATTGTTTTAACGAAAGTGTTTCAAAACCTATCGTGTTTGGTATCAAATGAAAGATCTTTTGAAGGGCTCGCGAGCAAAATTTAATACTTTTCGATTGTCAATTGTTTTAGTGAAAGTGCTTCAAAACCCATCGGCTTTGGTATCAATCGAAAGGTCTTTTGAAGGGCTTACATGCAAAATTGGAATTTTTTCGATTGGCATTTGTTTTAATGGAAGTGCTTCGAAACCTATCGTGTTTGGCATTAAATGAAAGGTCTTTTTAAGGACTTGTATGCAGAATTAGAATTTTTTCGATCGGCAATTGTTTTAGCGAAAGTGTTCCAAAACCTATCGTGTTTGGTATCAAATGAAAGATCTTTTGAAGGGCTCGCGAGCAAAATTTAATATTTTTCGATTGTCAATTGTTTTAGTGAAAGTGCTTCAAAACCCATCGTCTTTGGTATCAATCGAAAGGTCTTTTGAAGGGCTTACATGCAAAATTGGAATTTTTTCGATCGGCAATTGTTTTAGCGAAAGTGTTCCAAAACCTATCTTGTTTGGTATCAAATGAAAGGTCTTTTTAAGGGCTTGCATGCAAAATTGGATTTTTTTCGATCGGCAATTGTTTTAACGAAAGTCTTTCAAAACCTATCGTGTTTGGTATCAAATGAAAGATCTTTTGAAGGGCTCGCGAGCAAAATTTAATACTTTTCGATTGTCAATTGTTTTAGTGAAAGTGCTTCAAAACCCATCGGCTTTGGTATCAATCGAAAGGTCTTTTGAAGGGCTTACATGCAAAATTGGAATTTTATCGATTGGCATTTGTTTTAATGAAAGTGCTTCAAAACCTATCGTGTTTGGCATTAAATGAAAGGTCTTTTTAAGGACTTGTATGCAGAATTAGAATTTTTTCGATCGGCAATTGTTTTAGCGAAAGTGTTCCAAAACCTATCGTGTTTGGCATCAAATAAAAGGTCTTTTTAAGGACTTGCATGCAGAATTGAAATTTTTTCGATCGGCAATTGTTTCAGCGAAAGTATTCGAAAACCTATCGTGTTTGGCATCAAATGAAAGGTCTTTTTGAGGGATTGCATGCAGAATTTAAATTTTTTCGATCGGCTATTGTTTTAGCGAAAATTTTCCAAAACCTATCTTGTTTGGTCTCAAATGAAAGGTCTTTTTAAGGGCTTGCATGCAAAATTGGATTTTTTTCGATCGGCAATTGTTTTAACGAAAGTGTTTCAAAACCTATCGTGTTTGATGTCAAATGAAAGATCTTTTGAAGGGCTCGCGAGCAAAATTTAATACTTTTCGATTGTCAATTGTTTTAGTGAAAGTGATTCAAAACCCATCGTCTTTGGTATCAATCGAAAGGTCTTTTGAAGGGCTTACATGCAAAATTGAAATTTTATCGATTGGCATTTGTTTTAATGAAAGTGCTTCGGAACCTATCGTGTTTGGCATTAAATGAAAGGTCTTTTTAAGGACTTGTATGCAGAATTAGAATTTTTTCGATCGGCAATTGTTTTAGCCAAAATCTATCGTGTTTGGCATCAAATAAAAGATCTTTTTAAGGACTTGCATGCAGAATTGAAATTTTTTCGATCGGCTATTGTTTTAGCGAAAGTGTTCCAAAACCTATCGTGTTTGGCATCAAATGAAAGGTCTTTTTGAGGGCTTGCATGCAAAATTGGATTTTTTTCGATCGGCAATTGTTTTAACGACAGTGTTCGAAAACCTATCGTGTTTGGTATCAAATGAAAGATCCTTTGAAGGGCCTGCGAGCAAAATTTAATACTTTTCGATCGTCAATTGTTTTAGTGAAAGTGCTTCAAAATCCATCGTTTTTGGTATCAATTGAAAGGTCTTTTGAAGGGCTAACATGCAAATTGGAATTTTATCGATTGGCATTTGTTTTAATGAAAGTGCTTCGAAACCTATCGTATTTGGTATCAAATAAAAGATCTTTGGAAGGGCTCGCGTATAAAATTCACACTTTTCGATCGTCTATTGTTTTAATGAAAGGACATCAAAATCCATCATTTTTTGTATCAATTGAAAGGTCTTTTGAAGAGCTTTCTTGCAGAATTGGATTTCTATTGATCGGCAATTGTTTTAGTGATAGTGATTCAAAACCTATCATATTTAGTATATATTAAAAGATTTTTAGATGGACAGCCGTGTAGAATTTAAAAGTCTTAGATTCGTAATAATTCAATTTATATTGTGTCTATTGTCTTACTGAAGTTAATTCTACATCAGTGTCCGCGGAGATTAGCGTGAGGCCTGGCAAAGCCAGGCCGACCGCTAGTATTTATTATTATTCCAATACGTGATTGTAGTAATAAGAGCATTACTATACAAGAGCTTATTAATAAACAATTGGTTGTGAAAGAAAATGTAGAAGCTCAATGTTCAGAATGCATGCACTCACATAAATTACATAAAACCGAATTAGTTTCTTTTGGCACAGTATTAATTTTCCAAATTCTGTTATTTGAAAATGAAAATGGATATATTCGGAAACTAACTGATACACGTAATATTTAAAACGTTTCAATGGGAACTTATTTGATTCAAGGATATAAATAAAAAGTGCTATATTTCACCATGGTACTTCAATGGCTGAGGGACACTACACAATATGATTAAAAAAGGAAAATCAAGGATGCTTGCAAATGATTCTCACGTTGGAAAACAAACTTCGCCAAGAAACTCTAAACATGCTTATATATTTATTTTAGAACTAATTTAGATTTTTATAGAAAGATGTAATAACAATATACCAATACCAAATATCATTTATAATATAGGGTCAAACTATTGTATCAAAAAAAAGTGATATCTTCCAAAAAAACTTAAACTGGTAACATTTTAAACACTGGGGTCGCCAAGGTTTTTTTTAATTAATTTTTTTTTTATTTGACCCGATATTTTTAAAACTGTTCGATAAGGTTTTTTAAATTCGAATATTTTTCTTGGCTTAATTAGATATCACTTTTTTAAAAATCTGTAATATATAGATATTACAATTTTTGGGGAAGGAATCTGCGCAATCTTGGCGTACCTTTAACAATGTAATTGTTTTTTTGGAAGATTAATATTATCGGTTAAAAGCATATGACCGGCGATCGTAGGTTCCAGGATCAAATTCTAGCGATATCCCAATTTTTCTCTTTATAATTAAATTAACTTTGATGCTTTTCGAAAACACAAAGCAAATACATGGTTCTTCGACTTTGCGGTGATTCTAATGATGTCGTTGTTTTTCCGAAAAAACGTACAGATAACTAGATCTGAGGAAGAATGTGAAATTTAAGATTTAATTCCAAAATGGTGGCAGATAGAAACAAAAGTTTCAAATAGAAATTGTAAATATCAAAGCCCTCTTTACACTAGGTAGTAAAGAGATGTTTTTACTTCATAGTTTTTTTAAATATAACACAAAGCTAAATTTTTTAAATTGGAAGATCCAAATTTTTATCCATTAGGATATTTTCTATTAATTTAACACTATTTATTTGTTTTATTTGAATAATAATATCCTATTAAATTAATAAAAATATCCTATGTAAAACAAACAAATTAGTTGGCTATGAACAAGAAAGACAACAAATAATTTAACAATTGATAAATATATTTTTATTAAGATTATTTATAATAGTAAGGCCAGTAAATTACGAAAGAAGTAAACCTGGAAATTATAATTAGTAACAAGAATGTGAAACAAATTTAAGTCATTTACTTGAAATATTCAAATGTTGAGCCAATTTTTTCCAGGTACATGGAACATCTTCAATTGATAAATTGTTTGTTGTCTTTTGTTTTCATAGCCACCTAATTTATATATTTTTAATACGATATTAATAATAATTTAATAGGATATTATTGTTCAAATAAAACAAATGAACACTGTAAAATTACAAGAAAAATCTCTCTTTGCAATGGAATACAAAATATATACTTGTTACCATTTTAAAAATGCAGCTTTGTGTCTTTTCGAAAACAATAAAGAAAAAAAATATTTTTACAACCTACTGTGAAGAGGTCTTTGATATCCACAATATCTATTTGAAACTTTTGTTTCTATTTACCACCATTTTGGAATTAAAATAATTAAATAAAATTTCACATTTTTCTTCAGATCTAGTCATCTCTAACCGCAAATAATTACACTACATTGTTCATTTAATCGAAGTTGTACCACTCATAGTTCTCGAGATCCCAATGATCGCCCAAAAAACTCAGCCTGTATAATGTAATCACGTCATTTTACTCGATTAGTGATATTAGTGAGAAGCAATTAATAGTTAGATAACAGAAATAAATACAGTAACATGTAGTGCAGTCACAAAAATTATTAAGATTATAGAATGTCTGAAACTAAGAGCAATTTCATTAATGATTAGTGACTTGAAAACCTGGATTTAAAATTGTGTAAAATAGCTATATTTTTAAATAGATAGACATGGAAGAAAAACGATGTGCGAATTTTATATACAACGATGTAACTGTCACATTTCTTATCTTCAATAGTGTTCATCATAATTGAAGTTTTAATAAAATAATACGTCTTTCGTGTTTTCCTTAATATTTGCAACATTTCGTGTAGAATAATTGCATTATTTTTCGATTTTATTTAATTGGTGGAATTCAGTTTTCCGTGAATTCAATTTCAATGCCATTGTTTCCAAATTCAATAATTATATGTTGTGTTATTAATAATGTACTAATTACTAACACTACGCTATGTGCATAAAACTAACTCATTATTTAATAGATTCGTAAAAATATTAGAATTAATAGTAATTACAACAAAAAGTTGAAACCAAACAACTGTCAGTCGCAGTCAGTCGCGAATTGAAATTTCCCTGCGATTTAGTCTTCAAGAAATAATTAAATGGTAGAAATTTCATTGATCCCGGATCAAAAATAATTTTCTAAAATTCCTTAAATTATTTGTATTTCACATTAAGTGCTACTGAATTCAGTAAACATATATTAATAACTTGACCACAACTTTTATTTTAATTATGTAAGGGTTCAATGGTGAACAAATAACTTTTAATTATTTCGATAAAATGTTAATATTAACCATTTAAAACATTATGTTCTGCCATATACTTTACATGAAGAGCAAATAATTTTACGATTACAAAAAAAAATTCTTTTTGATTCGAGATCAGCATACTGCCATTTAATTTTTTTCCTGAACTATTGAAACACCTTGTATAAAAGCACTACTAAGTCACGACTGACTAAGCTGAGTTACAATGATCAGATTCCATATTTCATTGTCACTATTTAGCGTTTAATATTAAACTAAACTCCCTAGGGGTCGTGAACAGAAGAGTTGTGCTAACAAACAGTGTGAAACTAAAAAAGGTGTACTTAAAAAATAATAAATTTCCTCCTCTTGAATACATACCAACATTACCTAGGTCATACCCCTATATATATTTAAAAATATATATATCACTTATCATAACAAACACCCTCCTAAACTAAAATAACCTAAATATCACATTCCATATTCCACTGACATCTGGTGCGACATCTACCGACAGGTAGCTGTGGCTACCAAACCATCTACACAGTAGATGGTTAACAGAACGAATGGCGGACAGCGCTACACCTGCCGGAAAAGAGCGGATACACTATCGCCCATTTACAGAGCTAAATGGTTTGCGTCATAGAAGATCTCGCTCTAGAAGATGGCACTACAGGCTACACCAGGTAATAACAACAACCTAAACCAAAATAACCAAACATACTCTAACATAACTAAAATGCCAACAAACCAAAACATATATCCTAAAAAGGAACAAGCTATAATCCTAAACTCTCTAACTGAAATCCCTATTAAAGAATACGTAATCGCACTAGGTGGAAAAATAAAACCAGAAAACATCACTCACGTTTCTCGCTTATCCAACCAAAGGATCTGCATATATTTAAAAAGCAAAGAAATAGTAGATGAACTTGTAAACAAACATAATAAAATTCAAGTCCAAAACACGATCACAGAAATACGACGATACATTACACCGGCAACAAGAGTAATGATAACAAACGTATGCCCGTCAATACCTGACGAAATTATCTTAAAATCATTGCATTCACTCAATATCAAAACAATATCACCAATTAATAACCTACGAGCAGGATTCCAAGAACCAGAATATATGCACATTTTAAGCTTTAGGAGGCAAGTTTATGTTCCAGAAAACGATAAACAAAAAATTCCTGAATCATGATAATACACTCTTCCAACAACCAAACACCAATACAAACCAAACAACCTACCCAAATACCATATAATCCCTCCCCCCAACAATCACAACTTCTACAACAACAAAAGAATGCAAACAAACAAAAAACCGAGTCCCAAGAAGCAGTACCAGAAACAAACAAAGACACAAACAAACACACAGAAGTATCAGAAACAAATAAAAGACAAAGAAACATCAGAAGAAACACAGACCTACTACAACTCTCATAATACGGAAAACAACGCATCCACCAAACAACGAATACCAATACTTCGACTCAAAAAAACAAATAGAAGCAAAACCCCTCCAGTACCAGAATCAACAAATAAAAGAAATGCACCATCCAACTCAGAAACTGAAGATAATAATAAAGACATACAAATAGAAGAACTACTTGAAAAACAACAGAAGAAAAAAATGAAATCTACGTCTACTAACATATCACAAAGCCAACTAACGAATCCATTAAGTAAAATAGAAGAATTAATAAAAACAAGTCAACATAAATACATTCTTAACTATGAACAGTTTATAGACATACTTGAAAATTCACAAGGTGCAAACTATGAACAAGTACATAATATACTAAACGAACATACAGACGAACATGGAAAAGTTATAGATATGTTACGAGATATTCATACAAAAATAAAAGGTCATAAAATAAAATACAGAATAAGTAAAATCATCAAAAAACTAAAAAAATATGAGTCAAACATAGACAAAGACAGTTTAAACAGTTCACTAGACAACCTATCGCAAATAACATCACAAGAAAAACAGTCAGAAATATCAAATGGAGAAGACGAAAACTCAGAATCAGAAACTAACTAAAATACCTAAAACAAAACAAATACTATCAAAATGACAATAATACAGTGGAACTGTAATGGCTTCTATACCCACCTACCTGAAATTCAAAAACTAATATACGATACAAATCCAACATATATCTGCATTCAGGAAACCAGACTACACCCCCACCATAATATAAACCTAAAGAACTATACAATTTATAGAAAAGATCGAATAAATGATGCAAACGCCAGTGGCGGAGTTGCCATTTTTAGTAAAAACACCCAACATACCCAACAAATCCATATACAATCAGAACTAGAAGTTACAGCCATAACAACTCTCATACCAAAAAAAATTACAATCTGTAATTTATACATCCCTCCAGACCACCGTACCACCAAAGAGGAATTAGAGAATATAATAGAACAACTAACCCCACCATTCATCATACTAGGAGATTTCAACAGTCATAACCCCCTATGGGGCTCCAATAAAACCAATAGACGTGGCAAACTAGTCGAAGAAATCATAGATGACAATATGATAATCCTCAACGATGGAACACCAACCCATCTCTGTCCTAGAACTGGCACATTCACAAGCATTGACCTCTCCATATGTGATCCTAGAATTGCACACATCCTAAACTGGCAAGTCATTTCCTACCCTCACAACACTGGCCACTTCCCAATAAAAATAGACACCGCTCCGCTAACAACTGAAGTAAACGAAGTACATCCAATCTACCATAAATGGAATACTGAAAAAGCAAACTGGACACTTTTCAGGGAAATTTTAGAAACAAAAGACATAACAAATAATACAAATATTGACAATGCAGTTCAAAAACTCACAGAAGAAATAAGAAATGCAGCACTAATAACACTAGGACAAAAAAATCCAAGTCCCAAAAATAGGAAAGTCCCTTGGTGGAATGAAGCCTGCAAAATTGCTACTAAGAACAACAAAGCAGCCTTGTATCAATACCGAAAAACTCAAACGCAAGAAAACCTAATAAACCTAAAGCGTACCAGAGCATTGGCCAGAAGAACCATCCTATCAGCTAAAAAACAATCGTGGCAAGAATACGTATCCAAATTAAACGAATCTACAAACCCTAAAGAAGTCTGGAACAAAATTAGAAATATAAAAGGAACAAAAATTTACCAACAGACACCAACATTAATAAACAACGATAAAATATACTCGACACCACAAGAAATAGCTGAAATACTTGCAAAGACTTTCGAACAAAACTCGAGTGACAACATGTACAATAATAATTTTCTAATACATAAAGCAGAAGAAGAACAATATATAATAGAAACAGAAGAAAACAACAGGTCAAGCATAAATAGTCCGATAACAAAAAATGAACTAACATACACCATAGAAAATTTAAAATGCAACAGCAGCCCGGGACCAGATCAAATAACTTATGAAATAATAAAGCAACTACCAGAAAATATATTAAACCACCTCCTGAAAATATATAACAAAATATGGATGCAAAATGTATACCCGCTAGCATGGAAAGAAGTTCTTACCATACCCATACCAAAACCAGGAAAAGATAAATCAATTCCGTCAAACTACAGACCCATCTGCCTCTCAAACACATTGAGCAAAGTGCTTCAAAAAATCATAAACCGAAGACTCCAATGGTTCTTAGAATCCAACAATATATTACAGAAATCACAAAGTGGATTCAGAAATGGAAGATCGACCCTAGACCAAATTGTAACACTAACCACAGAAATCGAATACGCATTTTCAAACAAACAAGATATGATAGCCATATTTTTTGACTTGGAAAAGGCGTATGACACCACATGGAAATATAAAATCCTTAAAAACATTCAAGAATACGGTCTAGAGGGAAATATTCTTCTATACACACAAAATTTTCTAAGTGATCGAAGATTTAAAGTTAAAACTAATGGATATCTATCCGAATCAAGACAGCAAAAAAATGGAATCCCGCAAGGAGAAATTCTTAGCGTCACGCTATTTCTACTGGCCATCAACCAAATTACATCCTTCATACCAACACAAGTCAACATTTCACTATTCGCCGATGACCTTGTTGTCTACATTAAAAACAAAAATCTAAACACTATCCAAAACAAACTACAACAAACTATAAACAATCTAGAAATTTGGACAAGTCAAACAGGATTCAACTTCTCACAATCGAAAACAAAATGCATACACTTTACAAGAAAACGAAAAATACATTACAAACCTAGATTGAAGATAAATAACACGGAAATTGAATACACAAACTCATTGAAATTCCTAGGAATAACTTTACACTATAAACTAAACTGGAAACCACACATACAAAATCTAAAAAAGGAATGTTCACAACGTATCAATCTACTAAAAGCACTAAGACACCAAAAGTGGGGAGCACAAAAAGAAACAATACTAAAACTATATAGATCACTAATTCGATCAAAGCTGGATTATGGCTGTATCGCATACGCCACTACTAACAAAACCAATCTGGAAATCCTCGACCGAATAGCACACCAGTCAATAAGAATAGCGTCCGGTGCTTTTCATACTAGTCCTACCAAATCCCTTCTAAACGAAGCAGGCGAACAAGCGCTAGAATACCGAAGAACCCAAATAATAATATCCTATATCCTAAAACTACAAGCAAACCCAAACAATCCAGCCTATAAACAAATATTTAAAAGAAACACAGAATCAATAAAACACCATACCCCCATACAACAATATATAAATACCTCACTTGAAAAAATCAACTACACCATTCCGAAAATACACCTCAAAACATACAGCGACACTCCCCCCTGGAAAATAAATATACCACCACTAATCCTGGACCTCCTACGATTCCAAAAACCAGAAACGTCCCCTCAAGTATACCAAATCGAATTTCAACAAATCAAAAACAAATTCCAAGATTTCCACTTTATCTACACAGACGGATCTAAGACAGAGAACAACACTGGAGCAGCCATAGCAGAAGGAGATAACACAATCAAAATTCGCCTACCAAGCAATACTAGCTCATACACAGCAGAACTAGTCGCAATAAAAACAGCAATAAACTACATTAATACACAACTAGAACAAAATACAAACAGTGCAATTTGCTGCGACTCCATCAGCGCCCTCTATAAAATAAAACAGACATACCCACAAGACCCGATAACCCAAGAAATACAAGAAGAGCTGTACACTGCAGAAAGAAACCAAAAGAATATAGTACTTATATGGATACCTTCCCACGTAGGATTACAAGGTAATGAAAATGCAGACCGGGCAGCGAAACAAGCAGCGGAAGAAACCTCACCACTCGCCACACCACTACCAATCTGGGATGCAAAAAACACCTTAAAAAATGCAATTAAAAAGAAATGGCAAGAAGAGTGGACAAATCAAGAAAGAAACAACAACAAACTACGAGAAATTAAGGAAGACACAACAAACTGGCAAACACACAGAACAAGAAGAGATCAAATCACACTAACCAGGCTTAGATTAGGCCACACATTGATCACACACAAACACATATTCGAAAAAACAGAACCACCAACATGCTGCAATACACTCTTAACCGTAAAACACTTATTACTAGAATGTACACAACACACTCAAGCAAGACAAAAACATAAAATACCCAATACACTAAAACAAGCCCTAGCAAATAAACCAGACACAGAAGAAAACATAATAAACTACCTAAACGAAATACAAATCACAAACAAAATATAAATATTAAATGTAAATAATAATATTGTATCTATATAATAATTATTATGTACATCAATGCATCGGTCCTAATAGCCTGAGACGCTGAAGGACGATAAACTAATAAATAAAAAAAAAAAAAAAAAAAAAAACTCCCTAGGTTTAAGCTAGAACCATGATTGTGGGTTGCATGGATTGTTTAATTAAAATAACTCTGAATATAGATATTGTGATTTTGTTGTCATTTAATGTGAGTACGAAAATATGTAACCTGAAAATTTATTATTTTATATAATAATAATATGATTGTAATAAAGAAAACCAATTCAATTATGAAATAATAGATAATGGAGACATGAAGAGTAATTTTTTTATCAACATTTTTAAAATAAATTTGTATTTTAATTATAGACAACAAAACAGTTCTATATATAAAAGAATCCAACTAATTTATTGTGGCATTAGTAAAAATAATGCAGAATAGAAGATTTATTACAGTACTTTTCTCTGTACTCGTACACGCCAAAAGATTTGATAGTTGATGAACTTGTAAGACGAGCCCAATTTGAAATATATACGCGCAATTTAGCTTAAAATAAATATAAATATTCTAATAAAAACTATTATTCTTGGTACATGAGATCCATATTTTATAGCATGTAATACATAAATTTGTAATTTAATTTGTAACTTAAAACGTAAAGCTTGGCATATTTTCAAATATTTAGGTGTAATATAACAATGAACAAGTAATGGAAGTACAAAATAAACCATCGTCTGTCAGTTTAATTTTAAGCTGAATATTTTTTCAATCTTGATCGCCATCTAAAATCTGAAATATGAGGCATTATTTATGATATAAGTTTTTTTAGCTATCTCATATATAAAACGAGCAAATTCATCATATTTCACTACGATTTTACATGAAAATTAATTTTCTTAAAGTCAAACTAAATGTACTACTTGCAATACACCATACGATTTTCATCAAGAGTTGGAAGATCTTTTTGTAAATTATAAAATATAATACTTAAACTTATTGTTTTTATTAAATTATAATAAACTATATTGAAATAAATACTTTAAGAACAAATAAATGTAATATAAATCGGGTCAACATGATAATTAGTACCATGACTAGTATTTTATATATTTAAAATTTAGGGATACCAATTTATCTGCCTAACTTTTATTCTAATTTTGTTCAGATATTTGTTGGTGTACTTACCATAACAATGACAGTAATATCAAGTAATGTTAAGGTAGTACTAGAGTGAATTTTTTTTTTGCAGATGTGAATTAAATTTGGCACACCTAAACATTGGAGGTCATACGCATCCTGTTAAAATATGAAACACATTCATTGTCTGTGAACAAATATATTCGCTCGTAAATTTGAGTTCTTATACATGGCGCTTATGGCGATCATCACTCAGAATCGATCATATTTGGTTTGTGTACCTCTAAAATTTTGCAGTTTCATTTGAAAAACTAGTATGATGTTCTAGAACTATCCATGTATATTGTATCAGAAGGAGAAAGTTTTTTATCGTTTAGTAATAGATATACCTGTATAGCCATGCAAAACCTTGTTTTTAACGAAAAATTAAGAATCCCCATTTATAATGGCAACACCACACGGTGGCATGGTATTTGAAAATTTACTAGACCAACAACCTGTTAACAATTTATGATATTTAAATCATAATAGGTATAAAACACTTATTTTATTAAATTTTTATATATTTTTTTTAGCGTCAGTTTCCCAACTCGATAACCGATGGCGCCACCGTCACACTAGTACTACCTTAACTATCATATTTAAGATTTCAATGTTACTTTAAAAAAAAGCAGCTAATATTTAAAATTATCAATCATTTTTACGAAATATATTATGATAAAAA
The DNA here is from genome assembly GCA_911728475.2 of Pterostichus madidus. Taxonomy (NCBI): domain Eukaryota; kingdom Metazoa; phylum Arthropoda; class Insecta; order Coleoptera; family Carabidae; genus Pterostichus; species Pterostichus madidus. Next base: position 17,133,745 of record OU452318.1, read on the forward strand.
TTTTGAATATCCTAAATTGTAGCATATCAAAATAAAAGTCGGTACTCAGTACGTTAAATCAGGGAAAATCAGACAATATCAGAATAATATTGGTTTAATAGGATATGGTAAAGAATCGGCCAAACTCCAAATTATTAATTTATGTAGAAAGCTGTTTGATCACGCAATAAACCAGTAGCAAGATATTCTAATAGAGTCAAAAGAAATAAATAATAAATATCAGTTGAATTAGGGCAGTAAGTTGGAGCTGAATCTAATTTGAGTTTCGGGCCCAAGCAGTGTGACACGGCACCTCTAGAAGTATTATTTTCCTTTGTGTAGAAAGTGTTAAATGTGACTCTGTTTAGATTAGAAACATAATATGAAAATTGTACTCTTTGCTCGGAAGCAAATTTACAAATCATAATTTATAGTGTACTTCTACAATAAAATACAATATAAGCTAGGAATAAATCGATAGTCGATGGTGTGAAAATTAGAGTGATAATTGAATATATTTATAACAAAGAAAGAAAGACTTCTTTAATTAAGCCTCGTTCTGTTCTAACACTAATCCTTAGTCCAGAATAATGCATTTAGGGTATTCCAAAAAGAGATATTAAATTATAATTTGTCGAAATTAATCAGATTTACAAATCATTTATTAACATATTTCGTATTCACCGTGTAGGACTAAATTTATTTCAAACTACTTTGTTAATCGAGCTGAACCTTTTTATCAATTTATTTTAGATAAAATAAATCTAAAAAGTAAACAAATATATTTAGATCTTATAAATTTTGAAATGGCAAACAATTCACTTTATTGCTATGGCTGTCCTAACTTCTCGCAATTTTGACATTTGTGGCTAAATGCGTGACAAAGAAGATTCTAATAACTTTTGTGTCAAGTTTAGGGATACCAATTGAGTTCTAAACGCCAATTCGTGACAATGAATCTGGTGATTAATCCAGGGATTAATCCAGGGAATTTTAATTATTAACACCAATTCGTGACAATGAATTCAGTTTATCTGATCACTGTGTATTTCGCCGACTGACTGTGACTGATAGTACCTATTGCCACCTATAAAAGACCGCGGCCACTCATTTGACAACGTCACTATCTGTGATGTTATTCGGCTCTTTTTAATTCTGACATCTAAATAAGCACAATTTTTTACTAAATTTACAATAAAGTAATCAGGTACCTAGAAAATTTTTAGCCAGTCTTACACTTAAAATAAATAAATATAAAATAAAGTATTTACTAATATTTAAAAAATAAGAAAATTAGGAAAAACCTTTCCATCACTTGTCACAAGTTCCAAAAATTAACAGCACGTTTGAATCAACTTATCAGGTCATCATCAAACGGCTGGTCAGTTCAGCTTTAACCATAGACGCGTGCTGTTAATTTTTGGAACTTGTGACAAGTGATGGAAAGGTTTTTCCTAATTTTCTTATTTATTAAGACTCAGTTCCACATCGTATTTGACTTTTTGTCTTTATTTTATTTCAATTGCTATCATGCATTTTGCGATTCTGTCGGTAGATGGCACCACGGGTTTCTTCCTAGCTCTCATGTCATGTCTACCGTCGTAGTTACTTTTTAACATCAGTCAGTTCAGCTAAGACGGTATCACAATCCACTATTCCCCAGTTGGTCTAGTTGGATATATGATCACACCATACTGATGAGTCCGGAAGGACGAAACGCGTCTATGGTTAAAGCTGAACTGACCAGCCGTTTGATGATGACCTGATAAGTTGATTCAAACGTGCTGTTAATTTTTGGAACTTGTGACAAGTGATGGAAAGGTTTTTCCAAATTTTCTTATTTATTAAGACTCAGTTCCACATCGTCTTTGACTTTTTGTCTTTATTTTACTAATATTTATAACACATTAGACATAATTTTCAGATATTTAGTAATACATAATTCCGTTATAGCTATAAAACAACTTATTGCTAAATTAATAGTTTTCTTATTATTATTGCCATGTTCCGGAATGACCTTTTATTCGAACTATAATTTTCTTTATTTCCTAAATGCCTTTTTCCAGAATATCTTTTTCCCGTATGTTAATTTCTTGTAATTTCTGATTGATAATTGTCCAGAATGACAATTTTCCCGAACGACGAATTTAGAACGTAGATTTTCCGAATGCATTATCGTATATTTTCTATGAAATTTTTCAAATAACAATTTCACAGCATACCAATTTCCCGAATATTATTTTTCCATGCAGAAATTTTATAGATGCATTCTTACTTAAGGTCTATGTCCGGAATAACTATTTTCTCTTATTGCCATTTTTCATCATGTTATGTATTCTAGAAAAACAATTTCCAGAACAATGAATTTTTAAATGTAATTTTTTTAAATGGCCATTAACCAGATTAATAATGTTTTTACAAAAAAAAATTATTAACTTTCTTTTAATAATACAATAAGTATTTAAAAATGATTTAAAAAATTCAAGAAATCACATTCGGGAAAATTGCGTCCGTGTAATTAATATGCGGGAAAAATGTTTATTGTTAAATGTTCATTTAGGAAATTTGCAAATTAGTTATTCGGGAAAAGTTTATTTTTGAAATATGAATACGGAAAACTACATTCGGAAAATTTGCATGTTGGAAAATGGTCATTCGGGAAAATTGTTATTCTGAAAATTTACCAGTCGTGCACCTCCGTGTAATCTGCGTTCGTGAATTTGTTATTCGGGAAATTGGTTTTCTTTAAAATTGCCATTCAGGAAATTTTATTCGGAAAAATGGACGGTTACTCAAAAAACATACTGTAATTTAAGTTTAGAATAATTACCAACGTGAAGCCCTGACGAATATACCCTTCTCAAATAGTATATAAGGCAAACAGTCGGCCTGGCTTCACCAGGCCCTACAAACGACTTTTCATTTGATACCAAACACAACAGGTTTCGGAATATATTAAATTAAATAAAAAAATAAATATTTTGTACGTTAGCTCTACTTAAACACTTCCAGATAGTATCAAACACGATATGATTCGGAATCCTTTTTTGTTCGAAGTAATACGATAACGATCGTAAAGTTTCAATTATTTTCTTAATTTTAAAGCTCCTTCCTTTTAGCTTTGTGTTTGAAACAATTACCAATCGTAGAATTTAATTCTTTTATTTCATTACAAAATTCTCCCAAAAGTGACTCCAAATACGAAGTGGATCCAAATAATTTATGTGTAAAACCTTTTCATATGATGTTAAACACGGTAAGTTTCAGTAAAATTTTAAATAGGAAAGATTTGCTTCATAGTGGTGGATTCCATTTTACATAATAAGTTACATTTAAATAATTTCTAACCCTCACGCTAAGCTCCGCGACTTACTTTTGTAAAGGGGCCCACAGATTGCGTTTTAACGGGACTATTTTGTTTAACGAACAAGCGTGTTCGATCAAATTTGATGCAAAACAGAAGTGTGCAGCTGGAAAACTGTCGTCTTTGCTCACATTCGAAACTGATGAAAATAATCGGTCTGAATCTGATTATTTTCGTCGAATTTGTTTGATAGACTTGTCAGTTTGAGCAAATCTGAAGTGTGTGCGATAAACAGGTTTAAATTTTTAAATAATTAACCAATTTCGTCAAAAGGCATGCTTTCGATCATTTTCTTTATTTCTTTTTCTTTTTAGATTTTATGGCTAATGCTGACGTCACTGTACATAAATATATTGTCTTCATATTTATTAACTCATACTGCAAAACAAAACTGTAGTCTGTGTGCAACTTGCGTTCGTCGTTTTGATCGAACAGATTTGTTCGTCGAAAAAACAGTGCAGTAAAAATACAGTCTGTGAGCCTAGACAATTAACACAATTTAAATTGAATTATTGACTATCTAAAACTATTCAATTTGCACGTCTAATCTTCTAAAGACCTTTTAATTGATACCAAATACAATAGGTTTTGAATAATTTTCATTAAACAACTGCTGATTGAAAAAACTCTAATTCTGTACGCGAGCCTTTCATAAGATCTTTATTTGATATCAAAAACGATAGGTTTTGTATAACGTTCACTAAATAATTGTCGATCGAAATAATTCTAACTCTGCACACGAGCCCTTCAAAAAATATTTCGTTTGATACCAAACTCGATAAATTATAAATCACTTTCAATAAAATAATTACCGATCGAAAAATATGCAACTTTGTAGGCGAACTCTTTAAAAGATTTTTCATTTGATACCAAACACAATAGGTTTAGAAGAGCTTTAACAAAAAATTTGTTCATTGCAAAATTTCAATTCAACAAACGAGCCCTACAAAAGACTTTTTATTTGATACCTAACATGACAGGTTTTGTTGCACTTTCAATAAAATAATTGCCGATAGAAAAATTAGGAGTGCACAAATGATTTCAATTCAATTTATCTGTCTTTTTCAAAATTTACATTGTTGTGAACAAAATGTATTTTATTTTACTGTAATAATAATAATATTAATATTAATAATAAATCCCTTCTATTATAGATAACAAATTTAGTTGGGTTTATCTGTATAATTTATGAAAGTTGTCGATTTGACGTTTTGTTTTAAAACCAACTTCATAGAAAACCGTGAAAAATTATTTTTTTTAATTGCACATATTTGAAATATGTACATGTAATGTCTTCTCGGTCCCTTAATATGCACAAAATATTTCAAAATTTCTTTAAAATATCTAATATTTTAGTAATCTTTGATTAAAAATACGACACGTCCACTGATAAATGTCAAAATGACAGTAGATGTACAAGATTCACACATACTTTTTTGTGTTTTCCCAAAAAATTCTCGCAAATCATGCATTATAAAAAGCACGTCGTCCTAGTTGGATTAACTATCACAAAACAAAAAAAAAATTCAATTCAATTGGATAAACCGTGTAGGCTGATACTGACCGGCAAAGAAAGACAAAAAAATATTAAAATATTATTATATAAAAAATATTTAAACTTGTCAATTCGAGCAAAGCGTAAGTGTGTGGGGTAAACAGAAGACAGTGTCTCCAGTAGCGTAGTTAAAAAGGTTTTGCGCAGCTTGTATTTCGCAACGAACTGTTTTAATATGACAAATTCTCGTCAGATTAGTAAAATGTTTTTATTGGTATTTATAGAACAGTATCCCAGTCTTCCGTGTATATGGAAAATAAAATATCGCGAGAACAGTATTAAGAAAAACAAAGCATATGAACGGGTAAAGGGGTACATAAGTAAGTATTGTAATTCATTCTTAAATAATTAAACCAATCTCCAGGTTCCAGTTTAAAATAACACGTTAATATGTAAAAACTTGCTTTTCTTCGAGATCCATATCTTCACCCATTTTGTCCTTTATATTTATTCAGTTGCTAAAGAAAACCGATGTGTGTGCAACTCGCGTTCGTCAGTTTTGCTCGATCAGACTTGTTTATCGAGCAAAACGGTCCAACGAGTAGGTAAGTAGTGTGTGGGCCGTTTACGGAACACATCTAAACTCGTGACGTCACACGCCCGTGGTCTATACCTGTCAATTTGACATTTTGTTTTAAATCCAACTTCATAGTGGACTGTCAAAAATTTACTTTTTACATACAAAATAATAATTACCCTAATATGCCTAATATATTTCGGAACTAATGACAAAAATTTAATATTTAAGTAACTTATAATTTAAATTGCTACATGTTCACTGACAAATGTTAAAATTACAGTCGATGTTCTTCTTAAAAATACATTTTTCATTGAGTGTATAAAATTTAGCAGCAATTATAAATTATTATATAAGTTTAAATAAATTTGAATTTTTAGCAAATAATTTCAAAAATAAACCACAATAGAGTATCTAACTATGGAAGAAGAAAATACAGCTTGAATACAGTTATCAAAGTTAGCCATAATTTAGTCACAGTTTTCAGAAATCATGTTCCATTATTGAACTGGTTCCAGTAAAAAATAACAGTGCCTACACTGATTTGTTTTAGGAAAAATTTTGAAATCGTAAATGAAAAGAGAAAATTGGCTGTAGCCACCACAGTATTTCCCGACCATAAGTGTAAACCATTTGAACAAATTTGAAAAAAAAATTTACATTATTAGCAGCAAGCAGTGAAGTAGTTTACTTAAGTATGTTCTTTTATTTTTGGTCTTTTAAATTAAAAATTATTAAATAAACCAGAGCTTCTAAACTATTATTCGAAATATATTTCTTAGCTTCAAAAATCAAACATGATGTAAGCTACTATTATCAGGAAATAAAAAATTATTCTTTGTAACCTAACAAAACCTTATCTCAGTCTTTGCCATTTTCATACATTTATGATATTTATACTCCTTTGCGATGAGCTTTAAATTTCTGAAAAAGTTTTGGGATCACTGATAAGTAAATGTCATTGTAGGGGTGAAGGAAATTTTAAAAACTGGTCAGTGATACTGCACTTTAGACAATAATTTTTATGATGGGGTAATGGCTCAGTGGTATCAAGTCGGCCTGTGGATCCTAAGAACCCTGGTGCGATCCCCATAGCCGATAAACATTTTCAACAATTTAAAATTACCCCTGTGGTTTCCCCACCACTAACATCTTTGGGGGCTGTGACTTGGCTGCCGGTAACCGCACTTCACGCGCATATGTATATATCACATACCGAGATCTGCTTCGGCAGAGTGCCACACCCAGTAATGGGTAAAAGGCGTGATGATATATTTATTTATTTATAAGTCAAAGTTTGTAGATTTTTTTCGTAAGCTTATGATGAACTCTTGAAATCTGCTAGACGTACCTAGATGCTTCCTAATGAAGTTTTCAGTAGAAGATTTCATATTACATAAACAATTTACAACCATCTGTTTATTTATATCTTCTAAAGTTCAAACAAAGTTAAAGTGTTAAGATTTTATTTTATTCTATTTTTTTTTATGATTTTATAAATTTTATGACAATTTTATTATTCCCCCATATTCTGTAACTAGATCATTATCTGTTAATGATCGATAATTAATGGCAATCCTTTTTTTATGATTAATCTGCAGATTACCACCATTTCGGCATTCTGTGATCAAAATCATTAGCTCTGTTACTTTTATTTTACGTTTATGCGTTTTGATCTCGTTCGAAACTCCCGGTATAAAAATATTATTTTTAACCAAACTTTTTGCGAAATTGTCAGTCAGCTGTCTTATTATTTTTATAAGAAAAGCTACGTATATTAGTAAACAAAATGCATGAATATAATACAAAAATGTAAGAATAAATTTTTCAGGTCTCAGAATACCAAAATTGTGCTCGTCTGTAAAATAACAAAAATAAATAAATAAATAATAACAATATCATTAACCTAACCTAACCTAACCTAACCAAACTTTTTGCGAAATTGTCAGTCAGCTGTCTTATTATTTTTATAAGAAAAGCTACGTATATTAGTAAACAAAATGCATGAATATAATACAAAAATGTAAGAATAAATTTTTCAGGTCTCAGAATACCAAAATTGTGCTCGTCTGTAAAATAACAAAAATAAATAAATAAATAATAACAATATCATTAACTTTTTAACAAATAATGATGCTGTTACAGAATATAGGGGATTGTCTACTTCCATCATTTACTTACTGATTTCATAAAATAAAACATTTCTTAAAATGACACTTACTATCAAAGTCAGTGTATTGCAAGGTTAAAGAGCACTACTCTGGTTTAATGCTTCTTCTTTTCTTGCAAATACCACATTTGCACACAATGAGTGAAATTTTGCTTGATTTCACTGTATGATAATATTTTCGAAGAAAAATTTTATTTGGTCTTGAAATCATTTTTAATAATTCAAAACACATTTTTCCAGACCTCTGTTGCTGAAAACTATCTAACTTGTCCTGAAATTTAAATATTTGTCTAAAACGTTTCTTTTGTAACATCAAAAGTGACAGCTTCGAACGTCATTTTTTTTAAATTTGGTTTTACTGTATGTTTTGCTTGGTTTTACTATATACTTTAACAAACTATTTATCAAATTAACGTTTTATCTTTAAAAAAATATATGAACATAAAATCAATTGAAAACAGTTCTAAAATCTAAATCAATTTACAATATTTCTCCAACTTGTCTAGATATTTAAATAATTCTTTCTAAAATTTTCATGTGTAATGTCAAAACTGACAGCTGGCAAGCGCTCCTCACGCGCAAACATATATCAGTTTCTGAGATTTTCTACGGCAAATTGCCACACCCAGTAATGGGTAAAAGGCGTGATTGTATATTTATTTGTATTTTATTTATAGACGACTTTTTTCCAAATGTCATCGAAAAGTGAGGAGGATTCGACGACAGAGACAAGTTCTGTTTAAAACAATTGACAGTCGTAAATATACGATTTTTTCAACTTTGTCTGAATGTCATATTTATGCCCTTCGTATGATACCAAACACGGTTGGGTTATGAAAAATGGAGCGTACTATAGTAGGTATAAATTTATATGGAGATAATTTAGCAGTTACAAACTTTCCTATATAATAAGATGATAGATGTTCCCCTAAATCAGCGCGAGGCCCCACATTATACGGTGAGACTTTGCCCCACCTCAAGGCTCAATGGTATAAATGACACTTTACGCTTAGCACCGCGTGGAAATTTAAATAATATTTTTTGGGCCCCAATGCGCTACATTGGATCCTATAGTATAGTGCTCCAAAATTATTTATGTAGACATGGACGCATGAAATAAAAATTATTTTTTTATTTCACAATTACCAAGAAATCTATTTTACTCGCTGCTATATTCGTTAATCATTATCACTGATGTCAAATATTTGTCATAATTAAGTTCTACCGCTATGCAGAGAAGCCTAGAGTTGCTGTAATTTTTTTGCCGTTTTACAGCAAGATGTAAAAAAGTGAAACAAACAAAATCTAGTAACTTATTATTTTACCGCCAATTCAATCGAACACAAAATTCTTACCGCAGTAACCGTCACGTAGTGAAACGAACAAAGCTTATGTAGAATTGATCAAATTTTAAACAGTTGCCCATCGTAAAATTTCAACTTTTTTATTTCATCTGAAAATTTTTCTATACCCCTTTCATATAGCATCAAATACGGCATAAGTCGTAATACTTTCAATTTAAAACAATTGATGATCGTAAAAACTCATTTTTTTATTTTATCTGAAAGTTCTTCTGTATATCAAACACGATATTATTCCGAATACTTTAGATTTCAAACAATTGACGATCGTAAAATTTCAATCAAACACATGAGTTATTTCCAAAAACTTTTTTTATGTTATCTGAAAGTTCTTCTAAAGCCCTTTCATATGACACCAAACACGACATGATTTGGAATACTTTAAGTTTAAAAAAATTGACAGTCGTTAAATTTCAATCAAATACGTGTTTTATTTCCTAAAAGTATTTGCTAAACTATTAAAAATTCTCCGGACGTCATTTCTGACAGTTCCACATTTATATTTTATGTGTATATGAAATCAAATGAATTTTTTTTCTAATTTAAAAAAAAAAAAGTTGGAAATCGCTGGAATATTAGTTCTAACATTTTGTATTCAAGTTACCTGTTTTTACAATGTAGAAAGCTGCGGATTTTTTTTGGTTTTACTCTATATTATTACCGAGGTCAAATTTTGCTTGGTTTTACTATATACCTTACCAATTATTTGTCAAATTTACGTTTTGTCTAAAAACTTTTATATGAACATAAAATCAATTGAAAACAGTTCTAAACATGTATTCTCAATCATCTAATACCTAAATCAAATTAGAAAATTTCTCCAATTTGTCTAGAAATTGAAATATTTATATAGAAACGATTCATGCGAAACGCCAAAATTGAATGACAGATTTGAAAAATTTCGGCTTGCGGTCAAATTTCAAATCCATAGCAATGCGTGCATGCTTAGATCATTGAAAATTTGCAAAGTTTTCCATTAATTTAACGCGGACTAAAAATCTGAAATATCCAAAAGGCACTAGTCCCAGACATTCTTTAAATCCAGAATCACAATAACCGCACAAACGGTTTAAGCTGTAGTCATGCCTAAAGTTTGGTTGCTAGTCTGAGGAATCTATAGGGAATTAAGCTTATAGTATATTATCGGTCGGCCTGGTTATGCCAGGCCTTATCGCTAGGCTCCACGGGCACTGAAATATCATTCGCTTATATAAGATAATACCAAGCATGGTAGATTTTAAAGCAATTTCATTAAAACAATTGGCGACCAAAATTTTGCAATTCTACACGCGAACCCATCAAACGACATTTCATTTGATACCAAACATAATAGACACGCGAACCCATCAAACGACATTTCATTTGATACCAAACATAATAGGTTTTGGAGTATATTCAATTAAAATAATTTCCAATCGAAAAAGTAATAACTATTTTGCCAGGGTAGAGCGACACTCCCTTCCTTTCTTATTTTCTAATTCGTTTCCAGTTCTTACGTAGAGTGTTTAACTGCAATTGTGTGGAATTCACTTTCAAAAACAAGCGCAGGGCGACACTCCCTTCCTTTCTTATCTTTTTGTTTCATTTTCAGTTACTGCTTGTGCGGACTTTTCTTTCATATAAAAGTGCAGGTTATCGCTTGTATCTTTTCTAATCATTGTTAGATTCGTTATTAGATTTGTTGTTAGGAGTAAGTGTGAGCAAATTTGAGAGGTTTTATGCATACACATATGTTATGTGCGTCGAAGAAAGAAGATGAATGATAAGAGAATAGGAATGACTGGATAAATGTGATTGAAAGTTTGTTGTGAGATAAATGATTTTGAGTTTATATGGTGTGATCTATGAATGTGGTTAAAGTGAGTGTGGTGTGTTTGGATGAGAATGTTTGACGAGGGCTGATTATTTGATGAATGTAATGAGTTAATTTTTTGACTGATTTTAGGGTTCGTATGTATGTACCTGTATATATGTATTTTGCACACCAGATCTCTCATATAATATAAAACACGATATGATTCGGAATAATTTTTTGGTCGAAACAATTGCCGCATATAAAATGTAATTTTTCTTATTCCATCTAAAATTCCATTCAAAAACTCTTTCATATGACATCAAACACTACATGATTCCTAGTACCTTGAATTCTAAAAAATTGAAGGTAGTAATTTTTTTAATTTATTTCATCTGAAAGTCCTTCTAACGCCATTTCATATGACTTCTAACACGGCATGACTGGGCAACTTTAATTTTGAAACAATTCGCGGTCGTATTTTTTTAAAATTTCATTAAAAATTCTTTCAATGTCCTTTCATATGATATCAAACATGATATGATTAGGAAAACTTTCAGCCCTATTCTTAAAAATGTTTTAGCTAATCTTGAATGTTAGATTAGCTAATCTTATTCTAATGCGATTTAAAAAAGTTATTCCAAATCACTTTTCGAAAACTAAATGATATTACGATTGTTGCCAATCTAAATCTTTTCAATTCTTCACGTCTGTCCTTAAAGAGATGATTGATATCAAACATGATAGGTTTCGTAACTCTTTCACTAAAACAATTGATATTCGAAACAATTCCAATTCTGCAGCGAACTTTTCAAAGGATCTTTCATTTGATACCGATTTTGAAGCACTTTCACTAAAACAATTTCCGATCGAAAATATTACAGTTTTGCTCGCGTGCCCTTCTATGTTATACCTAATACGATAAGTTATGAACAATTACCGATAGAAAATTTAGGAAATGATTCCAATTCGAGTAGACAAAATTTGTTTGATTTTACTGTATATTATTATCGAGGACAAATTTGGTTTGGTTTACCTGTATACTTTAAAATAGACAGCGGGCGTGTGACGTCACGATTTCAGATGTGTTCCTTATCTGTCAAACGAGTGACTGTCACATCACCATTAAATGTGCGATTTTCATAGAATAGAAAAATATATTTTTAATATGTATATGTTCCAAAAGTGACAAGTTTTTATTCTGTGCATCATTTTTCGCATGACAAAGTGTGATTTATTTTATCAAGTGAAACTTAATTTGAAAATTATGTCGGGAGTGCATACTTTTACAATTTTATAGTGTTTATTTAATAGATATAAAATAAATATTCAAAAACAATTTGATATGTTTACTTTATTGTACAGAGCCAAGTAATTATTATAATAATATATTAGTTCACTTTAGGTTAATATTTTTCAAAGCAACTACTTTCGTTTAAATTTATTAATATTTTATTGTAGTATTGATTTTTTTTCATTTATAATTGTTATTGTGTTTTAGATTGTAGCGGAAATTCTATAAAATCGACAAGACGAATGTTGAATATTAAGCAGTCTCCCATCCAGCCGGATGGGGAGACCCCCATCCACTAGAGTGCGCTCTGCAGCCGTAGGACCCACCAGGATGGGGCCCCTGACAGCAGAAGCTCTCAGGGGGATTGGAAGGGCTGGTGGTGGCACGTTGCCACTACCAGTGACTGGACGGGTCTCCAGGGGTCGTCCTCACATCAGGCCGGTCGTAGGCGTCCTGAAGAGCCGGCTGGTGCAATCCACCCCCGCTGCACCGCCACCTACCATATCTGCCGTCCCGTCTGCCACCTCCACCAGCAGAGCCCAGCCGTCCAGCTCCTGGCAACCTGGCGATGGGGATGAGGCCCTCCGACAGGCCTTGATCGCCAGGTTCGGCCCGTATCCGCCATCCTGGAACAAGCCGTCAGCCCCTTGGACGCTCCGGTCACCATGGGTACATGGCGATATTATCGATTTGGCCGCGTCGCCGCCATCGACCGTTTCCGAGGTCGGCGCGGTCCTGATCCCGTCCGTGGTCAAGGCCCAGCTGACGACACCGGGCAAGGCACCAGCGCGAGGTAATGCAATATCCCCACTTCAGGCGCTGGTTGCTGCCGTCCAGCCCCGGGAACAACTCCAGGATGTAATGAAGGAGCTGTGGGACCTGCTGGAGTCCGTGGGCCCTGACGCAGAGCCCCCGCAGCCGGCACCACCCGTGGCCGTCCGTTCCCGCCCGCAACAACCGCCACCTGCACCAGCAGCCCTGCGTGGATGCAATCGCTGCGCCTCAGCGGAGCCAACCCTTTACCGATCTCTCCGGTACCGGCTGCCCAACGGTCGTCGAATCACCATCCCGGCCCAGCGACGTCCGCTCCCTCCCCCGAACCCGGCAGTGCAGTGAGTCCTCCGTGTTGCCTAGGTTTTGACACTAAGTGCCGCCTACGGACAAGTTGTGTAGTTCTTAGTTTTGTTAAGTTTCTAGTTTGTAAGTTTTCTATTTTTTCACTAGTTCTGTAAGTTTTTTTTTTAATTTTTACCAGTTCGGTAAGTTTGTTTTATGAATTCGTATGTTTCAGATGTTTGTAAATATTTGGTTGGAATATTTTTTTGTAAATATTTGGTTTGCATATTCTTTGTGTAAATATTTGGTTGGAATATTTTTTCTAAATATTTGGTTTAAATATTTTTTGTAAATATTTGATTTGACGATTTAGGAATAATTGTTGTAATTATTGTTCCTGGTTTAAATATTGTTTTGAATATTGTTGTAAACATGTGCCAGGGTGCTCAAAATCACCCTACCAAACCCTACGCCTCCATTCCTTTTTCACACTGGAGTACCCCGAGGATGTGACGAAGTGGTTCGTCACAAAGTTTAACTAAATTAGTTTACGTCATAAACCCGCGAATTAGATCGTCACAAAGTTTAAATAAGTTAGTTTACGTCATAAACCCGCGAATTGTTTTGTTTACCGGCCGCGAATTCATTCAGAAGACGGACCTGGCAGCCCAATTAAACGCGGCAAGTATCCGAATGCGTTCAAATTTTGAAAGCGCGTACGTTGTAGTTTTCCGCGACCGGCGAGCGTATGTTGAACCAAATCGGATGGTTTTTACCTTAGTTTCCTTTTGAAACCAAACCACCCATTTGGTTAGCATAGGACGAGCCGCCGCCAACCTAGCCCGACGCGTTTAATTAAATTTTTACCTATAAATACGCGATCGGAGCATCGGACAGACAGTCAAATCTTAGTCTGTGTTTTACGACTGTCAAAAGATCGACTTCAGAAAGCGTGCTCTACGTCTCACTGGCGAGTTCTCCGTCTTCCATCGTGGCTATCATTTCCGCCCGGTTGGTAAGCCCCATCTTATTTTTACCTACCTGTCAAAAACCGGTTCGACCGTCCAGCGCCACATACAGTGTATCCGAGGTCTCACGGTTCGTGGAGTGTCGAGTCTCGCACATTTGTTCATCAAACCGGCCTTTGTTTTATTCTATTGTTGTGAAGTGCTCGGAGTATTTCGTGCAAGTGTCAAAATACCTACCCCGTCACTCTCCAACGTTCCGTCATCTGTGTGTTCTCCCACCTCTCCGCTACCGCCGCATCAACCACAGCTGGACTTAGCGCAAGTCGCTCGGCTAACGCATCGTAACCGTGTCGAGTTCCTCACACGTGGACGCTGCGACGTGGCCGACGCCTTTGCCGCAAGTCACGGCTGCGGCCATGCGCCGCTTCTCCACTCCTTTTCCCGCTGCTAGCCGGCATCTCATTTTCATTCATTATCATTCATCATCGTATCACCACCGCTTCGCCTTCAGCGTTTTCGACCGTCCACCGTCTCACCGTCACTGCGTCTCCGTCGCGACGCTTGGCACGCCACCGGCCGTCTGGGTTGCTCATGCGACCATCGCCGCCAGAATACCGCACCCGATATCATCCTACCGCCTCCCTGGCACACTACTCACCTACGAAAGGAATAAACATATATTATTTTGTTGTTTCACTAAATTTTCTGTGTTTCTTTATTGTTCTACAATCACACCCTATTTTCCTCCAACCGGATTGCTATCCGAGCAATTGACGCCTGAGCACACCGCCGCCAATTTGTTTTGCCGTATCGTTGCCAGATACGTCGCAATATAAAAAAATAGTAACATTAAAAACATTTCTATTTAGTTTTCTTTAGGTTTTGATGGATACTGTTAGAAGTGCGAATCATGTCATATTAAAACACGTTGTTGTAAACAATGTTTTGTTGCATGAATACATTGTTGTAATTAAAATATTGATATAATCACATGTGAAGAAATACAAGTCAATATGCTTTAAATCTTTGAACTCTGTTGGACATCTATTGATAAAATGGAAACTGCAAACACTCGAAGCTCTTGTATCTAGAATTGATGTTGCGATGTCTATATCCGGTCGAGGATTCGTTTGACAAATACAATAATGATCCAATTGCCCTTCGATATGTTTCTTGAGATTCAAATAATTCCTGGCTTATTGTTTGACTTAAATAACCGGTGTTAATTGGCGTTGTCGAATCTTTCGCATCAGTCATATTAAATTCTAGAAGCTTGTTTATGATATATATTTCTTGATGCATATAAAATATACCTTGAGAATCTCTCTCGAACTGAATTCCGAGATAGTATTGAAGATTACCAACATTCTTTATAATAAATTCTTTGCTCATTTTTCTTCAAAATTTTTCAACATTTCATCACAGGTTGATGCTGTAAGTATATCATCAACATAAATGGTAATATAAATGACGTCTTTACCTTTAGTTTATAAACAGGCGTCGTTGTTACATTGGCAGTATCCATTTTTCTTCATGACAGCATCGAACTTTTTGTTCCACTCGTTAGCACCCGTTGGCGTTGGTAGCTGGATTTTTTCACCTAAATCCGTATGTATTAGATCAAGTCTTTCTTTAGTTATATTTTTCGATTCTTTCGGCAATGAATCCCGTGTCACTTTATTTTGAAGACAGTTTTCACAAATATCAGTATGTTGACAATTCTTGATTCGCATATTGACTGCCAAATCAGTCATTTTCCGAACGTCGCTTACATTTCGATGACCAAGTTTTTTATGCCATTTGTGTATACATTTAGCTTTATTTGAATACGTTGCGTTGAACACTTGATGCGCTTGATTTGATTTGTAGACATCATTTCTAGACTTTACGGTTAATAATGTTCGTCAATTTAGATTAATCTCACAATTTTCGCCCTTGAAATTTATGACACATCCTCTTTTTGTAAGTTTTCCAACTGACAAAAGATTACATTGAAGTCCTGGTACGAGTTGAACATCTTCAAGCTGTATATTACTTTCTGCAGTTTTGAATTTTACTATGCCGATACCTTGAATTGGTAAGTTTCTGGCGTCAGCTAGTGTAACTGAATTTTTCTTTAATTTGTCAAGCTTTGTGAAATATTTTTCTTCGCTACACATGTGTGCTGATGCACCAGAGTCTACACACCATTCGAGTGCATTGAATTCTTTTCGTTTTTCGACATTTAAACACACGAGCATGTCATCATCTTTGCTTTCTTCATCATATTCAACAACATTAGCTTGTTTTTGATTCATGTTTTCCTTTTTCTTTTTCTAGGCCGCATATTTTCTACATTCGTTCTTGAAATGAGCCGTTTTATTGCAAAAGAAACAAAGTTTAATATCTGTTCTAGACATACCTAGCTTGTTGACCTTTAAAGCTTTTTCACTGCCATTTTCAGTTAAATTTTTAATATCCATGCGTCTCCTGTATTCCTCCTTGAGGTTGGCCTTCACCATGTCCCTATTTAAATCTGTTTCATGACGGGATTCTAAAGCGGTGATAAGAGTTCCATAACTTTCAGGTAGACTGGACAAATAAAATGCTACTGATAAAACATCTGCTAATGGCTCGCCCAATGTTGCTAATTCATCCATATTTTTATCCATAGCGTTGAGATGAGATTCCATGTTTCCCTTTTCTGTAAGTAACATCCGGCATAAACATCTTAATAATCTTACTTTTCTTACATTTCTTTTGCTGTTGTTTTCCTTTTTATGTGAATAAGCTGATTGTCTTCCACCAAAAGACCAATACTCGCACGCGCTTTACCATCTTCAATTTTCCATTCTGAAGTTACTGCTACTGGTGGATCTGATTCTATTACGATCCATAAGTCTTCTTTTATCAACCACAATTCTAATTTATATTTCAATAAAGAAGAAATGTCTTTAATAAGTTAGTTGAATTTATAGTGAATAAAATAATCAATATATATATATATATATATATCATATTTTTACTTAAAAAATTATACTTCTTTGGTAATTTAATCAATCGTGTAGCTCTTATAGTTGAACAACCTGTATATATATATATATATATATATATATATATATATATATATATATATATATTGATTATTTTATTCACTATAAATTCAACTAACCAGATAGCCTCATTTTCCATTGTGGTGCATTTCAAATAAGTGCACCCAGCTCTTTAATCGTGATTAAATTGCAGCTAGCTTTTTTGTAGGAATTTCGAAATATCATATATGCTGGACGAGTAGTCGCAGAAACAAGATATTTTCATGTTTTTCACGTTTATTGATATAGTATTTAATTAAATACACCAATTTAGTAATATTTTGACGATTCCTTGGTTTTGACGAGCATAGTTTGCAATTTATTGAAAGTTATTTTACCGATCCTTATCAAAAAGTTGTGAGCAATGATAGAATCTCGGATATATTAAAATGTGTACTGCAACGTACTGTTTGTGGCTCTTTGTTTTTCTCTCTGTACACTTATGATCTCTGTAACTGTGTTTGTGTTTATAAATGCAATGTGCATGTTTACGCAGATGACATGAAAATGTATACTCCATTCCTTCCAGAAGAATATGCTATGTCTGCGAACAATCAAGTTTTAGTAAATTTATCGAATTATGCTAAAAATAATTGTTTATATATTAATGAAAGCAAATTTGCAGTGACGCTATTTGGCAATAAAAACGTTCGTCAACATCTTCTGGACAGAAATATTATAAATATTCACATGAATAATCTTAAACTCAAAATTAAAGCTTCATATAAAAACTTGAGTCTTATCGTGGAGAGTGAGATGCGATTTTCCGAATATAGCACACTGATAATTAAAAAGAAATTTAGCTTTGAATGATTTTGTTCTGTAAAGAAAGCTTAAATTTATTTGAGCTGATTCTCTTGTATTCTGTTTATTCAATTATTGTGATACTGTTTATAGACCATGTTTATCAATCTCTGATATAAAGTGAATACAGAGTAAAAAATATGTTCTGTTAGATTTGCTTCAAGCCGGAGAAGATTTGAATCTGTTTCTTTGCTGATTTCCAACTCAAGTTGGTTAAATATGCATCATCGTAGAATTCATCATTTTGCCTACTTAATTTATTGTATCTTGTCGACTAATATTCCTTTTCACTTATCCAGCAAATTGTCACATCGTACTACATTACACAAACGAGTTTAAGAAATGCAACTGACATTCACATTCCCTTTCATACTACTGCTCAATTTAAGCTTGCTTAAGTTGCTAAATAATAAATCACTTTCTATACAACAAATTCTACGTTTTCTATGTAACCGATTTGATTTGTTTGGATCATGAAATTCGTATGACTGTCTTTTCCAAATAATAAAATATATAATTTTCAATTTTATTTTATATGCTTACTGTACATATGATCACATTATATAAATGTAAAGTTACGTGTAAGATCAGCTTCGGCTGAACGGTTGCTAAATAAAATTGATATTATTATTATTATTTGACAGAAATAAAAAAAAAATGCAAAAGTAACAACCTAATTTATTTACTGTAAATTCAAGAAACAATCTTGATGTATACCATTCATATTAAAGAATTTAACCTATTAAATTTGACATGCCTGCATAGATTTTTTTTACAAAATTTTGCTTTTAAAAAAGTGATTTTGTAATTGCAAATAAAATTTTATCAAATTTTTATGTAATCAAATACTTTTTAAGCAAAATTTTGTGAATAAGCCTGACATGCCAAATTTAATAAACTAAATTCGTAGCACTCGCGATATAATGACTGATTATAAATTACCAGTATCAGTATCACTTCGCCCATTGTTCGAATATAAAACTATGAGATGAATTATTACAATAAATTTAATGATAAATAAATTACTTTCGATTGTTATTTATTACAAAGGGCGGGAGGGAGCTTGTTAGCAATCCTTAATACCTGACTATGTGTATACATAACGATTAATTTTTTTGTATGTTTTATTTATTTAGTTTAGCAATGCGTTTCTCCAACCTATGGACGCATGTCTTAGCAGACATAGCATCATCTGTTTTTAACAAATTACTTGATCAAATCGAAACGATGTCCCGGTTGTGATGGTTCGTGAAATTATGCTAAATACAGTAAGGAGGGTGACATACACATCATTCTATGATTAGTGAAATAAAACTATGAGGGGAGTGTGGCAGGGGGGAAATGAAGTTACATTTTTTAATTAGAAAAAAATAAAATGTCGTTTTTATTATTCCTACATACTAGTCCGTCTTCAACAAACTAAAAGCGTGCGAAAATGCTACATTGAAACACAATGTGTTTTAAAGTTCCTAAGCAACAACGACATCACAACAAATTACAAAACAACTAATTCACATAGTAAATTAAACAACAAATGCTAACCTATCTCGATATGAACGATATTACCTCAAATCATACACATAAAATTTTTAAATATAGAGTAGGTGGCACAGTGGTATCGTGTCGGCCTGTGAATCATGAGAACCCTGGTTCGATTCCCACTGCCGACAAACATTTTCACCACATTAATACTACTCCTCTGGCTCTCCCTCCACTATCATCTTTGGGAGCCGTGATTTGACGGCTGGTAACCGCACTTCACGCGCATAAATATATCACTTACCGAGATCTGCTCTGGCAGGGTGCCACACCAAGTAGAGGGTTGAAGGCGTGATGATATGTTTATATATATTCATTTATTTAAAATTTTGAAATTAGTTACACTGAAAATATTGCTTTCCCGTTCTATTTGCCAGGGTATGATACGGGTATAATAAAAAATTCGTATGAAATACACCTTGAAAGCACTAGAGCCGTTAAAAGTATACGTTCTTAAAAGATTTACTTATACACTAGAGTCCTCAACTATCAACCTATACTAATAAGCTTAATTCACTATAGATTCATCTGGGCGGCAAACAAATTTTAGCCACGGCTATTGCCAAAATGGTTTGCGCGATTGTTGTGATTTTTTTTCTAGGATTTAAATAATGTTTGGGACTAGTGCCGGGGATATTTAATATTTTTCGAAAGTATAGTCCGCGTGTAATTAATGAAAAACTTTGCATATTTTCAATGATCGAAGATGCAGGCGTTGCTATGCATGACCGTAAGCCTAAATTTTGTAAACCTATCAATCATTTTCGACGAATCATTTTTATACAATTATTAAAATTTCTAGACAAGTTGGAAAAATTTTCATATTTGATTTCGGTATTAGAGGATTGTGAATATATGTTTTGAACAGTTTTCAATTGATTTCATGTTTATATAATAGTTTTTAAAAACAAAACGTCTATTTTATAAATCTATGATTAATAATCAATATTACTTCTTACATACAGAATCTAAGCTTTGAAAATCATAGACCTAAGTTGTCACTTTTGACATTACACATGGAAATTTTTGATAGAATTATTTAAATATCTTGACAAGTTAGAGAAATTTTGTAAAATGATTTAGGTTTTAGATGTGTGATGACACATGTTTGGAACTGTTTTCAATTGATTTCATGTTTATATAAAATTTTTAAGACAAAACGTCAATTAGACAAATAGTTTGTTAAAGTATATAGCAAAACCAAGCAAAATTTGCCCTTGGTAATAACATACAGTAAAACCAAATTAAAAAAAAATGACGTTTGAAGATGTCACGTTCGACGTTACAAAAGAAACGTTTTAGACAAATATTTAATTTTCAGGACAAGTTAGATAGATTTTGGCAACAGAGGACAGAAGAAATGTGTTTTGAACTATTAAAAATGATTTCAAGACCTATTAAAATTTTTCTTCGAAAATATTATTATACAGTGAAATCAAGCAAAATTTCACTCATAGTGTGCAAATGTGGTATTCGCAGAGAAAGAATACTTTGATAGTAAGTGTCATTTTAAGAAATTTTTTATTTTATGAAATACAGTAAGTAAATGATGTAAGTAGACAATCCCTTATATTCTGTAACTGTATCATTATTTGTTAATAAGTTAATTATAACTTTATTATTTATAAGTATTATTATTATTTATTTATTTATTTTTAGTATTTTTTTTTTATATTTTTTTATAATTTTGGTATTCTGAAGCTGTGGTCCACTTGTATGATTCGTCAAACGTGTCATATAAAAATAAAAAAAAAAACGCACCCGAATCATATGAATTTTTAAATCGCCGCTATTTTTCATCGAACAAATCATATGACACTGTGTCTGTCTCTCATTTCACAGTATTGTACTGGAGGGCTCATGACCTTCTTAATTCTTATTTATAATTATATTTTTTATTGACAGAAATAATTGAATTTGGATTTTCTTAAAAATATTTTAATATCGATAAATGTTTTGTATACGATTTTTGTACAAAATCCCAGCTTCAGTCATATCTGTATGATTCTGTCATGTATGACCTACAAAACGAAAAATTTACATTTTAGTATTCAAAATGACAGCTATTTTGATTTAGAGAATTCAAATATACATGAATAAAGTGGCAAATATTTTCGTATGACACAGTCATACGGGAATAGGAGCGCTTCTATTTTTCATATGACACCAGTGGCGCGCACTTCAACGGAATTCAAGGGTTGCACCCTCCCCACCACAGTCATTCTTCTTGTTATAATTTATGGGTGCGCCACTGTATGGAACGATTTAAAATATATATGTGGATCAATGTTGTAGTAATTTTAACAATTTTTTTAAATTAATTTAAGTTAATTTTAAGTAGGCATATGAATAAATAGAGCTAATCGAATATATATATATATATATATATATTTGATAACCATATTTATAAAATATTAATTAAAGAAACCAAAATCAATAAAATATATATTGCTATTTACCCGGCAGTTATGGTATCCGGATTCGGATAGTTTATAATGGCGCGAAATGAGATTTTTGAGAAGTGGGGTCTAAACTTGTCTCGTTTAGAAATTTCTAGACGAATATGGAAAAAATCCTATTTCGTCCCGGTCTCAAAACTCGCGAATGTTAATGAGCAGTGACGTCATCATGATAAAATTGCTACTAGTATGAAGTGGGAAAAGGTGAGTTAAGACGATCCTGCATACAAATTGATCAAAAACCTTAAAATTGTGCGCCACGCTACAGCTCGTATAAATAATTAAGTTATGTATTACATTATTTTGCAGTTTGCACATATTTGTGTGGAGAAAAGTATGAACTATAAAATAATCGTACATATTTTAAAATTTTTGCATAATAATTTTAGTTTCGTTGTTTAGTAATTTCATTAGAGTATTTACCTGTAATTGTGTGAAATTCACTTTCAAAAACAAGATCAGGGACGACACTCCCTTCGTTTCTTATCTTTTTTATTCGTTTTCTGATCTTACATTGAGTGTTTAACTGCAATTGTGTGGAATTCACTTCCAAAAACAAGCGTAGGGCGACACTCCCTTCCTTTCTTATCTTTTAATTCGTTTTCAGTTATTACGTAGAGTGTTTAACTGCAATTGTGTGAAATTCACTTTCAAAACATGCGCAGGGCGACGCTCCCTCCCTTTCTTATCTTTTTGTCTCATTTTCTGTGACTGTATTGTGTGGTCTTTTCTTTCATATACAAGTGTAGACTATCGCTTTCATCTTTTCTAATCTTGTAGGATCGTTGTTAGTTTCGTTATTAGATTCGTTGTTAGTTTCGTTATTAGATTCGTTGTTAGGGGTGAATGTGAGTAATTTGAGATTTTTTTTTATGCATATATTATGTACGTTGAGGAAGGAAAATGAATGGTAAGAGAATAGGAATGATGTGATTGAAGGTTTGTTGTGTGATAATGTTTTCGAGTGTAATAAATGAATGAGTTTATATGGAGTGATCTATAAATGTGGTTGAAGTGAGGGTGGTGTGTTTGGATGGGAATGTTTGGTGATGGCTGGTTGTTTGATGGGTGTGATGAGTGAATGTTTTATGAGTGATTTTTATGAGGCGCCGTTTGCGACAATATACAGACTCGTAAATATACAATTCTTTTCACAATATATACTAAATTTTTGACAATATCACATAAAATATTGTATATATATTAAATTTATTACAATATCACAAAAAAGATTGTATATATACAAATTTTGTGTACTGTATTAAGAAAATCGGGTATATTATAAACCTGTATATTGTGATATTTTTGTCGCGTTAAAAATATATACAGAATAGGATTGTGCCACTTATTCAGAGATGGCGCTGAATTTCAGGTAGTTCACGCTGTATTTTGGAGAGATAGTGCAACATTCGAACGAAATGGCGCTATGAAATGTACACCCAAGGGGTGTACAAAATATTATTTTTAATCTTTTTCTCCAGATTTAAAATAACTATCTTAGATTTAGTTTAAGTAACATTAACAAAACTGGAATTTCTTTATAGCTAACGGAAATGAGATTACAATTTTTAAGTAACCTAAAAATAAATACTTCTAAATTTGTATGTTATGGAAAATTATATCATTGTTATGATAAATTCATATTACATAGAGACATTATAAATAGTTATTTGTTAAACTAGAGAAGAAAGTGCCTCTTTTTTCCACTCGCTCATGAGGCAATTCGAGCGAGAGTGGAAAAAACTGTTTCTTCTCGTGTTAGACACCACATTTTTTCACGACATGTTTCTAAAAACGATTGTCTCGAACCTTCAATACATTTTAAGAAAAGATTAGTAGAATAAGAGCCAGTTTTTCAATCGCCGGTTTACGCTCGATTAATGTTAACCATGATTAAATAATAATGGAAACCATAGTTTCCATTATTATTCATCATGGTTAACATTAATCGGTGATTGAAAAACTGGCCCTAAGGGTAATATTTTGTTTATTTGAATCAAAATAGTTTATATTGACATGACTAGTAGAATGAGGGTAATATTTTATTTCTTTGAATCAAAATAGTTTATATTGACATTACAGTTAGTGCAATATCTTTTCTTGGATTTATCGGATAACAGTTTGTCATTAGTACCTTCTGCAATGTGTCTTATTTCGGGATGTGTATTTGGTTGTCTAATGTAGATAGATATTTCCTATATATATTTTTTATGTAATGAAAAAAATGTTCTCTTCATTTGTTTTACAAATATTTTTTGCTTTCGTTGTTAGTTATAGTCATAGTTACATCCCCACATATATTTATTATTTATGTTTTATTTAATATTTGAGCCATTTATAGTAAATTTATAATTTCTCCGATTTTTTATTCTGTTTTTTCTGAACATTTGACTATTATTTATTAAGGGCTACTTATCAACTTATGGCACAATGGTAGCTAGCCGGGTTGTGGAAATTAGAACCCGCGTTCAATTCCCATAGCCGGCAACTGATTTTCACCACATTTAAAATTATCCCTGTGGCTCCCTCACCACTTACATCTCTGGAAGACTGTAATTTGATGGCTGGTAACCGCACTTCACGCGTATAAATAAATCACTTATCAAGATCTGTCCCGGCAGACTGCCACACATGGAAATGGGTAAAAGGTGTGATGATTATTTATTTAACTAGGGAATAAAGAGTAAAAAAAAAAATGTTGATCTCTAAGGTAACCAATAATTATTGCAAAGCAATTATTCCAAATATTAAAATAAAGTAGTAGTCTTGTGAATAACAACAAAATATTCCGAAAATAAAAAAAAACCATAAAGTAAACATAAATTTATAATACATGTTTCAAAAATGACGCCATTACCAAAAAAAAAAACAATAATTTTAGTTGAGACCAAAGATACTTTGCATTAATAATAATTTTTGTACATAGACAGAAGTTAAACTTTGTGTTTGTAATCAATCGAGGCAAATAAATCACATAAGTACTCATAAAAAGGAGTACCGGGGTGCAGATGAGATAACTTATGCAAATCTATTGTTTATCTACGTTGTTTATTAATCGGTGTTATTCATTGACATCTTCTACATTTAAAAATTTTATTTGTTCGCATTTCGATCATCTTCCACATACTTAGTTAATTTTAATCTAGTTTTTACAGTAACTAATCAAGTAAAACAAGAAATGTTAACTAAACATACGCAATATTGAAATATCTACAATTTTTATTTGAATATTTTCTCTTTAAATTTTATTGGGACACAACGGCTGCGCAAAAAATTATTTTTAAATTTATAGCCGGTGGAGCTGCTTAATACCTTGAGTATTCAAGATATAGTACATAAAACTTATTTGGCTAAGTTGTGAAATAAAAAGTAATAATTTATTTGTAAAAGTTTTGTCATTTATTAGTCAAATATTTGTTTTCTCTTGTCTTGGGAGAACAAAATAGAAAACTATACCTATTTATTGTTTAATTAAAAATATTTGTTGGCGTCAATGAAATAGGCAACCATTTACTCACTAAAACTTTGGTCATCCTTGATTTTTACACTATTGGTAAAGTAGGAAATTAATTTAAATTGCTACAGAACACTGTAATAAGCAGAGCCATCTTGCGGCAAATGTTCTAATCCTAGTCTGTATTCTAGAATTATGTCTGATATACGCATTTGAAGTACGACAAAATGCAAGAGGTAATATTTTACACAGTTGCTATTTTTCAATTTATTTAGTATATTTCCTCAAAATGTGTAATATTTTACTACATAAATCTTGTATATACGTTTAATCATAGAATATATTGTTTTAATTTACATGAAATATTCAAAACGTTTTGTCGCAAACGGCGCCTCATAGATTTTAGGGTTCGTGCTACCCCATTTGTTGGGATATAGCGTGAAGATATGTATGTATGTATGTATGTATTAAAACACATTGTTTCAAACAAAGCTTATATTTTATATCTGCTGTTTTCCTCCTTTTCAGATACTTATTTTAACATATAAATAATAATTGTATGTATGTACACGTACACATTTTATTCTGAAATAATAAAACAAAACATTAATTTAATTATGTTATAGGATCGAGACTCTTGTATTATAACTCGCGTCTCGAATAGATCTAGAGCAACCTACTACCGTCTTATCAGTTTCGCCTCGAAAATATCGACTTTTTTGATACGAGATCTCGAAAAGACGAAATATCTGGGCATCACTAGTAAATCAGTATTCGAAAAAATTATTAATGATTTAAAACAGTTGTTAATTAATCCAGCAATGCTATTCAGTTATCTATCGGATTTATCTGATTCTAAACTTGATTTTATTTTTATATATTCTAAAGGTTAAATAAAGGCATCGAAATATGTTTTAAACCAGTTATCTCATCGTCTGATTTGATAAAAATTAATACTAATAATGAACGTGGCTCTGTCAACAATGGACATCTTAATGTTATTCATTGTCTGATTTTAAATTTGGCGATCGATCTATAGATAGATACACTATTGTGTACGGTGTAATAGTTTGATTTCTAGTTGTTCGTTATTGTTATTATCATTATCTTTGTGTTAAACTTTAGTTGTTCTTTAGTTATAGTTAATTTTTGAAGTCACCAGTTGCCAGAAATCTGAGTGTAATGCTTAATCTAAAGTATATTAATTTAATTAATGCGTTTCGTGTCATATTAACTTTTAGTTTTACCTATCACGAGCATTTATACACTCTCTTAATTTTGTATTTTTATGTGTTATTTTATGTTGGATTTTACTTCATGATAAATTAAAACACTCTTCGTCCATTCTTAAATAACATCTAAACCTTTTCCTGTTTTCCACTCTTAATTCATTATGTAATAACGCTGAGCCCTCACATCCCATTCTGTCATTTCTTCTTTTTAACCATTCTTTGATCCAAATAGATCGCTCTTTTCTCTTTTTCTCTTTCTTTTTTTTATTTAAAATAGATATGACTAACAACAAAATAACAGCTTCGTCAGAACTCATACTACTTGTGCTTATTTTATTTCAAATTAATCAAATTTAATGTCAAATGTCAAACTTTATGTCAAAATATAAATGACATTTATCAAGAATAAACAAAACAATTATTTTCATATGATTTTTGTCATACAAGTGTGACCGCCCTTGTAAAATTTTTCGTATGACACGGGTGCGTTTTTTTTTATTTTCATATGACACGTATGACGAATCATACAAGTGTGACCACAGCTTGAGACCAGAAAAATTTATTCTTACATTTTTGTATGATATTCATGCATTTTGTTTACTAATATAAGTAACTTTTCTTATAAAAATAATATGACAGCTGATTGACAATTTCGCAAAAATTTTGGTTAAAAATAATATTTTTTATACCGGCAGTTTCCAACGTGAGTAAAACGCATAAACGTAAAATACCAAAATTGTGTTCGTCTGTAAAATAACAAAAATAAATAAATAAATAATAACAATATCATTAACTTTTTAACAAATAATGATGCTGTTACAGAATATAGAGGATTGTCTACTTCCATCATTTACTTACTGATTTCATAAAATAAAACATTTCTTAAAATGACACTTACTATCAAAGTCAGTGTATTGCAAGGTTAAAGAGCACTACTCTGGTTTAATTCTTCTTCTTTTCTTGCAAATACCACATTTGCACACTATGAGTGAAATTTTGCTTGATTTCACTGTATGATAATATTTTCGAAGAAAAATTTTATTTGGTCTTGAAATCATTTTTAATAATTCAAAACACATTTTTCCAGACCTCTGTTGCTGAAAACTATCTAACTTGTCCTGAAATTTAAATATTTGTTTTGTAACATCAAAAGTGACAGCTTCGAACGTCATTTTTTTTTAAATTTGGTTTTACTGTATGTTTTGCTTGGTTTTACTATATACTTTAACAAACTATTTATCAAATTAACGTTTTATCTTTAAAAAAATATATGAACATAAAATCAATTGAAAACAGTTCTAAAATCTAAATCAATTTACAATATTTCTCCAACTTGTCTAGATATTTAAATAATTCTTTCTAAAATTTTCATGTGTAATGTCAAAACTGACAATTTAGGTCTCTGATTTTCAAAACTTAAATTCTGTATGTAAGATGTAATATTGTTTATTAAGCATAGATTTATCAAATAGACGTTTTGTCTTTAAAAACTTTTATATAAATATGAAATCAATTGAAAACTGTTCAATGCATATATCCTCAATCCTCCAATACCGAAATCAAATTAGAAAATTTCTCCAACTTTTCTAGAAATTGCAATAATTGTATATAAATGTTTCATGCGAAACGTCAAAAGTGATTGACAGGTTTGCAAAATTTAGGCTTACGGTCATGCATAGCAACGCATGCATTCTTCTATCATTGAAAATATGCAAAAAATTTCATTAACTACACGCGGACTATACTTTCGAAAAATCTGAAATACTCCCGGCACTGGCCCCAAACATTTTTTAAATCCTAGAAAAAACAATCACAACAATCGCGCAAGCCATTTAGGCTATAACCGTGGCTAAAGTTTGGTTGCCACCCAGATGAATCTATAGTGAATTAAGCTTATTAGTATAGGTTGATAGTTGATGACACTAGTGTATAAGTAAGTCTTTTAAGAACGTATGCTTTTAACGGCTCTAGTGCTTTCAAGATGTATATCATACGATTTTTTTTTATTATACCTGTATCATACTCTGGCAAATAGAGCGGGAAAGCAATATTTTCATTGTAACTAATTTCAAAATTCTAAATAAATAAATATATATATATATATATATATCATCACGCCTTCTACCCATTATTGGGTGTGGCACCCTGCCGAAGCAGATTTCGGTAAGTGATATATATTTGCGCGTGAAGTGCGGTTACCAGCCGTCAAATCACGGCCCCCAAAGATGTTAGTGGTGGGAGAGCCAGAGGAGTAGTATTAATGTGGTGAAAATGTTTGTCGGCAGTGGGAATCGAACCAGGGTTCTCAGGATTCACAGGCCGACACGATACCACTGTGCCACCTACTCTATATTTAAAAATTTTATGTGTAAGATTTGAGGTAATATCATTCACATCAAGATAGATTAGCATTTGTTGTTTAATTTACTATGTGAATTAGTTGTTTTGTAATTTGTTATAATGTCGTTGTTGCTTAGCAACTTTAAAACACGTTGTGTTTCAATGTAGCATTTTCGTACGCTTTTAGTTTGTTGAAGACGGACTAGTATGTAGGAATAATAAAAACGACTTTTTATTTTTTTCTAATTAAAAAATGTAACTTTATTTCACCCCTGCCACACTCCCCTCATAGTTTTATTAATCATAAAATGATGTGTGTCACCCTCCTTACTGTATTTACCATACGAACCATCACAACCGGGACATCGTTCCGATTTAATCAAGAAATTTATTAAAAACAGATGATGCTATGTCTGCTGAGACATGCGTCCATAGGTTGGAGAAACGCATGGCTAAACTAAATAAATAAAACATACAAAAAAATTCATCGTCATGCATTCACATAGACAGGTATTAAGGATTGCTAACAAGCTCCCTCCCGCCCCTTGTAATAAATAGCAATCGAAGGTAATTTATTCATCATTAAATTTATTGTAATACATCATCTCATAGTTTTATATTTGAAGAATGGGCGAAGTGGTACTGATACTGGTAATTTATAATCAGTCATTATATCCCGAGTGCTACGAATTTAGTTCATTAAATTTGTCATGTCTGGCTTATTAACAAAATTTTGCTTAAAAAGTGTTTGATTACATAATAATTTGATAAAATTTTATTTGCACTTATCATATACGAAATCACTTTTTTAAAAGCAAAATTACACAAAAAAAGGCATGCAGGCATGTCAAATTTAATAGGTTAACTTCTTTAACACGAGTGGTATACATCAAGATTGTTTCTTGAATTCACAATAGATAAATTTGATTGTTACTTTTGCATTTTTTTTATTTCTGTCAAATAATAATAACAATAACAATTTTATTTGCAACAGTTCAGCCGAAGTTGATCTTACACGTAACTTTACATTTACATAATGTGATCATATGTACAGTAAGCATATAAAATAAAATTTGGAAAATAGACAGTCATACGAATTTCATGATCAAAACAAAGCAAATAGGTTACATAGAAAACGTTGAATTTGTTGTATAGAAAATGATTTATTGTTTAGCAACTTTAATATTCTTCATATGGAAGAACAATTGTAACTGAAACAATGCTTAAATTGAGCAGTAGGGAATGTGAATAGCAGTTGCATTTCTTAAACTCATTTGTGTAATGTAGTACGATGTGACAATTTACTAGATAAGTGAAAAGGAATACTAGTCGACATGATACAATGAATTAAGCAGACAAAATGATGAATTCTACGTTGATGCATATTTAACCAACCTAAGTTGGAAATCAACGAAGAAACAGATTCAAATCTTCTCCGGCCTAAAACAAATCTAATGCAACATATTTTGAACTCTCTGTATTCACTTTATATCAGAGGTTGATAAACATGGTCTATAAACAGCATCACAATAATTGAATAAAGAGAATACAAGAGACTAAGTTAAAATCAATTGACATCTTCTTTACATAACAAAATTACTCATAAACAAATTATTTATAGCTAAATATCTTTTTAATTAACAGTGTGATATATTCCGAAAATCGCATTTCTCTATCCACGATAAGACCCAAGTTTTTATATGAAGCTTTAATTATGAATTTAAGATTATTCATGTGCATATTTATAATATTTCTGTCCAAAAGATGTTGACAAACGGTTTTGTTGCCAAATAGCGTCACTGCAGACTTGCTCTCATTAATATATAAACAATTATTTTTAGCATTACTCGATAAATTTGCTAAAACTTTATTGATTGATGGAATCGAGTATAAATTTTCATGTCATCTGCGTAAACATGCACATTGCATTTATAAACACAAACACAGTTACAGAGATCATAAGTGTACAGAGAGAAAAACAAAGAGCCACAAACAGTACGTTGCAGTACACATTTTAATATATCCGAGATTCTATCATTGCTCACAACTTTTTGATAAGGATCGGTAAATAACTTTCAATAAATTGCAAACTATGCTCGTCAAAACCAAGGAATCGTCAAAATATTACTAAATTAACGTGTTTAAAAAAATACTATTTCAATAAACGTAAAAAACATGTAAATATCTTGTTTCTGCGACTACTCGACCAGCATATATGGCTTCTCAAAATTTCCCATAAAAAAGCTAGCCAAAATTTAATCTTGATTTAAGTGCTGGGTGCCTTTTAATCACTTATTTAAAATGCACAACAATGGAAAATAAGGATATCTGATTAGTTGTATTTATAATGAATAAAATTATCAATATGAAATTCTCGATACAAAAATTTATTTTTGCTAAGATCGTAGACGCCGGTGGCTCCTTCTCACCGGTTTTTTAAATTTAACACAAAGTAAAATATTTTTAAATGGAAAGATCAATATTTTAAATTTAAATTTTTCTATTAATTTTACACTATTCATTTGTTTTATTTGAAAAATAATATCCTATTAAATTGATATTAATATCTACGTCATTACATTTTACTTATAGATGGCTGTGTAAAATTAAGATTATAGAGATTAATGATTAGTGACTGTCAAATCTGTATTTAAAATTGTGCAAAATAGCTATATTTAAAATTGTTTTTTTCCAATTGTATTGTAGGTTTTTCATGTTCTCTTTAATATTTGCAACATTTCGTTGAGAATAATTGCATTATTTTCCTTTTTTTTAATTGCTAAAATAAAGTTTTCCATGAATTCAATTTCAGTGTCATTGTTTCCAAATTTAATAAATAAATGTTATGTTATTAACAATATATTAATTATTAACACTATACGATGTGAATAAAACTAACTTATAGTTTAATTTAATTAAAATACCAGAATAAATAGTAATTATAAGAAAAAAGTTAATTTTAGAATTCATCCAATCTACGCGTCATAATCAAACAACTGTCAGTCGCAGTCAGTCGTGAAGTGAAATTTCGCTGCGCTTTATTCTTCAAGAAAAACATTAAATAGCAGATACTACATTGACCTCGAATTTATTATTTATTTACATTGATCTCGGATCAAAAATGATTTTCTAAAATTAGTTTAATTATTTGCATTTCTGATGAAGTGCCACTGGTTTCAATTTAACGTGTATTAATAATTCGACAACAACTTTCATATTAAGAATTATATTATGTAACGTTTCAATAATGAATAAATAACTTTTAATTATTTCAACAAAGTCTTATTATTAACATATGTTAAAAAAATATATTTTGCCATGTACTTTATTTAAAGCGCAAATAATTTTACGCTTAACAAAATACTTCTTTTTGATTCGGGATCAGCATATCATGCAACATAGTGTCCGCCATTTAATTTTTTCCTGAACTACTGAAAACTCCTCTATAAAAGCATTCTAAACTTTAAGTCACGACTGACTGTAATTGACATCATTGTCACCTATAAGAAGGCTGTGGACAATTTTGCACACGAGCCCTTCAAAAGATCCTTTATATGATACCAAACTCTTGCGAGATTAAAATATAATATTTCAGGTAAAAGATTGTTGAGCAATCTACATAACTTGTAACTACCGGTTTAATAGGATTCCCTGTCTTGTGATATTTTGGTAATCCGGTGCGCTGGGATTTATGTTAATTAAATGTTATTTAGTTTTACTGTCTACCGTAATATTAATATCGTTTAAAATATTTTTGATATTTTGCTGACATTTGTCAGTAGGATCTTTCGGCAATTTTAAAATATCTTTGTTTTTTAGAAAGTTTTCGTAGCTTTTAGATTATTTGTTTTTAATTAATTTTTTATAATTTTTTTAGACATCACAATCACAAGATTAGAAACATCGTTAGATTTCAAAATTTTTATCAAACCTACATACACAGATACAGCATTTAATAATTATGTACAAAAATTATTAAAGAATCTCATGACTTCGGAAAATTATTATTTGGAAGCAACCATTGTAAATTAATTAATTTCCTAGAGAAATGAGAAATCCATTCTAAATCAGATATATAAAAATAGTGAGGAGAAACCACAACGGAAATATGTGAAATTCAGTTATTTAGGAAATATCTCTGAATCCATTGCTAATAATTTTAGATAAGCTAACACAATACCAGGCTTTCATTGTAATTTTACATTAGAATAGTTAATTGTTAATAACAAAATTGAAAATAGAGATAGAAATCTTAATTGCGGCCGGCATTTGTCGTACAAAATATAACAACTGAGATACTTGTTATACAGGAAGAAATATTACTATTTGATTTCAAGTTCACTGACGCTCATACAAATCGAATAAAACAGATTCAAATCCTGAAAAACACTTAATTGGAACAAATCACACTTACTGTATCGATAACTTAGAAATTTTACAGATATTTTATGAAGGACAAAAAATGAATATCTCAGAAGCATATGAAAATCAGGACGCAATCAAAACCAAATTACCCATTTTAGATGAGCAAGTGGATTTTTTTTCAGTTGGATTATTTTGAATAGATATTGAAAAACCGCTAATTACACCCCACTATTGTAACCATATCACTAAATAAGTATATAAGCGCAACTTGTAAGATTATTTGTTATTACTTCTGAAATGATCTTGGAGACCGAAATCGATCAGTTATTATTAAAAATTTTGTGAAAATTACACCAAGTGTTTTCTTTATTAAATTATTTCAAATATGTTTCATCAAGTGCCTACCACCGACACTTAACATCCAACTACTATTAGAGTAAGAGGTATATATGTTTGTTTGGATTCATCACGCTCAATTGCTCACCTCTACAGCTTAGACGGTTTGTCCGATTAATTTGAAACTTTTTTTATTTGATAGAGGTCAATCATGGGGGGTGCCTTTTGTTAGTCTTAGATTTTTTGTGCACATGATGTGCGAGAAAACTTGAAAAAACACGCATTTTTAACTAAGATTGTGGTGGCTTTGCATTGATTAAGAAGAACATCTACGGACGATTTGACCGTAAGCAGAAAAATTCATTGACGTTACGCATGAAACTTTTTAACACAATTATATTAATTTCGAGACAAGTTAGAGCAATTTTGTAAATATATTAAGATATTATAGGATTGAGGATATATGTTTTGAACTGTTTTCAATTGATTTCATGTTTATATAAAAGTATTTAACACAAAACTTCAATTTGACAAATCTATAATTTAGGAACAATATTACATCTCATATACAAGATCCAGGTTTTGAAATTCATAGATTTGAGAATTGACATTTGTCAGTGGACATGTCGCATTTTTAATTATAAATTACGTAAATATGAAATATCTGTGAGTAGTTTTGAAATATTTTACACATATTGGGGAAATGAGGGGACGTTTTTATTATAATTACACATTTCAAATATGTATATTTAAAAAGTAAATTTTTGACAGTTCACTCTGAAGTTGCTTTAAACGTCAAATTGACAAGTTATATAAAGTATACAGGTAAACCAAAACAAAATTGTCCTTGGTAAAAATATATAGTAAAATTAAGCAAATATGGTTCACGGCAATGTACATTAAATACAATTTTATTATTATTTATTTAAATTTATTATCAAAAATTAAAATTTATCGTATATGGTATAATACGAAAGTTTTGAAAATCACGCAAGTAGAAATTTTTTCAATCAGTAATTGTTTTAGTGAAAGTGCATCAAAACATATCGTGTTTGGTATCAAATGAAAGGTCTATAGAAGGGCTCGCGTACAAAATTGAATATTATTCGATCGGCAATTGTTCTAGTAAAAATGCATCAAAACCTATCGTGTCTAGTATCAAATGAAAGGTCTATTGAAGGGCTCGCGTAGAAAATTAAATATTATTCGATCGGCAATTGTTTTAGTAAAAATGCATCAAAACCTATCGTGTTTCGTATCAAATGAAAGGTCTATAAAAGGGCTTGCGTAGAAAATGAAATATTATTCGATCGGCAATTGTTTTAGCAAAAATGTATCAAAAACTATCGTGTTTGGTATCAAATGAAAGGTCTATTGAAGGGCTAGCGTAGAAAGTTAAATATTATTCGATCGGCAATTGTTTTAGTAAAAATGTATCAAAACCTATCGTGTTTGATATCAAATGAAAGGTCTATTGAAGAGCTCGCGTAGAAAACTAAATATTATTCGATCAGAAATTGTTTTAGTAAAAGTGCATCAAAACCTATCGTGTTTGGTATCAAATGAAAGGCCTATAGAAGGGTTCGCGTAGAAAATGAAATATTATTCAATCGGCAATTGTTTTAGTAAAAATGCATCAAAACCTATCGTGTTTCGTATCAAATGAAAGGTCTATAAAAGGGCTCACGTAGAAAATGAAATATTATTCGATCGGCAATTGTTTTAGTAAAAATGCATCAAAACCTATCGTGTTTGGTATCAAATGAAAGGTCTATTGAAGGGCTCGCGTAGAAAGTTAAATATTATTCGATCGGCAATTGTTTTAGTAAAAATGTATCAAAACCTATCGTGTTTGGTATCAAATGAAAGGTCTATTGAAGAGCTCGCGTAGAAAACTAAATATTATACGATCGGCAGTTGTTTTAGTAAAAATGTATCAAAACCTATCGTGTTTGGTATCAAATGAAAGGTCACTTAAAGAGTTCGTGTGCTGAATGGGCCTTTTTTTATTGTCAATTTTGTAGTGCCAGAGCTTCGTAACTTATCGTGCTTGGATCAATTAAATGTATTTCAAAGGACAGACATGCAAAATTGAAAACTTTTACTTCGGAAATAATTTGATTTATATAGTGTCAATTGTCTTACAAAAGTGAATTCTTCTTCAGTGTCCGCGGAGCTTAGCGTGAAGGCCTGGCGAAGCCAGGCTGACCGCTAGTCCTATATACTATTTTGATAAGTGAGGTATATTTATATATATGGATTCATCACGCCCATTTGTAAATCGCTACAGCCTAGACGGTTTATCCGATTTATTTGCAACTTTTTTTATTTGATAGAGGTCACTCACGGGGAGTGCCTTTTGATAGTCTCAGATTTTTCGTGCACATGACGTGCGAGAAAACTTGAAAAAACATGCGTTTTTGGGTCAAAATCAACTAAGAGTGTGGAGGCTTTGAAATTTTTAAGAAGAAGATCTACTGTCACTTTGACGTTTGTCAGTGCACATGTCGCATTTTTAATTATAAATTACTTAAAAATGAAACTTTTGTGAGTAGTTTTGAAATACTTTACGCATATTGTGGAAATAAGGGGACGTTTTTATTATAATTATACATTTCAAATATGTGTATTTAAAAAGTAAATTTTTGACACTCCACTATGAAGTTGGTTTTAAAGCAAAACGTCAAATTGACAAGTTTTATAAAGTATAAAGAATATGGAGGCTTTGAAATTTTTAAAAAGAACATCTACTATCATTTTGACATTTGTCAGTGGACATGTCGCATATTTAATTATAAATTACTTAAATATTAAATGTTTGTGAGTAGTTTTGAAATACTTTACGCATATTGTGGAAATGAGGGGACGTTTTTATTATAATTGCACATTTCAAATACGTGTATTTAAAAAGTAAATTTTTGACGGTTCACAATGAATTTGGTTTCGAAACAAAACGTCGAATTGACAAGTTTTATAATTTATACAGGTGAACTCAACCAAATTTGATCTCGATAATAATATACAGTAAAGCCAAGCAAATTTTGTCTAAGGCAAAGTTCAATTTAGAAAAACCAGATAACTCGAATTAGAATCATTTGGGCACTCCTAAATTTTCTATCGATAATTTAATTGAAAGTGCTTCAAAACCAGTCATATTTGGTATATTATGAAAGTTCTTTTACAGGGTACGTGTGCAAAACTAAAATATTTTCGATCGGCAATAGTTTTAGTGAAAAGCCTATCGTGTTTGGTATCAAATGAAAGTTTATTTAAAGGGCTCGATTTTTTTCGTTCGGCAATTGTTTTAGTGAAAATGAATAAAAACCTATCGTATTTTGTATCAAATGAAAGGTCTTTGAAAGGGCTCGCGTATAAAATTTATCACTTTTAGATCGTCAATTGTTTTAGTGAAAGTGTTTCTAAACTAATCGTATTTGGTATCAAATGAAAGGTCTTTTGAAGGGCTTGCGTATAAAATTTAATAATTTTCGATCGTCAATTGTTTTAGTGAAAGAATTTAAAAATATCATGTTTGGTACTAAATGAAAGGTTTTTTGAAGGTCTCGCGTGAAAAATTGATTCTTTTCGATCTTCAGTTATTTTATTGAAAGTGTTTCAAAACATATTGTGTTTGGTATCAAATGAAAGGTCTTCTGAAAGGCTCGCGTGAAAAATAGTTTTTTTTTCGACAGATAATTGTTTTAGTGAAAGTGCAGCAAAACTAATTCTGTTTAGTACGCATGGAATTTTCTGATAGAATTATTTCAATTTCTAGACAAGGTAGAGAAATTTTGAAAATTTATTTAGGCATTAAATGATTGAGAATACATGTTTTAAACTGTTTTCAACTGATTTTATTTGAAGAAAAAATGTCAGTCAATTTTTAAAAGTATATCGCGAAACAAAGCATAATTTGTCCGCAGTAATAATATACAGTAAAAAAAAATAAAAAATTTACCGCAGCATGCTACAATGCAAACAAAGATAACTCGAAAAAACGATGTCGGAAATAATATTCCAGCGATTTCCAACAGTTTTTCAAAAAAGTTTAAAGAAAATTTTCAATTGATTTCATGTATATATAAATATAAATGTGGAATGTCATCAGAAATGACGTCCGAAGGATTTTTAATAAATAGTAAAATGTATTCAGATGAAATTAAAAAAGTTGAAATTTTACGATAGGCAATTGTTTCAAATTTAAAGTATTCCAAATCATAACTTGTTTGGTCTCATTTGTATGGTCTTTAGAAGAACTTTCAGATGAAATAAAAAATATATATTTTACGACCGTCAATTATTTTAAACATAAAGTATTCCGAATCATACCTTGTTTAGTGATATATGAATGGGGTTTAGAAGAACTTTCAGATAAAATAAAAAAGTTGAAATTTTACGATCCTCAATTGTTTCAAACATAAATTATTCCGAATCATACCATCTTTGGTGTCATATTGAAGGGCATTAAAAGAACTTTCAGATGGAATAAAAAAGTTAAAATTTTACGACAGGCATTTGTTTCAAACATAAAGTAATCCTAAAATTAAAATATTTGGTGTCATATGAAATGGCTTTAGAAAAACTTTCAGATGAAATAAAAAGAGTTGAAATTTTATAATAGTTAGTGTAGGGTGTCATATGAAAGGGCTTTAGAAGACCTTTCCGATAAAACAAAAAAGTTAAATTTTACGATCCTCAATTGTTTCAAACATAAATTATTCCGAATCATGCTTTCTTTGCTGTCATATGAAAGGACTTTAGAAGAACTTTCAGATGATATAAAAAAAAGTTAGTTTAGCAAAATGTTTTCGGAAATAAAAAACATATTTTATTGAAATTTTACGTCAGTCCATTGTTTTAAACTTAAAGTGTTCCGAATCATTTCGTGTTTGATATCATATGAAAGGGCTTTAAAAGAACTTTCAGACGAAATAAAAAAATTTAAACATTACGACCTTCAATTGTTTTAAATTTGATGTATTCGGAATAATGCCGTGTTTAATGTCATATGAAAGAGTTTTGAAAGAACTTACGATATAAATTGTTTCAAATTTAAAGTTTCGCGAATCATATCGCGTTTGATATCAAATAGAAGGTTTTTTAAAGGGCTCGCATGCAAAATTGACTTTTTCGATCCGCAATTGTTTTAGTGAAAGTGTTTCAAAATATATTGTGTTTGCTATGAAATGAAAGGTCACTTAACGGGCTTGCATGAAAAATTGAAATATTTTCGTTTGTCAATTGTTTTAGTGTTTGATATCAAATGGAAGTTCTTTTGAACAACTCGCGTGCATCATTAAATTTTATTCGATCGACAATTGTTTTCATGAAAGTGCTTCAAAACCTATCGTGTTTGCTATCAAATGAAAGGTCTTTTGAAGGGCTTGCATACAAAACTTAATACATTTCAATCGTCAATTGTTTTACTAAAAGTATTTCAAATCCCATCGTGTATGGTTTCAAATGAAAGGTATTTTATAGGGCACGCGTATTAAATGAATTATTATTTTTTGATCGTCTACTGTCTTAGTAATGGTGTCAAAAGCTATCATATTTGATATTAAATGACATGTCTTTTGAAGGGTTCAAATATAAAATTGGTATTTTTTTCGACCGAGAATTGCTTTAGTGAAAATGATTCAAAACCAATCATGTTTGATATCAAATGAAGTGTCTTTTGAAGAACTCGCGTACAAAATTAAATACTTTTAGATCGGTAATTGTTTGAGTGAAAGTGCTTCAAAACCTATTGTGTTTGGTGTGAAATGAAAGGTCTTTTGAAGTATTAGCTTACAAAATGTAATACTTTTCGATAGTCAATTGTTCTAGTGAAAGTATTTCAAAACCTATCGTGTTTGTTTTCAAATGAAAGGTCTTTTAAAGAGCACGTGTATTAAATTAATTATTTTTTTTGATCGTCCATTGTTTTAGTAAAGGTGTTTCAAAACCTATCATATTTGGTATTAAATTACAGGCCTTTGAAGGGCTCGAATATAAAATTGGTATTTTTTTCGACCGAGAATTGTTTTAGTGAAAGTGCTTTAAAACCATTCATGTTTGATATAAAATGAAAGGTCTTTTGAAAAGCTCGCGTACAAAATTAAATACTTTCAGATCTTCAATTGTTTTCGTGAAAGTGTTTTAAAACTTATCGTGTTTGGTATCAAATGAAATGGTTTTTAAAGGGCACGCGAATTAAATTGATTTTTTTTGAGCGGCAATTGTTTTAGTGATACAGATTTAAAACGCTAGTCCTATTACTAAAAGCGTAAGAGGTTAGTATATTTGTTTGGATTCATCACGGTCAATTGCTCATCTCTACAGCCTAGACGGTCTGTCCGATTAATTTGAAACTTTTTTTATTTGATAGAGGTCAATCATGGGGGGTGCCTTTTGTTAGTCTTAGATTTTTCCTACACATGATGTGCGAGAAAACTTAAAAAAACATGCGTTTTTGGGGTAAAATCAACTAAGAGTGTGGAGGCTTTGAAATTTTTAAGAAGATCAAACGTCACTTTGACGTTTGTCAGTGGACATGTCGCATTTTTAATTATAAATTACGTACATATGAAATATCTGTGAGTAGTTTTGAAATATTTTACACATATTGGGGAAATGAGGGGACGTTTTTATTATAATTACACATTTCAAATATGTATATTTAAAAAGTAAATTTTTGACAGTTCACTGTGACGTTGGTTTAAACGTCAAATTGACAAGTTATATAAAGTATACAGG
The DNA here is from genome assembly GCA_911728475.2 of Pterostichus madidus. Taxonomy (NCBI): domain Eukaryota; kingdom Metazoa; phylum Arthropoda; class Insecta; order Coleoptera; family Carabidae; genus Pterostichus; species Pterostichus madidus. The sequence continues at coordinate 17,174,139 of OU452318.1, forward strand.
TAAACCAAACCAAAATTGTCCTCGGTAATAATATATAGTAAAACTAAGCAAATATTGTTCACGGCAATGTACATTAAATACAATTTTATTATTATTTATTTAAATTTATTATCAAAATTCGAAATTTATCGTATAAGAACGAAAGTTTAGAAGGTCACGCATGTAGAAATGAGATTTTTTCAATCAGTAATAGTTTTAGTGAAAGTGCTTCAAAACCTGTCGTGTTTGGTATCAAATAAAAGGTCCTTTGAAGGGCTCGCATGCAGAATTCAATTTTTTTCTATGGGCAATGGTTTTAGTTAAAGTGCTTCAAAACATATCGTGTTTAGCATCAAATGAAAGATCTTTTGAAGGGCTCGCGTACATAATTAAATATTATTCGATCGGCAATTGTTTTAGTAAAAGTGCATCAAAACTTATCGTGTTTGGTATTAAATGAAAGGTCTTTTGAAGGGCTCGCGTAGAAAATTAAATATTATTCGATCGGCAATTGTTTTAGTAAAAACGCATCAAAACCAATCGTGTTTGGTATCAAATGAAAGGTCTATAGAAGGGCTCGCGTGCAAAATTAAATATTATTCGATCGGCAATTGTTTTAGTAAGAGTGCTTCAAAACATATCGTGTTTGGTATCAAATGAAAGGTCTTTTGAAGGGTTCGCGTGCAAAATTAAATATTATTCGATCGGCAATTGTTTTAGTAAAAATGCATCAAAACCTATCGTGTTTGGTATCAAATGAAAGGTCTATTGAAGGGCTCGCGTAGAAAATTAAATATTATTCGATCGGCAATTGTTTTAGTAAAAATGCATCAAAACCTATCGTGTTTGGTATCAAATGAAAGGTCTATTGAAGGGCTTGCGTAGAAAATTAAATATTATTCGATCGGCAATTGTTTTAGTAAAAACGCATCAAAACCTATCGTGTTTGGTATCAAATGAAAGGTCTATAGAAGGGCTCGCGTAGAAAATTAAATAATGTTCGATCGGCAATTGTTTTAGTAAAAATGCATCAAAACCTATCGTGTTTGGTATCAAATGAAAGGTCGCTTAAAGAGTTCGTGTGCTAAATTGGATTTTTTTTATTGTTAATTTTCTTGTGCCAGAGTTTCGTAACCTATCATGCTTGGTATCAATTAAATGTATTTTAAAAAACAGACGTGCAGAATTGAAAACTTTTACTTCGGAAATAATTTGATTTTTGTAGTGTCACTTGTCTTACAGAAGTGAATCCTATTTCAGTGTCCGCGGAGCTTAGCGTGAAGGCCTGGCGAAGCCAGGCTGACCGCTAGTCCTATTACTAAAAGCGTAAGAGGTAAGTATATTTGTTTGGATTCATCACGGTCAATTGCTCAACTCTACAGCCTAGACGGTTTGTCCGATTAATTTGAAACTTTTTTTATTTGATAGAGGTCAATCATGGGGGGTGCCTTTTGTTAGTCTTAGATTTTTCCTACACATGATGTGCGAGAAAACTTGAAAAAACCTGCGTTTTTGGGGCAAAATCAACTAAGAGTGTGGAGGCTTTGAAATTTTTAAGAAGAAGATCAAACGTCACTTTGACGTTTGTCAGTGGACATGTCGCATTTTTTATTATAAATTACGTAAATATGAAATTTCTCTGAGTAGTTTTGAAATATTTTACACATATTGGGGAAATGAGGGGACGTTTTTATTATAATTACAAATTTCAAATATGTATATTTAAAAAGAAAATTTTTGACAGTTCACTGTGAAGTTGGTTTAAACGTCAAATTGACAAGTTATATAAAGTATACAGGTAAACCAAACCAAAATTGTCCTCGGTAAAAATATATAGTAAAACTAAGCAAATATTGTTCATGGCAATGTACATTAAATACAATTTTATTAGTATTTATTTAAATTTATTATCAAAATTTGAAAATTATCGTATATGGTATAATACGAAAGTTTAGAAGGTCACGCATGTAGAAATGAGATTTTTTCAATCAGTAATAGTTTTAGTGAAAGTACTTCAAAACCTGTCGTGTTTGGTGTCAAATAAAAGGTCCTTTGAAGGGCTCGCATGCAGTATTCAATTTTTTACGATGGGTAATTGTTTTAGTTAAAGTACTTCAAAACATATCGTGTTTAGCATCAAATGAAAGATATTTTGAAGGGCTCGCGTGCAAAATTAAATATTATTCGATCGGCAATTGTTTTAGTAAGAGTGCATTAAAACATATCGTGTTTGGTATCAAATGAAAGGGCTTTTGAAGGGCTCGCGTGCAAAATTAAATATTATTCGATCGGCAATTGTTTTAGTAAAAATGCACCAAAACCTAACATGTTTGGTATCAAATGAAAGGTCTATTGAAGGGCTTGCGAAGAAAATTAAATATTATTCGATCGGCAATTGTTTTAGTACGAGTGAATCAAAACCTATCGTGTTTGGTATCAAATGAAAGTTCTTTTATAGGGCTCGCGTACAAAATTAAATATGATTCAATCGGCAATTGTTTTAGTAAGAGTGCTTCAAAACATATCGTGTTTGGTATCAAATGAAAGGTCTTTTGAAGGGCTCGCGTGCAAAATTAAATATTATTCGATCGGCAATTGTTTTAGTAAAAATGCATCAAAACCTATCGTGTTTGGTATCAAATAAAAGGTCTAGTGAAGGGCTTGCGTAGAAAATTAAATATTATTCGATCGGCAATTGTTTTAGTAAAAACGCTTCAAAACCTATCGTGTTTGGTATCAAATGAAAGGTCTATAGAAGGGCTCGCGTAGAAAATTAAATATTGTTCGATCGGCAATTGTTTTAGTAAAAATGCATCAAAATCTATCGTGTTTGGTATCAAATGAAAGGTTTATTGAAGAGCTCGCGTAGAAAATTAAATATTATTCGATCGGCAATTGTTTCAGTAAAAACGCATTAAAACCTATCGTGTTTGGTATCAAATGAAAGGTCTATAGAAGGGCTCGCGTAGAAAATTAAATATTGTTCGATCGGCAATTGTTTTAGTAAAAATGCATCTAAACCTATCGTGTTTGGTATCAAATGAAAGGTCGCTTAAAGAGTTCGTGTGCTAAATTGGATTTTTTTTTATTGTCAATTTTCTTATGCCAGAGTTTCGTAACCTATCATGCTTGGTATCAATTAAATGTATTTTAAAAAATAGACGTGCAGAATTGAAAACTTTTACTTCGGAAATAATTTGATTTTTGTAGTGTCACTTGTCTTACAGAAGTGAATCCTATTTCAGTGTCCGCGGAGCTTAGCGTGAAGGCCTGGCGAAGCCAGGCTGACCGCTAGTCCATATACTAAAAGGGTAAGAGGTATATATGTTTGTATAGATTCACCACTGTCAATTGCTCACCTCTACAGCCTAGACGGTTTGTCCGATTAATTTGAAACTTTTTTTATTTGATAGAGACCAACTTGGGAGAGGTCCTTTTTATAAATTCATAATTTTATTACGCATGATGAGCGAGAAAACTTGAAAAGACATGCATTTTTGGGGCAAAATCAACTAAGAGTGTGGAGGCTTTGAAATTTTTAAGAAGAAGATCAAACGTCACTTTGACGTTTGTCAGTGGACATGTCGCATTTTTAATTATAAATTACGTAAATATGAAATATCTGTGAGTAGTTTTGAAATATTTTACACATATTGGGGAAATGAGGGGACGTTTTTATTATAATTACACATTTCAAATATGTATATTTAAAAAGTAAATTTTTGACAGTTCACTGTGAAGTTGGTTTAAACGTCAAATTGACAAGTTATATAAAGTATACAGGTAAACCAAACCAAAATTGTCCCCGGTAAAAATATATAGTAAAACTAAGCAAATATTTTTCACGGCAATGTACATTAAATACAATTTTATTGTTATTTATTTAAATTTATTATTAAAATTCGAAATTTATCGTATATGGTATAATACGAAAGTTTAGAAGGTCACGCATGTAGAAATGAGATTTTTTCAATCAGTAATAGTTTAAGTGAAAGTGCTTCAAAACCTATCGTGTTTGGTATCAAATAAAAGGTCCTTTGAAGGGCTCGCATTCAGAATTCGAATTTTTTCGATCGGCAATTGTTTTAGTTAAAGTGCTTCAAAACATATCGTGTTTGGTATCAAATAAAAGGTCTTTTGAAGGGCTCGCATGCAAAATTAAATATTATTCGATCGGCAATTGTTTTAGTAAGAGTGCATCAAAACTTATCGTGTTTGGTATTAAATGAAAGTTGTTTTAAAGGTCTCGCGTACAAAATTAAATATTATTCGATCGGCAATTGTTTTAGTAAAAATGCATCAAAACCTATCGTGTTTGGTATCAAATGAAAGGTCTATTGAAGGGCTCGTGTAGAAAATTAAATATTATTCGATCGGCAATTGTTTTAGTAAAAATGCATCAAAACATATCGTGTTTGGTATCAAATGAAAGGTCTATAGAAGGGCTCGCGTACAAAATTGAATATTATTCGATCGGCAATTGTTCTAGTAAAAATGCATCAAAACCTATCGTGTCTAGTATCAAATGAAAGGTCTATTGAAGGGCTCGCGTAGAAAATTAAATATTATTCGATCGGCAATTGTTTTAGTAAAAATGCTTCAAAACCTATCGTGTTTCGTATCAAATGAAAGGTCTATAAAAGGGCTTGCGTAGAAAATGAAATATTATTCGATCGGCAATTGTTTTAGCAAAAATGTATCAAAAACTATCGTGTTTGGTATCAAATGAAAGGTCTATTGAAGGGCTAGCGTAGAAAGTTAAATATTATTCGATCGGCAATTGTTTTAGTAAAAATGTATCAAAACCTATCGTGTTTGATATCAAATGAAAGGTCTATTGAAGAGCTCGCGTAGAAAACTAAATATTATTCGATCAGAAATTGTTTTAGTAAAAGTGCATCAAAACCTATCGTGTTTGGTATCAAATGAAAGGCCTATAGAAGGGTTCGCGTAGAAAATGAAATATTATTCAATCGGCAATTGTTTTAGTAAAAATGCATCAAAACCTATCGTGTTTCGTATCAAATGAAAGGTCTATAAAAGGGCTCACGTAGAAAATGAAATATTATTCGATCGGCAATTGTTTTAGTAAAAATGCATCAAAACCTATCGTGTTTGGTATCAAATGAAAGGTCTATTGAAGGGCTCGCGTAGAAAGTTAAATATTATTCGATCGGCAATTGTTTTAGTAAAAATGTATCAAAACCTATCGTGTTTGGTATCAAATGAAAGGTCTATTGAAGAGCTCGCGTAGAAAACTAAATATTATACGATCGGCAGTTGTTTTAGTAAAAATGTATCAAAACCTATCGTGTTTGGTATCAAATGAAAGGTCACTTAAAGAGTTCGTGTGCTGAATGGGCCTTTTTTTATTGTCAATTTTGTAGTGCCAGAGCTTCGTAACTTATCGTGCTTGGATCAATTAAATGTATTTCAAAGGACAGACATGCAAAATTGAAAACTTTTACTTCGGAAATAATTTGATTTATATAGTGTCAATTGTCTTACAAAAGTGAATTCTTCTTCAGTGTCCGCGGAGCTTAGCGTGAAGGCCTGGCGAAGCCAGGCTGACCGCTAGTCCTATATACTATTTTGATAAGTGAGGTATATTTATATATATGGATTCATCACGCCCATTTGTAAATCGCTACAGCCTAGACGGTTTATCCGATTTATTTGCAACTTTTTTTATTTGATAGAGGTCACTCACGGGGAGTGCCTTTTGATAGTCTCAGATTTTTCGTGCACATGACGTGCGAGAAAACTTGAAAAACATGCGTTTTTGGGTCAAAATCAACTAAGAGTGTGGAGGCTTTGAAATTTTTAAGAAGAAGATCTACTGTCACTTTGACGTTTGTCAGTGCACATGTCGCATTTTTAATTATAAATTACTTAAAAATGAAACTTTTGTGAGTAGTTTTGAAATACTTTACGCATATTGTGGAAATAAGGGGACGTTTTTATTATAATTATACATTTCAAATATCTGTATTTAAAAAGTAAATTTTTGACACTCCACTATGAAGTTGGTTTTAAAGCAAAACGTCAAATTGACAAGTTTTATAAAGTATAAAGAATAAGGAGGCTTTGAAATTAAAAAAAAAACATCTACTGTCATTTTGACATTTGTCAGTGGACATGTCGCATATTTAATTATAAATTACTTAAATATTAAATGTTTGTGAGTAGTTTTGAAATACTTTACGCATATTGTGGAAATGAGGGGACGTTTTTATTATAATTACACATTTCAAATACGTGTATTTAAAAAGTAAATTTTTGACGGTTCACAATGAATTTGGTTTCGAAACAAAACGTCGAATTGACAAGTTTTATAATTTATACAGGTGAACTCAACCAAATTTGATCTCGATAATAATATACAGTAAAACCAAGCAAATTTTGTCTACGGCAAAGTTCAATTTAGAAAAACCAGGTAACTCGAATTAGAATCATTTGGGCACTCCTAAATTTTCTATCGATAATTTAATTGAAAGTGCTTCAAAACCAGTCATATTTGGTATATTATGAAAGTTCTTTTACAGGGTACGTGTGCAAAACTAAAATATTTTTGATCGGCAATAGTTTTAGTGAAAGGCCTATCGAGTTTGGTATCAAATGAAAGGTTATTTAAAGTGCTCGAATTTTTTCGTTCGGCAATTGTTTTAGTGAAAATTATTAAAAAAAACCTATCGTATTTGGTATCAAATGAAAGGTCTTTGAAAGGGCTCGCGTATAAAATTTATCACTTTTAGATCGTCAATTGTTTTAGTGAAAGTGCTTCTAAACTAATCGTATTTGGTCTTTTGAAGGGCTTGCGTACAAAATTTAATAATTTCCGATCGTCAATTGTTTTAGTGAAAGAGCTTAAAAAATATCATGTTTGGTACTAAATGAAAGGTTTTTTTTGAAGGTCTCGCGTGAAAAATTGATTCTTTTCGATCGTCAGTTATTTTATTGAAAGTGTTTCAAAACATATTGTGTTTGGTATCAAATGAAAGGTCTTCTGAAAGGCTCGCGTGAAAAATTGTTTTTTTTCGACAGATAATTGTTTTAGTGAAAGTGCAGCAAAACTAATTCTGTTTGGTACGCATGGAATTTTCTGATAGAATTATTTAAATTTCTAGACAAGGTATTGAAATTTTGAAAATTGATTTAGGCATTAAATGATTGAGAATACATGTTGTTACGGCTGCATTTTTATTTAGATTATTTATTTAATTTCGCCTTTTCTGTCCGCCACCCTCCGGGCGAATATGTACTTTCGGTCCTCGGATTGTTACAAAGTTCGGCATCATATCTCACTGGTCAAGTATTATTTAAATTTTTGCTTGCTAAAACTAGAAAATTAGAATTTTTAAAATTTGGTGGAATCAGTCATTCAGTAGACTTTTAGTGATCTGGTTGTGCTACATAGTTTTGGAAAGATTATTGGTTTATTTTAGTTTTCTATCAGATTTTTATCTGGATTAGAACGGTAGCATTACAACCTTATTTAGAATTTTGTATTCTGCGGCTTTGAGCCGGATTTGAGAGATCATTTAGTCATTTACTTCAAGCCGCCCAAAATCTCAGGCTTTTTATTTTTTATTTTATTTTCGTTTGGCTGTCATCTTACGTACTATTCAGTTTGATTTTATTACCTTTTGGTAAAAGTATTTAGTACGTATTGTGTGGACGTTATTTTGGGACAGTCGTGAACGACTGTATTGGAATTCTTGGATACCACCATCGTCATCCAGTTTGTTTATGCTGTGGACTGGCATATATTTCCGTACTTGGACCGTGGGAAAATTACTTGGAGGAAATATAGCATTAGCAGATTCCAAGCGGACGCCATTGCAATCGGCAACGCCCGATATTCCTGTTCAATACGCATGCGCTGCCACAATCCGTTGCGCGGAGACGCCATTACAGCCCAGCTGTTCGCACGTGTGCTGATGCAAGGATTTGTACCCCTGCCCCCGCCTACAGCTAAGCAAATATTTTATTACTTTTATTATTTTTGGTTATTTGTTGTACAATATTTGATATTGAGTTTTATGTACACGAGGTACTTACGTATTGTCGTTTTGATTTATTTAGTTGTTATTGCACCGATTAGTAGTAGATTTATTTTGGTAACAAACATTTTGATTGTAATTATCGGTTGAGTTCGAGGCTGTCTGATCACCGCCTTAGGTATTCATTTGTGTGCACGTTGGCACAACAGTTTCCGTGGCTAGTCGTACGTTTGTTCGTGATTAGGGCTACTGTGTCAGGTTTTGTTTTACGCGCGCCACGATATTCCATGGTCGACCATCGAAACCACGTGTGGTTGAGCGCTTTAGTACTTATTTGTTTTACTGAAGTCCTAGTTATTGCTACGTCGGTGTGCTACGCGAAGCACCTTTTTAGTTCAGTCATATTTTTATTCGGCACTGACCAGATTTATTCGTATCTCGACGATAACACTTTACACCGCTCAATTGTTGTTAACTACCATTATTTCACGCTTTATCTATTACATTCAACGTGTATTACTTCATTTATTATTTTTAATATATTAGTTATAATTGATGTGCTTAGTTATCTTACTCTCACAACCCTATCTATCCGTAAGTTCTTGCTAGGTGCTCTGGCAACTCTGGAGTTTGTTGGCCGACTCGAGAGTAGGTTTACGTCAGCCGTTAGGTCAGCTGGCGCCCCCGGAATTATTTTGTTGACTGTGAGTCATTGGTTTACGGAACCATTGGACATTTGGACCGCACGCCTTCTCCACTGTCAAAAGCTAGTCGCGGCGGTCAGAGCATCACATTATTGGTAGCAATGTTTTAAACAGTTTTCAACTAATTTTATTTATAGAATAAATGTCAGTTAATTTTTAAAAGTATATCGCGAAACAAAGCATAATTTGTCCGCAGTAATAATATACAGTAAAAAAAAAATAAAAAATTGACCGCAGCATGCTACAACGCAAACAAAGGTAACTCGAAAAAACGATGTCGGAAATAATATTCCAGCGATTTCCAACAGTTTTTCAAAAAAGTTTAAAGAAAATTTTCAATTGATTTCATGTATATATAAATATAAATGTGGAATGTCATCAGAAATGACGTCCGAAGGATTTTTAATAAATAGTAAAATGTATTCAGATGAAATTAAAAAAGATGAAATAAAAAATATATATTTTACTACCGTCAATTATTTTAAACATAAAGTATTCCGCATCATACCGTGTTTAGTGATATATGAATGGGGTTTAGAAGAACTTTCAGCTAAAATAAAAAAAGTTGAAATTTTACGATCCTCAATTGTTTCAAACATAAATTATTCCGAATCATACCATCTTTGGTGTCATATTGAAGGGCATTAAAAGAACTTTCAGATGGAATAAAAAAAGTTAAAATTTTACGACAGGCATTTGTTTCAAACTTAAAGTATTCCTAAAATTAACATATTTGGTGTCATATGAAATGGCTTTAGAAAAACTTTCAAATGAAATAAAAAGAGTTGAAATTTTATAATAGTTAATTGTTTCTAACATAAAGTATTCTGAATCATACTGTGTAGGGTGTCATATGAAAGGGCTTTAGAAGACCTTTCCGATAAAACAAAAAAGTTAAATTTTACGATCCTCAATTGTTTTAAACATAAATTATTCCGAATCATGCCTTCTTTGCTGTCATATGAAAGGGCTTTAGAAGAACTTTCAGATGATATAAAAAAAAGTTAGTTTAGCAAAATGTTTTTGGAAATAAAAAACATATTTTATTGAAATTTTACGACAGTCCATTGTTTTAAACTTAAAGTATTCCGAATCATTTCGTGTTTGATATCATATGAAAAGGCTTTAAAAGAACTTTCAGACGAAATAAAATAATTTAAACATTGCGACTGTCAATTGTTTTAAATTTGATGTATTCGGAATAATGCCGTGTTTAATGTCATATGAAAGAGTTTTGAAAGAACTTACGATATAAATTGTTTCAAATTTAAAGTTTCGCGAATCATATCGCGTTTGATATCAAATAGAAGGTTTTTTAAAGGGCTCGCATGCAAAATTGACTTTTTCGATCCGCAATTGTTTTAGTGAAAGTGATTCAAAATATATTGTGTTTGGTATGAAATGAAAGGTCACTTAACGGGCTTGCATGAAAAATTTAAATATTTTCGTTTGCCAATTGTTTTAGTGTTTGATATCAAATGGAAGTTCTTTTGAACAACTCGCGTGCAGCATTAAATTTTATTCGATCGACAATTGTTTTCATGAAAGTGCTTCAAAATCGTGTTTGCTATCAAATGAAAGGTCTTTTGAAGGGCTTGCATACAAAACTTAATACATTTCAATCGTCAATTGTTTTACTAAAAGTATTTCAAATCCCATTGTGTTTGGTTTCAAATGAAAGGTATTTTATAGGGCACGCGTATTAAATGAATTATTATTTTTTGATCGTCTACTGTTTTAGTAAAGGTGTCAAAAGCTATCATATTTGATATTAAATGACATGTCTTTTGAAGGGTTCAAATATAAAATTGGTATATTTTTCGACCGAGAATAGCTTTAGTGAAAATGCTTCAAAACCAATCATGTTTGATATCAAATGAAGGGTCTTTTGAAGAACTCGCGTACAAAATTAAATACTTTTAGATCGGTAATTGTTTGAGTGAAAGTGCTTCAAAACCTATTGTGTTTGGTGTGAAATTAAAGGTCTTTTGAAGAATTAGCTTACAAAATGTAATACTTTTCGATAGTCAATTGTTTTAGTGAAAGTATTTCAAAACCTATAGTGTTTGTTTTCAAATGAAAGGTCTTTTAAAGAGCACGTGTGTTGAATTAATTATTTTTTTTGATCGTCCATTGTTTTAGTAAAGGTGTTTCAAAACCTATCATATTTGGTATTAAATTACAGGCCTTTGAAGGGTTCGAATATAAAATTGGTATTTTTTTCGACCGAGAATTGTTTTAGTGAAAGTGCTTTAAAACCATTCATGTTTGATATAAAATGAAAGGTCTTTTTAAAAGCTCGCGTACAAAATTAAATACTTTCAGATCTTCAATTGTTTTCGTGAAAGTGTTTTAAAACTTATCGTGTTTGGTATCAAATGAAATGGCTTTTAAAGGGCACGCGAATTAAATTGATTTTTTTTTGAGCGGCAATTGTTTTAGTGATACAGATTTAAAACGTATTGTGTTTGGCGTCAATTAATAGGTCTGTGCATGAATAAACGTACAGAATTGAAAAGTTTTAGATTGGAATTAATTCAGTTTATATTTTGTCATACAGAAGTGAACCTTACTTCAGTGTCCGCGGAGCCTAGCGTGAGACCTGGCAAAGCCAGGCCGACCGCTAGTCCTATATACTATTTTGATAAGCGGTATATATATTTATATATTTATATGGATTCATCACGCCCATTTGTAAATCGCTACAGCCTAGACGGTTTATCCGATTTATTTGCAACTATTTTTATTTGATAGAAGTCAATCACGTGGAGTGCCTTTTGATAGTCTCCGATTTTTCGTGCACATGATGTGCGAGAAAACTTGAAAAAACATGCGTTTTTGGGTCAAAATCAACTAAGAGTGTGGAGGCTTTGAAATTTTTAAGAAGAACATCTAACGTCACTTTGACGTTTGTCAGTGCACATGTCGCATTTTTAATTATAAATTACTTGAAAATGAAACTTTTGTGAGTAGTTTTGAAATACTTTACGCATATTGTGGAAATGAGGGGACGTTTTTATTATAATTATACATTTCAAATATGTGTATTTAAAAAGTAAATTTTTGACACTCCACTATGAAGTTGGTTTTAAAGCAAAACGTCAAATTGACAAGTTTTATAAAGTATAAAGAATATGGAGGCTTTGAAATTTTTAAAAAGAACATCTACTATCATTTTGACATTTGTCAGTGGACATGTCGCATATTTAATTATAAATTACTTAAATATTAAATGTTTGTGAGTAGTTTTGAAATACTTTACGCATATTGTGGAAATGAGGGGACGTTTTTATTATAATTGCACATTTCAAATACGTGTATTTAAAAAGTAAATTTTTGACGGTTCACAATGAATTTGGTTTCGAAACAAAACGTCGAATTGACAAGTTTTATAATTTATACAGGTGAACTCAACCAAATTTGATCTCGATAATAATATACAGTAAAGCCAAGCAAATTTTGTCTAAGGCAAAGTTCAATTTAGAAAAACCAGATAACTCGAATTAGAATCATTTGGGCACTCCTAAATTTTCTATCGATAATTTAATTGAAAGTGCTTCAAAACCAGTCATATTTGGTATATTATGAAAGTTCTTTTACAGGGTACGTGTGCAAAACTAAAATATTTTCGATCGGCAATAGTTTTAGTGAAAGGCCTATCGTGTTTGGTATCAAATGAAAGTTTATTTAAAGGGCTCGATTTTTTTCGTTCGGCAATTGTTTTAGTGAAAATGAATAAAAACCTATCGTATTTTGTATCAAATGAAAGGTCTTTGAAAGGGCTCGCGTATAAAATTTATCACTTTTAGATCGTCAATTGTTTTAGTGAAAGTGCTTCTAAACTAATCGTATTTGGTATCAAATGAAAGGTCTTGCGTATAAAATTTAATAATTTTCGATCGTCAATTGTTTTAGTGAAAGAATTTAAAAATATCATGTTTGGTACTAAATGAAAGGTTTTTTGAAGGTCTCGCGTGAAAAATTGATTCTTTTCGATCTTCAGTTATTTTATTGAAAGTGTTTCAAAACATATTGTGTTTGGTATCAAATGAAAGGTCTTCTGAAAGGCTCGCGTGAAAAATAGTTTTTTTTTCGACAGATAATTGTTTTAGTGAAAGTGCAGCAAAACTAATTCTGTTTAGTACGCATGGAATTTTCTGATAGAATTATTTCAATTTCTAGACAAGGTAGAGAAATTTTGAAAATTTATTTAGGCATTAAATGATTGAGAATACATGTTTTAAACTGTTTTCAACTGATTTTATTTGAAGAAAAAATGTCAGTCAATTTTTAAAAGTATATCGCGAAACAAAGCATAATTTGTCCGCAGTAATAATATACAGTAAAAAAAAATAAAAAATTTACCGCAGCATGCTACAATGCAAACAAAGGTAACTCGAAAAAACGATGTCGGAAATAATATTCCAGCGATTTCCAACAGTTTTTCAAAAAAGTTTAAAGAAAATTTTCAATTGATTTCATGTATATATAAATATAAATGTGGAATGTCATCAGAAATGACGTCCGAAGGATTTTTAATAAATAGTAAAATGTATTCAGATGAAATTAAAAAAGTTGAAATTTTACGATAGGCAATTGTTTCAAATTTAAAGTATTCCAAATCATAACTTGTTTGGTCTCATTTGTATGGTCTTTAGAAGAACTTTCAGATGAAATAAAAAATATATATTTTACGACCGTCAATTATTTTAAACATAAAGTATTCCGAATCATACCTTGTTTAGTGATATATGAATGGGGTTTAGAAGAACTTTCAGATAAAATAAAAAAGTTGAAATTTTACGATCCTCAATTGTTTCAAACATAAATTATTCCGAATCATACCATCTTTGGTGTCATATTGAAGGGCATTAAAAGAACTTTCAGATGGAATAAAAAAGTTAAAATTTTACGACAGGCATTTGTTTCAAACATAAAGTAATCCTAAAATTAAAATATTTGGTGTCATATGAAATGGCTTTAGAAAAACTTTCAGATGAAATAAAAAGAGTTGAAATTTTATAATAGTTAGTGTAGGGTGTCATATGAAAGGGCTTTAGAAGACCTTTCCGATAAAACAAAAAAGTTAAATTTTACGATCCTCAATTGTTTCAAACATAAATTATTCCGAATCATGCCTTCTTTGCTGTCATATGAAAGGACTTTAGAAGAACTTTCAGATGATATAAAAAAAAGTTAGTTTAGCAAAATGTTTTCGGAAATAAAAAACATATTTTATTGAAATTTTACGACAGTCCATTGTTTTAAACTTAAAGTGTTCCGAATCATTTCGTGTTTGATATCATATGAAAGGGCTTTAAAAGAACTTTCAGACGAAATAAAAAAATTTAAACATTACGACCTTCAATTGTTTTAAATTTGATGTATTCGGAATAATGCCGTGTTTAATGTCATATGAAAGAGTTTTGAAAGAACTTACGATATAAATTGTTTCAAATTTAAAGTTTCGCGAATCATATCGCGTTTGATATCAAATAGAAGGTTTTTTAAAGGGCTCGCATGCAAAATTGACTTTTTCGATCCGCAATTGTTTTAGTGAAAGTGTTTCAAAATATATTGTGTTTGCTATGAAATGAAAGGTCACTTAACGGGCTTGCATGAAAAATTGAAATATTTTCGTTTGTCAATTGTTTTAGTGTTTGATATCAAATGGAAGTTCTTTTGAACAACTCGCGTGCATCATTAAATTTTATTCGATCGACAATTGTTTTCATGAAAGTGCTTCAAAACCTATCGTGTTTGCTATCAAATGAAAGGTCTTTTGAAGGGCTTGCATACAAAACTTAATACATTTCAATCGTCAATTGTTTTACTAAAAGTGTTTCAAATCCCATCGTGTTTGGTTTCAAATGAAAGGTATTTTATAGGGCACGCGTATTAAATGAATTATTATTTTTTGATCGTCTACTGTCTTAGTAATGGTGTCAAAAGCTATCATATTTGATATTAAATGACATGTCTTTTGAAGGGTTCAAATACAAAATTGGTATTTTTTTCGACCGAGAATTGCTTTAGTGAAAATGATTCAAAACCAATCATGTTTGATATCAAATGAAGTGTCTTTTGAAGAACTCGCGTACAAAATTAAATACTTTTAGATCGGTAATTGTTTGAGTGAAAGTGCTTCAAAACCTATTGTGTTTGGTGTGAAATGAAAGGTCTTTTGAAGTATTAGCTTACAAAATGTAATACTTTTCGATAGTCAATTGTTCTAGTGAAAGTATTTCAAAACCTATCGTGTTTGTTTTCAAATGAAAGGTCTTTTAAAGAGCACGTGTATTAAATTAATTATTTTTTTTGATCGTCCATTGTTTTAGTAAAGGTGTTTCAAAACCTATCATATTTGGTATTAAATTACAGGCCTTTGAAGGGCTCGAATATAAAATTGGTATTTTTTTCGACCGAGAATTGTTTTAGTGAAAGTGCTTTAAAACCATTCATGTTTGATATAAAATGAAAGGTCTTTTGAAAAGCTCGCGTACAAAATTAAATACTTTCAGATCTTCAATTGTTTTCGTGAAAGTGTTTTAAAACTTATCGTGTTTGGTATCAAATGAAATGGTTTTTAAAGGGCACGCGAATTAAATTGATTTTTTTTGAGCGGCAATTGTTTTAGTGATACAGATTTAAAACGTATTGTGTTTGGCATCAATTAATAGGTCTTCGCATGAATAAACGTACAGAATTGAAAAGTTTTAGATTGGAATTAATTCAGTTTATATTTTGTCATACAGAAGTGAACCTTACTTCAGTGTCCGCGGAGCCTAGCGTGAGGCCTGGCAAAGCCAGGCCGACCGCTAGTCCTATTACTAAAAGCGTAAGAGGTTAGTATATTTGTTTGGATTCATCACGGTCAATTGCTCATCTCTACAGCCTAGACGGTCTGTCCGATTAATTTGAAACTTTTTTTATTTGATAGAGGTCAATCATGGGGGGTGCCTTTTGTTAGTCTTAGATTTTTCCTACACATGATGTGCGAGAAAACTTAAAAAAACATGCGTTTTTGGGGTAAAATCAACTAAGAGTGTGGAGGCTTTGAAATTTTTAAGAAGAAGATCAAACGTCACTTTGACGTTTGTCAGTGGACATGTCGCATTTTTAATTATAAATTATGTACATATGAAATATCTGTGAGTAGTTTTGAAATATTTTACACATATTGGGGAAATGAGGGGACGTTTTTATTATAATTACACATTTCAAATATGTATATTTAAAAAGTAAATTTTTGACAGTTCACTGTGACGTTGGTTTAAACGTCAAATTGACAAGTTATATAAAGTATACAGGTAAACCAAACCAAAATTGTCCTCGGTAATAATATATAGTAAAACTAAGCAAATATTGTTCACGGCAATGTACATTAAATACAATTTTATTATTATTTATTTAAATTTATTATCAAAATTCGAAATTTATCGTATAAGAACGAAAGTTTAGAAGGTCACGCATGTAGAAATGAGATTTTTTCAATCAGTAATAGTTTTAGTGAAAGTGCTTCAAAACCTGTCGTGTTTGGTATCAAATAAAAGGTCCTTTGAAGGGCTCGCATGCAGAATTCAATTTTTTTCTATGGGCAATGGTTTTAGTTAAAGTGCTTCAAAACATATCGTGTTTAGCATCAAATGAAAGATCTTTTGAAGGGCTCGCGTACATAATTAAATATTATTCGATCGGCAATTGTTTTAGTAAAAGTGCATCAAAACTTATCGTGTTTGGTATTAAATGAAAGGTCTTTTGAAGGGCTCGCGTAGAAAATTAAATATTATTCGATCGGCAATTGTTTTAGTAAAAACGCATCAAAACCAATCGTGTTTGGTATCAAATGAAAGGTCTATAGAAGGGCTCGCGTGCAAAATTAAATATTATTCGATCGGCAATTGTTTTAGTAAGAGTGCTTCAAAACATATCGTGTTTGGTATCAAATGAAAGGTCTTTTGAAGGGTTCGCGTGCAAAATTAAATATTATTCGATCGGCAATTGTTTTAGTAAAAATGCATCAAAACCTATCGTGTTTGGTATCAAATGAAAGGTCTATTGAAGGGCTCGCGTAGAAAATTAAATATTATTCGATCGGCAATTGTTTTAGTAAAAATGCATCAAAACCTATCGTGTTTGGTATCAAATGAAAGGTCTATTGAAGGGCTTGCGTAGAAAATTAAATATTATTCGATCGGCAATTGTTTTAGTAAAAACGCATCAAAACCTATCGTGTTTGGTATCAAATGAAAGGTCTATAGAAGGGCTCGCGTAGAAAATTAAATAATGTTCGATCGGCAATTGTTTTAGTAAAAATGCATCAAAACCTATCGTGTTTGGTATCAAATGAAAGGTCGCTTAAAGAGTTCGTGTGCTAAATTGGATTTTTTTTATTGTTAATTTTCTTGTGCCAGAGTTTCGTAACCTATCATGCTTGGTATCAATTAAATGTATTTTAAAAAACAGACGTGCAGAATTGAAAACTTTTACTTCGGAAATAATTTGATTTTTGTAGTGTCACTTGTCTTACAGAAGTGAATCCTATTTCAGTGTCCGCGGAGCTTAGCGTGAAGGCCTGGCGAAGCCAGGCTGACCGCTAGTCCTATTACTAAAAGCGTAAGAGGTAAGTATATTTGTTTGGATTCATCACGGTCAATTGCTCATCTCTACAGCCTAGACGGTTTGTCCGATTAATTTGAAACTTTTTTTATTTGATAGAGGTCAATCATGGGGGGTGCCTTTTGTTAGTCTTAGATTTTTCCTACAAATGATGTGCGAGAAAACTTGAAAAAACCTGCGTTTTTGGGGCAAAATCAACTAAGAGTGTGGAGGCTTTGAAATTTTTAAGAAGAAGATCAAACGTCACTTTGACGTTTGTCAGTGGACATGTCGCATTTTTTATTATAAATTACGTAAATATGAAATTTCTCTGAGTAGTTTTGAAATATTTTACACATATTGGGGAAATGAGGGGACGTTTTTATTATAATTACAAATTTCAAATATGTATATTTAAAAAGAAAATTTTTGACAGTTCACTGTGAAGTTGGTTTAAACGTCAAATTGACAAGTTATATAAAGTATACAGGTAAACCAAACCAAAATTGTCCTCGGTAAAAATATATAGTAAAACTAAGCAAATATTGTTCATGGCAATGTACATTAAATACAATTTTATTAGTATTTATTTAAATTTATTATCAAAATTTGAAAATTATCGTATATGGTATAATACGAAAGTTTAGAAGGTCACGCATGTAGAAATGAGATTTTTTCAATCAGTAATAGTTTTAGTGAAAGTACTTCAAAACCTGTCGTGTTTGGTGTCAAATAAAAGGTCCTTTGAAGGGCTCGCATGCAGTATTCAATTTTTTACGATGGGTAATTGTTTTAGTTAAAGTACTTCAAAACATATCGTGTTTAGCATCAAATGAAAGATATTTTGAAGGGCTCGCGTGCAAAATTAAATATTATTCGATCGGCAATTGTTTTAGTAAGAGTGCATTAAAACATATCGTGTTTGGTATCAAATGAAAGGGCTTTTGAAGGGCTCGCGTGCAAAATTAAATATTATTCGATCGGCAATTGTTTTAGTAAAAATGCACCAAAACCTAACATGTTTGGTATCAAATGAAAGGTCTATTGAAGGGCTTGCGAAGAAAATTAAATATTATTCGATCGGCAATTGTTTTAGTACGAGTGAATCAAAACCTATCGTGTTTGGTATCAAATGAAAGTTCTTTTATAGGGCTCGCGTACAAAATTAAATATGATTCAATCGGCAATTGTTTTAGTAAGAGTGCTTCAAAACATATCGTGTTTGGTATCAAATGAAAGGTCTTTTGAAGGGCTCGCGTGCAAAATTAAATATTATTCGATCGGCAATTGTTTTAGTAAAAATGCATCAAAACCTATCGTGTTTGGTATCAAATAAAAGGTCTAGTGAAGGGCTTGCGTAGAAAATTAAATATTATTCGATCGGCAATTGTTTTAGTAAAAACGCTTCAAAACCTATCGTGTTTGGTATCAAATGAAAGGTCTATAGAAGGGCTCGCGTAGAAAATTAAATATTGTTCGATCGGCAATTGTTTTAGTAAAAATGCATCAAAATCTATCGTGTTTGGTATCAAATGAAAGGTTTATTGAAGAGCTCGCGTAGAAAATTAAATATTATTCGATCGGCAATTGTTTCAGTAAAAACGCATTAAAACCTATCGTGTTTGGTATCAAATGAAAGGTCTATAGAAGGGCTCGCGTAGAAAATTAAATATTGTTCGATCGGCAATTGTTTTAGTAAAAATGCATCTAAACCTATCGTGTTTGGTATCAAATGAAAGGTCGCTTAAAGAGTTCGTGTGCTAAATTGGATTTTTTTTTATTGTCAATTTTCTTATGCCAGAGTTTCGTAACCTATCATGCTTGGTATCAATTAAATGTATTTTAAAAAATAGACGTGCAGAATTGAAAACTTTTACTTCGGAAATAATTTGATTTTTGTAGTGTCACTTGTCTTACAGAAGTGAATCCTATTTCAGTGCCCGCGGAGCTTAGCGTGAAGGCCTGGCGAAGCCAGGCTGACCGCTAGTCCATATACTAAAAGGGTAAGAGGTATATATGTTTGTATAGATTCACCACTGTCAATTGCTCACCTCTACAGCCTAGACGGTTTGTCCGATTAATTTGAAACTTTTTTATTTGATAGAGACCAACTTGGGAGAGGTCCTTTTTATAAATTCATAATTTTATTACGCATGATGAGCGAGAAAACTTGAAAAAACATGCATTTTTGGGGCAAAATCAACTAAGAGTGTGGAGGCTTTGAAATTTTTAAGAAGAAGATCAAACGTCACTTTGACGTTTGTCAGTGGACATGTCGCATTTTTAATTATAAATTACGTAAATATGAAATATCTGTGAGTAGTTTTGAAATATTTTACACATATTGGGGAAATGAGGGGACGTTTTTATTATAATTACACATTTCAAATATGTATATTTAAAAAGTAAATTTTTGACAGTTCACTGTGAAGTTGGTTTAAACGTCAAATTGACAAGTTATATAAAGTATACAGGTAAACCAAACCAAAATTGTCCCCGGTAAAAATATATAGTAAAACTAAGCAAATATTTTTCACGGCAATGTACATTAAATACAATTTTATTATTATTTATTTAAATTTATTATTAAAATTCGAAATTTATCGTATATGGTATAATACGAAAGTTTAGAAGGTCACGCATGTAGAAATGAGATTTTTTCAATCAGTAATAGTTTAAGTGAAAGTGCTTCAAAACCTATCGTTTGGTATCAAATAAAAGGTCCTTTGAAGGGCTCGCATTCAGAATTCGAATTTTTTCGATCGGCAATTGTTTTAGTTAAAGTGCTTCAAAACATATCGTGTTTGGTATCAAATAAAAGGTCTTTTGAAGGGCTCGCATGCAAAATTAAATATTATTCGATCGGCAATTGTTTTAGTAAGAGTGCATCAAAACTTATCGTGTTTGGTATTAAATGAAAGTTGTTTTAAAGGTCTCGCGTACAAAATTAAATATTATTCGATCGGCAATTGTTTTAGTAAAAATGCATCAAAACCTATCGTGTTTGGTATCAAATGAAAGGTCTATTGAAGGGCTTGCGTAGAAAATTAAATATTATACGATCGGCAATTGTTTTAGTAAAAACGCATCAAAACCTATCGTGTTTGGTATCAAATGAAAGGTCTATTGAAGGGCTCGCGTAGAAAATTAAATATTATTCGATCGGCAATTGTTTTAGTAAAAATGCATCAAAACCTATCGTGTTTGGTATCAAATGAAAGGTCTATTGAAGGGCTTGCGTAGAAAATTAAATATTATTCGATCGGCAATTGTTTTAGTAAAAACGCATCAAAACCTATCGTGTTTGGTATCAAATGAAAGGTCTATTGAAGGGCTCGCGTAGAAAATTAAATATTATTCGATCGGCAATTGTTTTAGTAAAAATGCATCAAAACCTAATAATTTGATTTATATAGTGTCAATTGTCTTACAGAAGTGAATCCTATTTCAGTGTCCGCGGAGCATAGCGTGAAGGCCTGGCAAAGCCAGGCCGATCGCTAGTCCTATTACTAAAAGCGTAAGAGGTATATTTGTGAGGATTCATCACGGTCAATTGCTCACCTCTACAACCTAGACGGTTTGTCCGATTAATTTGAAACTTTTTTTATTTGATAGAGCTCAATCATAGGGGGTGCCTTTTGTTAGTTTCAGATTTTTCGTGCACATGATGTGCGAGAAAACTTGAAAAAACCTGCGTTTTTGGGGCAAAATCAACTAAGAGTGAGGTGGCTTTGTAATTTTTAAGAAGAAGATCTACTGTCACTTTGACGTTTGTCAGTGGACATGTCGCATTTTTAATTATAAATTACTCAAATATGAAATTTCTGTGAGTAGTTTTGAAATATTTTACACATATTGGGGAAATGAGGGGACGTTTTTATTATTATTACACATTTCAAACATGTGTATTTAAAAAGTAAATTTTTTACAGTTCACTATGAAGTTGGTTTAAACGTCAAATTGACAAGTTATATAAAGTATACAGGTAAACCAAAACAAAATTGTCCTCGGTAAAAATATATAGTAAAACTAAGCAAATATTGTTCACGGCTATGTACATTAAATACAATTTTATTATTATTTATTTAAATTTATTATCGATATTTATTTTATTGAACGTTTTTCAAAACTTATCGTATTTGGTATAATATGAAAGTTTTGACGGTCGCACATGTAAAATTAAGATTTTTTTCAATCAGCAAATGTTTTAGTGAAAGTGCTTTAAAACCTATCGTGTTTGGTATCAAATGAAAGGTCTATTGAAGGGCTTGCGTAGAAAATTAAATATTATTCGATCGGCAATTGTTTTAGTAAAACGCATCAAAACCTATCGTGTTTGGTATGAAATGAAAGGTATATAGAAGGGCTCGCGTAGAAAATTAAATAATATTCGTTCGGCAATTGTTTTAGTAAAAATGCATCAAAATCTATCGTGTTTGGTATCAAATGAAAGGTTTATTGAAGAGCTCGCGTAGAAAATTAAATATTATTCGATCGGCAATTGTTTCAGTAAAAACGCATTAAAACCTATCGTGTTTGGTATCAAATGAAAGGTCTATAGAAGGGCTCGCGTAGAAAATTAAATATTGTTCGATCGGCAATTGTTTTAGTAAAAATGCATCTAAACCTATCGTGTTTGGTATCAAATGAAAGGTCGCTTAAAGAGTTCGTGTGCTAAATTGGATTTTTTTTTATTGTCAATTTTCTTATGCCAGAGTTTCGTAACCTATCATGCTTGGTATCAATTAAATGTATTTTAAAAAATAGACGTGCAGAATTGAAAACTTTTACTTCGGAAATAATTTGATTTTTGTAGTGTCACTTGTCTTACAGAAGTGAATCCTATTTCAGTGCCCGCGGAGCTTAGCGTGAAGGCCTGGCGAAGCCAGGCTGACCGCTAGTCCATATACTAAAAGGGTAAGAGGTATATATGTTTGTATAGATTCACCACTGTCAATTGCTCACCTCTACAGCCTAGACGGTTTGTCCGATTAATTTGAAACTTTTTTATTTGATAGAGACCAACTTGGGAGAGGTCCTTTTTATAAATTCATAATTTTATTACGCATGATGAGCGAGAAAACTTGAAAAAACATGCATTTTTGGGGCAAAATCAACTAAGAGTGTGGAGGCTTTGAAATTTTTAAGAAGAAGATCAAACGTCACTTTGACGTTTGTCAGTGGACATGTCGCATTTTTAATTATAAATTACGTAAATATGAAATATCTGTGAGTAGTTTTGAAATATTTTACACATATTGGGGAAATGAGGGGACGTTTTTATTATAATTACACATTTCAAATATGTATATTTAAAAAGTAAATTTTTGACAGTTCACTGTGAAGTTGGTTTAAACGTCAAATTGACAAGTTATATAAAGTATACAGGTAAACCAAACCAAAATTGTCCCCGGTAAAAATATATAGTAAAACTAAGCAAATATTTTTCACGGCAATGTACATTAAATACAATTTTATTATTATTTATTTAAATTTATTATTAAAATTCGAAATTTATCGTATATGGTATAATACGAAAGTTTAGAAGGTCACGCATGTAGAAATGAGATTTTTTCAATCAGTAATAGTTTAAGTGAAAGTGCTTCAAAACCTATCGTTTGGTATCAAATAAAAGGTCCTTTGAAGGGCTCGCATTCAGAATTCGAATTTTTTCGATCGGCAATTGTTTTAGTTAAAGTGCTTCAAAACATATCGTGTTTGGTATCAAATAAAAGGTCTTTTGAAGGGCTCGCATGCAAAATTAAATATTATTCGATCGGCAATTGTTTTAGTAAGAGTGCATCAAAACTTATCGTGTTTGGTATTAAATGAAAGTTGTTTTAAAGGTCTCGCGTACAAAATTAAATATTATTCGATCGGCAATTGTTTTAGTAAAAATGCATCAAAACCTATCGTGTTTGGTATCAAATGAAAGGTCTATTGAAGGGCTTGCGTAGAAAATTAAATATTATACGATCGGCAATTGTTTTAGTAAAAACGCATCAAAACCTATCGTGTTTGGTATCAAATGAAAGGTCTATTGAAGGGCTCGCGTAGAAAATTAAATATTATTCGATCGGCAATTGTTTTAGTAAAAATGCATCAAAACCTATCGTGTTTGGTATCAAATGAAAGGTCTATTGAAGGGCTTGCGTAGAAAATTAAATATTATTCGATCGGCAATTGTTTTAGTAAAAACGCATCAAAACCTATCGTGTTTGGTATCAAATGAAAGGTCTATTGAAGGGCTCGCGTAGAAAATTAAATATTATTCGATCGGCAATTGTTTTAGTAAAAATGCATCAAAACCTAATAATTTGATTTATATAGTGTCAATTGTCTTACAGAAGTGAATCCTATTTCAGTGTCCGCGGAGCATAGCGTGAAGGCCTGGCAAAGCCAGGCCGATCGCTAGTCCTATTACTAAAAGCGTAAGAGGTATATTTGTGAGGATTCATCACGGTCAATTGCTCACCTCTACAACCTAGACGGTTTGTCCGATTAATTTGAAACTTTTTTTATTTGATAGAGCTCAATCATAGGGGGTGCCTTTTGTTAGTTTCAGATTTTTCGTGCACATGATGTGCGAGAAAACTTGAAAAAACCTGCGTTTTTGGGGCAAAATCAACTAAGAGTGAGGTGGCTTTGTAATTTTTAAGAAGAAGATCTACTGTCACTTTGACGTTTGTCAGTGGACATGTCGCATTTTTAATTATAAATTACTCAAATATGAAATTTCTGTGAGTAGTTTTGAAATATTTTACACATATTGGGGAAATGAGGGGACGTTTTTATTATTATTACACATTTCAAACATGTGTATTTAAAAAGTAAATTTTTTACAGTTCACTATGAAGTTGGTTTAAACGTCAAATTGACAAGTTATATAAAGTATACAGGTAAACCAAAACAAAATTGTCCTCGGTAAAAATATATAGTAAAACTAAGCAAATATTGTTCACGGCTATGTACATTAAATACAATTTTATTATTATTTATTTAAATTTATTATCGATATTTATTTTATTGAACGTTTTTCAAAACTTATCGTATTTGGTATAATATGAAAGTTTTGACGGTCGCACATGTAAAATTAAGATTTTTTTCAATCAGCAAATGTTTTAGTGAAAGTGCTTTAAAACCTATCGTGTTTGGTATCAAATGAAAGGTCTATTGAAGGGCTTGCGTAGAAAATTAAATATTATTCGATCGGCAATTGTTTTAGTAAAACGCATCAAAACCTATCGTGTTTGGTATGAAATGAAAGGTATATAGAAGGGCTCGCGTAGAAAATTAAATAATATTCGTTCGGCAATTGTTTTAGTAAAAATGCATCAAAACCTATCGATTTTGATATCAAATGAAAGGTTTATTGAAGGGCTCGCGTAGAAAATCAAAATATTATTCGATCGGCAATTGTTTTAGTAAAAATGCATCAAAACCTATCGTGTTTGGTATCAAATGAAAAGTCTATTGAAGGGCTCGCGTAGAAAATTAAATATTATTCGATCGGCAATTGTTTTAGTAAAAATGCATCAAAACCTATCGTGTTAGGTATGAAATGAAAAGTCTATTGAAGGGCTCGCGTAGAAAATAAAATATTATTCGATCGGCAATTGTTTTAGTAAAAACGCATCAAAACCTATCGTGTTTGGTATCAAATGAAAGGTCTATTGAAGGGCTCGCGTAGAAAATTAAATATTATTCGATCGGCAATTGTTTTAGTAAAAATGCATCAAAACCTAATAATTTGATTTATATAGTGTCAATTGTCTTACAGAAGTGAATCCTATTTCAGTGTCCGCGGAGCATAGCGTGAAGGCCTGGCAAAGCCAGGCCGATCGCTAGTCCTATTACTAAAAGCGTAAGAGGTATATTTGTGAGGATTCATCACGGTCAATTGCTCACCTCTACAGCCTAGACGGTTTGTCCGATTAATTTGAAACTTTTTTTATTTGATAGAGCTTAATCATTGGGGGTGCCTTTTGTTAGTTTCAGATTTTTCGTGCACATGATGTGCGAGAAAACTTGAAAAAACCTGCGTTTTTGGGGCAAAATCAACTAAGAGTGAGGTGGCTTTGTAATTTTTAAGAAGAAGATCTACTGTCACTTTGGCGTTTGTCAGTGGACATGTCGCATTTTTAATTATAAATTACTCAAATATGAAATTTCTGTGAGTAGTTTTGAAATATTTTACACATATTGGGGAAATGAGGGGACGTTTTTATTATTATTACACATTTCAAACATGTGTATTTAAAAAGTAAATTTTTTACAGTTCACTATGAAGTTGGTTTAAACGTCAAATTGACAAGTTATATAAAGTATACAGGTAAACCAAAACAAAATTGTCCTCGGTAAAAATATATAGTAAAACTAAGCAAATATTGTTCACGGCAATGTACATTAAATACAATTTTATTATTATTTATTTAAATTTATTATCGATATTTATTTTATTGAACGTTTTTCAAAACTTATCGTATTTGGTATAATATGAAAGTTTTGACGGTCGCACATGTAAAATTAAGATTTTTTTCAATCAGCAAATGTTTTAGTGAAAGTGCTTTAAAACCTATCGTGTTTGGTATCAAATGAAAGTTCTTTTAAAGAGCTCGCGTACAAAATTAAATATTATTCAATCGGCAACTGTTTGAGTAAGAGTGCATCAAAACATATCGTGTTTGGTATCAAATGAAAGGTCTATTGAAGAGCTCGCGTAGAAAATTAAATATTATTCGACCGGCAATTGTTTTAGTAAAAATACATCAAAACCTATCGTGTTTGATATCAAATGAAAGGTTTATTGAAGGGCTCGCGTAGAAAATCAAAATATTATTCGATCGGCAATTGTTTTAATAAAAATGCATCAAAACCTATCGTGTTTGGTATCAAATGAAAGGTCTATTGAAGGGCTTACGTAGAAAATTAAATATTATTTGATCGGCAATTGTTTTAGTAGAAACGCATCAAAACCTATCGTGTTTGGTATCAAATGAAAGGTCTATTGAAGGGCTTGCGTAGAAAATTAAATATTATTCGATCGGCAATTGTTTTAGTAAAAACGCATCAAAACCTATCGTGTTTGGTATCAAATGAAAGGTCTATTGAAGGGCTTGCGTAGAAAATGAAATATTGTTCGATCGGCAATTGTTTTAGTAAAAATGCATCAAAACCTATCGTGTTTGGTATCAAATGAAAAGTATATTGAAGGGCTCGCGTAGAAAATTAAATATTATTCGATCGGCAATTGTTTTAGTAAAAATGCATCAAAACCTATCGTGTTAGGTATGAAATGAAAAGTCTATTGAAGGGCTCGCGTAGAAAATTAAATAATATTCGTTCGGCAATTGTTTTAGTAAAAATGCATCAAAACCTATCGATTTTGGTATCAAATGAAAGGTCTATCGAAGGACTCGCGTAGAAAATGAAATATTGTCCGATCGGCAATTGTTTTAGTAAAAATGCATCAAAACCTATCGTGTTTGGTATCAAATGAAAAGTCTATTGAAGGGCTCGTGTAGAAAATTAAATATTATTCGATCGGCAATTGTTTTAGTAAAAATAAATCAAAACCTATCGTGTTAGGTATGAAATGAAAGGTCTATAGAAGGGCTCGCGTAGAAAATTAAATATTGTTCGATCGGCAATTGTTTTAGTAAAAATGCATCAAAATCTATCGTTTTTGGTATCAAATGAAAGGTTTATTGAAGAGCTCGCGTAGAAAATTAAATATTATTCGATCGGCAATTGTTTCAGTAAAAACGCATTAAAACCTATCGTGTTTGGTATCAAATGAAAGGTCTATAGAAGGGCTCGCGTAGAAAATTAAATATTGTTCGATCGGCAATTGTTTTAGTAAAAATGCATCTAAACCTATCGTGTTTGGTATCAAATGAAAGGTCGCTTAAAGAGTTCGTGTGCTAAATTGGATTTTTTTTTTATTGTCAATTTTCTTATGCCAGAGTTTCGTAACCTATCATGCTTGGTATCAATTAAATGTATTTTAAAAAATAGACGTGCAGAATTGAAAACTTTTACTTCGGAAATAATTTGATTTTTGTAGTGTCACTTGTCTTACAGAAGTGAATCCTATTTCAGTGTCCGCGGAGCTTAGCGTGAAGGCCTGGCGAAGCCAGGCTGACCGCTAGTCCATATACTAAAAGGGTAAAAGGTATATATGTTTGTATAGATTCACCACTGTCAATTGCTCACCTCTACAGCCTAGACGGTTTGTCCGATTAATTTGAAACTTTTTTTATTTGATAGAGACCAACTTGGGAGAGGTCCTTTTTATAAATTCATAATTTTATTACGCATGATGAGCGAGAAAACTTGAAAAGACATGCATTTTTGGGGCAAAATCAACTAAGAGTGTGGAGGCTTTGAAATTTTTAAGAAGAAGATCAAACGTCACTTTGACGTTTGTCAGTGGACATGTCGCATTTTTAATTATAAATTACGTAAATATGAAATATCTGTGAGTAGTTTTGAAATATTTTACACATATTGGGGAAATGAGGGGACGTTTTTATTATAATTAATATGTATATTTAAAAAGTAAATTTTTGACAGTTCACTGTGAAGTTGGTTTAAACGTCAAATTGACAAGTTATATAAAGTATACAGGTAAACCAAACCAAAATTGTCCCCGGTAAAAATATATAGTAAAACTAAGCAAATATTTTTCACGGCAATGTACATTAAATACAATTTTATTATTATTTATTTCAATTTATTATTAAAATTCGAAATTTATCGTATATGGTATAATACGAAAGTTTAGAAGGTCACGCATGTAGAAATGAGATTTTTTCAATCAGTAATAGTTTAAGTGAAAGTGCTTCAAAACCTATCGTGTTTGGTATCAAATAAAAGGTCCTTTGAAGGGCTCGCATTCAGAATTCGAATTTTTTCGATCGGCAATTGTTTTAGTTAAAGTGCTTCAAAACATATCGTGTTTGGTATCAAATAAAAGTTCTTTTAAAGAGCTCGCGTACAAAATTAAATATTATTCAATCGGCAACTGTTTGAGTAAGAGTGCATCAAAACATATCGTGTTTGGTATCAAATGAAAGGTCTATTGAAGAGCTCGCGTAGAAAATTAAATATTATTCGACCGGCAATTGTTTTAGTAAAAATACATCAAAACCTATCGTGTTTGATATCAAATGAAAGGTTTATTGAAGGGCTCGCGTAGAAAATCAAAATATTATTCGATCGGCAATTGTTTTAATAAAAATGCATCAAAACCTATCGTGTTTGGTATCAAATGAAAGGTCTATTGAAGGGCTTGCGTAGAAAATTAAATATTATTCGATCGGCAATTGTTTTAGTAAAACGCATCAAAACCTATCGTGTTTGGTATGAAATGAAAGGTATATAGAAGGGCTCGCGTAGAAAATTAAATAATATTCGTTCGGCAATTGTTTTAGTAAAAATGCATCAAAACCTATCGATTTTGGTATCAAATGAAAGGTCTATCGCAGGACTCGCGTAGAAAATGAAATATTGTTCGATCGGCAATTGTTTTAGTAAAAATGCATCAAAACCTATCGTGTTTGGTATCAAATGAAAAGTCTATTGAAGGGCTCGCGTAGAAAATTAAATATTATTCGATCGGCAATTGTTTTAGTAAAAATGCATCAAAACCTATCGTGTTAGGTATGAAATGAAAAGTCTATTGAAGGGCTCGCGTAGAAAATTAAATAATATTCGTTCGGCAATTGTTTTAGTAAAAATGCATCAAAACCTATCGATTTTGGTATCAAATGAAAGGTCTATCGAAGGACTCGCGTAGAAAATGAAATATTGTCCGATCGGCAATTGTTTTAGTAAAAATGCATCAAAACCTATCGTGTTAGGTATGAAATGAAAAGTCTATTGAAGGGCTCGCGTAGAAAATTAAATATTATTCGATCGGCAATTGTTTTAGTAAAAATGCATCAAAACCTATCGTGTTAGGTATGAAATGAAAAGTCTATTGAAGGGCTCGCGTAGAAAATAAAATATTATTCGATCGGCAATTGTTTTAGTAAAAATACATCAAAACCTATCGTGTTTGGTATCAAATGAAAGGTCGCTTAAAGAGTTCGTGTGCTGAATTGGACTTTTTTTTATTGTCAATTTTGTAGTGCCAGAGCTTCGTAACCTATCGTGCTTGGTATCAATTAAATGTATTTTAAAGGACAGACGTGCAAAATTGAAAACTTTTACTTCGGAAATAATTTTATTTATATAGTGTCAATTGTCTTACAGAAGTGAATCCTATTTCAGTATTCGCGGAGCGTAGCGTGAAAGCCTGGCAAAGCCAGGCTGACCGCTAGTCCTATTACTAAAAGCGTAAGAGGTATATTTGTGAGGATTCATCACGGTCAATTGCTCACCTCTACAGCCTAGACGGTTTGTCCGATTAATTTGAAACTTTTTTTATTTGATAGAGGTCAATCATTGGGGGTGCCTTTTGTTAGTTTCAGATTTTTCGTGCACATGATGTGCGAGAAAACTTGAAAAAACCTGCGTTTTTGGGGCAAAATCAACTAAGAGTGAGGTGGCTTTGAAATTTTTAAGAAGAAGATCTACTGTCACTTTGACGTTTGTCAGTGGACGTGTCGCATTTTTAATTATAAATTACGTAAATATGAAATATCTGCGAGTAGTTTTGAAATATTTTACACATATTGGGGAAATGAGGGGACGTTTTTATTATAATTACACATTTAAAATATGTATATTTAAAAAGTAAATTTTTAACAGTTCACTATGAAGTTGGTTTAAACGTCAAATTGACAAGTAATATAAAGTATATAGGTAAACCAAACCAAAATTGTACTCGGTAAAAATATATAAAAAAACTAAGCAAATATTGTTCACGACAATGTACATTAAATACAATTTTATTATTATTTATTTAAATTTATTATCAAAATTCGAAATTTATCGTATATGGTATAATACGAAAGTTTTGATGGTCACGCATGTAGAAATGAGATTTTTTCAATCAGTAATTGTTTTAGTGAAAGTGCTTCAAAACCTATCGTGTTTGGTATCAACCAAAAGGTCCTTTGAAGGGCTCGCATGCAGAATTCAATTTTTTTCGATGGGCAATTGTTTTAGTTAAAGTACTTCAAAACATATCGTGTTTAGCATCAAATGAAAGATCTTTTGAAGGGCTCGCGTACAAAATTAAATATTATTCGATCGGCAATTGTTTTAGTAAAAATGTATCAAAACTTATCGTGTTTGGTATCAAATGAAAGGTCTTTTGAAGGGCTCGCGTGCTTAATTAAATATTATTCGATCGGCAATTGTTTTAGTAAAAATGTATCAAAACCTATCGTGTTTGGTATCAATTGAAAGGTCTATTGAAGGGCTCGCATAGAAAATTAAATATTATTCGATCGGCAATTGGTTTAGTAAAAATGCATCAAAACCTATCGTGTTTGGTATCAAATGAAAGGTCTATGAACAGTGCGAGCGTGAATTATTATTTAAATAAGAACGCACCATAAAACACTTATAACTTTATTAAACTTAATGAACTATAGATGAGTAAAATTATAATAAAATAAAACTAGAAACATTTATAATTAACTAAACGATAATTAAATGCGCGCAAAGCGCGAAAACGAATTCGACGTCGGTCACATCTTGACCGGCCGATGGAACAAACCTGGCTTGACTGATGCTACATCTGCAAACCAGACGCTAAGTTTTCAGCGGGGGTGAAGAGTGGTATTTTGGGGATGCAACACATGGCCGAAGACTGCAGATGACCACACACATTCGTTGCCACGATAAGATTTTTCTCAGAATCTTACCTCACAACACAGGGAAGCAAATTAACAGAATATTTGCAGTTAACTCAAAAACCACCTTGTTACACCATCCCCCTGTTAAAACATAATTATATCTCCAATGGGATATAATTATTTAAACCTGAAACAGACAAAAATACCACAAAACACAAAACAAACAAAAATGAAAGTACATAAACGAATACAGTAAAACAAAAACAATAGAAAAAGTTTACAAAAAATCAAACAATACAAATTTATCAATACTTAATCTAACATAATTTGAAGCTTAACTAAGTTTTAATAAACATGCACATAATAAGAAATATGTCACTGTGTCGCGGGAAGGTTCAGCAGGTATAACTTAGGGACTTCTGGCTGCTGATTGTGACATGTCCGCAGGGGGTCGTAGAAAAGGGACCTGGGGGTCACTGACACTGCACCGAAGTTACACTTGCCGTTGCACTTTCACTTCACGGACACCACACGGTTAACAAAGTACTGTCATTTAGGGTGAAGTGCGGGGGGCGGGGGTTCTTCAGCAAGGGACGGACGCTGGCTGGAAACCTTGAAGTGCTGATGGCTACATCTACATCCTTGGTTGGCAGGCCTCTCGTTCCAAGCTGGTCGGAATATTTTCTTGGGGTGCGGCAACTTACGAAATCGTTTTCGTAGGTCTTTCCGTCTCAATAATATGTTGCTGTTCTGCCAGATGTTTTTGACCATTCTAGGTACATGCCGAACCTGACCTTTTTTGCCTTCGATGGTGTCAGGTTTCATAAAAGGTTCAACTGCGTATACCTCACTAAAAACATCTGTACAGGGAATCGCTTTTGGTTCAAAACGCGGTAAATCTGAAATTATCGTTATTTTGATAGCTTCTTCCTCAACTGGTTCATCAACCTTTTCAGCTACCTCTTCGGAGTTGTTCGCCTGTATCCTGGTGCCTTATTCATCGTCGGTGACTTCGTCCTCCCATTCTATGTTTATACCGAAGTCAGAGTTGTTCGCCTGTATCTTGGTGCCTTCTTCGTCATCGGTGACTTCGTCCTCCCATTCTATGTTTATAACGCAGTAAGCGCTTACCTTATCTGTAGGACGCGGTATGTCCACAACCACCGGTTTCTCGGCCCTTATCAACGACTCAATTTCAGCCACGCTGATTTTTGCTACAGGTAGCACTTGAACCCCAGTTTGGACAACAGATTCGTAGTTCGGTTCCACATATGACCGACTACGATCCGTATTCTGCCCATGCAAAAACGGCGGGTTTAACGGTGCTTGCTGCACTTGCGGCGGCGGCTGGACATACGACGCCATCCACGTCTCTGGTAACGCTGTCTTCAGCTGGACGTCGGCGTCGGGACGAAATCGACACGGTGCACCTCCCAGAGGATACCGTATGAACTGTGACGCGTCTGAGATGGAATTGTCACACTCATAACCATATTGCGGGTACATGGTTACCTGCGGATGTGGCGGAACTCCAAGGTACTGACTCCATGGATAGGACGGTGGCGGAAGCCACGGTGGCACTTGTGTATACGAATACATTTCGTTGCATTACACTTTATACACTTTATTTAAATTCCCGATTGAAGTTAAAATTAATCTAATTTACTTCCGTACAGCGAACATTACTTGAATTATAAATAACAAAATTTAAAATAAAACATATTGCGAAAATAAAGTCCTCACATAAAATAAATTACACACTCACGATGCACAACAAACGTAAATTCGAAGATAGCCAGTTAACAAAGTGATTCGCTCATGCAAAAAAATATACTTGTATGGCGATCACTTTGCAGCAGTTAAATATTCACCACGATTCTGTAGAAATTAAAAAGAACTTTTTCTGACTATCCTACCTAACTGCGCCAATGTAACAAAGCGGGTACTAAGCGTCGCGAACGCGAATTATTCTATTGTGAATAAAACGATTTGCGGTTGAAGTTATTTAATTAAGAATAACACACATTAAACCACAGATAACTTTATTTAACATGAATTACTATAATACGAGTTAATATATAACAAAATAAAACTAGAAACATTTATAATTAACTAAACGATAATTAAATGCGCGCGAAGCGCGAAAACGAATTCGACGTCGGTCACATCTTGACCGGCCGACGGAACAAACCTAGCTTGACTGATGCTACATCTGAAAACCAGACCCTAAGTTTTCAGCGGGGGTGAAGAGTGGTATTTTGGGGATGCAACACATGGCCGAAGACTGCAGATGACCACACACATTCGTTGCCACGATAAGATTTTTCTCAGAATCTTATCGCACAACACAGGGAAGCAAATTAACAGAATATCTGCAGTCAACTCAAAAACCACCTTGTTACATAATATATAAGAGGGGTTTCAGGATATCCATGGCATCCACCGTGCGCACGCCTATGATGACGCTAGTTTTGTACATGTTGAAATATGTATTTGTTTGAATAATTAAAACAATTTTTTGTTTGTACTACAAATTTGATTTAATTAGACGCTTCTGTACACTAAAATTGTACCTTCGTCAGGAAAATAGAAAATGTTCATTTTCATACATGTATCAAAATTAGTACTTATATTTGTATATTCAGTACTAGAAATTTATTTCCAAAATGATTCCTGTATCTTGTACAATACTACTGTCAGCCGGTTGTACTGCGTTGCCAAATCTATCTTTGCGCGGCTTTCATTCTAGGTGGCTATGATGACAGCCGTTTGGTTATAGCGCGGAGTTTGACTGAACTTCTTCAACTTACAGTTTTTGTTGTATTTACCTAGTATACTATTAATTCTAATATCTTTATGCATAAATACAATGATTTGTGAGCGTTCAGAGAAACCCGTGTTACTGTTCACCATAATACCTAAAACGCAGATTAGGGCGTAATGGCAGCATATGATCTAAGTAGTTGGTCCGCCAAGGAAGCCAAAAAAAAATAATAATTATAAATTGCTTTTATTTATATAGCATTGCGTTTATAAAAAGAAATAGAATAAACTGGCCATAGACATTTACCATGAAAAATCAGTTTTTTCTTGTAAAAAGTTCAAAAATTATTTTTGACAAAAATATTTCAAACAAATGTCGTAGAATTTTAAATTCTGCTTTTAAGTTAACATTTCATAACTGAAAAATCATGTTTAAAGTTTTTTGACAACAAATACTTTATTAGAATAGTCACGGAATTTAAACAAATTTACAAACAATTATTGTATGACGTAACTCTCAAAAAAGTTTGTGTTTCGGGTATTTGGTTCAAGGTTGAATATGAAGATTATCTTCAAGAGTTTCATACTTTGAAAAATATCTATTATCGAACAAAAATCACAAAGCACAATCTTTTAAACAGTTAAAATGTCACACAATTCTTTGTAATTTTCTTCCAATTATATGCCTATTCCAGTAAATTATCTGTATTCAAAGAACTTTAAATTTGATTGGTTCAGTTACGATATATGAAAAATTGACATAGATTGCTATTTTAAATCTCTACAACCTGTGTTTGAAATATTTCGTCTAAAATAATTTGGAAACCTTTGGAAGAATAAATGATTTCTCGTGTTAAACGTTTTTTTTTATTTCACGCCACCTACCCATTACTGGGTGTGGCACTCTGCCGTGGCAGATCTCGGTGAGTGATATATATATATATATATATATATATATATATATATATATATATTACGCGTGAAGAGGTTAACAGACATTAGTAATAATGTCGTATCACAGTGAGAAACTAATTGTATACGTAGTACGTAGTTAGTGTAGTCTGACTTCATTTTATGTACGTAAACATGGTTTTTAAATACAAATATTATGAAAGCAAAAAATTATTTTGAGCCAAATTATCTCAATAACTGCATCCTAGTGAATTTAATATTTATGAAGCAGCAAAATTGATTTAAAACATTACCTGAATAATTTATTGTTACAGATATATAAACAATATATCTGACTTTAAACTGTAAAAGCTGGGGTTATGTTTGAAATGAACAATATCGAGCGGAACGTAAGCAAGCACGGTACAAATTATTTATGATTATTCTATTCGAAATGTTTAATTGATAGAAGAACCGATCCTTCCTGACACACGAATCATATTTATATAACGTTAAAACTGACAATGTTCGTGTTTGTTGCAGGTTCAGTGGCGCTAAAATATGAGAGCGTGGCGCTGATTTACCCGCAGCGTTCCGATGTGACGGTGGACGCAGGCACGGACTTGACGCTCGGCTGCCGCGGCGCCGAACCGATGAACTGGACGTTCAACGATAAATTCAACGGCCCAGTGAGTATTTGCATATTGGTCATGAAAAACGTCGTTTTTTGTTGAAAAATCGTGTAGAAAGTGACAGATTTTTCAACTATATTAAAACTGTAAAACCAAACAATGACAAAAAGTAAATACTACATTTTTATTTGTTACATTTTATTTGTTTCCACTATTTTATTGATTTATTTTCTTGGTAATCACTAATATTTTACAAGAGACTATCAAAAATTTCTCTGTATAATCTATCTAATATAAAAACGAATACTCGTATGACAAAAAGTATTGCTTTGATTACAAGTTGTACGAATAACTTTTGTCAATTAAACACATTTGTTTGAAGTGACTACCTTCCAGTCTTTGAAAGAAAGTACGGTATCTAATTAAATATTAAGTAGATTAATATTTAATTCATTTAGAATCATAAGAATGTTTTAATTATTAAAATTATCACAATTTACAAATCCTCAAAATAACTTTTTCTTGTAACCTCTAAGCAATACCACAGATGAATTTTTTTAATCCTGTATATTATTTTATTTAGCAATACCTTGCTTAGAGAAACAACAGAACATTTGCTGTTTTCACTTGATATAGACTAAGAAAGCAACTTATTTGATTATACGTAGCATAAAATTATTGTATACGATGACACAAAAAAAATCAAATCCTTATGGTACTTTCATAAAATAGGGTGGAGGTATATTTTCTTGAGGAGGCTGAGCTCTGTAGTCATGTCTATTGATTTTGTGAGGTACCTGTACTACCTTTAGCAACTAAAGCCGCGAAGTTAGAGGTACCACTTTCTAAAAACGATATAACATATATTTTATAATTTATTGCTAATTCTTTGCTAATTTATGCCATATAGCAGAGTTTTTTGCTTACACGAAGATAATAATCAATGTTTAAGTGTAGCACATCATGATATAAAAAATTCTGTTACTTAATATTTTATTGTGAATTCTTTGCTAATTTTTGTCATATGACATTAATATTCACTCTCGTTATAAAAAGAATAAAAATAAAACTTTAAATTGCCGTCGTTTAAGATTATATTATTTTATCAGCTAGTACTGGGACCAGTATTATCAATTTTATCAAATAACGATAGCCACATGCGAAGATATCAATAATTTCTATAATCTTGTTAAATCCAATAACACCCGTCAGTGAGGTGATGTAGTTAGCGTAACGGTATTTGAATCCGAAGTTCCCTATTTTGAATCCCAATCAAGGTAAAAATATGAGAACTATCTCACTGCTGGTCGGTGAGTCCGAAGTTTATATTGTACAGATTAGTATTAATAGATAAATCAATAAAACAAACTAAAATTTTTATATCAATAATAACAATAATACCGACAATTTCTGTTATTACTTCAACAATTTTATGAATGACACACAATAAATCATAAATAAAAAGAAAATATAATCGTACTTATTAAGTACGTTGAAGTGGTAATATCGGTAAATCGATTAATTGACTTGATAAGTTGTGCATATTTGACATAAAAACTACATTATAAATTAACTAATCGTTTCTAACATTATTTTGTTTATGTAAGGTTTGATTTTACTTGGTGTAATCAGTGACGGATTAAGGAGTTGGAGACATCTTTCTTCTAAAAACTTTTTTCTTTTTTTCTATACGACAACTATTACGAAATAGCAAAAATATCAGATTATAAAATTTAAATATTTTTTTATTTTTAATCTCTACCAATAACAACACATATGATTTTAATAGCTCATTATTAATTATGATGGTTTTTTTTTTATAAAAATGCATCAATGAAAAAATATAGCATTAATTCTTTATTAATAAAAAATATTTGCTTAAGTTGGTATACAGAGAGACTATTGTATGCAGTCTACCATAGTTACCCTTTTTTATTTGAAGAGATAGAGGTAGTTATATAGGCCTTTTAGTGCCATTTTTTTCGGCAAATTTAGTAATTATAATAAAAAAATATTTTTTCTTTTAAATGCAACACTACATTGAATGTAATGCCAACCATGCGATAAAAGTTCATTCTAACCAGGTCGCCAAAGATAATAGTAGCCGAGATATTTAATGTTAAATATTATTTAAAAACTAAGAACTAATGGTAATTTTAATTTATCAAAAAACTTAAATAGCTTGTCAACAAAGAGGCTGTGTCAGGATGGATCATTACAATTATCAGAAAAATGGTACTTTGCCGACTCTCTATCATTTGAAACAAAAGAGTTAGCAATAGTGAACTGTTTATTTCATAAATAATTTTAACTTTTATAGAACAAAAATGAAAGTTTGCTTTAATAAATACCTTTTTTTTCAATTATAAGAAACATTTTCTTTTCCTATACGAATTGAAGTCTTATAGTGTTAGTAAGTCAATGGTCCGATGAAAAAGCAGAGTGTGCCTCACCGTTTTGAAGCGGAGGGGGCGATCCGCCTCCTTTGACCCACACTTCCGACGTCCCTGAATAAAATTGAGGCGAAGAGTGCGAGATTATCGATTACTGCAGCGGTGCAATGGTCGTCTCCTCATTTTTTTTCGATGTTGTCATATTCATGTGTCCCGTGTTATAGCTATAATTTTTTTATTAAAATTTAATAAATTGGCATACTATAAATCTCTTTGTCTATCATAATTGAAAAGTAAAAATTATTTGACAAAAAACGCTCATTTTATACTTTTATTTATTTTCATTAACATAAGCATTTTTTGTGAAAAACACAAAATCAATAATCATGCTCATTAATATTGTTCATTTAACCAAAATCATGAAAACTCGTTATTGAGATCCTAATGACATTTTTTAAATTTTGATAACTTGACTAGATTTTTGTTTAATTTTCTACATTTAATGTACGGTAGATGTGTTTAATTTAAAATTTTAAAATGTTGGTGTAGCAATGTCGAAGGCTGTGAAGGATTTTTAGGCAGTGAATTAGATTTAAGTATGACAGGGTTTGGACTAAACCGAGATATGAAGCAAGTGTTACATTTACTAGTAAATTAAAGACAGAACAAATCAACTCAAATCAGAAGTAAAAGCGAGATCAGTAACAAATATCTAGCAGTAATTATAAACATGAATACAAATTTTAATAAGGACTAACTAGGTACTGCTTAATTTTTCTAGTTAGTATAGGTACAAAATATAGTAAGAATACTTGCGGTCGGCCTAGTTTCGCCAGGCATAGCTAGACTTCGAGAACACTGAAATAGGGTTAATATCTGTGAATCAATTAATATTTACAGTATAAATTGAATTATTTTC
This sequence comes from Pterostichus madidus, assembly GCA_911728475.2. Lineage (NCBI taxonomy): Eukaryota > Metazoa > Arthropoda > Insecta > Coleoptera > Carabidae > Pterostichus > Pterostichus madidus. Next base: position 17,212,772 of record OU452318.1, read on the forward strand.
GATCAAAAAATTTTTCAATTTTGCATGTTTTTTCCTCTAAAGACCTTTTAATTTATACCTACTACGTTTTGAAGATCTTGTACTAAAACAATTAATGATTGAAAAAAATCCAATTCTTTACGCGAGCTCATCAAAAGACTTATCATCTATCACCAAACAGGATAGGTTTTGAAGTACTTTCAATAAAACAATTGCCGATAGAAAATTTAGGAGTGTCAAAATTGATTCCAGTTCTACTTATCTGTTTGTCTTTAATTACGTCAATTATTTTATACGTGTATAGGTTGTAATTTATAGTTATTTGTAAATACCAAAATAATGAAAATACTAATTTAATTTTAAAATGTTGTTCAATGATTGGAAATATTAAAAGAATATACATAAATGCTTCGTAGTTCCCTCCATACAAGCACATTTACTCATCACTCTAGGAATCATTCATCTCATAAAACAAACCTTCATCACTCCTCTGTACTTTTTCAATTAATCTTTCTTCGACGCACGTATCAAATGCTCAAAATATTTCAAATTATTAATCACAAATCGAAATTAGTTTTATGATTCCACTTGGGAAAATGTAGTTTCCTCAATTCAAATTTGTCATAACTTTCAGTAAGTACTGTGAAAATCTGGCATAATATTAATTTATCAATCATACATATTTTGTTTATTCAATGAGAGTGTGATTGCAAAATAATTGTTGTTAGTAAACATTGCAGCCATTTTACATAAAAATTGCCACGAGACTCTTACAGATTCCATTCATTTTATTGACAAATTTATAGATTTTATATTTTAACAAATTCTTTAATATTGATAAATGTCTCGAATTTTTGACAAGTTTCAACTTTTCCAATTTTAAATAATTATTTAATTTTCATAAGTTTGGCAGCAACTTTAAATCAAAATTGCTAAGAAATCCTTTATTTTTAGAGATTTCATAAACTTTTGACAAATTTAGAGTTTTTTAATTTCTCAAATTCTTTAATAATGATTTTTAAGAAATTAGATTTCTTTTTAAATTTTCATAAATTCCTGAAAATTCTTATATTTGGCAGCCATTTTCTATTTAAATGGATACAATTTAATTAAGTTTGACCAATGACTAAATTTTTACAAGTTTAGATTTCTTAAAATTTGGCATTTTTTGTAATAATGAGAGCTTTCTTGAATTTTCACAAATTTCGATTTTTAAAGTTATTATAAATTCCTGCAGATAATAAAATGGCCTTATAGGGGTGAAAGATACAGAAAAATTATATATATATATATATATATATATATATATATATATATATATATATATATATATATATATATATATATATATATATATACAACAGAATAAATAGAACTCGCCCGTCAAGTGAGAAATTTATTTGGGTTTTTGACTGGGTTTTTGGAGTTGGATTTATATATACTGTTTGTCACCGGACTTCTCGAGTATCGTTTTATTAAGATAAGTGTTATCTTTAATTTTTATAGTAGTTTAGTTTTTTTGTATATATTTTCTTTCATATCGTTATTTGTTTATATTGGTTACGTGTATGGAAACGCTGAGTTATGTTTTGTTTGTAGGTGATTGACGTTTGACAGTTGTTTGACAGTTGTGTAAATGTAACTGTTTTCTATTTTCATTTATAGTTAAGGATAAGCCCGGTAAGCTACCTTAACTTCTATTCTTCTACCGAGAGAACCCTTCTTTTATTTCTTTTGGATAAATGAAGAATAAATGGGTGAAATTTGATGAATGTAAGTTTGGTACTTGGAATGTTAGGGGTATAACTGGTAAAGAAAATGAATTGATGAATGTAATGCGTGTGTATAATGTAGATGTTTTATGTGTCAGTGAGACTAAAAGGAAAGAATGTAGTGAGGAAGAGGTGGCTGGAATGTTTTGCTTGTGGTCGGGTGTTGCTGACAATGAACACGCGAAGCATGGTGTTGGTGTGCTTGTTAGTGAACGAATGAAACCGTTTGTGAGAGAATATGGTTGTACTTCATCGATAATTCTTTGGCTGAGATTAAAGGTAGGCTTTCATAGAATCTTCGTTGTGTCAGTTTATGGTCCAACCGAATCCGAAAATGATCTTGATAAAGATAGATTTTGGAATTTGTTAGATAGTGTTATTGATTCATGTGATTCATGTGAGAAAGTTATTGTATATTAATTATGCAAATCAGTCCCTTGGTATATAATATACTATTACCATTTGTCCTTAAATAATACCTATTAACGTCATTTGAAAATCTAACCTAATACGAGCCCAAACAACTTAATGTTCGGACACTTAAAATTTTCGAAAAAAACTCAGTGTAATCATGTCAAGCATATATAATATTTTATTCAAATTAATTTTTAGATAAAAATGTATTGTAATATTAATTTATTTAAATATAATTATGTACTTGTACTTATTATCTACGTTTATAACATAGTTATTTAAAAATATGTGCAAAAACAGTGACAACTTAATGTTCGGACACATCTCAAAATTATAATAAAAGGAATATAATCAAGTTGCTGTAGAAAAAAAACTGTAGTCTTTAGTTGTCAATTTTGCACTATATTTATTGAAAGTTGATTAACACAAAAATAAATGCAAAATGGGTCGGAGTGTAGCAAGAAATAAAAAATTATGATAATTGATTATTAAACTTTACCATTAATGTAAAAGTGTGCGCCAAATAGCTAATGAACTCGACGTTTCAAAATCTACGGTATATGATATAATTAGACTCTACGAAGACCCTTCTGAAACTGACATACGTGGAAAACCAAAAAAACAACCCCGAGAAGTAACACCTAAAGCCCAAAGAGCCCTTAAAATTATTTGCCGAAGAGGACGCAGGAGCACATTACGTGGAATAATGGCAACTTGGAATGCCGAAACTGGACTTAATTTATCTTGTGAGTGTTGTAGAACGTGGATCCATAAATCTGGTTTAGGTTTTTACAAAGTAGGTAAAAGTTTAAGTTGATTCAATGTAATCTACTTACCAATTAATTTCATTTAGGATAAAGAAAAACTCTTATTGACACAAAAACAAAAGAAAAATAGACTTTTATGGGCTTAATCAAAATTATCTTGGATAACAGAAGATTGGTAGAAGGTAATCTTCAGTGACGAATCAAAGTTTGATGTTTGTGTCGCGGATTTTCGCAGAAGAGTAATTCGATGTAAAACGAAGGCATTTCATAAAGACTGTTTAAAGCGTAGAGTAAAATTTCCAAGGAGTGTAATGATATGGGGATGCATGTCATCAAATGGACTTGGAAATTTTTAATTTATTGATGGCCTTATAAATGCTGATAAATATCAGCAGATCTTAGAAAGAAATTTGCTACCAAGCATTGAAAGGTTACACCCTGATGGGACTTCATATTCCACACGGCAAAAACCACTAAACAGTGGTTTATTCAGGATAATTTAAATACTCTTTAATGGCCTTCTACTAACCCAGACTTAAATGTTATTGAAGCACTGTGGCATAAAATGAAACAGTATTAAAGAAATAATCCCAGAAGAACAATTTCAAAATTAAGAGAGAAGTGAAATATGGCAATCATTTACTCCAGAATATTGTAGATCACTTATAAAAACCATGCCTGCACGTATTAGAGCTGTTATTAAAACAAAAAGCGACGTTACTCCCTATTAGTTATATACTATTTACATTTATAAGATTATTAATGGGATATTTATAAATACTGTCCGAATATTAAATTGTCTTAACTTTTGCACAATTTTTAATATAATTACTGAAAAAAATATCCATGATAAAAATTTATTTATGTATATTAATAAATATTATTGTTAGAATACACATTTAGTTGAAAATTTGATTTAAATAAAATATTATGTATGTTTCATGTATGTTACACACAGTTCTTTTCCGAAAAATTAAGTGTCCGAACATTAAGTTGTTAGGGCTCTATATATATATATATTTTCTTATTTTAAATAGGAATCTATATATTTATATTTACTTGTTCTATTTAGTTTTTTTTTTCTGAATTCACAACTACAAAATTCAATACCCTCACATTACAAAATTATTGGCAAAAATTAACATTAATTTAATTTAAATCGCAAAGGAATCAATGTGTTATGACAAAAACAAATGACTAAAAAAATTTATATATTTTCATTTGTTTCTGTCACAGCGAGCAATTGTAGTCCAGTGAATAAAAGCGAGGTAAAACATGCGTTGCTTAATTAACAAGCATGAGGTTGGTGCATTCAAATCTATATGAACACCTAACATATTGATACAAGTTACAATTTTGATCTCCTTAAATTGAATGTTCACAATATTAATGCCATAATTTGAGAGTTTATAGTAGACGATGTTAGTTTCAGATAAATTTTGTGTTAAGCTATTATTGTTACACCAATATTCAACTTTTATTATCAGTGATACCATATTGTTCTTTAAAGTGGAAAAATTTCCATTTGTTATTATAAAATATGTATCATTTGCATAAATTATACATTTTGCGAAGGTAATATTCCAGCAAATATCATTTACATACAACAGAAATAATAAGGGATTTAAGACTGAACGTTGAGGCACGCCTGTTGTTACATAATTAGCACTGGAATAATAATTGTCAGTGTCACCATCTGAATTTACGTATTGTATTTTATGAGCGCCACGCTAGATGGCCCCCTATCTCAAATCTTTTCAAAATTTCTTGTACAGTTAGTGCTAGGTTTGTTCTAGTTTGTTCCAGATTCCTAAAGTTTGTTCTATTCATATACACATGTTATTAACAGTTGATGTGGGGAATCCAGCGTGACACTAAAAGTAAACCTACCTAATCTTTTTATATGAAAAGTTGTGCTATTCAAATACAAATTTTGAAACTTAGTGCTTTTCATATTCGCTTGCCATGAACAATTGAATTGGCGAATTTAACGTGACACTAAGAGAGAACTTCTACAAACTATTGATTTTTTTGTACTCTTTCAGTATGATGAGTTAGTGCTACACAGGACCAATTTAAGGGCCTAGCGCACTGTTTTCAGATAGATAAAAATTCTTCTATTTCAATAATTTGGTTACAAATAAAATAAGATTAAAATTACACAAAAAATAAAATATAAAACATAAATTAATTACAAAAGTAACATAGAACTACTAATTCATCAAAATTTAAATTTTCGACAATATCACTATTTATTGTTACAAAATTTGAATATATTGAATACATTTAATGTATTCAATATACCCTTTAATGTTTTTGTTATTAAATTTATAATTTTTTTAACATTTTAGCGATATGGCACAATATTGTTCTTCTATTAATTATATGAAATATTCACTAATTTTCAAATACTTTAAATGGCAATGTCACTAAAAAATTATTTCTTGTTTTCAATCTGATGTAGTCATTTTACGAATTAAATCAGTGAATATTACAAAAAGTTAACTGTTAATAACATGTATATAGAAATAGAATAAACATTTAAAATTTGTATCTAAGCAGAACAAACCTAGCACTAACTATACACAAATTTTTAAATAGATTTGAGATATGGGGCCATCTAGCGTGACGCTCATTTCTATTTTGATCATTCGCGTTCTATTATGTAAATTGGATTAAAACAACTCCTCTAATACCGTAGTATTCTAATTTATTTAGTAGAAGATCATGTTTAACTGTATCGAATGCCATTACATATTTATTGTGATCTAGACAATTTAGTACATAATTTGTATAATGACAAACAGCTGTGATGGTGGATTTGTTTTTGGTGAAGCCATGTTGATAGGATGTTGTTTGCTTCAATATATGATGATAGGGGTTTCTAGAATTTGTGAAAACATGGAAAGTAACGATGTGGGGCGATAATTGACCACAGGTTGATAATCACCTTTTTTAAATATGGGCGACACGATACTTAACTTAAAACATGAGGAAATACACCTTCAGTGATAAATTAAAAAGGTAGAACAACGGTTTTATTAAATTCACTGCACACTTCTTTAATAGAACAGATGATATTTCGTCATACCCTGAAGAATAAGTATTTTTGAAGGAGAATATGAGATAATATATTTCGTCTTCAGATATTGGACAAATATACATTGCCGTCGCAGCACGCGTCCTAGGCAGGCTAGTTGAAGTCTCCGTATTTTGTGATGTTTGCTTGACACCTTGCTTTATAAACTATAAATATAACAGTAATAAGTAAACCACTATCCTTTAAAATTATGTTTTCTCGAGTTTCAGTTTTTTTGTGACATTTACTTCCTTTGTAATTATATTCCATGCTAAATTTAAAGTTTATGACAGAAAAATTCGGGAGACGCCCGGACTCGAACCGAGGACCTTCAGCTTGCCGGGCTGATGCTTTAACCACTAAGCCACGGCTTTTTTGTGGTATGATTTCCTTAAAAAATCAGATAGTGTCGCAACAGACGAAACCCCTTGTCAATTCCTGTGAGACATAGGAGTCTTGGGATCGATGCTGTGTTAGATACTATGACAGGTAAATTCGGTTGACACCTATTTCGTACAGGGGAGCCGTGGCTTAGTGGCCCGGCAAGCTGAAGGTCCTCGGTTCGAGTCCGGGCGTCTCCCGAATTTTTCTGTCATAAACTTTAAATTTATCAAACTTCAAAGTCATTCATATGACTTAAATTCTTTAAATATATTCCATGCTGTTTTAATTTTATTTTTAAATCTTTGGATTTCTTTTGTATTGTGCATTTTTTCGTCGAATGTATCACTTTATTTAAAGTAGAACAATATTTTTTGACACATGACTTCAGTTCAGGATTGTTATTTAATTTTAATTGATTATCAATGACCTCTTATGTTTACATGAATTTTTAATACCCGGCATGATCCATCGATTACGTCTTGTTTTATTATAAGTAACTTCTTTTATAGGAAATGCTTTATAAAATTCGTTGATATTATATTATTAAATAAATTAAATTTATTGTTTGGCGTCTTTCATTTTTACAGAATTTCCCAATGAATACTTTTCAAAAGATTATTAAATTAGATAACATTATTACTAAAGAAAGACCTGTTCTTTGCACTTTTGTTTAGATGCGGTAGTTCTTTGTTTGATAAATAAGAAAATAACCCATTGTGAAAACATATTATCAATAAGTAGAACTAGAATTTGTAACTCCGGTTGGATTTGAGAAGAACGGTATTAAATTTTACGATTCCAGTAAAGATAAAATTGTTACATTATTTAGACCAATAATGAGTAAATTAATGTTTAGTCGAAATAGTGTGGACAGAAAACACTCCATTTTTTCAAAATATTGCTCTAGATCACTATGCCGGGTTCTGTAAATTGCTGTAAAAGTTAAACTTTTATTTTTCTAATTTAGATTAATAACAAAAAATTCGAATAATTTTTCTAAGTACAGATTGTTAAATTTATTCAAACTATTAAAAATGACATCTTCGCCAACAAAAATATATGACCACCATGTGCGATGCTAGATCTTGCTGAGAACGTTGCTAATTTGTAACCGTTAAGTTTTATTGTGCAAATTTTATGTTTATTAAGCCAGTGTGTCGTAAAAAGACAAAATGGCTGGAAGTGTTAATAATTCGCTCATACATATTTCCAATTAATTCAACTTATTGCGAATACCTTGTTTGTTTTGAATGTAAATGGAGAATTCTTGGTTCTGTATTAATTGCTACTTATGGTTTTCTATCTCCGCCGGTCTAAGTTTTTGAACGATAGTTGGACCTCTACGAATAAATTTAATTGTTTTATTTGTATCGCCTTGATCTTGGAGTAGCATGTTAACTTCCTTTATTGTTTGTGGTTGTAGGAGGGTATTGTCAGCACTAACAGATATTTTTAGGTGTTTAAATAAGTATTAATTTTTAAAACGCGATCTAGGTTTACCATTATATTTTCCAAGTCGAGAGATACAATAATTTTTAAATTCGACAGTGGGTACGATTATTGCAATCTTTGTTCAGAATGTAATGCTACATATATCGGTCAGACAAAGAGATACCTTAAAACTAGGATTATGAAACACAAAAGAAATGCCCTCACAGGCACGAATGTCGATAAGTGTGCTCTGGTTACACATGCGTGGGACAAACAACATTCATTTAATTATGACGAGACGAAAGTACTGCATACTGAACAAAATTTATCTAAAAGACTGTTACTTGAGATGTTATACATCTCCACAGACCCAAATGCAGTAAATTTCCGAACTGATATAGATAAACTAAGCAACATCTATTGCAACTGTGCACGCACTAATCATCCACATCCGGCGAAGTAGGCTCATCTAACGCACTGTTTCCGGTTCCAGGCATTGTTCTACCAGACGTGTTTCAGTGTACCAGCTTTTTGAATTCTAGAAGAAAAAATAATTGAGATTTTATCAGTTTCTTTATGTTTTCCAATATTATACATTCATTGTTTAAACAATTTTATATGTACTGACTGTAAGCGAATGTAAGGCTAATTATTATGTTTTACTTACTCATAATGATTTGCAGATCCTGATGAGGTTGTATTTGGCAAGGAAACGTTGCTATTGTCAGTATCGTAAATTAAAGAAAATTTATTGACTGAAGTCCTGTTTAATTACATAGTTACTCATATTTCCCAGTCATTTAATTTATAATATCTTAAACTAATATTTTCTTTAATATTTAGGTTAGCTTTGAATCCTTCGTTGATTTTTATTGAAAATAGCTTAATAATATTGTTTAACGCGAGTGGACGAAAGTAAAACTCGGTTCGTTTATTTATAATAATAGTTTATTTACTACTTTCTGTACATTTACATCAACAGAATATTGTTGTTATACTGATCTTGTTCTCAGGATGTACTACTAGTCCTAGGGAGAACAGCCCCTTTTATCATGAACATACTTTTAGGGGTGGGGAGACCCAGTGATTCTCAACATTGTTTCCCACCTTGAAATGATAACTTTCAAAGAGTTTAATTAAATACAAATTTCTTAATAAATTATGGCTATGTTATGCTAAGTTCTACAGTCATGTGTTGTTAAATATTATTGCTACAGTAAATCTAAACACTGTTGTTAATTATCAGCTAATTTCACAGCACTCTTATAACTAATTAACAAACTTCACTGTCATTTGGAAACGCACATATTTTTGTGATTGCTCGTTTCATTACACCACGTACTGTGCGCACTTTCACCACACGAATAAGTCCGTCAGCACCAGGATGAACCTCTTGGATTCTACCTAGTACCCACTGTAGAGGTGGCACATCGTCTTCTTTGAGAAGCACCAAAGTGCCTACTCTAGGTTGCTCGGAGACGGTGGTCCACTTGTTCCGCTGCTGCAGATGGTTGCGATATTCTGCTGCCCAACGTTTCCAGAAATGCTGACGCATTTGTTCCAGCCGTTGATAGTGAGATAGCCTCGTGCTGGGCGTCTCGGTGCAGTCCGGTTTGGTTGGTGCGGTCAGTGAGACTCCAATAAGGAAATGACCGGGTGTTAGTGCCTAGAGATCGTTGGGATCTGAGGATAGTGGGGAAATGGGGCGGGAATTCAAATATGCTTCGATCATTGTTAATAAAGTGTACATATTTTCATAATCTAGTATTGCATTTTTAGTGACGCGCCGGAGGTGCTGTTTCGCAGATTTTACTGCAGCTTCATGTAAACCTCCAAAGTGTGGCGCTCTGGGTGGCAGAAATTGCCAATTAATTTCTTGTTCTGCCAACTTGTCAATGACTTCCTTTTGAAACTGATCGGACTTTAATAATTTAAAAAATGAACTAAGTTCACGATTCGCGTCTACAAAGTTTTTAGCATTATCTGAAAATATGGTGTTTACTTGACCTCTGCGAGAAATAAATCTTTTCAGTGCATTTAAAAACGAATGTGTAGTACAATCACATACCAACTCTAGATGAACTGCCCGTGTCGCGTGACACACGAAAACAGCAAGATAACTTTTAATTCGTCGATTTGTTCTACCAAATCCATTTTTGATCATGATCAACACCTGAGCAATAAAACGGTCGAGTAGGCTGAACTCGTGACACAGGTAAATCACCCATTAATTGCTCGAACGATTTTGGTTTATTTCTAAAGCATGTTACGCATTTATGTAATTCTCTTCTAACAATATCGCGTCCTGAAATTGCGTTGACGCAAGGTAGCTAAAGTCGCTTGACACCCTCCATGTAAATTGTTAACATGTGTATGTCGAATGATTAAACGAGTTACATAATTGTTTTTGGGTAAAATTATTTGAAATTTATTATCATATTGTATAGGCGCAAGCCGTAATCTTCCGCCCACACGCAGTATACCATCCTTATCCAAAAACGGATTTAGAGATAATAACTTACTATTGCTTGGGATTTATTTGTTTTTTAAGGTGGTGTATATCTGTATGAAAGGATTCTTCTTGTTCTAATTTTATTTAAATATTGGAATTCTTGCGTCAGTTTCGTCCACGATGTGTGTAAATTTATAGGAATGGATTCGTCCCAATTTAAATTTAATGCCCATAATTTCTGCAATATAATTTTAGCAGTGACTGTTATTGGTGTTAATAATCCAATGGTATCAAAAAAATGAGCAACCGCGCTAAGTATGGTGCGTTTGGTTGTTTTATTATCAAAAGGTATGTCAGTTCCTGTAAAGCTAATTGTATCGAGTTGAGGATTCCATCTTAAACATAGTATTTTTTTATCTGTTTGTGCAGCTAGACTGATTGAGTCAGATGTTTTACAGCTACTTGGCAATAGATTTGAATCATTTGAGGCCCATTTTCTTGGTTCAAAGCCGCCCCTGCGTAATATTTCCGTGACGTCATCGCGTATTTCAATTGCCTTTGGAATAGTTTGATGACTTCAAACGTATTTGGAAAGTTATGTTATTCTACGTGCGCTAATTCTTGCAAACATCGAATTGCGAGATACGGCGATGCCGTATGTAACCGTATCGAGTTGATACGTTTGTATCGTGTCATTTGAATCGAACCGTCATAATATTTTTTGATATTCTCTACAGTGGTTGGAATCAACTCTAATCATCCTATACATTTTAGCTATGTCTGCTGTCAATACATGTCGATGTGTTCTAAACCGTATTAATACAGAAAATAACTCTTGTTGTAAAGGTTCCCCGATATGCAGATTATCATTTAGAGAATAACCATTACTTGTTTTTACCGATGCATCAAAAACAAAGCGAATCTTATATGTTTCGGAATCGGGTTTGAACACAGGATGATGCGGGATATAAAAATGTTTGTTTATTATGTGTTCATCTGTGTTTACCAATTTCATGTGACCCATCTCTAAATATGCTCTCATAAAATTCATATAATCCCGTTTTAAGTTGGGGTCCTTTGCAACCTTTCTCTCAATATTATTTAATCGTTTTATTGCTGCTTGTTTAGTGGATCCTAAGTGTGGAGGATTATTTTTAAATGGTAATTTAACAATGAAGTGGCCTTTAACATTTCTAAGAACCGACGCCTTAAATAAGTTTTCACATGAAATAACTTCCATATCTGTCTGCCGGGGAATTTTATTAGGGTTTTCTTCGAAAAACGTGCTAGGTTCTATGGGTACTCCAGAGATATTACAAACAGATGTTTGCAGCTGAAATAACGGAATTTCTCTACAGACCACCCACCTAACTGTGTTTTTTGACAAATTAAACCGTTTTCTGAAGTTCGAATTTGACCTACGCACATTAATTTCCAAAATAATGCTTCGCCAATTAACAAATCAATCTCAGATGCAATATTAAAATGTGGATTCGCGAGTTTAATGTTCTTTGGTATATTCAAATTTGCATTTTTAAAGGAGATTTCCGGCAAGTTAGATGTGATTTTAGTAATAACTAAACATGATAGCTGTTCATTGAAGGCGTTATGATTTGAATGAATTTTAACCGTAGTTGATTTTTTAATACTCTGTGTTTGTTCACCTATTCCTATCACTGGCAGAGATATGTCGTTACTAGCTACTCCTAACTTTTTGACTACATTCTCACTAATAAAATGAGACATTGATGCGTTATCTAATAATGCGGTCAACTGATGTGTTTTACCATTATTGTCCTTGACTTTAACTAAACCTGTTGATAACATAACATTAGGATAGTTTAACGACGTACTATAGCTGGAACTGGGCGTAGGCTCTGTTGTGCCTTGATGAAATGTGTCGTCTTGATTAACATGCAATAAAGTATTGTGTTTTTTATTGCATTTACGACAATTACTTGAATTGCAATTTTCAGTCTTGTGATTACTTTTAAGGCAATTTTTGCATAATTTATGTTTTGTAGCTTCGTTTATACGTTGTGCAAACGACAAACTTAAAAATTTATTACATTGAAACAAGTTGTGTAACTGATTACACATTATACATGAATTTTGTTTTGAACTACTCGTAACATGAGACATGGAACGACCTGTATTATTTGACTTAAAGCTTTTTGTATTTTGATTTGAATTTAGAGTATGTTTATCGTGACTATTGGACATTGATTCTAACGATTCTAATGTTTGACATCGTTGTAATATGAATTTTTCCAATTGTTTGTAAGAAGGTACTGTTGTACCTAATGTAGATTCCCAGGCCACATGTGTAGCTGAATCCAATTTCGACGCAATGACGTATACTATTAAATCGTCCCACTGATTCGTGGGTCGACCTAGTGATTCTAACACTTTTAAATGCGTAGTTACGCTCTGAATCATTTGTCGCAAAGACTTAGCGTCCTTAGTTACCGAGGTCAGTGAATAGATTGCACGTATGTGGTGTTGTACGATTAACCTATCGTTTTCGTATCTGCCCTCCAACATTGTCCATGCGACAGAATAATTAGATGTAGAGGGTGTTAAATGACTTATTGTTTGCCTTGCATCGTCCGCTAAAGAGTCCTTTAAATAATGAAATTTTTGAATTTCATTCAATGAATTGTTTTCATGGATAAGTGATTTAAATGTATCGCGAAATCCAACCCATTCGATGTATGACCCCCCAAAAGATGGTAAATTAATATCTGGTAACTTAATATTTATACTCTGAGGTTCACCGTGAGAATTAGAAGTTGAATTGCCGCGTTCGTGTAAATTAGACTCGGATTGAGCAATAATGTTCTCTGTTATGAGTTTTTCTGCATTACTAATTGATTCATAATATTCGTTTTTAAATGCACCTAATTCTTGATCGTAAGTTTCTGAATTTACTTCATCTACTATCTGCAAGTCCATATTACACTCAAGATGAGGTGTCCTTGTGTCAAATGACGGCTACCGCAACGGGTTGATTGTTGACTGTTTTGATTTAGCACTTTGTAATCTCACTGCTTCCAATCCGGCTCGAAGGACCAAAAATGTTTAACGCGAGTGTACGAAAGTAAAACTCGGTTCGTTTATTTATAATAATAGTTTATCCTATTAACTATTTTGATAAGGTATATTTATATATATATATATGGATTCATCACGCCCATTTGTAAATCGCTACAGCCTAGACGGTTTATCCGATTTATTTCAAACTTTTTTTATTTGATAGAGGTCAATCACGCGGAGTGCCTTTTGATAGTCTCAGATTTTTCGTACACATGATGTGCGAGAAAACTTGAAAAAACATGCGTTTTTGGGGCAAAATCAACTAAGAGTGTGGAGGCTTTGAAATTTTTAAGAAGAACATCAAACGTCATTTTGACATTTGTCAGTGGACATGTCGCATTTTTAATTATAAATTACTTAAAATTGAAACTTTTGTGAGTAGTTTTGAAATACTTTACGCATATTGTGGAAATGAGGGGACGTTTTAATTATAATTATACATTTCAAATATGTGTAATTAAAAAGTAAATTTTTGACACTTCACTATGAAGTTGGTTTTAAAGCAAAACGTCAAATTGACAAGTTTTATAGTATAAAGAATATGGAGGCTTTGAATTTTTGAAGAAGAACATCTAACGTCATTTTGACATTTGTCAGGGGACATGTCGCATTTTTAATTATAAATTACTTAAAAATTAAATTTTTGTGAGTAGTTTCGAAATACTTTACGCATATTGTGGAAATGAGGAGACGTTTTTATTATAATTACACATTTCAAATACGTGTATTTAAAAAGTAAATTTTACACAGTCGACTACGAAGTTGGTTTAAAAACGTAACGTCAAATTGACAAGTTTTAGAAAGTATACAGACAAACCCAACCAAATTTGTTCTCGGTAAAAATATATAGTAAAACCAAGCAAATTTTGTACACGGCAAAGTACAATTTAGAAAAACCAGGTAACTAGAATTAGATTTATTTGAGAACTCCCAAATTTTCTATCGGTAATTATTTAATTGAAAATGCTACAAAATCTATCGAATTTGGTATAGTATGAAAGTTGTTTTAAAGGACACACGTGCAAAATTAAAATATTTTCGATTGGCAATTGTTTTAGTGTAAGTACTTCAAAACCTATCGTGTTTGGTATCAAATGAAAGGTCATTGGAAGGGCTCGCGTGCAAAATTGAAATATTTTCGATCGGCAATTGCCTTATTGAAAGTGATACAATACCTATCGTATTTATTATCAAATAACAGGTCTTTTGAAGGGCTCGCATGTAAAAATTGATCTTTTTTGATGCGCGACAATTTTAGTTAAAGTACGTCAAAACTTATCATGTTTGGTATCAAATTGTTTAAAAGAAAGTGCATCAATACATATCGTGTATAGAATCAAATAAAAGGTCTTTTGAAGGACTGGCGTAAAGAATTAGATTTTTTTCAATCGATAATTGTTTTAGTGTAAGTACAGCATGAAATTTTTTAGATCGACAATTGTTTTAACGAAAGTGCTTCAAAACCTATTGTGTTTGGTATCAAATGAAAGGTCTTTTGAAGAGCTCGCATAAAATTAAATAGTTTTCGATCGGCAATTGTTTTAGTGATTGTGATTCAAAACCTATCGTGTTTGTTTTCAAATGAAAGGGCTTTTAAAGAGCACGCATGTTAAATTAATTATTTTTTTTATCGTCCATTGTTTTAGTAAAGGTGTTTCAAAACGTATCATATTTGGTATTAAATTACAGGCCTTTGAAGGACTCGAATATAAAATTGGTATTTTTTTCGACCGAGAATTGTTTCAGTGAAAGTACTTTAAAACCAATCATGTTTGATATAAAATGAAAAGTCTTTTGAAGAGCTCGCGTACAAAATAAAATACTTTCAGATCTTCAATTGTTTTCGTGAAAGTATTTTAAAACTTATCGTGTTTGGTATCAAATGAAATGTCTTTTAAAGGGCACGCGGATTAAATTGATTTTTTAGAGCGGCAATTGTTTTAGTGATACAGATTTAAAACCTATTGTGTTTGGCATCAATTAATAGGTCTTTGCATGAAACCTATTGTGTTTGGTATCAAATGAAAGGTCTTTTGAAGAGCTCGCGTAAAATTAAATAGTTTTCGATCGGCAATTGTTTTAGTGAATGTGCTTCAAAACCTATCGTGTTTGGTATCAAATGAATGGTGTTCTGAAGGGCTCGCGTATAAAATATAATTCTTTCCGATCGTCAATTGTTTTAGTGAAAGTATTTCAAAACCTGTCGTGTTTAGTATCAAATGAAAAGTCTTTTGAAGAACTCGTGTACAAAATTAAATATTTTTCGATTGAGAAGAACTTTCAGATGAAATAAAAAAAAAGGTAGTTAAGCAAAATGTTTTCGGAAATAAAACACATATTTGATTGAAATTTTAAGACCGTCAATTGTTTTAAGCATAAAGTGTTTCGAATCATATCTTGTTTGATATCATATGAAAGGGCTTTAGAACAACTTTCAGACGAAATAAAAAAATTAAACTTTGCGACCGTCAATTGTTTTAAATTTTAAGTATTCTGTATAATGACGTGTTTAATATCATATAAAAGAGTTTTGAAAGAACTTTTATATGAATTAGAAAAAAAATAGATGCAATTTTACGAGTGTCAATTGTTTAAAATTAAAGTATTCCGAATCATGCCGCGTTTGGTATCAAATAAAAAGGTTTTTTGAAGGGCTCGCATGCAAAATGTATTTCGGTATGAAATGAATGGTGTTCTGAAGGTCTCGCGTACAACATATAATACTTTCCGATCGTCAATTGTTTTAGTGAAAGTATTTCAAAACCTATCGTATTTGGTATCAAATGAAAAGTATTTTGAAGAACTCGCGTACAATTAATTACTTTTCGATCGGCAATTGTTTTAATGAATGTGTTTCAAAACCTATCGTGTTTGGTATCAAATGAATGGTATTCTGAAGGGCTCGCGTACAAAATATAATACTTTCCGATCGTCAATTGTTTTAGTGAAAGTATTTCAAAACCTATCGTATTTGGTATCAAATGAAAAGTCTTTTGAAGAACTCGCGTACAATTAATTACTTTTCGATCGGCAATTGTTTTAATTATTGTGCTTCAAAACCTATAGTGTTTGGTATCAAATGAATGGTGTTCTGAAGGGCTCGCGTACAAAATATAATACTTTCCGAACGTCAATTATTTTAGTGAAAGTATTTCAAAACCTATCGTATTTGGTATCAAATGAAAAGTCTTTTGATGAACTCGCGTACAATTAATTACTTTTCGATCGGCAATTGTTTTAATTATTGTGCTTCAAAACCTATCGTGTTTGGTATCAAATGAATGGTGTTCTGAAGGGCTCACGTACAAAATATAATACTTTCCGATCGTCAATTGTTTTAGTGAAAGTATTTAAAAACCTATCGTATTTGGTATCAAATGAAAAGTCTTTTGAAGAACTCCCGTTCAATTAATTACTTTTCGATCGGCAATTGTTTTAATGAATGAGCTTCAAAACCTATCGTGTTTGGTATCAAATGAATGGTGTTCTGAAGGGCTCGCGTACAAAATATAATACTTTCTGATCGTCAATTGTTTTAGTGAAAGTTTTTCTAAACCTATCGTGTTTGGTATCAAATGAAAAGTCTTTTGAAGAACTCACGTATATAATTAAATATTTTTCGTTTGACAATTGTTTTCGTGAAAGTACTTCAAAACATATCGTGTTTGGTATCAAATGAAAGGTGTTTTGAAGGGTTCGCGTGAAAAATAGATTTTTTTTCAATCGGTAATTGTTTTAGTGAAAGTGCATCAAAACTAATCTTATTTGATACGCATGGAATTATTTTAATTTCTAAACAAATTAGAATAATTTTGATAATTGATTTAAGTATTTATCCAGTGATTTCCAAGAACTTTTATATGAAATAGAAAAAAAAAATATTACGACTGCCAAATGTTTCAAAATTAAAGTATTCCGAATCATGCCGCGTTTGGTATTAAATAAAAGGTTTTTTTAAGGGCTCGCATGCAAAATTTATTTTTTCGTTCCGCAAATGTGCTTCAAAATTTATCGTGTTTTGCATGAAATGAAAGATAGTTTGAAAGGCTAGCATAAAAAGTTTTTTTTCGATAAAAAATTGTTTCAGTTAAATTGCTTCAAAACATATCGTATTTGGTATGAAATGAAAGGTCTTTTATTTATTTATTTATGTTACTCTGTACAACAGGACATGAATCCCAATTACAATACAGGGAGCGGACTCACCGAGTCGCAGAGTGGTTGCTAATATAATTTCTAGCTGGCGTGGGATTCGAACTCAGGATCTCCGGATTAGAATTCCGTCTTTTGAAGGGCTTGCGTGAAAAAATTAAATATGTACTTTCGTTCGTCAATGGTTATATTGAAAGTGCATCAAAACCTATCGTGTTTGCTATCAAATAAAAGGTGTTTTGAAGAACTTCCACACAAAATTTAATACATTTCGATCGTCATTTGTTTTAGTGATAGTGTTTCAAAACCCATTGTGTATGGTATCAAATAAAAGGTCTTTTAATGGGCACGCGTATTAAATTAATTTTTTTTTCGATCGTCCATTGTTTTTGTAAATGTGTTTCAAAACCTATCGTATTTGGTAATAAATGACAGGCCTTTTGAAGGGCTCGAATATAAAATTGGTGATTTTTTCGACCGAAAATCGGTTTAGTGAAAGTAATTGAAAACTTATGTTTGATATCAAATGAAAGATCTTTTGAAGAGCTCGCGTACAAAATTAAATACTTTTCGATCCACAATTGTTTTAGTGAAAGTACTTCAAAATCTATCGTGTTTGATAACAAATGAAAGATCTTTTGCAGGGCTTTCGTACAGAGTTGGAATTTTATCGATTGGCAATTGTCTTAGTGAAAGTGATTCAAAACCTATCGTGTGTGATATCTAATAAAAAGTCTTTTGAAGAGCACGCATGCAGAATAGATTTTTTCGATCGGTAATTGTTTTTGTGACATTGCATCAAAACTAATTTGGTACGCATTAGAATTATTAGAATTATTTCAATTTCTAGATAAGTTACAGAAATTTTGAAAATAGATTTAGGTATTAGAAGATAGAGAATACATGTTTTGAACTGTTTTCAAATGATATCATATTCATATAAAATTTGTGAGTCAAGACAACAATTTGACAAATAGGTTTTAAAAGTATATGATAAAACAAAGCAAAATTTGTCATGGAAATAATATACAGTAAAAAAAAATAAATTTGAAAGCAGCATTCAACAATGCAGTTCGGTTGTCGCCTTCAACTTGCCAGCGATGCCGTGGTGTAGCGGTTATCACGTCTGACTAGCACTCAAATCTGTAATGTCTCAATCATAACCGCATTGTAAATAACCATTACCATTTCGTTTTAGCCCTAAGTTAGTTTTAAGAAAATAATTGTTTAAAGTGGGTTTTTTGTATTTTTTCCCATAAAATAAATTCAATGTTTTCATCTCATGTCACTCATACTCATCTCATTATCGTCAAATATTTAAAAATTGTTTATGTTGTACGTCATCACTTAGCTAGTAAGGCATGGTATGCCAGGAATAGTTTATAAGTTTCGATTTAAAAGTGCTAGAATGTATTTCCCTTGCCATGCGTAAATCCGATCGCGCTGTCCATAGCGCTGCGATGCTGAGGGTATCCGCAAATCCATGTGGATTGAGATACACCTCAGCATACAGTGCGGTTGGCTGCCGAGAGGTCAGTTACGCATGTGCAGGGAAAAGTAGCGCAATCTACTGTACATAAATAAAACAATAAAGGTCTTTAAACAAAACAAAACGTCTGACTAGCAATTAGACTGTCCCTGGTTCGAATCCAGGCGGCATCCGAATTTTCTTTAACTTTAATAGACTTCATATACATATAAAATATAAATGTAGAATGTTATTAGCAATGAGTCCAAAAGATTTTTAATAGTTTAGCAAAATGTACAATTCTCGTTCGATCGTGGATGAGTTACGACGTGATTGCGAGAGAGCCGTTTTATTTTAGCAAGTTTTTTGCAATATTTATTTTATAGTGCATGAGAGTGAAAACTGTGCCGTGTAGAAAATTCGTGTTTGCTAATACGACCGTGTTTCGGTACAGTGCAGCGGGTGCGTGTACCCTGGCGCTTGATTCGCCCGAAAATCCTAAAAGACAGAGACTGAAAAAAGTAAATGTATCAAAACCATGTGCTTCTGAGAGAGAAGGAGCTAGTAGAAGTGACAGTGAGTGCGACAAAGACAGTAATGATAGTAGTGTAAGTGAAGTTAACGATAAAGTTAAAAATTTTAAAACAAAAGTGGATCTAGTGTGCAGTATGAAAGAGACAGAGACTGAAAATACAAGTGAAATTGTGAACTTAAAAACCTTGATCACTAAGGTCAACGATCCGAGAGATCGGACAGCTGACAGCGTAGAGAGAGAGACAAGAAGCGTAAGGCAAGTGAGAGCCCAGAACAGCTGAACAAGCCAAGCAGCTCGAAGCGACAAAGCAACGACATGCGCCGAAAGCAGCCGAGTGTTGCTTCGGCTGAATTACCACTGCGCAACTACTATGCGCCGCTCAGTGAAATGGAGAAGGAGGATGACGTCGTCAGCGTCAACAACGATGACGCCTCGTCTCCCGCCGCCGATAACCTCGAACCACCAACTGCACAGCGCAACGTCCGTCGTCTCGCACCTTCGGCAATCGTAATCGCCGGTAAGACATCAAATCATACTAATTTGGTAAATGCTATAAATGCAACAGTTAAAAAAGGATTTCATATGACATACACACAGAACAACATAAATCTATTCATTAATGATATTGAAGAAAAGAAAAAACCGCGTCAACGTGCAAAAGTACATCGCTGCCCCAGCACCTGCCGCCAACGCTTGGAAGACATCACACCCTGTCCCTAGTGCTAGTGCAGTTAACAGTGATAGTGCAGTGATAATTCCCTTGCCCCTAAAACCGACCGCAGCCTACGCCTATGACCAGCGGCAGTTCCTTGTGCTACCTCAACAACAGCAGGCAGCGCCTCGCACTGCTCTACCTAGCAGCCAACTCCATGACCCCCAGCCAGCATGCAGCCACCCCCGCCCCCTCAACAGCTGATCGTCATCATGAAACAAACCCCACCCCCAGTGACAATAACTCATTTAATAAATTTAAAATATTATCAGATGAATTTAAAGTGTTAAATAGTATTATTAACTTAGATAATATGATAATAGCTGTAAGAGCACTAACAGCTCAACTCACTCAATGTACCTCTAAGGAGGAAATATTTTTCACAACGTTTAACTTCATACAAAACATATCAACATTTAACATATAATGCTTTAGGTACTAAAATCAGTTCATGGAACGCCAACGGAGTCCAATCCAAAAAAGGTGAGCTAATACATTTTCTACATAAACACAACATACAAATCATGTTAATCAACGAAACACGCCTACGCCCCTCAGACAAATTACACATAAAAGGATATACAGTACACAGAAAAGACAGACAAATTCAAACACACGTGCCGGCAGGTGGGGTAGCGGCACTCGTACACAACCCAATACAACATACATTAGTTCACCTTCAGCCTACATCCATAGAGTCCCTTTGCATCCGGCTCTCTGATAACACAAACATTATCACAGCATATAACCACCCGCACAACAAATTCACACAACACGACATCCACACACTATTAAATATTGGAGGAAAAGTGCTGCTAGTAGGAGATTTAAACGCAAAACACGTAACCTGGAATTGCAATATTACGAATACAAATGGCAACACGCTAAATTCGTACATCATCAATCATAACGCTATCATTATGTATCCTCCTACCCCAACCCATTATCCATTAAATAATATGACTCCTAGCACCATTGATATAATCATAAACAAAAACGTCACACAATCATTAATCCCATTGCATTACCAGAATTAAATTCTGATCATTCTCCTATAATCACTAAATTAAAAACACTAAACGTACACACTGATACCACACATTACATACGCACATATAAAGACACAGAATGGCATGAGTTCAGAAAAACACTGGACAAAAACATCACAATACAGTCACACATCAACACAATACAAGATATAGAAACACAAGTAAATGCACTGACTCATGCCATCACGTATGCCATAAACAAACACACACGCACAAGAAAATTGGAACCAAACAAAGACAAATTACCATTACACATATCACAACTTATCACACAACGCAACGCTTCACGAAAACTATGGCAGAGGTCACGTGATCCTTTCCACCGTACAATCATGAACTCCTTATCCAAACAAATCCAAATGCACATAAAAATGTATAGAAACAAATCCTGGAACGACAAACTCCTCGCCTTAAATCCTAATGACAATTCACTCTGGAAAATGATCCGATACCTGAAAAAACCTTTTAAACCCATCCCTGACCTTTCCAGCAACAATGATATCCTGTTTTCCGACGAGCAAAAGGCGGAAGCATTAGCTGAAACCTTCGAGCAAGTTCACATCCTTGATCCTAACCACTCCCCGGAACAATTAGAAATCATAAAAAAAGTACAAGAATTTATAAACACTCCAACAAATACTACCACTTATAATATAGCTAAATTCCTCACCAAACCATCTGAAATAGCCACTATCATCAAATCCTTCCCTAACCAAAAGGCGCCAGGTCCTGATAATATCCAAAATATAGTCCTCAAAAACCTATCCCGTAAAGCCCTAGTGCAGTTCACTTATATCATAAATTCCATGATTAAGCTCCACTACTTCCCGGAGGCGTGGAAAACTGCACTACACAAACCTAATAAAAATCCCAAGTTACCAACCAGTTACCGCCCTATCAGTCTTCTCAGTACCTTGTCAGAGGTTGCTGAGAAGATTATCCTGTATCGCATTCGCAATTTTTCCCAAAAACACAACATTATTCCTCCTTTTCAATTCGGATTCCGTCCCAAACATAATACCGTCCAGCAAGTAGCCAGAATCGTGACAGACATATCAATCAACTACAACAAAAACAATGTCACAGTAATGGCCCTTTTAGACGTCGAAAAAGCTTTCGACAAAGTATGTCTAGAAGGGTTAATTTACAAAATGATTCAAGCGAAATTCCCGCCACTACTAATCAAACTAATTCATTCGTACCTAACTAACCGCTCATTTAAGGTTAAAATTAATAACATTACTTCCGTACCGCATCCCATCGCTGCGGGTGTGGCCCAGGGCAGTTGCCTAGGCCCGCAGCTCTTCATTATCTACCTAAGTGATATTCCCACCTTCCCTAAAACCCAAACAGCACTCTACGCGGACGATACGGCCCTCTATGCCCACTCGTTCAGCGCAGAGGTAGCAAACAAACAAATCCAGATCCATGTAGATATCCTTAAATCCTACTGGCGCCTGTGGAAAATATCCATTAACCATGATAAAACCGAAACCATAGTTTTCACACGCAAATACACAAACACAAAAATTTACACACCACTCAAAATAGAAAATCACCGCACACACCCCTCCACGTCCGTGAATTATCTCGGAGTAAAACTAGAACCACGACTACACTATCACGCACAAATCAAAAAATCCCTTCAAAAAGCATCCATAGTACTCAAATCCCTATATCCTTTACTAAATAAAAATAGTCAAATGTCCTCTAAAAATAAAAAACTTCTCTACACCACTGTCATTCGTCCAATCATCACTTACGCATCTCCAGTCTTGTGTGCTGCGACGAACACTGCACTGAAACCTCTACAACGATTCCAGAACAAATGTCTACGCTTAATTAATAGTGCAGACAGATACACTAGAATCGTAGATTTACACAACACAACGGACATTCCGTACATACAAGAATATATAAAGAACCTATCACAAAAATTCTATACCACACAAATTAAACACAATCCACTCACAAGAACAATAACACAAATCAGAGAGTACAATACTCCTTTCCGTCTCAAACATTTATTACCATATCAAACACTTCCTGTGTTCCTCCAACGAGAAATTGGCGTATAGCATCTCACACTAACAACCATAACTAACTACTCATCAATCAAGTAAATAAATGTAACGTCATAACCGCATTGTAAATATCATTATTATCACCCATATAGTATTACGCTCAGTCGCGCAAACTCATTATTATCACAACATATTCTCATATTAAAAATTGTAATAAAAACCATAGCCGCACTGTAAATATCATTAAAAATCACACATATAGTATTAGCTCATTAGCATAAAATCATTCAATCACAACATCAAGTCACAAAAAATGTAAATATCATAACATCATTGTAAATTATCATAATGTCACTCATTTAGCTGTAAGTTAGTTATAAGTACATTATTTAAAGTAGGTTTTTTGTATATTTTTTCCTACAAAATCACACAACACGATCATGCATCTTACACGCACACTTCATTACACGCACACGTTCATTTTTGTAAGCGTTAAGCATTATTATCATTATTTAGTTGATAAGGCCACATGGTCAGGTACAACTGTAATAAAATGAATAAATTAAAAACAATGTCAAGGCCACTAAATGCTCGACGCCAGGTAGCAGCGCGCAGCGCAGATACGCAAACGAATCCGCAAATCACTGGGGGATTGTGATTCCGTTTGCGTACTGTGCGATCGGCTGCCGCTCTGGAACTGCGAGCATGGTAGTGTCTTAATTGTAAACATATGTACAAAGGAAAATAAATAAAGATAATTATTACAAAAAACGTCTGACTAGCAATTAGACTGTCCCTGGTTCGAATCAAGGCGGCATCCGAATTTTCTTTAACTTTAATAGACTTCATATACATATAAAATATAAATGTAGAATGTTATTAGCAATGAGTCCAAAAGATTTTTAATAGTTTAGCAAAATGTACAATTGTTTTAATGAAAGTGATTCATAATGGTATCAAAAAAAATATTTTTTGAAGGGTTAGTGTACAAAATTTAATTCTTTTCGATACCCAATTGTTTTAGTGAAAATTCTTCAAAATATATCGTGTTTAGTATCAAATTAAAAGTCTTTTGAAGAGCTTGCGTGCAGAATTGGATTTTTTTTCGAAACTTATTGTGTTTAGTTCAATTAAAAGGTCTTTAGATGGACAGATGTGCAGAATTGTTTTAGATTCGTAATAATTAAATTTTTCTTGTGTCAATTGTCTTACTGAAGTGAATTCTACTTCAGTGTTCGCGGAGCCTAGCGTGAGGCCTGGCGAAGCCAGGCCGACCGCTAGTCCTATATACTATTTTGATAAGCGATGTATATATATTTGTATATATATATATATATATATAGATTCATCACGTCCATTTGTAAATCGCTACATCCTAGACGGTTTATCCGATTTATTTGCAACTTTTTTTATTTGATAGAGGTCACTCACGGGGAGTGCCTTTTGATAGTCTCAGATTTTTCGTGCACATGATGTGCGAGAAAACTTGAAAAAACATGCGTTTTTGGGGCATAATCAACTAAGAGTGTGGAGGCTTTGAAATTTTTAAGAAGAACATCTACTGTCACTTTGACGTTTGTCAGTGCACATGTCGCATTTTTAATTATAAATTACTTAAAAATGAAACTTTTGTGAGTAGTTTTGAAATACTTTACGCATATTGTGGAAATGAGGGGACGTTTTTATTATAATTATACATTTCAAATATGTGTATTTAAAAAGTAAATTTTTGACACTCCACTATGAAGTTGGTTTTAAAGCAAAACGTCAAATTGACAAGTTTTATAAAGTATAAAGAATATGGAGACTTTGAAATTTTTAAAAAGAACATCTACTGTCATTTTGACATTTGTCAGTGAACATGTCGCATATTTAATTATAAATTACTTAAATATTAAATGTTTGTGAGTAGTTTTGAAATACTTTACGCATATTGTGGAAATGAGGGGACGTTTTTATTATAATTACACATTTCATATACGTGTATTTAAAAAGTAAATTTTTGACGGTTCACAATGAATTTGGTTTCGAAACAAAACGTCGAATTGACAAGTTTTATAATTTATACAGGTGAACTTAACCAAATTTGATCTCGATAATAATATACAGTAAAACCAAGCAAATTTTGTCTACGGGAAAGTTCAATTTAGAAAAACCAGATAACTCGAATTAGAATCATTTGGGCACTCCTAAATTTTCTATCGATAATTTAATTGAAAGTACCAGTCATATTTGGTATATTATGAAAGTTCTTTTAAAGGGTACGTGTGCAAAACTAAAATATTTTCGATCGGCAATAGTTTTAGTGAAAGGCCTATCGTGTTTGGTATCAAATGACAGGTTATTTAAAGGGCTCGAATTTTTTCGTTCGGCAATTGTTTTAGTGAAAATTATTAAAAACCTATCGTATTTGGTATCAAATGAAATGTCTTTGAAAGGGCTCGCGTATAAAATTTATCACTTTTAGATCGTCAATTGTTTTAGTGAAAGTTCTTCTAAACTTATCGTATTTGGTATCAAATGAAAGGTCTTTTGAAGGGCTTGCGTACAAAATTTAATAATTTTCGATAGTCAATTGTTTTAGTGAAAGAGCTTAAAAAATATCATGTTTGGTACTAATGAAAGGTTTTTTGAAGGGCTCGCGTGAAAAATTGATTCTTTTCGATCGTCAGTTATTTTATTGAAAGTGTTTCAAAACATATTGTGTTTGGTATCAAATGAAAGGTCCTCTGAAAGGCTCCCGTGAAAAATTGTTTTTTTTTCGACAGATAATTGTTTTAGTGAAAGTGCAGCAAAACTAATTCTGTTTGGTACGAATGGAATTTTCTGATAGAATTATTTCAATTTCTAGACAATGTAGAGAAATTTTGAAAATTGATTTAGGCATTAAATGATTGAGAATACATGTTTTAAACTGTTTTCAACTGATTTTATTTGAAGAAAAAATGTCAGTTAATTTTTAAAAGTATATCGCGAAACAAAGCATAATTTGTCCGCAGTAATAATATACAGTAAAAAAAATAAAAAATTGACCGCAGCATGCTACAATTCAAACAAAGGTAACTCGAAAAAACGATGTCGGAAATAATATTCCAGCGATTTCCAACAGTTTTTCAAAAAAGTTTAAAGAAAATTTTCAATTGATTTCATGTATATATAAATATAAATGTGGAATGTCATCAGAAATGACGTCCGAAGGATTTTTAATAAATAGTAAAATGTATTCAGATGAAATAAAAAAAGTTGAAATTTTACGATAGGCAATTGTTTCAAATTTAAAGTATACCAAATCATAACTTGTTTGGTCTCATTTGTATGGTCTTTAGAAGAACTTTCAGATGAAATAAAAAATATATATTTTACGACCGTCAATTATTTTAAACATAAAGTATTCCGAATCATACCGTGTTTAGTGATATATGAATGGGGTTTAGAAGAACTTTCAGATAAAATTAAAAAAGTTGAAATTTTACGATCCTCAATTGTTTCAAACATAAATTATTCCGAATCATACCATCTTTGGTGTCATATTAAAGGACATTAAAAGAACTTTCAGATGGAATAAAAAAAGTTAAAATTTTACGACAGGCATTTGTTTCAAACTTAAAGTATTCCTAAAATTAACATATTTGGTGTCATATGAAATGGCTTTAGAAAAACTTTCAGATGAAATAAAAAAAGTTAGTTTAGCAAAATGTTTTCGGAAATAAAAAGCATATTTTATAGAAATTTTACGACAGTCCATTGTTTTAAACTTAAAGTGTTCCGAATCATTTCGTGTTTGATATCATATGAAAGGGCTTTAAAAGAACTTTCAGACGAAATAAAAAAATTAAACATTGCGACCGTCAATTGTTTTAAATTTGAAGTATTCGGAATAATGCCGTATTTAATGTCATATGAAAGAGTTTTGAAAGAACTTTCGCGAATCATATCGCGTTTGATATCAAATAGAAGGTTTTTTAAAGGGCTCGCATGCAAAATTGACTTTTTCGATCCACAATTGTTTTAGTGAAAGTGCTTCAAAATATCTTATGTTTGGTATGAAATGAAAGGTCACTTAACGGGCTTGCATGAAAAATTGAAATATTTTCGTTTCTCAGTTGTTTTAGTGTTTGATATCAAATGGAAGTTCTTTTGAACAACTCGCGTGCAGCATTAAATTTTATTCGATCGACAATTGTTTTAATGAAAGTGCTTCAAACCTATCGTGTTTGCTATCAAATGAAAGGTCTTTTGAAGGGCTTGCATACAAAACTTAATACATTTCAATCGTCAATTGTTTTACTAAAAGTATTTCAAATCCCATCGTGTTTGGTTTCAAATGAAAGATATTTTATAGGGCACGCGTATTAAATGAATTATTATTTTTTGATCGTCTACTGTTTTAGTAATGGTGTCAAAAGCTATCATATTTGATATTAAATGACATGTCTTTTGAAGGGTTCAAATATAAAATTGGTATTTTTTTCGACCGAGAATTGCTTTAGTAAAAATGCTTCAAAACCAATCATGTTTGATATCAAATGAAGGGACTTTTGAAGAACTCGCGTACAAAATTAAATACTTTTAGATCGGTAATTGTTTGAGTGAAAGTACTTCAAAACCTATTGTGTTTGGTGTGACATGAAAGGTCTTTTGAAGTATTAGCTTCGATAGTCAATTGTTTTAGTGAAAGTGTTTCAAAACCTATCGTGTTTGTTTTCAAATGAAAGGTCTTTTAAAGAGCACGTGTGTTAAATTAATAATTTTTTTTCATCGTCCATTGTTTTAGTAAAGGTATTTCAAAACCTATCATATTTGGTATTAAATTACAGGCCTTTGAAGGGCTCGAATATAAAATTGGTATTTTTTTCGACCGAGAATTGTTTTAGTGAAAGTGATTTAAAACCATTCATGTTTGATATAAAATGAAAGGTCTTTTGAAGAGCACGCGTACAAAATTAAATACTTTCAGATCTTCAATTGTTTTCGTGAAAGTGTTTTAAAACTTATCGTGTTTGGTATCAAATTAAATGTATTTTAAAGGGCACGCGAATTATATTGATTTTTTTGAGCGGCATTTGTTTTAGTGATACAGATTTAAAACCTATTGTGTTTGACATCAATTAATAGGTCTTTTCGTGAATAAACGTACAGAATTGAAAAGTTTTAGATTGGAATTAATTCAGTTTATATTTTGTCAATTGTCATACAGAAGTGAATCTTACTTCAGTGTCCGCGGAGCCTAGCGTGAGGCCTGGCAAAGCCAGGCCGACCGCTAGTCTAATATACTATTTGGATAAGGTATATTTATATATTTATATATATCTATGGATTCATCACGCCCATTTGTAAATCGCTACAGCCTAGACGGTTTATCCGATTTATTTCAAACTTTTTTTATTTGATAGAGGTCAATCACGTGGAGTGCCTTTTGATAGTCTCAGATTTTTCGTACACATGATGTGCGAGAAAACTTGAAAAAACATACGTTTTTGGGGCAAAATCAACTAAGAGTGTGGAGGCTTTGAAATTTTTAAGAAGAACATCTACTGTCACTTTGACGTTTGTCAGTGGACATGTCGCATTTTTAATTATAAATTACTTAAAAATGAAACTTTTGTGAGTAGTTTTGAAATACTTTACGCATATTGTGGAAATGAGGGGACGTTTTTATTATAATTATACATTTCAAATATGTGTATTTAAAAAGTAAATTTTTTACACTCCACTATGAAGTTGGTTTTAAAGCGAAACGTCAAATTGACAAGTTTTAAAAAGTATAAAGAATAAGGAGGCTTTAAAATTTTAAAGAAAAACATCTACTGTCATTTTGACATTTGTCAGTGGACATGTCGCATTTTTAATTATAAATTACTTAAATATTAAATTTTTGTGAGTAGTTTTGAATTACTTTACGCATATTGTGGAAACGTACAGAATTGAAAAGTTTTAGATTGGAATTAATTCAGTTTATATTTTGTCAATTGTCATACAGAAGTGAACCTTACTTCAGTATCCGCGGAGCCTAGCGTGAGGCCTGGCAAAGCCAGGCCGACCGCTAGTCCTATATACTATTTTGAGAAGTGAGATATATGAGGTATATATGGATTCATCACGCCCATTTGTAAATCGCTACAGCCTAGATGTTTTATCCGATTTATTTCAAACTTTTTTTATTTGATAGAGGTTAATCATGGGGAGTGCCTTTTGATAGTCTTAGATTTTTCGTGCACATGATGTGCGAGAAAACTTGAAAAAACATGCGTTTTTGGGGCAAAATCAACTAAGAGTGTGGTGGCTTTGAAATTTTTAAGAAGAACATCTACTGTCACTTTGACGTTTGTCAGTGGACATGTCGCATTTTTAATTATAAATTACTTAAAAATGAAACTTTTGTGAGTAGTTTTGAAATACTTTACGCATATTGTGGAAATGAGGGGACGTTTTTATTATAATTATACATTTCAAATATGTGTATTTAAAAAGTAAATTTTTTACACTCCACTATGAAGTTGGTTTTAAAGCGAAACGTCAAATTGACAAGTTTTAAAAAGTATAAAGAATAAGGAGGCTTTAAAATTTTAAAGAAAAACATCTACTGTCATTTTGACATTTGTCAGTGGACATGTCGCATTTTTAATTATAAATTACTTAAATATTAAATTTTTGTGAGTAGTTTTGAATTACTTTACGCATATTGTGGAAACGAGGGGATGTTTTTATTATAATTACACATTTCAAATACGTGTATTTAAAAAGTAAATTTTTGACGGTCCACAATGAATTTGGTTTCAAAACTAAACGTCTAATTGACAAGTTTTATAATTTATACAGGTGAACTCAAACAAATTTGATCTCGATAATAATATACAGTAAAACCAAGCAAAGTTTGTCTACGGCAAAGTTCAATTTATAAAAACCAGATAACTCGAATTAGAATCATTTGGGCACTCCTAAATTTTCTATCGATAATTGTTTAATTAAAAGTGCTTCAAAACCAGTCATATTTGGTATATTATGAAAGTTCTTTTAAAGGGTGTGTGCAAAACTAAAATATTTTCGATCGGCAATAGATTTATTTATCAAATGAAAGGTTATTTAAAGGGCTCGAGTACAAAATTGTTTTAGTGAGAGTGCATCAAAACCCATCATGTTTCGTATCATATAAAAGGTCTTTTGAAGGGCTCACATGCAGAATTGGAATCTTTTCGTGCGGCAATTGTTTTAGCGAAAATGATGAAAGGGCTCGCGTATAAAATTTATTAATTTTAGATCGTCAATTGTTTTAGTGAAAAAACTTTAAAAATATCGTGTTTGGTATTAAATGAAAGGTTTTTGAGGGGCTCGCGTGAAAAATGGATTCTTTTTGATTGTCAGTTGTTTTATTGAAAGTATTTCAAAACATATTGTGTTTGGTATCAAATGAAAGGTCTTCTGATAGGCTCGCGTGAAAAATTGTTTTTTTTTTCGACTGATAATTGTTTTAGTGAAAGTACATCAAAACTAATTCTGTTTGGTACGCATGGAATTTTCTGATAGAATTATTTTAATTTCTAGACAAGTTAGAAAAATTTTGAAAATTGATTTAGGCATTAAATGATACATGTTTTAAACTGTTTTCAACTGATTTCATGCTCATATAAAAATTTGAAGACAAAATGTCCGTTAATTTTTAAAAGTATATAGTGAAACAAAGCATAATTAGTCCGCAGTAATAATATACAGTAAAAAAAAAAATGACGCAGCATTCTACAATGCAAATAAAGATAACTCGAAAAAACGATGTCAGAAATAATATTCCAGCGATTTCCAACAGTTTTTCAATAAAGTTTAAAGCAAATTTCCAATTGATTTTATGTATATATATAATATATATATATATATATATATATATATATATATATAATATATAAATGTGGAATGTCATCAGAAATGACCTCCGAAGGATTTTTAATATATAGCAAAATGTATTCGGAAATAAAATATGGTAGGTGTCATTTGAAAGGGCTTTAGAATAAGTTTCAGATGAAATTTAAAAAGTTTGATCTCATTTGTAAGATCTTTAGAAGAACTTTCAGATGAAATTAAAAATACATATTTTACGACCGTCAATTATTTTAAACATAAAGTATTCCGAATTATACCGTGCTATATGAATGGGATTTAGAAGAACTTTCAGATATAATAAAAAAAGTTAGTTTAACAAAATGTTTTCTGACATAAAACACATATTTTATTGAAATTTTACGACAGTCAATTGTTTTAAACTTAAAGTGTTCCGAATTATATCGTGTTTGATATCATATGAAAGGGCTTTAAAAGAACTTTCAGGCGAAATGAAAAAATTTAAACATTGCGACCGTCAATTGTTTTAAATTTCAAGCATTCGGAATAATGCCGTGTTTAATGTCATATGAAAGAGTTTTTAAAGAATTTACGATGTCAATTATTTCAAATTTAAAGTTTCGCTTATCATACCGCGTTTGGTATCAAATAGAAGGTTTTTTAAAGGGCTCGCATGCAAAATTGACTTTTTCGATCAGCAATTGTTTTAGTGAAAGTACTTCAAAACATATTGTGTTGGTATGAAATGAAAGGTCTCTTAACGGGCTTGCGAGAAAAATTTAAATATTTTCGTTTGTCAATTGTTTTAGTGAAAGTGCATCAAAACCTATCGTGTTTGATATCAAATGGAAGGTCTTTTGAAGGACTCGCGTGCAGCATTAAATTTTATTCGATCGACAATTGTTTTAATGAAAGTACTTCAAAACCTATCGTGTTTGCTATCAAATGAATGGTCTTTTGAAGGGCTTGCGTACAAAACTTAATACATTTCAATCGTCAATTATTTTACTAAAAGTATTTCAATTTTATAGGGCACGCGTATTTAATGAATTATTACTTTTTGATCGTCTATTGTTTTAGTAATGGTGTTCAAAAGCTATCTTATTTGATATTAAATGACATGCCTTTTGAATGGTTCAAATATAAAATTTGTATTTTATTCGACCGAGAATTGTTTTAGTGAAAGTCCTTTAAAACCAATCATGTTTGATATAAAATTAAAGGTCTTTTGAAGAGCTCGCGTACAAAATTAAATACTTTCAGATCTTCAATTGTTTTCGTGAAAGTGTTTTAAAACTTATCGTGATTGGTATCAAATGAAATGTCTTTTAAAGGGCACGCGAATTAAATTGATTTTTTTGAGCGGCATTTGTTTTAGTGATACAGATTTAAACTCTATTGTGTTTGACATCAATTAATAGTTCTTTGCATGAATAAACGTACAGAATTGAAAAGTTTTAGATTGGAATTAATTCAGTTTATATTTTGTCAATTGTCATACAGAAGTGAACCTTACTTCAGTGTCCGTGGAGCCTAGCGTGAGGCCTGGCAAAGCCAGGCCGACCGCTAGTCCTATATACTATTTTGATAAGTGAGGTATATATATATATGAGGTATATATGGATTCATCACGCCCATTTGTAAATCGCTACAGCCTAGACGGTTTATCCGGTTTATTTGCAACTTTTTTTATTTGATAGAGGTCAATCACGGGGAGTGCCTTTTGATAGTCTCAGATTTTTCGTGCACATGATGTGCGAGAAAACTGGAAAAAACATGCGTTTTTGGGGCAAAATCAACTAAGAGTGTGGAGGCTTTGAAAGTTTTAAGAAGAAGATATACTGTCACTTTGACATTTGTCAGTGCACATGTCGCATTTTTAATTATAAGTTACTTAAAAATGAAACTTTTGTGAGTAGTTTTGAAATACTTTACGCATATTGTGGAAATGAGGGGACGTTTTTATTATAATTTTTGACACTCCACTATGAAGTTGGTTTTAAAGCAAAACGTCAAATTGACAAGTTTTATAAAGTATAATGAATATGGAGGCTTTGAAATTTTTAAAAAGAACATCTACTGTCATTTTGACATTTGTCAGTGGACATGTCGCATATTTAATTATAAATTACTTAAATATTAAATGTTTGTGAGTAGTTTTGAAATACTTTACGCATATTGTGGAAATGAGGGAACGTTTTTATTATAATTACACATTTAAAATACGTGCTTCAAAACCAGTCGTATTTGGTATACTATGAAAGTTCTTTTAAAGGGTACGTGTGCAAAACTAAAATATTTTCGATCGGCAAAAGTTTTAGTGCAAGTACTTTAAGGCCTTGCATGTTTGGTATCAAATGAAAGGTTATTTAAAGGACTCGAGTACAAAATTGATTTTTTTTCCATTGGTAACTGTTTTAGTGAGAGTGCATCAAAACCCATCGTGTTTGGAATCATATAAAAGGTCTTTTGAAGGGCTCACTTGCAGAATTGGAATCGTTTCATTCGGCAATTGTTTTAGTGAAAATGCTTCAAAACCTATCGTATTTGGTATAAAATGAAAGGTCTTCTGAAGGGCTCGCGTGAAAAATTGGTTTTTTTCGACAGGTAATTGTTTTATTGAAGTACATCAAACCTAATTCTGTTTGGTACGCATAGAATTTGTTGATAGAATTATTACAATTTCTAGACAAGATAGAGAAATTTTAAAATTAATTTAGGTATTAAATGATAGAGAATACATGTTTTAAACTGTTTTCAACTGATTTCATGCTCATATAAAAATTATAAGACAAAATGTCAATTAATTTTTAAAAGTATATTGTGAAACAAAGCATAATTTGTACGCAGTAATAATATACAGTAAAAAAAAAACGACCGCAGAATTCTACAATGCAAACAAAGGTAACTCAAAAAAACGATGTCAGAAATAATATTCCAGCGATTTCCAACAGTTTTTCAAAAAAGTTTATAGAAAATTTTCAAATTCGTTTCAGGTATATATATAATATAAATGTGGAATGTCATCAGAAATGACGTCCGAAGGATTTTTAATATATATCAAAATGTATTCGGAAATAAAATATGGTAGGTGTCATTTGAAAGGGCTTTAGAATAAGTTTCAGATGAAATTAGAAAAGTTGAAATTGTTTCAAACATAAATTATTCCGAATCATACCGTCTTTGGTGTCATATTGAAGGGCGTTAAAAGAACATTCAGATGGAATAAAAAAGTTAAAATTTTACGATAGGCATTTGTTTCAAAGTTAAAGTATTCCGAAAATTAACATATTTGGTGTCATATGAAATGGCTTTAGAAGAACTTTCAGATGAAATAAAAAGAGTTGTAATTTTATAATAGTTAATTGTTTCTAACATAAAGTATTCTGAATCATACTGTGTAGGGTGTCATATGAAAGGGCGTTAGAAAAACTTTCAGATGAAATAAAAAAAAGTTAGTTTAGCAAAATGTTTTCGGAAATAAAACACATATTTTATTTAAATTTTACGAGTCAACTGTTTTAAACTTAAAGTGTTCCGAATCATATCGTGTTTGATACCATATGAAAGTAATTACTATGAAAATGAAGCACTAGTTTAATTAATTTATACAATTCCAAAATAATTTAAAAAATTGAGCCATTATTGTAGTGAACCTGCCAGAATATATCAAATACAGTAATTTAAATTTCGAAAAAATGTTTTACGTATATAAAATATTTTCGTTGTTCTGCTGTTCATATTCATTTTAATACTTTTCCACAAAAAATGACAGATGAGAATGAGAAATAAAATATAGAATTGACTGTCTATTGCAGCATGAGACAGCAATACCGCAGCTATCCCTCTCTACAGAACAGCGATGAAAGACTATGTCGAAAGTATGAAGTTTGCAAACTTTGTGTTTATGCGCAGTGCCAAAGTCGAAGACTAAAGACTAAAACAGTAGCTGGAAACGCTCAGCTGTATTCACATATGACAAACTCACATGGTTATGTCAAAAAACTCAAACGAAGACTATGTTAAGAGGTGGAAATGAGGCTTAACTGTTTTAGTGAGAGTGCATTAAAACCCATCGTGTTTTGGTATCATATAAAAGGTTTTTTGAAGGGCTCACGTGCAGAATTGGAATTTTTACGTTCGGAAATTGTTTTAGTGAAAATGATTAAAAACCTATCGTATTTGGTATCAAATGAAAGGTCTTTGAAAGGGCTCGCGTATAAAATTTATCACTTTTAGATCGTCAATTGTTTTAGTGAAAGTACTTCTAAACTTATCGTATTTGGTATCAAATGAAAGGTTTTTTGAAGGGCTCGCGTGAAAAATTGTTTCTTTTTGATCGTCAGTTATTTTATTGAAAGTGTTTCAAAACATATTGTGTTTGGTTCAAATAAAAGGTCTTCTGAAGGGCTCGCGTGAAAAATTGTTTTTTTTTTTCGACAGATAATTGTTTTAGTGAAAGTGCAGCAAAACTAATTGTGTTTGGTACGCATGGAATTTTCTGATAGAATTATTTCAATCTCTAGACAAGTTAGAGAAATTTTGAAAATTGATTTAGGTATTAAATGATTGAGAATGCATGTTTTAAACTGTTTTCAACTGATTTTATTTGAAGAAAAAATGTCAGTTAATTTTTAAAAGTATATAGTGAAACAAAGAATAAATTGTTCGCAGTAATAATATACAATAAAAAAAAATTAACCGCAGAATGCTACAATGCAAACAAAGGTAACTCGAAAAAACGATGTCGGAAATAATATTCCAGCGATTTTCAACAGTTTTTCAAAAAAGTTTAAAGAAAGTTTTCAATTGATTTCATGTATATATAAATATAAATGTGGAATGTCATCATAAATTACATCCGATGGATTTTTAATAAATAGTAAAATGTATTCAGATGAAATTAAAAAAGTTGAAATTTTACGATAGGCAATTGTTTCAAATTTAAAGTATTCCAAATCATAACTTGTTTGGTCTCATTTGTATGGTCTTTACAAGAACTTTCAGATGTAATAAAAAATATATATTTTACGACCGTCAATTATTTTGAACATAAAGTATTCCGAATCATACCGTGTTTAGTGATATATTAATGGGGTTTAGAAGAACTTTCAGCTAAAATAAAAAAAGTTGAAATTTTACGATCCTCAATTGTTTCAAACATAAATTATTCCGAATCATACCATCTTTGGTGTCATATTGAAGGGCATTAAAAGTACTTTCAGATGGAATCAAAAAAATAATAATTTACGACAGGCATTTGTTTCAAACTGAAAGTGTTCCGAATCATATTGTGTTTGATATCATATGAAAGGGCTTTAAAAGAACTTTCAGACGAAATAAAAAATTTAAACATTGCGACTGTTAATTGTTTTAAATTTGAAGTATTCGGAATAATGTCGTGCTTAATGTCATATGACAGAGTTTTGAAAGAACTTCAAATTTAAAGTTTCGCGAATCATATCGCGTTTGATATCAAATAGAAGGTTCTTTAAAGGACTCGCAAGCAAAATTGACTTTTTCGATCCGCAATTGTTTTAGTGAAAGTGCTTCAAAACATATTGTGTTTGGTATGAAATGAAAGGTCACTTAACGGGCTTGCATGAAAAATTGAAATATTTTCGTTTGTCAATTGTTTTAGTGTTTGATATCAAATGAAAGGTCTTTTGAAGAACTCGCGTGCAGCATTAAATTTTATTCGATCGACAATTGTTTTAATGAAAGTGCTTCAAAACCTATCGTGTTTGCTATCAAATGAAAAGTTTTTTGAAGGGATTGCGTACAAAACTTAATACATTTCAATCGTCAATTGTTTTACTAAAAGTATTTCAAATCCCATCGTGTTTTTTTGATCGTCTATTGTTTTAGTAATGGTGTCAAAAGCTATCATATTTGATATTAAATGACATGCCTTTTGAAGGGTTCAAATATAAAATTGGTATTTTTTTCGACCGAGAATTGTTTTAGTGAAAATGCTTCAAAACCAATCATGTTTGATATCAAATGAAGGGTCTTTTGAAGAACTCGCGTACAAACTTAAATACTTTTAGATCGGTAATTGTTTGAGTGAAAGTGCTTCAAAACCTTTTGTGTTTGTTGTGAAATGAAAGGTTTTTTGAAGTATTAGCTTACAAAATGTAATACTTTTCTATAGCCAATTGTTTTAATGAAAGTATTTCAAAATCTATCGTGTTTCTTTTCAAATGAAATGTCTTTTAAAGAGCACGCGTGTTAAATTAATTATTTTTTTTGATCGTCCATTATTTTAGTAAAGGTGTTTGAAAACCTATCATATTTGGTATTAAATTACAGGCCTTTGAAGGGCTCGAATATAAAATTGGTATTTTTTTCGACCGAGAATTGTGTAATGAAAGTGCTTTAAAACCATTCATGTTTGATATAAAATGAAAGGTCTTTTGAAGAGCTCGCGTACAAAATTAAATACTTTCAGATCTTCAATTGTTTTCGTGAAAGTGTTTTAAAACTTATCGTGTTTGGTATCAAATGAAATGTCTTTTAAAGGGCACGCGAATTAAATTGATTTTTTTGAGCGGCATTTGTTTTAGTGATACAGATTTAAAATCTATTCTGTTTGACATCAATTAATAGGTCTTTGCATGAATAAACGTACAGAATTGAAAAGTTTTAGATTGGAATTAATTCAGTTTATATTTTGTCAATTGTCATACAGAAGTGAACCTTACTTCAGTGTCCGTGGAGCCTAGCGTGAGGCCTGGCAAAGCCAGGCCGACAGCTAGTCCTATATACTATTTTGATAAGTGAACTATATTTATATATTTATATATATGGATTCATCACGCCCATTTGTAAATCGCTACAGCCTAGACGGTTTATCCGATTTATTTGCAACTTTTTTTATTTGATAGAGGTCAATCACGGGGAGTGCCTTTTGATAGTCTCAGATTTTTCGTGCACATGATGTGCGAGAAAACTGGAAAAAACATGCGTT
Organism: Pterostichus madidus; assembly: GCA_911728475.2. Classification (NCBI taxonomy): domain Eukaryota; kingdom Metazoa; phylum Arthropoda; class Insecta; order Coleoptera; family Carabidae; genus Pterostichus; species Pterostichus madidus. The sequence goes on from OU452318.1 coordinate 17,250,886, forward strand.
TTTGGGGCAAAATCAACTAAGAGTGTGGAGGCTTTGAAATTTTTAAGAAGAAGATCTACTGTCACTTTGACGTTTGTCAGTGGACGTGTCGCATTTTTAATTATAAGTTATTAAAATAATAAATGTTTTAGAGTACTTTTGAATTATTTTACATATATTGAGGGAATGAGTGGACGTTTTTATTATAATAACGCATTTTAAATATGTGTATTTAAAAAGAAAATTTTTTACACTGCACTATGAAGTTGGTTTTAAAGCAAAACGTCAAATTGACAAGTTTTATAAAGTATAAAGAATATGGAGGCTTTGAATTTTTGAAGAAGAACATCTAATGTCATTTTGACATTTGTCAGGGGACATGTCGCATTTTTAATTATAAATTACTTAAAAATTAAATTTTTTTGAGTAGTTTTGAAATACTTTATGCATATTGTGGAAATGAGGAGACGTTTTTATTATAATTACACATTTCAAATACGTGTATTTAAAAAGTAAATTTTTGACAGCCCACAATGCAGTTGGTTTCGAAAAAAAGTTTTATAATTTATACAGGTGAACTCAACCAAATTTGATCTCTATAATAATATACAGTAAAACCAAGCAAATTTTGTCTACGGCAAAGTTCAATTTATAAAAACCAGATAACTCGAATAAGAATCATTTGGGCATTTTACGATCCTCAATTGTTTCAAACATAAATTATTCCGAATCATACCGTCTTTGGTGTCATATTGAAGAGCGTTAAAAGAACATTCAGATTATAGTGCCTACAATGAGAGTGATGACATACGGTTACGGTTTGGTGTCATTTGCAAGGTCTTTAGAAGAACTTTGAGATGAAATAAAAAATATATATTTTACGACCGTCAATTATTTTAAACATAAAATATTCCGATTCATACCGTGTTTAGTGCTATATGAATGGGGTTTAGAAGAACTTTCAGATAAAATAAAAAAAGTTGAAATTTTACGATCCTCGATTGTTTCAAACATAAATTATTCCGAATCATACCGTCTTTGGTTTCATATTGAAGGGCGTTAAAAGAACATTCAGATTATAGTGCCTACAATGAGAGTGATGACATACGGTTACGGCCGCCATATTTGTGCTAATTTAACATGGATTGTATACGGGCAAAACAAGAAAATATTATCTTACGAATGTATTACTTGAATTTAATATATTTTTTATTTATAAATTTCAAGCATAGACATATTTGCAAATTAAAAAATTTATATAGACTAATGAAATGATAGTAAAATCATTATATTTAAATAAAAGCATAATTACTGTCAGAACAGAATTCATGCATAAGATGAAATATTTCATTTCAAATCATTAGTATCAAACTAAAAAAGAGCAATAGTAAATCAAATAAATTTTACATTACCAGAAGAAATACTATGTATTCTATAAAAAAAATGACTCCTTCGAGTTGTATAAGTATAATAAAATATAGGACAGATGGTTGATACTCGAAATATATATATATATATATATATGTATATATATATATACATATATATATATATATATATATATATATATATATATATATATATATATATATATATATATATATATATATATATATATATATATATATAAATTATGTAAGGCCTTGAAGGTATTTCACAAACATTGTAAGTTGTAACTTGCTGCATCAGCTAAACACCCAGTAGTTTTCCAGTAAGTTAGAAATAGCATAAATAGCACGTAGCATAGATAAGGTTTCACTTGTTCCTGTAAGTTCTTGAACGCACATGTACATTTCATTGTAGTGCAACAAAAAATTAATAAAAGATTTTTTTTATTAAAATCGATAAATCAATATTTAATTGGCGCAGTCGGTAGGATGGTGCTGACACAGATAAATTAAATATAAAAATTTAATCTGTGGTACTTTATAAAAAGTTTTACTACACCATTTTATAACAAATCTACGAGACTACTAAACGGCTTCAACCTAAGCCCACCAAGGCCTAACCACGGCCCATCTTTAAGAGAAAACACCAGATCGACAACTTGCTGTTCCATTACGAGATCACGTCCTGCTCGAACGAGAAGAACTTGCTGTTCCGTAATTGGTCCACGTCGTCCGAAAACATCTGCTGTCCTCCTGAAGAATCACGAGAAGACGAGAAGAACAAGAATCCGGTGATGTCCGTAAAACATCTATCCACAATTATATTGTTGCTACCATTGTAAGTTACATATAATTAACAAATTAATAATATTATTACACAAAGGGATACTTCTAGCTAGACTAGTAATAAAAGTATCGAGAGACCGGCACAGTCTCAACACACAAAATTAATGAACAATAATAGTTCATCAGAATCAGAATATCTTAATTCAAATTTAAATCCACAAGTTGAAAACACTCAATTCAACAATAACCCGATAAAGAAAAATTTATTGAGACCAAGTCGATTAAGTAATTCAAATTTAACAATGGCTACTACAACATTATCAGAACTGAAAAATCTGTCAGAAATTATTCCTTCATACGATGGAAATATAAAAATTCTTAACAATTTCATATCCGCTGTAGAAGACGTACAGAACACATTAATTAATGTAACACTTACTAATATCCAACAAACATATATGTTTGGTTTAATAAAAAATAAACTCACTCACAAAGCTGCCGAATTATTAGCGGAAAATAAATTTGCAACTTGGGACGAATTAAAAACGTACCTAACAAATAACTTTTGTGACAAAAGTACGGCCGAAACTATCCTATTAGAAATATTACAAATTAGAAATAAAATTAGTTCCGATAAAACTTTAGAGCTTATCTCACAAAAATTCGCACAATATAAATCCAAAATCCTTTTAACAGAATATAACCAACTTCAGAAAAATGCAATAATCAAAGAAAATCAAAAATTAATCGTAACATGTTTTATTTCACTATTACCAACTACTATACGAGGATCTTTTATCGTAAAACAACCCAAATCTCTAGAAGAATGCGAAATCCTCTTACGAAATGAATTTAATTTTGTACATCAGTCACCAATGTTAAAAGAAAAACCAAATTTTTCATTTAATATACCTCCTAAAAAATTCCCTGGTCAACAATTCCCTTCAAAACCCATACCATTTAACACAGCTAGTAAACATCCAACACAATTCGCACCAAGACAGAATTTAAAAAATTTTTACGAAACAAAACGCAATTTCCAACCACGACCTATGACACAACAGACTCGCGTAACCCAACCCATGTCAACGCAAACAGTCAGACAAAATTACAATCTTGACGAAACTGATGACACAGAAATAACAGAACAATTTGACCACGAACACGAATACGAAATTGAAGTAGATGAAGATTCTTTTTTAGAGATAGCAAACGGCGAGGACAAAATAAACAAGTAATGTCCAGCATGACCTATCACCTACCGTCGTTAAAAATTCAAAATTATATTATTCTCTTTGATACAGGCTCTAGTATAAATTTAATAACCCCTGAATTAGTCAAAATAAAAAATATGAAAACATATTATGAAAAATGCACTTTTAAAACTGTAAACGGAAAAACCACAATAAGCGAATATGTCATAATAAAATTAAATAAAATTCCGATAAAATGTTATATTCATAATTTTCACAAAGAATATAACCTGCTTCTAGGCATAGAAGCATTTAAAGAGTTAAACATACAAATTGACTTTGTAAAAAACGTCGTTAAAATACAGGGAAAAGAAAGAGAATTAGATAATCACCTAGAAACATTAAAACAAAACAATAATATCCAAATTAGAAACGAACATTTAAATAATTTAGAAAAACTAAAATTAGATTCAGTTATAAGAGAATATAAAGACTTATTCCCAAAAAAAGACGAAAAATTATCTAATACTAACATTTGTACACATAAAATCATAGTTAGCGAAGAAACTCCCATACACACGAAAAACTATAGGCTTCCACAAATCTATGAACAAGATATCGAGGAACACATTCAAAATTTATTAAAAGAAAATGTAATACAACCCTCACATTCACCTTGGAACTCACCTATTTGGATCGTTCAGAAAAAATTAGACGCGTCCGGCAAACGCAAAACAAGGTTAGTTATTGACTATCGTAAATTAAACACAAAAACAAAAGATGATCGATTTCCAATCCCTAACATAGATACACTATTAGATCACATAGGACACTCAAAATACTTCACAACACTCGATCTACACTCTGGTTTCCATGAAATTTTAATGAATAAAGACGATATTGAAAAAACCGCTTTCTCTACTACGTCCGGACACTACGAATTTATTCGCATGCCATTCGGGTTAAAGAACGCTCCGGCAACATTCCAGAGAATGATGAACATCGCATTAGGGGATTTAGTTAACAAAATATGTCTTGTCTATCTCGACGACATAATTATTTTTGGAAAAACACTTGAAGAACACTTACAAAATATAAAATCAGTATTCGAAAAACTCAGAACAGCAAATCTTAAAATACAAATTGATAAATCCGAATTTTTACAAAATCAAACTAAATACCTCGGCTATATCATTACACAAGACGGTATTAAAACAGACCCATCCAAAGTAGAAAAAATAAAGAAATTAAACATCCCAAAAACAAAAAAAGAAATAAAATCATTTCTTGGTACCATTGGTTGGTACCGTAAATTCATCCCGGAATTTGCAAAATTGACGAAACCTTTCACCAGTTGCTTACGAAATGGTCAAACCATTGATATTTATAATGAACAATACAGAACCTGTTTTAATAAATGTAAAGAAATTCTAACTACCTCACCAATATTACAATTCCCTAATTTCAACAAAGAATTTATTCTTACAACCGACGCCTCAGACTTCGCGGTAGGCTCAGTATTACTTCAAAAAAACGAAAATAGTAAAGAGATGCCAATAGCATATTTTTCCAAAACACTAAATAACGCCGAACAGAATTACAGCACTATAGAAAAAGAACTACTTGCAATAATCCTATCCATTAAAAACTTCCGACCTTATTTATACGGGAGAAAATTTCTTATTAAAACCGATCACCGACCACTTGTATGGTTATTCAACATGAAAAATCCCAACCAGAAACTCATGCGTTGGAAAATAGAATTAAACGAGTACAATTTCGAGATTGAATACTTACAAGGGAAAATGAATATTATCGCAGACAATTTATCACGACAAAGAAACGATACACAAATTATTAACCACGTAGGAGACGTAACAAACACAAAAATTTTTGCACAATGTATATCAAGGGATTTAAAAATGTCACAAGGATTAGCTAAAGACATAAACAATTTATTTCAGAGTAGAGAATATTGTAAAACACAAAATGACAAAAATAGGAATCTAATCATACAACACATTAATAATAAAATAATATTTCACCTAATTACAAAAGAACAGTATAAAGACAAACCCTCCATTAGAAATCTAGACAAACCCCTCAAAGAAATTAGAGACTATATGATACTAAACGAGTTATACGAAATTAATATTCCCAAATTAGGATGCGGTAGAGATGAACTAAAATGGGAATATGTTTCAAATAAAATATTAAAAATTTTTGAAGACACAAACATCCAAATTAACTTATATACACTACCGGAAACAAACATTAACGACTCAGTAAGTAATAACGATAGCGACAATAACACGGTACACTCAGATCCAGAAAACTTAGTAAACGGACTAAAATTTATAAACGATAGACTTAACATCGCAAATAACCAACTCATATTAGAAACACATGATGGAAACACAGAAATTCAAACACAACGACTTTTCGAACACAACAAGATGAGAATACACTGTAAATTCAACAAAATCACACTAGAACAAGAAATAATAAAATTCCTAAAAGAATACATTATACCAAAAATACGTTATTACGCAATAATTGAAAAAGGTCTAGATCTAACACTCTCGAATATTATAAAAAACACTTTTGAATATAATACTATAAATATAATTTCATGTAATAAAATAGTAACAGACATAGAAGACGAAGATGAACAAATCGAAATAATTCACGACTTCCACAACGGATTAACAAACCATCGCGGAATAATAGCAACATTAAACGCATTAAAAGATAAATATTTTTGGCCTAATATGATAAAAAACATCACTGAATATATTAACAACTGTGAACACTGCAAATTAAATAAATATAACAGAAAACCAACACAAGCAATCGATAATCTTACACCAACTCCCTCTAAACCTTTCGACACAATAAACATGGACCTACTATGCCTAGATAAAAACTATTTTCTTACTATTTACGATCAGTTCTCAAAACAAGGACAAATATATTTTCTTGAAGATAAATCCTCAAGAAGTGTATTAAATCAATTAATAAAATATTTCCAAACATTCACTATACCAAATAAAATTATAATGGATTCTGGCCCAGAATTCAAAGGAAGTCTCATACAAAACCTACTCAAAACATACAACATAGAAAGCCACATTACTTGCGTAAACAACCCCAAAAGCAACGCAATTGAAAGATTACATTCCACTCTCATAGAGCACTTGCGACTGATAGAAAATAATAAGAAATTTAACAATAAAACATTATTAGAAAAATTAGAATTAGTCATATTAGCCTATAATAATACAAAACACTCTATTACAAAGTTAACCCCTAACGAAATATTATTTGGAAAAAATAACGAAATACCGTTCAAAATTATCCCCCTCATAAATGAAGAATTAATCCAACATTATAAAGACGAACAAACTGAGTTGTTTGAAATCATTAAAACTAAAATTGAAACAGAGAAGCAAAAACGTTACAAAGAAAACGATAACCCCTTAGAGATACCAAAAGAAATGTTTGCTAAAGAAAATCCTAGATTATTAAAGAAATTTAAAAAACCATTATTTAAAAAAATAAAAATAGAAGAGTATGACCCAATATTAGGAAAAGTAAAAACTAAAGATCAACTAGGCATGAAAAATATTCGGATAAATAGACTAAAACAATAAAATGTTTCAGATGCGTAGCCCAATTGATAGATATCTCACAAGATAACGGATTCCATCTGGCCGATTTAGGACAATGTAAATTAAAAAGCTCAGAACAAATTATATATTTTAATTATAACATTACCCCCATATATCAAGAATTTATAAAAGTAACGAAATTAAAATCTATCCTATTAGAACAAGTCTCTGATTAAAAAGACATTATTCCAAGACTATATAAACATAATAACCTATATTCATAATGATTTAGAAAATCAAATCCAAAAACTTTTTAACAAACGAGCAAAACGCGGTTTAATAAACGGTATAGGTAGTATCATAAAATCTATTTCTGGTAACTTAGACGCCTCGGACGGAGAACGATATGACAGACTTTTTGAACAAATAAATAAAAATGAACAGACACTACAGATACAAAATGACCAAAACATAAAAATAAACAGAGCAATGATTGACAAATTTAATGAACAAATAAAGAATCTTGAAAGTAATGAAAATCAATTACAAATGCAAATAAATGACATACAAACTATTCTAATAAAAAACCTTGATTGGCAAAGCAAGATAGATATTGATAATAAATTTCAAAAATTAATATTTCTCTTACAAAATATGAATGATTTGTGTAAACAAATCGAAGTTAGCCTAACATTCTGTAGCTTAAGAAAATTACACACTAGTATCATAAATCCCGATAACCTACAACAAATAACACAAAATAAAGATATTTGGCTTTTCAATGAAATCATCGAAACATATTGTAGAAACGATAAAGAACAAATACATTTTATAATAAATATCCCAATATACACCTTAAATACTTACTCCTTACATCAATTTACCCCCATCCCTGTTTATAAAAATGATTCCCTCATTATGCTTAACGAAAAACAAAGTGTATATTACCTAGATAATGGAAATAAATATATTACTCATAACTGTATTCAAATAAATAATAGCTATTATTGTAATAGTCGATACATTAAAATAAATAAATGTATTATGAATATTGTAAATAATCAAAAGAACGATGGTTGTTCATTTCATGATATAAAACTAGAAAATACTTGGGAACAGATAGAAAATACAAACGACTTAATAATTATAAGTCCCACAGAACAACAAATTCAAATTAATTGTCAAACAAATACTGTTAACAAAAATATACAAGGAGTATATAAATTTAAATTAACAGAAGGATGTAGAATAAATAACTTCAAATTTAATATTATTCAAGAAAATTATAAAGAAATACAATTCGAAAATTTCAACTCCTTCAATTACTCGAAAATAACTAATCAGAATAAATTAAAAGAAATAAAATCAGTAGATATAAAAATCGAAAATGTTCCAAAAATAAAAGAACTGCAAATAAATAATAACCATCATTCTTATATATTATATTGTATTATTGTAATTATTGTATTGTTTATGTTATGTTATAAACTTAAGAATAAATGTAAGAACTTATGGAAACCAAAAAGGAATGTATTAAATAATAAATTAAATACGTTAGAAACAATAGAATAACACCTTACAAGTATTGTAAAATTTTAGAAGGGAGGAATTATGTAAGGCCTTGAAGGTATTTCACAAACATTGTAAGTTGTAACTTGCTGCATCAGCTAAACACCCAGTAGTTTTCCATTAAGTTAGAAATAGCATAAATAGCACGTAGCATAGATAAGGTTTCACTTGTTCCTGTAAGTTCTTGAACGCACATGTACATTTCATTGTAGTGCAACAAAAAATTAATAAAAGATTTTTTTTATTAAAATCGATAAATCAATATTTAATTTATATATATATATATATATATATATATATATATATATATATATATATATATATACAAAAAGATTACAATAACAAAAAAGAAAAGAAAAAACTCAATTTATAAAGTGGAAGACAATTTTTTACCTGCAATTTTAAGTCTAAATAATATAAATCGTTTTATTATTTTTTAGGTTTAGTAGCTAATAAAATTTTAATAATTCTCTAAATGAAATATAAATGTCAAATCTAAATAATGACAGCAGCAAAGGTTATGTGTCATTTGACAATTTGATTTCGAGTCGATACAATTAATCTAAAAAATGCTTAATTCCTAAATAATAGAGGTAAAACTGGCCATTATTGTTTATAAAACTTTATATTATATTTCTTTATTGTATAAATTTGGTTTATGTTACTTACCTTAATATTTTATTCAATTACTTATCACAAATTGTGTCCTAATAAGCACTTAAACTGTTCTAAAAGTACTAAGTATATAAAAACTAACACGTAATAATGAACAGTAAACTAAATTAAACAATTTTAACTAATTAAATTTAACAAAAATTGCCAAACAAACACGAACTCCCTATACCACGCAAGCTAAAACAGTAACAGATTGGCACAAATATGGCGTAGCCAATGAAAATGAAGTTGTCATCACTCTCATTGTAGACACTCTAATTCAGATGGAATAAAAAAAGTTAAAATTTTACAATAGGCATTTGTTTCAAACTTAAAGTATTCCGAAAATTTACTTATTTGGTGTCATATGAAGTGGCTTTAGAAGAACTTTCAGGTGAAATAAAATGATTTGAAATTTTATAATAATTAATTGTTTCTAACATAAAGTATTCTGAATCGTACTGTGTAGGATGTCATATGAAAGGGCTTTAGAAGAACTTTCGGATAAAATAAAAAAAAGTTAGTTTAGCAAAATATTTTCGGAAATAAAACACATATTTTATTTAAATTTAACGACAGTCAACTGTTTTAAACTTAAAGTATTCCGAATCATATCGTGTTTGATATCAAATGAAAGGTCTTTTGAAGGGCTTGCGTACATAACTTAATACATTTCAATCGTCAATTGCTTTACTAAAAGTGTTTCAAATCCCATCGTGTTTGGTTTCAAATGAAATGTATTTTATAGGGCACGCGTGTTAAATGAATTATTATTTTTTGATCATCTATTGTTTTAGTAATGGTGTTCAAAAGCTATCATATTTGATATTAAATGAAATGCCTTTTGAGGGGTTCAAATTTAAAATTGGTATTTTTATCGACCGAGAATTGTTTTAGTGAAAATGCTTCAAAACCAATCATGTTTGATATAAAATGAAAGGTCTTTTGAAGAACTCGCGTACAAAATTAAATACATTTAGATCGGTAATTGTTTTAGTGAAAGTGATTCAAAACCTATCGTGTTTGTTTTCAAATGAAAGGTCTTTTAAAGAGCACGCGTGTTAATTATTTTTTTTTTATCGTCCATTGTTTTGGTAAAGGTGTTTCAAAACCTATTATATTTGGTATTAAATTACAAGCCTTTGAAGGGCACGAATATAAAATTGATATTTTTTTCGACCGAGAATTGTTTTAGTGAAAGTGCTTTAAAACCAATCATGTTTGATATAAAATGAAAGGTCTTTTGAAAATTAAATACTTTCAGATCTTCAATTGTTTTCGTGAAAGTGTTTTAAAACTTATCGTGTTTGGTATCAAATGAAATGTCTTTTAAAGGGCACGCGAATTAAATTGATTTTTTTTGAGCGGCAATTGTTTTAGTGATTCAGATTTAAAACGTATTGTGTTTGGCATCAATTAATAGGTCTTTGCATGAATAAACATACAGAAGTAAAAAGTTTTAGATTGGAATTAATTCAGTTTATATTTTGTCATACAGAAGTGAACCTTACTTCAGCGTCCGCGGAGCCTAGCGTGAGGCCGACCTCTAGTCTTATATACTAAATGCCGTAGGGGCATATATATATATATATATATATATATATATATATATATATATATATATATATATATATATATATATATATATATATATATATATATATATACATTATTGTTATCATTATTAGTCCATTATTTTTACATATCTGTCAGCCAAATTTAATTTGGAATAAAACTTCGATACTTCAGTGTACATCATACGTCATCAAAAATCCGAATCACACACCGAAAACTCATGATTCAAGAGCAGCAACAAAAAATCTTTGCAAATTTGAATTTCAACAATTAATTTCTTACAAATGTCATTATATAGATAAATATAAAGCAGTGTTTTACTTTCTTATAACATTGTAGTTTATGAATAAATACTATTCAAAAGCAAATAAATCATGAAAATATATGAAAAAAATTATATAAATGAAACAGCCAAATTTACAATTTTGACTCAGATTTTCTCAAAATTGGGCCCTACGTTTTTAATAAAAAAAAATCAGCCAAATTAAACACAACACTTTTGAAAAAAAAAAGAAAAACTCCGTTTTTCATGGTATTTTGGCCTATTTTATTTTTTTGCTAAAAATTGTCGTGTTTAATTTGGCTGAAAATTTCATCAAGCTTAGTCTGTCGTATTTATAATTTACTGTATTTTTTATATTGATATCGTAGATCGCATTTTTAAATAAATTCAAATTAAATTTGGTGTAATATATAATTTATTTTCTTTTAGTATATAAAAGATATTTCAAATTAGTAATATTATTATAAAACTTTAAACCTTTGACTACAAGAATATGTACAATAAATAATATGTTTCATTTATAATAAAAAAGATATTTTAATTCAAATAGATCAAGACAGATCGTCATTTCACAACTGTTCTGTTGTTATCTTCAGATCGAGTGGTTCACCTTCATTGCACCTCATTGAATTGATCAAATAGTTTTTTAGCGTCTATTAAACGTTGTTGCACATCACGAATATTATTTTGATCACTAAATTCATCAACTTTCTTTTTGAATCTTGTCATAGCACCCCTAATTTGTGTACGAGTTCTTTTTAATTCGTCTACCATTTTAAATTTAGCGAATGAACTACACGAAAGAAATGTATACCTGTGTATAGTGGAATATGGAACGAATGCAACGATCACTAACCTGAATTTTCCGAAGAAATTAATTGACGTATTAACAGCGATGTCCACAGCGACACCACCCACTGAGTTTTATGCAGAATCGACTCTGGAGTAGACGGATAAACAGCGATGTCCACAGCGACACCACCCACTGAGTGAATTGATTTGGATTCTTCATATACTTAATTCGGATCACACAATTAGATCCGGTTCGAAGGACCAGTGTGTTCGATGCTCAGTTAAAGACGATATATAATTATGAATACGTTTATTTTATCTAATCATATCTTTGAGCCACACTGCTCTGTACATAATTCACAAGATCAGAGAACAACATGAACAACCACGTCTGCAACCCCAATTTACCCTTAAGGAGCCTCCAGCAGCGGTGGGGCAAAGTGGTAGGGGTTATTTTCTCTATAACAACAAATTTGGCGGCAAATAATCTGATGCAGAACACATGTATTTTTTTTAATTTTAGAACTAATTACTTTAAAAAAATGTTATTTGCAATTATTTAAAATTAAAGACACATTTTTCTATAATTATATCAGGTTTAGCTTGACAAATATAAATATGTAAAACCATATATAAACACATTTTTCTTGTAGTACATTTTTGCTATTTAATTACACCATGACAAGTTACACAAATGTAAAATTGGCATAAATATTTTAATTTTAAAATACAAAATGGTAAAATTTATATAATGTAAATAGGACATTTTATTTAAAAATAATAACGAAAATATATAGAACCGAATATTTAAATTTTTTCTTAATTAATATTTTTGTATTTTATACAATACATTTTATAATTTTATAATAATATAAATAGATCGGACTGAATATTTCAATTCTTCCTTAATTTAGATTTTTCGATCTTCCTTACACTGAGATTTGATTCTGTTTAAAATATTGCTTCAAGCGCATTAAAATAAATTCATGGACAAAAACAGATATTATTCCTTTCTTGTGATCTCTACAAGAGAAAGAGAATGCATAATTTTCAATTACAGATTACACTGTTTCTTCATATACACGAGGTTTATCTATATATAATATTAATTTATCTTGAATATATTTGGATAATCTAAATATGTTTATATTTGGGTGGATTAAAAAACCACAACTTTTAACATTTGTTAATTCCCCTTCTTTTATGTGACATACATTTCCTTTGTTTACAAGCAATATAATATATATATATATATATATATATCTGCTCATATTACTACTTTTTTCCAAATTTCCAACTGCTCTTTTGGAGCACGAAACAAAGATATTTTGTCATGATTTGAGTCATACCCGCTGGTACAATTGGGCACAAAACACTTACGACCCATTGCAAACTAATTGTTTATAACTATTTATCACCAAACAACACTAATGATTGAAAAAAGTAACCTGCGTTCATATGGCGTTGAGTAAATGCCAGCTTCTTTATAGCTATCTCTCTCTTTCAAAGTCATGCGCGCGAATGACATAAAGCTGGACGTTTACTAACTGCGCTTATATACGAAGTTGCATAGGGGAGTTATATTTGAAATAAAAACATTGCTTATATTCGATAGCAGTAAATTTTCATCTGTTTCGTTCTCGGAACTAATATTAGTAATTTCTGATTGAAAATTGTCACTTACTGTTGCACTATCATTTTTATATAATTCTTTAGCACTAACAGGTACATTTGGTAGTATTGAATTTGAACAAGAAACTAATTCATCACTCAATATGGTTTGAAGAGAATCTAGTTTTTGTGAACATTTATAAAAATGTCTTCTAAAACCACTAAATGATTCGAAAGATTTTAAACAGGCATTATAATTACAAATTAATATTAAATCATTTGATTCTGTTAGCGCATGTACCATTCTTAGATGTTTTAGTAAATAAATTACATGAAGAACAACAAACAAACAAACATTTTCTTATTATAATACAAAACAATTTCGTATAAAAAAAAATAACATTAAATTATTAGTTAAACGTAAACAACAAAATATATAGAAACCATTTTTTGTTTACAATAAAATCAAACAAAATTATAAATGAAGAAAATTTTAAGCATTTAGAATTTTCGCCTTAATTTCGCGTTGACGTGGAGTTAAGTAAGTAGCTCCCTCGTGACTCTTAATGCCGATAACTTCAGTCTCTATGAAAGACCTGAATGATTTCAAGTGTACATAATACCTGGTACGGAAAACAAAATAGCTTTGAAACAGTTCATCAAAAGCTGCTAAAGATGATTTTGATTGACAGGGCAACAAGTGATCGTCAACCACAACGTAATAGTCCGAAATGGCCTCTTTGTTGGGACCAACAGCTACCAAGTATGGTTGTGTACTTTTTTTTGTTTTTTAGAGATTCTTCAAGTGGAAGTACAATCTATGTAAATAAAATAGGTATAAGTTAATATTCAAGGTCATCAATACAGGTATTGAAAAATTAAGTTACAGGATGATGGACAATTAGTTTGTCAATTGCGGAGGATGAGACTCTTTTTTTACTCCTCCTCGACCTCTGGCCGTAGGTGGAAGTAAATATAATAATGCTATCAACGTATTAGTATTTGCAACCCAATCTTCAATGAAAACATAAAGTAATATTAGTACAAATATTAAAAACATTTCTGATAAACTACCTGAAGGTGAATCTTTTGAAATTTCTGTTGCAAGAATTTTTAAAATTTTATTTTGTATGCGAGGCAATTATGTTTCTATAGTACACGCTTTCGGATACAGAAGATTAAAATCTGGAGATATCTACGAAAGAATACGATCAGTGATTACAAATATATAATATAATTTTGTATATTATCATATCATAAGTACCTACAAGCCCCGGAGTGTCTTTGAATCTTGGATAAATATTTAAAATATTAATTTTCTTCACTTCCGCTTGTATTTGATTCTTCTTGTGGTTTTTCAGTTTTTTTGTTATGCGTTGTTGTCGATCCTCTATTTATAGTTCTTAGTCTTGTTTCTCAGACCCAGTCCTACTTTCTGGATGGAAGAATAATTCCTATAGATATATATATATATATATATATATATATATATATATATATATATATATATATATATATAAATATATATATATATATATATATATATATATATATATATATATATATATATATATATATATATATATATATATATATATATATATATATA
This sequence comes from Pterostichus madidus, assembly GCA_911728475.2. Classification (NCBI taxonomy): domain Eukaryota; kingdom Metazoa; phylum Arthropoda; class Insecta; order Coleoptera; family Carabidae; genus Pterostichus; species Pterostichus madidus. Next base: position 17,265,936 of record OU452318.1, read on the forward strand.
TATATATATATATATATATATATATATATATATATATAAATATATATATATATATATATATATGTATATATATATATATATATATATATATATATATATATATATATATATATATATATATATATATAATACTCAATCTTGTGATGTTTAACAAATACAAAATGAAGTTTTTCATTTCTTGATCTTTCCATTAGGATGATATATCATATACAGGCTGTTAAAAAAGTTCCGGGACGGTGAAATATCTCGAGAAAAACACATCGAATCAAGAAACCAAAAAGCACGTGTTTCATATTTTGCAAAAACCTATCTAAGCACATCAAACACAAACCCCAACCCCCACCCCCAGGGGGTGAGGCGAGGGGCAACGTTGAAACCTTAAATGGGAACCTCCATTTTTTATTACAGATTCGTATTATGCGAAAAAAAATAAGTTAATTTTATCTGAAACTTTTTTTCCAATTTGGAATAGATGGCGCTCTAAACGCAAAAATAAGTTTTGACATGATTCTGAAAGAAAAGTAAAAAACGGTCTAATATCACAAGAAATAAACATTGAATCAAATAAAAAAATCAACATAATCACAAGTAGCCACAAGCCTTTTTTTGCAAAATATGAAACACGTGTTTTTTGGTTTCTTGATTCGATGTGTTTTTCTCGAGATATTTCACCGTCCCGGAACTTTTTTAACAGCCTGTATAAGAGAAAGTTCACTACTATTTCAAACGACTTAAAAATTTTCTACAAAAAGTGTATTTTACATATTACACATAATGTTATTCACGTATTGCGAATGCATATCACACTAATACATAGTGGTTATTACAAATTGGGAGTAAGTTTCTACATTTTACTTAATTAGAAAACTTTGTCCTACATGCGGAGTTAAATAAGTAGAAACAGAATAAACAACACTCGTCCGTCAAATTTGTGTTTCATTTCGTCTTTTGACTGGTTATTTGGAGTTGGATTTATATAGACTGTTTTCCACCGGATTGCTAGCATATCATTTTACTAAGATAAGTGTTATCTTTTCTTTTTATAATAATTTAGATTTTTGTAGTATATTTTCTTTTCATTTCGTTATTTGTTTATATTAGCTACGTACTTAGAAACGCTAAGTTATGTTTTGTTCTTGTATGATTGACGGTTGACAGGTGTCAATGTAATTTATTTATTTCTTTTTATTTCTATTTTCCTTTATAGTTAAGGATAAGTTTGGTAAGCTACCTTAACTGCTACCCTATTACCGAGAGAACCCTTCTTTTACTATCTTTTGTTTAAATGAGGAATAAATGGGAAAAATTTGATGAATGTAAGTTTGGTACGTGGAATGTTCGTGGTATAAATGGGAAAGAAATTGAATTGATGAATGCAATGCGTGTGTATAATGTAGATGTTTTGTGTGTAAGTGAGACTAAGAGGAAAGGCTGTAGTGAGGAAGAGGTGGATGGAATGTTTTGCTTGTGGTCGGGTGTAGCTGAGAATGAACGTGCAAAGCATGGAGTAGGTGTGCTTGTTAGTGAAAGAATGAAACCGTTTGTAAGGGATTATGACTGTATTTCATCTAGAATTCTTTGGCTGAGATTAAAGGTAGGCTTTCATAGAATCTTCGTTGTGTCAGTTTATGGCCCAACTGAATCTGAAAATGATCTCGAAAAAGATCGGTTTTGGAATTTGTTAGATAGTGTGATTGATTTGTGTGATCCAGGTAAGAAAGTTATCGTATGTGGTGATTTAAATGGTTGGGTGGGAGTAAAGAGAAGCATGTCTGGAAATGTTTTGGGTAAGTTTGGTGATGTGAGAGAGAATTAAAATGGTAGGAAAATAGTATCTTTCTGTTTGGAGCGTAATCTCTTTGTTTCTAACTCTGTTTTTAAATAAAATAAAGACAAAAAGTGTTTTTAAACATAAATTAGCTCATTTGTATACATGGGAGAATATGCGTGAGAATAGACGAAGTGTAATTGATTTTATTTTGTACGATGAACGATTGAGAAGTTTAGTTATAGATACGCGTGTGAAGCGTGGTGCTGAATTGGGTACGAATGACCATTATTTGGTGGTATCGCGTATACGTTTGGATAAATGTTGGCGGATGAGGGTGAAAGGTATCGAAAAAATGTTTCGTGTGAAATCCAGTGTACTGCAGAATAAGGATGTTAGAGATAGGTTTGTTGAGAAAATTAATGAATCTTTGCCTGTATGTGAGCTTAATTTTGAATGCAGCATAAATGATGTGTGGTTGAAATTTAAGGATACAGTTCTTAATTGTGCAAAAGAAGTTTGTGGTGAATGTTGATTAGGCTCTTGTCCAAAGAATGCATGGTGGAATGATGAAGTAAAAGAGACGATTGAGGAGAAAAAGAGAGCATATTTGCATTTTCTAAATGTAAAAGATGTACCTGGAAGTTTACGAGATGAATGCTTACTAGAATACAAGAGGTTAAATAAATGTGTTAAGAGAATTGTGAGAGAAAGTAAGGCACGTTTTGATGACTTGATGAGTGAAAGATTGACAAATGATTTTAGTATGAATAAAAGAATGTTTTGGTTGAGTGTGAAGAGATTGAGAGGTGGTAATTTAAGGGCAGTGAAAGCGATTAAAAGTGCTGATGGTGAATTATTGTGGAATGAGTCAGATGTTAGGAATAGATGGTGTGAGTATTTTAGGGCTTTATATGGTAGCATAAATGGAGGGAATGGTAGTAGTAAAAATGTTAGAGAAAATGTTAGTGGTGATGATTGGGATATAGATGAGAGTGATGTTAGTTTTGCATTGATGCGTCTGAAGAATGGTAAGGCTCCTGGTTTGGATGGTATATCGAATGAGATGTTGAAATATGGAGGTGAGAGGTTATTTGACTGGTTAGTTTATTTGTTTAGATTTTGTTTAAAACGGTGTGTGGCTCCTGATGATTGGAAACGTGCTGTCATTTGTCCTTTATTTAAAGGCAAAGGTAGTTCGAGTGATTGTACTAATTTTCGTGCGATAAGTTTGCTGAGTGTGGTAGGGAAGTTGTACGGGAAGATTCTTATTCATAAGGTTCGAACCTTAACCATTTCCAAGATAAGCGATATGCAAGGTGGGTTTTTGCCTGAGAGAGGGTGTGTGGATCAATTATTTTCTCTTCGTATGATTGTTGAGAAGTCACTTGCTAAGAACAAAAAGGTGTTCTGTGGCTTTCTCGATCTTAAAAAAGCATATGATAGTGTTCATCGCGAGACTTTGTGGGATGTACTTCTACAGTACGGTATAAACGGGAATTTGTTGGGGGCAATTCGTGCGTTGTATGATGGTAGCGAGGCTGCGGTGAGAGTTGATGGTAGATTGAGTGATTGGTTTTGTATAGATGTTGGTGTGAAACAAGGTTGTGGGATGTCTCCGTGGCTGTTTTATTTGTATATGGATGTGTTGTTACGAACGGCGCTGAATGGGGTGGATGGTGTACATATTGGTGGTAGTGTTGTGCCTGCGTTAGCGTATGCGGATGATGTTGTTGTTATGGGTGAATCTGAAGAGCAATTGAGAAGAATGATTCTAAGTATAAATGAAGTAGGAAAAGGTTTAATCTGTTATTAAATGTTGATAAATGTAAAGTGTTAGTGTTTGAGAAGAGTGATTTGGTAACCAACTGCAATGTTTCGGTGAATGGTGTGAGATTGTGTCAAGTAAATGAGTTTTTATATTTGGGTAGTGTGTTTTCAAGGGATGGACGTATTGACTGTGAGATTGAAAGAAGAGTGTCTGTGGGTTGCAAGGTATTGGGTGCTCTGGGAACCTTTGCTAGAAATGTGAATGTATCCAGAGATGCTCGATTGAGTGTGTATAATGGTGTTTTAGTGCCTTCATTGATGTATGGTAGTGAATGTTGGGTGTGGATGAAGAAACATGAACGTCGTATAACTGCTGTGGAAATGAGGTATTTGCGGGGTGTGTGTGGTTATACTAGAAGAGATCGTGTCCGGAATACATTGGTGTATGATAAGTGTGAAATTGAGAAGAATGTAGTTAGAAAAGTAGGTATAAGTCAGTTGAGATGGTTTTGGCATGTTGAACGTATGTCGAATGAGAGATTAGTGAAACAGGTATATGTTGGTGAAATTGAGGATGAACGATTGCGTGGGCGACCTATGAATAAATGGATGAATATGATAGAAAAATTGTTGCGTGACCGAAAGTTTCCGAGTACGAGGAACAAACGTGCTTGTATGAAAGGAATTATGAATGTGGATGAAGCAAAAGTGGTGTCAGGATAGGAACGTTTGGCGAAGATTAATTGCGGAATGAATCTGATGATTTCAGAAAAGCGAAGGGTTTTAGATTTTAGTTTCGTTGTTTAGTAATTTCATTAGAGTGTTTACCTGTAATTGTGTGAAATTCATTTTCAAAAACAACCTCAGGGACGACACTCCCTTCGTTTCTTATCTTTTTTATTCGTTTTCTGATCTTACATTAAGTGTTTAACTGCAATTGTGTGGAATTTACTTCCAAAAACAAGCGTAGAGCGACATTCCCTTCCTTTCTTATCTTTTAATTCGTTTTCAGTTATTACGTAGAGTTTTTAACTGCAATTGTGTGAAATTCACTTTCAAAAACATGCGCAGGGCGACGCTCCCTCCCTTATCTTTTTGTTTCATTTTCTGTGACTGCATTGTGTGGTCTTTTCTTTCATATACAAGTGTAGACTCTCGCTTTCATATTTTCTAATCTTGTAGATTCGTTGTTAGTTTCGTTATTAGATTCGTTGTTAGGAGTATATGTGAGTAATTTGAGATTTTTTTTTATGCATATGTTATGTACGTTGAGGAAGGAAAATGAATGGTAAGAGAATAGGAATGATGTGATTGAAGGTTTGTTGTGTGATAATGTTTTCGAGTGTAATAAATGAATGAGTTTATATGGAGTGATCTATAAATGTGGTTGAAGTGAGGGTGGTGTGTTTGGATGAAAATGTTTGGTGATGGCTGGTTGTTTGATGGGTGTGATGAGTAAATGTTTTATGAGTGATTTTAGGGTTCGTGCTACCCCATTTGTTGGGATATAGCGTGAAGATATGTATGTATGTATGTAAACTTTTTCATAATTTTTATTAAATTTTATTAACTACATTAATTATTGTTGTTTTCTTCTTAAAAACATAGTAGAATTCTACGTATGTAGTTAAAACAAACTACTTTTATATGAAAATTGTCTCCGAAATTTTTAACTCCGTAATTTTTCTTTCAGTGAATATATATATATATATATATATATATATATATATATATATATATATATATATATATATATATATATATATATATATATATATATATATATACTAAATAAATATTTAATGTTAATATTAATAGAAGTTTCTTCAACCCTGTATCAAGATCAAAAAGAATGTGGACGAGTTGAGAAAAGATCCACAGTAGGGTACCGTATTATCGGCGGATCTCCAGCAAGATACAGTAATATTTATTTTTCGTTGAGTGAATATTCCTTGACTAATTCATATAATCCATTCCAGTGGAATTTCCATGGCTTGTTTCAATTCAAAAGTATATTCCTACAGGACGGTATTACTTCCATAAATGTGGTGCTGCAATTATAGCTTCTAAGTTTATTTTGACGGCTACACATTGCTTTACTTATGCAGATATAAAACAAATAAAAGCGGATTAATATCCTCCGTATATGAAAATAGTTGTTGGTTTAGGCAACATGTGGACTAAACCAAATAACTGTACGTATTTTCATTTTAAAATTAAATTAGATTTAAATAGGTCACAAATAACTTTTTCATTATACTATTATAGTTATGTATATACCAAGGGTGAAAACAGGTGTTTTTGGACCGTGGCATGATTATTAGCACGAGGCGCAAAGCGCTGTGAGTTACTAACATGCTCAGGATCAGAAACGCTAGTTACATCCGTGGTACATATAATATTTTGTGCACAACAAAATATTTAATTATATGTACAAAAGATTAAAATATGTAAATAGGTTATATTTCAAAATGACATTTTGCAGAATCAAGTATTCACAATAAACAAAAATTGTCATTTTATTTATGTATCCATAGGAATTATTTCTTTTTGGACCATGGGCCAAAAAGGAGTGTTTAAGCCTGCCGTTTAGGGCTTAAACACATGCTCTGCTACCCGATTGTGAATAAAATTATAATATATACTGCAGTCCTCCGAAACCATTAAAATTTTCATTTTGTTTTATAATTCTATTTTTAGGGTACAGAAACGATCATAAAATTAAAAATGTAATGCTTCATAAAAAATATGATGTTACGAATTCTCTTATACACAACATAGCTTTAGTACAGTTAGAAAAATATATAAAATTTGGAGGTTATTCTCCATTTAGTCCGATATGTTTACCAAAGCCATACGAAAAGTTCAAAGGTAATTTAATTAGTTTAAAATCACTAGCATCCGTGGAATCCTTAGTTCAATTTTCGCAGCCGATAAATGATTTTCATCATATGATAAGTGCTCCTGTCTTTTCCACCTCCAATATTAACATCCTTGAAGGCCACAATTTTACGAGTGGTAACTATACTTTATATGCAAAAATATATCACTTACTAAAATCTAAACGCAGAGCCTAATACATACAGGGCCGGCTAAAATACACTCGTATATCAGTAAAAAGAACATATTGGCGAAGTACAATTTGCTGAGGTATGAAGTAACCGTTAAAAATGTTAGGGAGACATGCTCATTTTTATTATTTATTTTTGTGTTAAAAGGTTACAAGTTACTTATTACATACTTGTTCATGCCAAGTCTAAATCTTGTTTATTTTGAAATACAAAAAAAATTATAATTTTTCAGTGATGTAGCTTATTATTAACTGTTGCGCTCTTAACTCTTAACTGGTGGTGACTTCTAATACTACGTGTATTCTGTAGTATGTTTTAATAAGCCAAGATAATGTAGGAAAAATAAAAATGGACATAGGCTTAAGTTCAAAATCAGTCAGGGTACGCATCGTAATTTAGTTTCATGTTTTAGTTTAACTAGTTTTTTCATTTTTCACTTTCTTACCCTGAACTTCGATTATCAACTTTTAATTATGTTTGTTGTTATTTACATCGACATACTTATCCTGAAGATGACTATAATCTTAGCCGAAACGTTGTCAACATATCTCAAATAAATGATTTACAACTTAAGCCTATGTCCATTACTATTTTCCCTACTACGTGTATTCGTTCACTCGTAAAAGGAATGCGTGCCATTTTTGGTCGAGGTACAATTGCAACGGGGTAAGTATAAATTTTATAATACCAAGATGTTTCAAATGCCATGACACGGACCATGTGGAGAGAACATGCCCGGGACCGGACAGACAACATATGTGCGCCAACTGCGGTGAAGACAAGCACACAGAAGAGATATGTCAGAAGGCACCAATGTGCTACTCCTGCAAAGAACAAAAGGACAACAAGACCGGAACGATGGCATGTCCTGTATTCAGAGAAAAAATCTGAAAAGAAAGGAGGAAATTAGTAGCCAATCGGAGGCCTTCAAGGACAATTAACAATCCCGAAAATGTATAGCAGAATCCTACAAGTAAACCTCAATAGGAGCAGAGACGCCCACAATGCTATCGCATGGACTGCTAAAGAAAACAGTATAGACTTGGTTCTAGCCTCTGAACCAAATCAAAATACTGTGTTGAATCAAGGTGGGTGGATCTGCAACAAAGATAAAGCAGCCTGCGATACAGGTATACTCATTATCAACAGGGAACAAGTCAAGGTCAGTGACTACAAGGCGTCCAGAGGAATAACATGGGTAGAGACAAGTGACTTTAGATTCATAACCTGCTATGTTAGCCCTAATATCACGATACTACAGTACGAAATGTTCCTGCAGGAACTAGAAGACGTACTCACCGACTGCAAGAAGGAAATTATCCTTTCAGGGGACTTCAATGCCAAAAACCTAGCATGGGGATCCCCGGTAACAGATAACAGAGGAATTCTCCTTGCAGAAACCTTATACCGCCACGACCTATGTGTATGCAATGAAGGCGGGGAACCTACATTTGCAAACTCCAATGGAAGTTCATACATAGATGTTACGGCATGCTCGGAACAGGGTAACATACTAGACTGGAAAGTGGATTGTGAAGGAGAATCCTTTAGCCCTCACAGGCATATTCTCTTTAATATAAAACAAGGCCAAAAGAAAAATCACCAAACAAGCAGGAAGAGGAGGTGGAACACCAAATCACTGAATATCGACATAGCTAAGGCAGAGATAGCTGTACTACAGCCCGCGGAAACAGAGGAAGCTGTATGCAGAAGCCTACTCCAACTATATGACAGGAGCATGAGGAAACACAAGAGCGGGAGTAATAATAGAAAGGAAGTCTACTGGTGGACTCCGGCAATAGCAGAACTGCGGCAAAAATGCCTTTATCAAAGAAGGCTATACCAACGAGCCAGAGCAAGAGCTATGGGGCGTAATATTGACGACAGCAATCTCCAGATAACTGATGAAAGGAAGCGAGAATATAAGGAAGCCAAAAAGAACCTGAGCTGGGAAATAAAACAGGAAAAAGACAAGAAATGGAAGGAAATGATCCAAACAGTAGATGATAATGTGTGGGGAACGCCATATAAATTGATAGTAAAGAGGACAAGGATGGCAATACCCCTGAACCCGGAAGAACAACTAGTGGACAGAATTGTGGAACAATTATTTCCCAAACATGCGACACGCCCTTGGGTGGACTGTCCAAGTAAGCCCTTCGAGCCCATCACGGCGGAGGAAGTAATCCAAGCAGGAGTTAAACTGCGATGCAACACGGCACCGGGCCCAGACGGCATCCCTTCCGAAATCATTAAGTTAGTCACGGAAATCATTAAGTTAGTCACCGGAATGGATAACAGGAAGTTTGAATAAAATCTTTGAAACAGGACGCTTTCCTGAAAGATGGAAAAAGGCTGAACTAGCCCTGATACCAAAACCGGGAAAAACAGACCTACAGGACCCATCGGCGTACAGACCTATTTGCCTATTGAACAGCATCAGCAAGCTTCTCGAACTCGTGATATGCAAAAGATTGAATCGGCACCTAGATGAACACTCAGGTCTAGCCAATAACCAATTCGGCTTCAGAGAGGGCAAATCTACCCTACAAGCCATGGAAGTAATATATACAACGGCAAAGGACGATATGAACAAAAAGAGGGGAAGAAGAGGTTTTTGCGCGCTGATATCCATAGACATTAGAAACGCATTCAATTCAGCCCCGTGGCCGGAAATTTTGGAAGCGTTGAGGAAGAAAAAGGTTCCGGAATACCTTACAGCAATAATAGCATCATATCTACATAATCGATGGATGAGCCACAACGGCAAGGACTACGAAATGACATGCGGAGTACCACAGGGTTCCATCTTGGGTCCCCTACTCTGGAATGTGTTTTACGATGAAGTACTGAATATTTGGACCCCAAGAGATACACAGCTGATAGCTTTTGCGGATGACCTTGCGGTACTCTCAACCGACATATGCGAAGACTCCCTGATAGCCAAAACCAATCACACGTTACTCCTCATACAAGAATGGGTGAGCAAAAAGGGCCTAGTTATAGTCCCGGAAAAAACAGAGGCTGCGCTGCTCTCGGGGAGAAAGAAACATAAGGAAATTACCTTTGAGCTAGGGGGGACAGAGATCAGACCCAAACCTCAAATAAAATATCTAGGCCTTATCTTGGACAAAAACCTGACCTTTTTGCCGCACATCCGGTACGCAATAAATAAAGCCGACAAAACGGTAACAGCTCTTAGAAGACTCTATCCCCGGCTTACTGGGCCTAAGGAAAGCAAGCGAAGATTACTGGCATCTGCAGCACAAAGCATTGTGCTATACGCAGCTCCGATTTGGGGTGCGGCGCTGCGGTACAAGCAGAGTCTAGTAATATTAAACAGACTAAATAGAAAAATAGCGCTAGGCATCAGTAGAGCCTACCGCACCACCTCGGGTAAAGTAGCGGAAGTCCTAGCAAGGCTACACCGTTGGAAATATTGGTCCAGGAAAGGATACTATGTTATAAGGCGACCAAAGCGGAGAGGAAAAGCATTAAGGAGCAAAGAAATGATAAATGGCAAGAAAATTGGGCGATAGGTACTGAAGACATATGGACGCATGTCCTAATGCTGGATATCACCGTCTGGCTAAACAGAGACCACGGGGAAATAAGTTTTCACTTATCCCAATTCTTAAGCGGACATGGTTGCTTTCAACACTATCTAGCGAGAATAAGGAAAGCAGCAAGCGCTGCATGCATTTACTGCAGCTCAGACTCGGACTCAGCAGAACATTGTATGTATGTTTGCGCTAGATGGGACGAAGAGAGGAAAATTTGCGAAGAACGCATAGGTAGAGAATTAACTCCCCGAAACACAATAAATGTGATGCTGACAGACGTTGAAACCTGGACCGCGGTAAACAATTATATTGAAAGTGTACTAAAGACAAAGGAGCTAAACGAAAGAGAGAAAGAAAGAAGAGAAATTTAGAAGAGGACAACAAGAGGATGGAGAGGTAATGCGCAAGCGGTTCCACATCCTTTTGGGCTAGGGGACGGGAGAGTTTAGTGGGTTAGAGTCCCACACTACCCATACCCGCTGAGGGGCATCCGCTGTCGGTGACATGATGCGTTCTCTCCAACCCCAAAAAAAAAAAACAAAAAAAAAACAAAACAAAAAAAAACAAAAAGTATAAATTTGCTAATGACTAGTGCAAACTGCCTTGACCCTTTGTATTGGGTAAATGAGAAATATGCCAATTACACCGAAAGGAATAAGAAGCAACCGTTAAAGTGAGGAATGCAGTTTAAATCATGAAAATTTTGGCAAAAACAAATCAGAAAGCTTGCGTTTGTGGAGTTTGGGATCTACGGGCTTACAATTTGTTTATTTAAAATACGAACGAAGCGAACGTTCCGAAAACACGTTCAATATTTAAATAAATGTAATATTTGGGAATAAAAAATATAAATAAATATATCATCACACCTTTTACCCATTACTGGGTATGGGACTCTGTCAAAGCTAAAATTAAACTAATCTTCAAACTGATTGCTAGCTATCGTAGGAAGACGCTACGATAACAACAATCAGACTAAACCTGATTTGAAATAAACTAAACTGTTCATATTAATTGCTAGCTACTGTAGAAGACGCTACAATAACAACAATCAGACAAAACCTGATTTGAATAAATCTAACTAGCAAGTGAGAAATATCGGCAATACAACTAATAACGGAAAGCAATTTCTCACCTCAATAACTCACTGACGGTCGGAACGGTATTCAGGAATGATTCGCTAACTGTTGGAGATAGCTGAGTGCTTGGAAGACGCGAACATTCTCCCAGTGTTGATTTTTTTTGCCGGTTTATATATTGTCCGAGCTGCCATAAGGCCCATGTTATCAAAATTCACAAAAATTGTAAATTGAATAAACGCTTCTTGTTCTGATAAATGGTTTCAACTTGCAGAATCGTAAATAGAAAATACAAAAAATACTGTACATCCGAGCGCGGTTCGAACGCACGAATTTTGGTTTATACCGCTGACGCGCTGGCCCGCACGGCCATGGAACTGTTGTACACATTTGGTGGTAAAAAAATATTTCTACTGTCGATGTTAGTGGGGGGAGCCACAGGGGTAATTTTAAATTGGTGAAATTTGTCGGCTGTGGGGATCGAACCAGGGTTTTTAGGATCTACAGGCCGACTTGTTACCACTGAGCTATTACCCCATAAAAATAATAAAGATTAACGTATTTAATTACACATAATTAAAGAGTTCAGAGGAAAAGGCTCAGTATTTTCAAAAACTAATGTGACGTAATTTTTAAATACTACAATAATGTTTTTAATCTTTTGAGGTATGGAATTTCCATACGTAGATATTTCCGATGTATGGACTGCTCCATATGCACCAGACAATGATCGTCGTCCCTGAAATTAGTTCAAGAGAGATATCGTAGAAAAATAACGTCTCATATGACATTTAGTCAATTGCTTTACACTCTCACAATTAGGGTTGTTGATTTCCACCGAATTTCGAATTTCTGAACATTCGAACATTCGAATTTTTTGAACTTCGTCAAAAAAAATTCGAATCTTCGAATTTTTGAATTTTTTGAACTTTTCGAATTTACAAATTTTTTGAACTTTTCGAATTTACGAATTTTTTTAACTTTTCGAATTTTCCGAAGCTTCGAATTTTCTAATTTTTTGCCAATTAATTAACGCCATCTGTCATCTCCAAGTACGCTCACGCATAATTCGTGAAAAGTCGGACACGAATTAAATAATAAATTCGGCGAAGTATTCTGCAAAAACTCTGCAAGGTTAGGCGTCTTAATTAAGCCATCTACCCTCTTAACCGCCCATCTAAATGCTATGGATTTTTAGTAAAACGTTTTAAAATGAGAATAAAAAGGATACAATAACGTTTTAAATATAACGTTTTTGACAGTGTAACGAAATTTTATTAATAATAATTACTTATGAATTAATACAAAACTCTGCAAATGAGTTTATTCTGAAAATAATTCATACCACGTTAGCATCTAAAACATTTCAAATAATTCGCAAAATTCAAAAAATTCGAAAAATTCGAAAAATTCGAAAAATTCGAAAATTCGAATGTTCAAAAAATTCAAAACTTCGAATATTCGTAAAATCAACAACTCTACTCACAATAGACAACCAAATAACAATAACAAATAACTGAACCCAGAACATACTATATCTACGAAACCTATAAATATTTTTAGAATAAATTAAAAAAAAAGTTACATATTATTTAAATTGTGTATAGGTAATTTTTTTATAAACAAATGAAAAATCTTTCCTGTCTTCTCGTGTGGCAACCGTGATATCGAGTGCAGCACACCCATTGCACTTTCCCCTTGGCCGGTATACAAACAAAAAAAAAAGATTGGAATGATGAAAGATGTAATAACATATTTATTTTATTTTTATATTTATTTATTACTACCTACTACTGCTGTTTTCCTATTTACTTTAGATGAAAACAAATTAAATAATAGTATATTATGTAACTAGTAGGAAAAGTGATATAATCCCGGATGATGGTGGCAATTGTTGAATGGTAACCACAGGAGGCCGGAAAGTAAATTTTTTCCTACGTGTTATACATACTGTTTTTCTACGATCGAATTATACTAAATAGTTAATTATTTTGTTTTTCTTTTATAAACATCAGAATTAATAATTTATTCCTGTATCTTGGAGTCGTTGTTAGATAGCAAAAAATAACAATGCGAAAAAATAATGATCCATTACTGAATGCAAACCTGTGGTTACAGATTTCTATAAGTGATATTATTTTCGCTTGAAGTGTAATTAGCACCTGTCGTATCACAACCCGCAAAGATATCACTGCAGATAAAATCAGTTGTTGGCTTTAGGAATCGAACTCAAGTTTTCATTCTGAAATTGTTTCAGGAAAAGTGACTATAGCTGGTTGGGGTGTGTTAGTGTATCAAAGTAATAAAGAATCCCCATCTGATAAATTAATGAAAGTTGATTTACCTATTACCCCTAATGAACTATGCAATCGAGAAATTGAACGGGGCGATATTTTGAAAGAGAGAGGTGTGAGAATACTTGATACGCACATGTGTCTAATACATAAGACGAAATCATCTTGCACTGTTTGTATACTTAATTATAAATTTACATATTTCTTATTATTCTGTGAATTGTAATAATGTTTTTTGGATTTAATTATTAGGGCGATTCTGGGGGACCTGCAATGTGCCTACGTAACGATCGCTGGATTCAATGTGGGATCATAAGCTTTGGAAATGATTGTAGAAATATATCAATATATACAAAAGTAGGTAGCCTAAATAATTTAAGCATGATGACTGAAAACCATAAAATATGTGACGTTAGTTAAATGTTAAATTAAACAAAAATTGCTGCATTTGTAAAACACATATGATAGGTTTTCCGAGAAACTGTATAAATATGTAATGGAAGATGTCAATTTAATTTTAATTTTTGCGTTCATATTGCACTTTGTTATTAAGAATTGCTGGAGATTTCTTTATTATCATTTTTACGATTAATTTATTTTTTGTAATTATAACTAATAGTTTAAACTATCGAAGTTAATGAATAATGTTTTTTTTTTTCTAAATTTAAAAACACACTATTTTTACATGCAAATTAAATTTTGAGTATTCGATTTTAAGTTTTTAAAAAGAATACTAAAATCTTTAATAATATTATAACTTTATTATAATTTGTATATGTGGTTACATATGTGTCACAGTACTTGACTGTGCAGAGTCTACGATACAAGAGCGTGCTTATTCTCTAAACTAGCCTATTTATACATTTCTCTTATCTCTTAAATGAGTCAACTTATGTCAGATGGTGTTATGACTAATGTAATGAAACAAACAGGTTCAAGGTACATAATTTGCATCCTATGTACCACATCTAGTATTATTTATTTTTTTAAGGTAACAAAATATATTAAATGGATTCAAAATACAGTGAAACAAATGAGCAAAAAGAACCACAAGAAGTCCCAAAGGGCATCAGAACAAAATAACTCTTAACAGAATAAAAAATTGTTTGTATATGATGGAAAAATATATTTAAATGAGAGCTTTTTTAGGTCGTTTAGAGCAGTCAGTATGACGCATTCTTGCAAAGCATTTTTTTTTTCTTTCTATTATGTAAAACATTAGAGTAATTATAAAATTAGGCCGAACTAGTGTATAATTGAATACGTATTATTTATACTTTCTTTGCCATTCCAACTATTGTCAGCTACCTCTAATATGAACACCATCCCCATCATTCAACGCCTTTAATAAGAATAAATATTGTAACGAATTTAAAGCCAGACAAGTCGAGAACATTCCAGAAACCTTCTCGAGAAACAAGTGCGTAGCAGCGTGACCTCACTTGCATAGAGCTCGCTCGCATGTCTGAACGTGTGGTTTGACGGGATATTTTATGACGTTCTGGAAGATTCTAGGACGTCCTGGAAGGTTCGAGAACTGTTCTACGGACAGGAGTATATAAGCCGAGGTCGAGTGGCTGAGGACAGTTGACAGTAGACTTCGAACGCGTAATATAAATGTGGTGAAATAAATTACAGCTCAAGTGTACGTAATATAAATAATAGTGTTAGTGACCGTTATATAAATAATATTAGTGTTTAAATATTTATTAGTAGTGTTTAAGATTTATTGTAGTGTTAATTAGTTTTAAATAAGTTTCTGTTATTTTTATATTCATTCATTAAATAAATACTTTTATTTTCGTTTAACATAAATAATTATGAGTTATTTTTGTGCCTTAAACATTCTACACACTTCTAGAAAGACGAAAAACGTTACAATTGGTGTCAGGTGTGGGGTTATTAAATAGTGAAGTGTGTAGTAAAAATAAATAAAATGGCGTCGTTCGGTTTAAAACTAAGTGAATTAAAAGTGGTGGACCTAAAGAGGGAATTAGAGGAGCGAGATTTGGACTCATCCGGATTAAAATCAACGTTACAACAACGTCTGCGAGAAGCTTTAGTGGCGGCAAATCTGGAGCCTGAGGAATATATTTTTGAAATTGTTGGAGAAATTAGAAGAAAATTCCAGAACTTTGCAAAAGCAGTTGAAAGAAAGTTCTAGAACTTTAAAAGAAGAATTAACCGGATCCGTGCAACATCAAATAGAAGAAAGTTCTAGAACTCTAAAAGAAGAATTAGCAGAAAATTCTAGAACTTTGGAACAGAAGTTTGAAGAAAGTTCCAGAATCCTAAAAGAAGATTTTGCAGAAAATTCTAGAACTTTTGAACAGAAGTTAGAAGAAAATTCTAGAACATTGGAGCAGAAGTTGGAAGAAAGTTCTAGAACTCTAAAAGAAGAATTAACAGAAAGTTCTAGAACTTTAAAAGAAGAATTAACAGAAAGTTCTAGAACTCTAAAAGAAGATTTGGCAGAAAACTCCAGAACTTTGGAGCAGAAGTTAGAAGAATATTCTAGAACATCCGAAGACAATTCTAGAATTTTAAAAGAAGAATTAGCAGAAAATTCTAGAACTTTGGAACAGAAGTTT
This sequence comes from Pterostichus madidus, assembly GCA_911728475.2. NCBI lineage: Eukaryota > Metazoa > Arthropoda > Insecta > Coleoptera > Carabidae > Pterostichus > Pterostichus madidus. The sequence goes on from OU452318.1 coordinate 17,282,072, forward strand.
GAAGAAAGTTCCAGAATCCTAAAAGAAGATTTTGCAGAAAATTCTAGAATTTTAAAAGAAGAATGGGAACAGAAGTTAGAAGAAAATTCCAGAAATTCTGAAGAACGTTCTAGAATTTTAGAACAAAAAGTAGAACAGTTAGAAAATAAATTCCTCACTGCAACTGCAGCATCGAGTTTATGTCCTGGTGTGGCTGAAACAGAAGCAGCAACTGAAAGGAAAATAGCAAAGGGTGAGGCTGCATCAACAAATCGTATAAAAACACCAGGAATTTGATGGAAAAACATCGTGGCCGAATTATTTGAGGCAATTTTAAGCTGCTGCAAAAGCTAACGGATGGTCACCGAGAGAGAAAGCAATTTCATTGACAGTAGCGTTGCGTGGAAATGCCGTCGATATCTTGCAGATACTGAAGCAAGAAGAAGAAGACTACGACCAGCTGGTTAAGCATTTAGATATGCGATATGGAAATGCGCACTTAGAACAAGTGTATCAAACGCAATTAAGAAATCGATATCAGAGGTCGAATGAAACTCTCCAAGAATTTGAAGCTGACGTTGCTCACTTGGTTCGCCTCGCACATCCTACAGCCCCGGACAGCGTATTAGAGTGCTTAGCTATCCAAACATTTATTTATGGGACCCGAGATGGCAAAATTCAACAAGCATTAAGATTGGCTCGACCAAAAACATTAGCCGATGCACTGTCTCTTGCTTTAGAACAAGAAGCTGCAAAACTAGCTTCGCGTAGCCAATCTAAAGTACGATCAATAAGCAGCGACGTTAAGAACGAAGATAATGAAGATATAGTAGAGAAGGTACGACGAATCGCTACAGAAATACTTGGAGGAAAGAAGAGAATACGTTGCTGGAACTGCGGTGAATTAGGACACCCGCGAAGACTTTGCGAGAAGCCGCTTAAAAAGAAAACAGATGCAGAGTCGGAAAACTAAGTCGGGTTGATGCGAGGGGGCAGTCGTCGACCCGTATTCTGGTAGCCCCACATTCCATCGAATATGTCGCCTCTCTTCATTATCAAGTCAACAGCATTTTCGTGGATGGTCTTGTTGACGGAAGGCCACTCAAAATGTTGCTGGATACGGGTGCGACAAAAACAATAATAAGATCCGACTTGACTAAGAAGTTTGCACCAACACAATTATATCCGACGAAGTGGCGATTACGTACAACAACTGGAGAACTGGCTACATCGTCAGGAGAGTTAGATGTGACCATCAACATCGGAAACACCTCCCTCAAACATCGTGTGTTGGTAGCCGAAATCGAAGATGACTTTATTCTTGGAATGGACGTCATGGAAAAATATGGTTTTAAACTGGATGTCAAGCACGGCGTAATAGTAGTAAATGATGAAGAGATCGTACTGCATCCACGAGAGGACGAAGTTGCACGTGCTTTAATAACCGAAGATGTAGTACTTCCGGAGCGAAGTGAGACCATTGTGAAAGCACAACTCGAAGGAAAATTTTGTACAGGAAATGTTACCATGTTGGAACCCCGAAATAATGATGAAGAAACTGGTCGTGGAGTGATAGTTGGAAAATCACTGGTAAAGGCCAACAAGATAATACCAGTTCGAATGATGAACATAAATAAGTATCCGGTTAAAATTAAACAAGGCACTATAGTAGGGGAATGTTCATCCGTATCTTCGATCATTAGAACAATGGTAACTCAGAGAACACCAACTAGCACGATTCCGGATACACTGCTCAGTCAAATATCAACATCTTTTCACGGACTGACATCTGACAAGAAAATCAAAGCGAAGAATTTAATTCACAAGTATCAAGATGTCTTCGAATATGACAAGAAATCCAAGGGCCGAACGAACGTTGTCCGGCATAAAATCTACACTGGAGATGCAAGACCCATCCGCCAAGGAGCAAGACGATTACCACTGGCAAAGCGAGAAGAAGCTGAAAGGATAATAGAAGAAATGAAGAAAGAAGGCGTGATTGAACCTTCAAGTAGTCCATGGGCTTCACCAGTGGTATTAGTGAAGAAGAAGAATGGATCCACCCGATTCTGTGTAGATTACCGTCAACTTAACAACGTGACGAAAAAGCATAGTTATCCACTTCCCCGAATAGACGATACACTGGATACGTTGGCTGGGTCAAAAATATTTTCGACGTTGGATCTAAAAAGCGGATACTGGCAAGTTGACTTGTACTCGAAAGACCGTGAAAAGACAGCTTTTACCATCGGAACAGGACTTTGGCAATTCACAGTTATGCCATTTGGACTTTGCAATGCTCCTGCAACATTTGAACGACTTATGGAAACCGTGTTAGCTGGGCTGTCATGGAAAACCTGTTTGGTGTACCTCGATGATATTATTGTGGTTGGAAAAACATTCGAGGATCACATGAAGAATTTGGAAGAAGTTTTCCAAAGATTGAAACAGGCAAATCTCAAGCTCAGCCCGAAGAAGTGTCATCTGTTCCAGAAGAAAGTGCATTATCTCGGGCATGTGGTTTCTGGTAAGGGAATTTCAGTGGATGAGGACAAAATAAAAGCTGTAAAGGACTGGCCAGTACCAAAGGACAAGCATGAATTGAGAAGTTTCCTTGGTTTATGCACTTACTATCGGCGATACGTGCAAGGATTTGCCAACATTGCTAAACCACTGACACGGCTTACTGAAGAAGGTAGAAGATTTGTTTGGGAAAACGATTGTCAAACAGCATTTGCAAAATTGAAGGATTCTCTGACAACAGCGCCCACCTTAAGTTATCCACTTCCAGAAGGCAAATTCATTTTGGATACCGATGCCAGCAATGTTGGAATTGGCGGCGTCCTCTCTTAAGTACAAGGTGGTCGTGAAAAAGTTATTGCCTACTTCAGTAAGACACTGTCGAAACCAGAAAGGAACTATTGCGTCACCAGGAAAGAACTATTGGCAATTGTGAAGTCCACTGAGCATTTTTACAAATATTTATATGGCAGAAGATTCCTGATAAGAACCGATCATGCTGCCTTGAAATGGCTATTACAGTTCAAAAATCCAGAAGGTCAGGTAGCCAGGTGGATCGAAAGGTTGCAGGAATATGACTTTACCATTGAACATCGGGCAGGAACTAGCCATCGTAACGCTGACGCGTTGTCCAGGAGACCATGTTCCGAAGAATGCAAGCATTGTTGCCGAGTAGAAGAGAAGCAAGCTGCTGCGTTAAGAACAACGGTAGTCGATGATAAATGGCAACCGGAAGAATTGCAGAAAGATCAGGAAAATGATCCGGATCTGAAGATTGTAATAAATTGGAAGAAAAACGGAGATAAACCGATTTGGCAAGATGTTGCACCATACTCCCAAAAAGTGAAATCGTACTGGGCGCAATGGGACTCTTTAATAATTGAAGAGGGTCTCCTAAAACGTGTTTTGGAGAATGCGCAGGGTACAGAGCAGAGAACTCAGTTACTAATACCTAAGAACAGGGTACCTGAAGTGTTGAAAGAGATCCACGACGGATCTGCTGGAGGACACCTTGGAGTCAACAAGACTGCTGAGAAGTTGCGGGAACGATTTTACTGGCTAAATTGTAAGGAAGATGTTAAAGAGTGGTGCAAGAAATGCGTAGTTTGCGCTGCAAGTAATGGGCCAAATAGGAAACGTAGAGCCCCAATGCGTCAGTACAACGTAGGAAGCCCATTTGAACGCATTGCAATCGACGTGGCTGGACCATTTCCCGAGACTAATGATGGCAACAAGTATATAGTAGTCGTCATGGACTACTTCAGCAAGTGGGTTGAAGCTTACCCCCTGCCCAACCAAGAAGCAATCACCGTCGCTGAGGTATTGGTGAAGGAATGCATATGCCGATTTGGAGTACCGCGCGAAATACACTCCGATCAGGGAAGAAATTTCGAGTCGTTTTTGTTCCAAGATATCTGCAAAATATTAGACATTCGTAAGACAAGAACGACTACATTACATCCGCAGTCGGACGGCATGGTTAAGCGAATGAATAGAACGATCAACAGATATCTGTCGAAAGTTGTCTCTAACCACCAAAGAGACTGGAATCGTCATCTGCATATGTTTTTGATGGCATATCGTTCATCTGTGCATGAAACAACACGACAGACACCCGCAAATATCGTATTCGGACATGAGTTGCGGTTACCGTGCGATTTGAAATTTGGATGTAAACCTGGAGAAGATCTAGCTGGGGAAGATTACGTCACCGATTTACGAAGAAGAATGAACGACATTCACGAACAAGTTCGTTCACACATCCAAACTTCAAGTGACAGAATGAAAGATCATTATGACATCAGGGCAGAAAAGGGAGGATATGGAACTGGAGAGTCGGTATGGTTATATAACCACCCGTCGTGGTCTATCGCCGAAGTTACAAACATGCTGGGAGGGACCCTACGGTGATGAAGCGGATAAATGACGTTATCTACCGAATTAGGAAAATACCGACTGGGAAGCCGCGAGTAGTTCATTTTAATCGACTGGCCCCTTTTTCTGGAAATAACCATGAGGTTAGTGATGTTCGTGCAGCATATATTCGCTGCGTTCAGGAACATGAACATGAATTAACATTTGGAGACTTTATGAAGAAATATTCCACCGGTCACAAAGCACGGTACGGCGTGACAAAAGAAGAACATCGAGATTTGTTCTTGGTGCCTTTGGAGTATTCCATAGCCCACTGTGTGGCGGAAGACTTAAACATGTCTCGAGGAATTGCTACAGTATTTAAAAGGAAATTTGGACGGCTACAAGACCTAGCCAATCAGCGTCCATCTGTTGGAAGAACACTAAAATTGCGCGACAACTCAGAACACAAACGGTACCTTTACTATTTAGTCACCAAGGCACGATCATCTCAGAAGCCCACCTATCGCACTGATCGATTTGAGGGAACATCTTTTAAATAACGATGTTATGAAGCTGGCGGTATCAAAATTGGGTTGTGGACTAGATGGGTTGGAGTGGAGAACAATTAGGATTATGTTAGAAGTTCTCTTCCACCGCACCGGAATTGAAATTCTTGTCTGCAGCTTTGACCCCAAAGGAAGAGCGAAAGTAGATCGCACTGTGGATTGCCACTTCTTTAAGACCTCAGGATGCATTAAGGGTTCGACTTGCAGATTTCGTCATAACTTCTCCGAAACCCATCAACCTCTGTTCCGAGACGGAACAGCTTTAAGGAGGGGGCAGTGTAACGAATTTAAAGCCAGACAAGTCGAGAACATTCCAGAAACCTTCTCGAGAAACAAGTGCGTAGCAGCGTGACCTCACTTGCATAGAGCTCGCTCGCATGTCTGGACGTGTGGTTTGACGGGATATTTTATGACGTCCTGGAAGATTCTAGGACGTCCTGGAAGGTTCGAGAACTGTTCTACGGACAGGAGTATATAAGCCGAGGTCGAGTGGCTGAGGACAGTTGACAGTAGACTTCGACCGCGTAATATAAATGTGGTGAAATAAATTACAGCTCAAGTGTACGTAATATAAATAATAGTGTTAGTGACCGTTATATAAATAATATTAGTGTTTAAATATTTATTAGTAGTGTTTAAGATTTATTGTAGTGTTAATTAGTTTTAAATAAGTTTCTGTTATTTTTATATTCATTCATTAAATAAATACTTTTATTTTCGTTTAACATAAATAATTGTGAGTTATTTTTGTGCCTTAAACATTCTACACACTTCTAGAAAGACGAAAAACGTTACAATATGTTAAATTGATTATACCGATAATGGTGATAATATTGATAGTGTCGATAAATCGATTAATTAAATTAATTAAAATAGGCTGCCGTAGAATTTTAGAAAAACAATTTTTAAATACGTAGTTAATAATTTCGTTACGTATGCTAAATGAAATGGTAGGTAATTTATCAATGACACAATATTGAAAATAATTCTACTCTCCGAAAGATTTTTTTTTAAGCTTAATATAAAAATCCATGATAAATAAATATAAATATATCATCACGCCTGTTACCCATTATTGGATGTGCCACTCTGCAGAAGCAGATCTCGGTAAGTAATATATTTATGCGCGTGAAGTGCGGTTACCAGCTGTCAAATCATGGCCCCCAAAGATGTTAGTGGTGGGAGAGCCACAGGGGTAATTTTAAATTGGTGAAAATGTTTTGTCGGCTGTTTGGATCGAACCAGGGTTCTTAGGGTCCACAGGCCGACTTGACACCACTGAGCCATTACCCCATAAAAAGTAACCGAGATATTTTACAAAAGAACTGAGAACCAGTGGTAATTTTAATTTCGCAAATAAAAAAACTAGCTTGTATCAGGCGGTTAATTTTTTCGTTGAATTTATTTCTAAATTTTTCATTTTGTTCCTGAAATTTATATTTTCAATATACCTCTAAAACCAAACATTATAATATTAAAATTGACGAAGTGCAAATACATGTCAAAAATAATCAAATCGAGCCAAAATTAGGGTCAAATTTGTAGTCTCAAACAGTAGGTATTTTTGCTTTATTCCACACGGCTCGGCATTCCTGTTACTCTTTAGTAGTCCATTACTAATACTAGGTCATATTTTATAGCGCATAGCATGACCTCAACAAGTAAGATAAATAAGATATACCCCGCGTAACGAGTCAAAACTTTAAGAAATAATTTAATTTATGTTACATTTTGATAACTATCTTACATCTGCCAATAATGGCTTCATTAAGTAATCTAATTTAGTTTCGTTTAGTAAATACATATCCTGACTTGATATTAGTTACTGATTTGAAAAAGTAATTCCAGAACTGTCAGATTATATTATTGATATTTCTAAGGTCAATATTAGTTGTTTGTTATTATTACTACAACATAATAATGTTTATACTAACGTGAGTACCATAAGGTTTGGCACAATTTTTAACACATTTTTTTTGTGAAAAGAATATGCATTTATTTAAAATTTTGTAAAACATAATAATTAACTGATTCATAAGCAACAAAGTTTTGATTGATTGATTGTGGCTCATACACCCTCGTGAGGGTATCGCCGCTTCTGACCGAAGCTTTCTAGATCCTATTTGGGTGGATCAGTCCCTGATTCCCCTTTCATTTTATCCCTTCGCATATTTCTCTCCATATCTTCCTAACTTTTGTTTTTTTTTGCCATTTATTCACACCTACTTTTTTAAGGTCTTCCACTACTTCTCCTTTCCACGTTGACCTTGGTCTGCCTCTTCTTTTTCTACCCCGTGGGTCCCATTGAAGCATTTCCTTTATTATATCACCGTCCTTTGACCTCCACACATGGCCTAGCCATTTTGCCCTTTGTTGTTTTATTTTACTTACTACATCAACACCTTCTAGCTCTTGCTCTATTTCAAAATTCATTTTAGTCCTAAATACATTTTCATCTACCTTTACGGGGCCTGTAATTGTCCTTATTATTTTCCTTTCTATCATATCTTCCTCATCTCTTTTTGACATTGTCATTGTTTCGGCTGCATATAGCATTATTGGTCTTATAATAGTTTTATATGCTCTTATTTTCGTCATTTTTGTCAGTGTTTTGTTCTTTAGGATGCTTCTATAGGCATGTCGCGCTCTGTTTACTGCCATTATCTTTTCACGAATTTCTGTTTCTCTTCCCCCTTCGTAGTCCAGCATTATCCCCAGATATCTGAATTTTCCAACTTCCTCGAAAGTGTATTCCCCTATTTGTATTTCCCTGCTTCCTGAAAACTTGTCGATTCTCATAATTTTAGTCTTATTTGTGTTTATTTCTAGTCCAATTTTTCTTCCTTCTGTTGTTATCTCTTGCAGTGTTTCTCTCATTATATTTCTAGTCTTAGCCGCAACTACTACATCGTCTGCATACGCTGTGATCTGTACCCCTCTTGTTCTTAATGTTCCTTTATGTATTCTTCTCATTATATACTCCAAGGACAGGTTAAAGAGGGTCGCTGATAGTGCATCGCCTTGCCTAACACCTTTATTAATTTCAAATTCTCTTGTTTCGCCTTTAAGAGTTTTTACTGTGGTCATCGTCATGTCCATGGTCATCCTAACTAGTCTTCTTGTTTTCGATTTTATACCTAATTCCTTTAGTGCCTGTATAAGTTTTTCTCTTTTAATCGAATCAAAGGCTTGTTTGAAATCTATAAAGAGAAGCTCTATATCAATTTTATGTTCGTGCGCTTTCTCGATTATTTGCTTCACCGTGTGAATGGCATCTGTAGTTGACCTTCCCCTAACAAATCCACATTGGTATTGTCCAATTACTCCATTTGCCTCTTTCTCTAAGCTTCTTTGAATTATAGTTGACAAAATCTTATATGCTGTGCATAGTAACGTAATTCCTCTGTAGTTTTGGCATGCTTTTTGGTCTCCTTTTTTGTGAATCGTTACTATTTGCCCACTGCTCCATTCCTTCGGCATTTTTTCTTCCCGCCATATCTTAAGTATTAGTATATATATATATCTGTGCATGCAGGCTGTCTCCTCCGTATTTTAATAACTCTATAGGTATCCCATCTTTCTCTGCTGCTCGTCCATTTCTTTTCATGTTTATTATATTTTTTATTTCTTCTAGAGTTGGCTCTTCTACCGTACATAGTTCCTCCTCGCTGTTTATTTCTTCTGCTATAGTCTCTGGCTGTTGGTTCTGCTCAGTCAGTAGCTTTTTATAGTATTCCTCCCATACTTTCATATATTGTTCGTCGTTTTCCGTGCACTTACCTCCTTCATCCTTCATGCTGTACGTTATCAGTTTGTTGGTTTTATTTTGCTCTCTTATTTTCTGATAAAATTGTTTTGTGTTTCTGTTTATTCTTTCTTCTTCAATATTTATAAATTTTACCTCGTACCATTCCTTTTTGTTCTTCTTTATTATTTTATTACATTCCCTTCTTGCTAGCATGTATTCCTCTCTATCGGTTGCACTATTTGTTTTGAGCCATTTTAGTCTTTTATTAATTTTTCTTTGGACGAAAGCTTGACACTGGTCACTGAACCAGCTCTTTTGTTTTCCTGGCTTTTTTTTACCAATCACTTTGTTTGCCGCATTGTTTATCACATTCTGTATTTTACTCCATATTTCCTCCACTTCGTCTCTTTCCATGTCTTGATCCCCTATATTCGTTTCAATTTCTTCGCTATAGACCAGCTTTGTATCTTCTTTGGTTATTTTCGTGATCTCCCATTTATTACTCTTTCTTTTCGCCCTAGTGGTCCTCCTTATTTTATTTCTTACTACTGCTGTTACCATGAAATGGTCTGAGTCTGCGCAGGCTCCTCTGTATGACCTTACATCTCTTATTGCTGATTTTCTTTTCCGTGCTATTAAGACGTGGTCAATTTGCGTTTGTACTTGTTGGTTTGGTGAGATCCATGTTATTTTGTGTCTTCTTGGGTGTTTAAACATGGTGCTGCTTATTACCATGTTGTTCTCTGCTGCTAGGTCGCAAAGTCTTTGTCCATTATTGTTAGTCCTCTCATGCACAGTATTTTTTCCAGCCACTTGGCTTACATGGTCTTCTTTTCCGATTTGGGCATTAAAGTCCCCTATCACCATTAGTGTATCTTCTTTCGGTGTTTTTTCAATTACATCTTCAAGTTTTTCGTAGAATTCATTTTTCTCCTCAGCTGTTGCGCTTTCCGTGGGTGCGTAACCATTTATTATGGATAGCTTGAAGGGCTTTGTATCTAATCTCACATATGCCAGCCTTTCGTTAATCGGTTTAAATTCAATTATTTTCTCTTTTATCTCACCCAGAATTATAAAAATAATTCCGTTATTCCCTTGATTGCTGCTCCCTGAATATAGAATTGTGCAATCGTGCTTGTCAATTACCCCTTCTCCCTTCCATCTTGTTTCCTGAATTGCGGCTATATTTATTTTATACTTTTTTAATTCATTCACAACTTCCTGTATCTTTCCTGTTTGCAGCATGGTTCGGACATTCCATGTGCTTATTTTTAGCTCTTGTTTTCTTCTTTTTTCTCTATTTTTACATTTCTCTGACATATCCTGACTTGATATTAGTTACTGATTTGAAAAAGTAATTCCAGAACTGTCAGATTATATTATTGATATTTCTAAGGTCAATATTAGTTGTTTGTTATTATTACTACAACATAATAATGTTTATACTAACGTGAGTATCATAAGGTTTGGCACAATTTTTAACACATTTTTTTTGTGAAAAGAATATGCATTTATGTAAAATTTTGTAAAACATAATAATTAACTGATTCATAAGCAACAAAGTATTGAACTTAAATTAAATAAAGGTGTCCGTCGTCTTTCACATGGTACAACTTTCTGCAAAGAAATAGCATTAAATTATGGACTGCATTTACATCAATTTCTCGGACATTTTTGTAGATTCTGCGTCGAAATTCTTCCTTATTTTGGACTTTTGATCTTCCATTGTAAACTTTTCGAGAAAAAAGGTCCCAAAAATCTTCTATGAGACGAGCCTGGGTAAGGCTATGGGAATTATCGTCATTCATTTATCACCCGGTAGTTAGCAAATTGTACCCTTGTAATTGCAGGGCAGCACATTTTGATTAGTTGGCTGTATATTATGGGATTTTTCTTATTTTTCTTGTATTTTTGCCCATTCCAAGGCGTGACGGTGATGTGACGTTGGTGTGATGATGATGGTATGGTGGTGATACTGACGTTTGTGGACGCTGTAGGCGTCGCAACGGTGATGCGGTGACGGATGATGATGAATTAGTGAAGATGAGTTGATGAAGAGTAGGAGAGGAGAAGGAGCGACGGAAACACACACAGGTGGCTCCGTGGAGACCACGCGCACTTGCAATCGCAAAACGTAGCCTCGAGGACTCGTGACAACATCGCGATGCCAGCCCGGTGATGCTCGAACTCGGTCACGGTACCCGCGTTGCTGTTGACCATAACATCTAAAACGCAATTCAGGGCGTAATGGCGGCATATGACCTAAGTAGTTAGTCCGCCAAAAAAGCCACAAAAAAAATAAAAAATAAATATTACGCCTGTTTTAGAAAGTTACATAAAATATTTAAAAATAAATGACTTATTTAGTATTCCAGATGCTTCAGTTATTTGATGGTCAGGTTTATGAAAAATGTAGATAGTGTTTAGAATATTCATTCTATAATTCAGCTTGTGTACCACAATTCGTTTGTTGTGATGTCTATGTAATTAATAGGCAAAATAAAAAAGTTGTTGATAGAATGAAATATGGTGAAAAATTAGATCAGAATTATCAAATAGAAATAAACCTTATTTTTTTTATTTCTCTTGATGGCGTAACTAAAGTTGAAATAATTAAAACTATCAAAATTTATTAAATTTTGTATATACAGATAAACGCATCTGCAAATGTTACATAATATGTTCAATGTAATTTCTTTCGTAATGATTATGACCCAAGTGATAGTCATGATTGTTTAAGTATAAAAACAGTTAAAGATTTACGATTTATATGTACGAATAGAAATATTAAAGGGTACTTAAATTTAAAGAAAATTGACCTAGTACATCAAATTAAAACACTTGTTAATAAAAAACCTACTCCGGCACCTAGGTTTAATATAAATAAAAAACCAACACCGGCACCTAGGCATATTATATAATGATATTAAGTATATTAGATTAGGACGAAGATTACAAACTGCTATAACAAAAAATCTGTGTGACAAGTTGCAAACATATAATGAAGTAGGCTTTACTCTTGAAGATATAAAAAATGTGGAAATATTGTTAGATATCCAAATTAATGTTATATGCGCTGAAAATTTTAACACCGTAATATATATATATATATATATATATATATATATATATATATATATATATATATATATATATATATATATATATATATATATTGATAAAAATATTACATTCTATTTGCATAAAATGGACACCATTTTAATGTGATTAATAATATGACTGGCTTCTACGGCTATAACTATTATTGTAATATATTTGATACAACATATATTAAGAATCTACATAAATGTAAGAATAAAAAACGAAAAGTATATAACGGCCGTTTTAATCCTAGCCATGAATATGAAGATTCTAAAAATGTATGCTGCAATAATTGTAATATATGGTTTTCTTATGAAAGTTGTTATAACAATCATTTGAACAAAGTATGTAAATAAAAAAAAGTTGTAACTGTTGTGAAGTTTTATATTATACTGAAAAATATAATAAAGTTGAAAAGAAATATATTAAATTAGAACACGAATGTGGTTATATAGTTTGCAAAAACTGTAAATAAAACGTATTAATGAAAGGACATAAATATTACATTTTACCACAAACATAAAAAGGTGGTAAACATCCTTGTGTAGACTGTATTAAATGTAAATACAGGTTTATGCGTTGGTTGTTACTTATGTGTGAAATGTTCGGACACGGAAAATATATATATTATTTTTTATAATGAAGCTCAACCAAATACTGGCATACATATCGCTAATTTAATTGTTGCTCAGTATTTCGATGGTACAGAATTCATATTTTATAATAATGAAGAATTATGTAAGTGGTTCATTAGTAAGCAACATAAAGGTTATACTTGCATAGTACACAATGCTAAAGCCTATGACTCACATTTCTTATTAAAATATTGTATAGAAAATACTTTAAAACCACAAACGATATATAACGGTTCAAAACTCATGTCACTTAAAATTAAACAAATAAAACTAAAAATAATTGATATTATGAATTTTGAAGCTGGTTCTCCTCATAGCTTCCCAAAAACATTTGGTTTACAAGAACTCAAAAAAGGATATTACCAGTATTTGTTTAATATACGTGAAAACAAAAACTGTAAAATACCTAATCAGAAATTTTATAATTACGAAACCAAAACAAAAGCATGATTTTTTAAAGTGGTATAATTATCTAAACAATTACATATTTGATAATAAAAAAGAATTTTTAGAATATTGTCAATCAGATGTTAATGATAATATTATGCACGTCACATATAAATAAACAGGCAGATTCATAAAACAGATTAGCGCTAACACCATTTTTTATTTCGTTTGTAACTTTCTTTCCAATCTGAGAAACAAGTTTATTTAACTTGAGTTAAACAGAGTATTAATTTGTATCAAATTTAATAAAATTCTAGAATCTGTTTTAATTTGAAACATACTTATAAATAATATTAAAAATGGTGTTAGCGTTAATCCGTTTTATGAATCTGTCTGTTAAAGACTACTACATTGAAAATAATACAGTAACCAATATACAACAGCTAACGCGATATTACATTTATATGACATGTTGGACAAATTAGGTTATAAAATTTTATATTTTTACACAGTGTTTTCTATATTGACAATGGTTCAAACAATGTTGAAGCAGGTTGTATGTTAACCCTTAGAGATTTGAGTACATTTTTGTCACGTAAATGCCTAAGTGGGGTAACCTCTGGACCCCATGTTTTTATTTCATAATAGTGTGCAGTAGAAGCTATAGAATTAGTTGCTTTGTGTGAGATTATAAAATTTATTTAAAAAACAATAACAAAAGCGAACAACTAATCAAAAAATACATTTCATTTTACAAAAAACTATTTTTATGCAATTAATGAATCAATCAGATAGTGAACACCCGGGTTACTAGCTTTGAAGCTTTTCTGTGACTCTAACATACAACATTTTTGCATTTATCACACTTTACCCTCGATTTTTTGTCTTCCATCCTAGGACAGCGATAACATCTTGTACGATTTCTCTGTTCATCAGAAGCCTCTGCAAGTGCAAGACTATCTTTTTTTGTAGACGCCACACTCTCAGTGCTTCAATGACGGTAGAATGAATTCGTATGTCCAAGCGACGAATCATATATGGTCTTGTAAATTGATCCCGCAGTTCTAGAAGAAAAACTCTTCTTCGATGTGACAGCTGCTAGTTCCATTCAGGATTTTTTTCACAAACAAAATAAAAGAATTTAGAGCACATATGTCTAGAATGTTCACGAAAAGTCTGAATGGCCATCGAGCTGTACGTTTAGCACATGTAAATTCGCAAATCATTTTATCAGCGTTGTCTACACCTCCCTTGGCACTGTTATAATCTTAATTGGTTTTTCATTGACGTCTTCTCAAATACTATTATCTGAATGTTGTGTAGACCAAATTTGGACCAATTTCCTTTTTTTAGGAACATATGAAACCATAGCCACGTCTTGACATAATGCAAACAAAGAAGATTTTTCTGGTCTTTCAGCAATTTTCAGTTGGTCTGGAGTATCGGGTTTACTTTTCCTCACAGTCTCAAGTAATGTTAATTTTATAATAATAGTCTTGTTCCATAAATAGATTCAGTCATTAACTACACGAGATCCGTGGTCCTTTCCTGGTTTTTCGCCTGGTGGTTTCCAGTAAAAAACTGAAGATTGAACAAATATGATGTTTTTACATCAGCTAAGGCCCAAATCTTAATCCCGTATCTAGCTGGCTTTGATTTTATGTATTGCTTAAACGGACATTTTTCCCGAAACCTTACTAACGCTCTTACGCTTTCAAAAGGTTCAAAGGCTTTGTTACAGTTTTCTGTGAAAAACTACCAAACAGCTCTGAGAGCTGCTAGTTTATGTGTACATTTTCGATCTTATATTGTATTCTTGTTGTCGAATCTAATAAATAAAGATTTAGATATAAACTCTTCGTTGATTTCAAATCAAATGGTTCTTCATCTACTATTTCTAATTTATCCTCAGATTCAGAAACTATATCCCTGGGAACAAAGTATTCCTCGTCATCAGTATCACTGTAAATATCACTTTGATTGTCTGTAGGTTCGTTATCACTTTCATCGCTATATCTTCCAAATTATCGGCTAATTTCTGAATGAATGTCTGCTTCAGTCAAAGGTATATTAGTTCTCTTTCCACTAATTTTTCAAAAAACAATGTCACAAAACTAGTTTATCTAAAATATATATATTAGTTACGAAAATGCCTGAGTGGGGGACATTGTGGGCCCATTCACCGGATTTGTAAAACTTTTAAAATTATAACAATTAGTCAAAGACAATTGGTGACATAACCTTAAATAACTGTTAACACATAGCTTGAAGCTAAACGCAATACTGGTAACTTAAACAGGGTTGCCACTCACAATATGTAGACTGAAATCCCAAATATCCCCCACTTAGGCCTCTAAAGGTTAAGAGAGTGAACAGATGAACTTGATTCTATTACGTATTGTGACGTGGCAATCGTCTAGTATTAAAATTTATTATTTCAAATTATTTAGGACCCATTAAGGTACGTTGTGTTTGATTTACGTTGTGTTTATTTTATTTTTATAATGACCAGATTCTTTAATTTGAAGTCGTGAATGTGATAAGTTATGAGGAAGTAGAGAAATTAAACATTGTAACTGAATAAATGTTATTTATTTCGTCTGTGGAGATACATAATCCTCTGGTATTTACCTAACACCTGGGAAAACCACAGAAAACACACAGGCAGAGGAATTTTAAATTAGAAATTATAAATCGGACATAACATGACAATATGACACAAAAATAAATATATATAAAGCATCCGTCAAGCAGTTGGGGCCGGTGGATATGACCATTACGACGGCGGCTTCGGTCTCTCAGCACTTACGCACACGTACGGGGGTGCCTCTGAACCCTCGAGCAGCCAGACTTTGGCGGACGGTCGGTTATCGCCAATAGTAGCGGTATCTGTGTGAAGAGGCCGAGCGGCGTCGGACTTCTGAAACTTAAAACAAAGAGCCCCGATTGTCACCGTAATGACAGTCGGCGGGTGATGCCAAAGAGGAAACAATTCCTCCCTGAGTTATGTAGTGTATGATGGTCGGTGATTACCCTCAGGTGACTGCTGGTATATCGCGCCTCTCGCACGAGCAATAACGGCGTGGGCAGCGATCGGACGGCCGATGGTTGGCCGTGACGGGTGTCGGTCGGTGGGCAGCACAGCCCGAGAACGGTGACGGCGGCAGGTCTCCCGACAAACGGAAACGCAGGTCGTCTGCCTGTTGGCCGGCCAGGAACGGTGACGGCGGCGCAGCGGTGCTGATCGTGCGGGCCAGCGGCTCGCCTGGAGACGCCGTGAAGACCACCGAGTGCCACCGGAGTGACAGTCGGAGGGAAAAATATGTCAGTGAGGAAATATGACTCACTCAAAAATATGCCAGTGAGGAAATATTACTCACTCAAAAATATGCCAGTGATTAAATATTCCACACTCAATAATACAGAATATGCCAGTGATGGAATAATTTCTCACTCAATGATACAAAATATGTCAGTGATTATATATTGTCT
Source organism: Pterostichus madidus (assembly GCA_911728475.2). Lineage (NCBI taxonomy): Eukaryota > Metazoa > Arthropoda > Insecta > Coleoptera > Carabidae > Pterostichus > Pterostichus madidus. Next base: position 17,298,358 of record OU452318.1, read on the forward strand.
CACTCAATGTTTCTGGGTAAATAGTCCCCAATAGTCACCAGAACGTGCGTCAACCACGAGTAGTCAAATCGCAGCTGAACTGGGGGGCTGCTGCAGGACGTGCGACAACCAATAATATAGTCAAATTGCAACTGACCTACAGCAGCAATCTCGCAGGACGTGCGACAACCAATATAGTCAAATCGCAACTGAACTTTGAGACCAACAGAACGTGCAACAACCACGAATAGTCAAATTGCAACTGAACTGAAGCTGACCCTGGCCGAAACCAAGGTGCTGTTCCTGGTCAAAAACGGCCTGTTATATACAGCTAAGCACCTCCCCTCGATCCACGATTGAACGGCGATCAAAGATCGCATTTTCCTAAGATAAACAGAAAACACAACATATTTCGGAGAAAACGCAGTTGTTTATGTTACTCTTATTCGCCAGCCTCGTCTTGGCGTGCTAAAGGACAGAAAATAGTATTCGGCTTGTATCAGAGTGAGAGAACCGTTTCTCCAGGCTCGTTTACCTCTCTCTTATTTGTCGTGTGCAATTCCCAAATATTCGGAGTGACTTGGCGGGGTAAAATTCATGCAAGTTGATTCGTTCGTTGGATTCTGATAGGAATTCCTATCCATAGTGGTGGTGCATCCGATGCTCTGGTTTGTGTTCTAATTCGACAGAGAAAGCTATATTCTGCCCCAAGTGGGAGAGAAAGAGACGGAACATAACGCTTTACTTTTTACTCCCTCTTAATTTTACCACGTCTTGTAGTTTTACTAAATGTTACATCGAGTATGTAATTTCTTCAAAATTCACTAATAATAATAATATGGATAAACTAAATCACCACGAGATCTACTTAAACAAAGATGATACAAATATTTCCGTATTGTCAGCTCTCGTCTTTACAACACAATTTCAAACAGGGTTGGTTTCTCGTTATTTGTAATCGGCAATGAATAAAATTGTGAATCTATGTTACTACGGTAACGGGATGCTACTACTAAATTGATTCTTGGAGTTTATCTAATTCTTGTTGATATGGTGAGAGTATCAGTCTAATTCAGTTGGTCTCTAGTAATTTACTTCGAGGAACACAAATTTATCGGTACGCCCCTGTTAACTACCCTCGGCTAGCTAGACACTTGACGCTTGGCCTTCGACAATCTCGGGTGCTGGTTAATGTTTTTCACAACCTCTGTCGTTGTATTAATTTATGACACGTAAACCCTGTGTTTTGTTTATATTTCAAACCGCACGATTAGTTTCGGCGTCAATAATTGTTTCCAAAAAAGTTAGTGATCACGACAAGCTTTGAGTTTGTTATTTTAAAAATGTAACTATGATTACACTATTATTAAACATGAAAAATAATAATATCATATTTGGTGTACCGTCTCAGTATATTGAGGAGTTTCTTTCAATCAGATATTCAATGTGTTTGTGTATAGAAATTATAGATTTGACATTAAATTATCAAAATTCTCAAAAACTTAATCGTGAAACATTGAGACAAATTATTAATAAAGAAAGTGTAGCAATTAAATATAATAATATAATTAAGGATAAGAAAACAAAGAACCTGATAAATAAAGAGAAACAAAACCATTTAAACTTACATATGATAAGCGTGTAATTATAAATGTAGACGATTATTATATAGACACAGTTCCATATGGTTATTAAATAGTAAGTTCGCTCGCTTTCGGGCATTTAGATTTTGTGCGTCAAGATTTTCAAAAAGTGTACTCAACAGACATCTATACTACTTTTATTGTTTATCTATTTACATTAGCATTAGTTTTGTTTTTCTTTTTACCAGTATTGTTTATTTGTTTTTTCGAGAAAGATTTTATTTTTGATAGAATAAACTATTGTTTTTTGCAGTTCATTTTTTTAATTGGTTTAATTTCTTACGTCAAATATTTTAACATTGGTCAAATTGACCGACAATTGACAACTTTTGACCAGTCAATTGATCGAGCTGCCATTTCTCTCTGCAACGTATTATGTGAATGAAAAGACGCTGCTTGTGTTGGATAGGTGTAACTATGCAATGAGCGCGTAAAGGTAATGGCGGATTGATCTAGTGACAATTTACTTTTACTCAATGGACCCAAACCTAATTACATAAGATTTCACAATTATCAAAATTCCAGTAATATAGAACTAAATATAAATTTAATGGCTAATACTACTGTAAGTAGAACTTCTCATACTAAATTTTTAGGAGCAAACATGGATGAAAATCTAAACTGGAGGAATCATTGTGAAATTTTAATCACTAAAACGAATTCCTATTGTTTTCAAGTCAGGCATTTAAAGAATGTTTTGACAACCGCGCAACTAGCGAGGTATTGTCACGTACACATAGAGTCTATTCTGAGATATGCTATTGTTTTCTGGGGTAACTGAACATTAGCCTCGAATGTTTTTATCACTCAAAAAAAGATATTGAGGTGTATGGTGGGAATTTTACGTTCAGAATCATGTCGCGATCAGTTTAAGAATTTCAGAATTATGCCTCTTAATAAAATTGACGTATGATGACTTTACAATTTTTAATAACTAATTATTAAAAAAAAAACAATAGCTTGATCTTAAGAATTATTCAATAATTTTTTACTATTACAATCAAAAATCAAAAACGAACATCTCATACAAAAAAAAACAAAAACATCAACTCAAAACGCGAATTATAAAGTGAATTGTAGAAAATCGTTTAAAGCGACACACAAGCCAAATAAAACACCATTCAAAAAACAAAAATGTCAAAAAATCATCGAAACTCTTAAAAAATACTATTTTAAAGAAATATATTTTAATAATTCTAAAATATGTGTGTATATAGAATTTTAATCTTGTATATCATATCTGTTATTAGTTATTTTTGTCGTTTTGAATATGTAGCATTTCTAAAAATAAATGGTATTTAAAAATTTATTTCTTTATCAAGAAATTTGACATTTTCAAACAAAAATTATGGTTATTTAGAATAGAATGTTGTGCTGAAGCACAATTACTGTTATGAAAATTAAGCGAATTTTTTTAAAGAATTTCGATGATCTAGCATTCTTGTTTTTATATAGCGCTTTGGTTGGCCAGTGTAGCAACTTGCACAATTTCTACAATTTACCTTATAAACCACGTTCGATATACATGTAAAATTACAACTTTGTATTTCTTTTTAATTTTGTATTTTGTAGAGTTACCGCGAAAAAACAAAAATTTGTATGTTGGTAACTATGTAAGATAAAAAATGTTATGTCAAAAAATTAATAATAAAAATAAGAAGGAAATTTTGTAATAAAAATATCGTTTATAATAAAAAACAGAGAATAATTAATAAAAGGTTGGCGTTTACTTGTCAGAAATACAACTACGATCATTTAAAAGTAATTTCTGTGTTGTGTTTCAACATAAGTGGCGACCGTGACAGGACACAGTTTCAAAGGTCGTAGTTGACAATTTAAGGTTTGACGAGTGAGTAAGAAATGAATAAAGACATGGAAAAGGAAAAGAAAGCTAGAACAGCTATAAGAAGTTCGTTTACCAAATTGTACAATAAAATTGAAGCTGATATAAAATCAGAAATGGTAGACGCAATATTACTAGAAGCAGGGATGACGATACTTGAGAAGAAGGCCAATGAACTTTTGACAGCAGATAAAAATATTGTAGAATATTTATTGGAGGACGATTCAAAGGACTCCTCTGAAATCGAAAACGACACTACAATATCAGATGAGTACCAGACAAAATTTGTTAGTCTACGAATAAAATTCGCAAAACGTTTCCAAGTTGTAGATAATGCCAGTGTACGATCCCAAAATAATACAGTCCATGGCGCTAGTCGGAAATACAGACTTCCAAAAATAGAATTGATAAAATATGGAGGTGAAATCAAGGTATGGTTACAGTTCTGGAGTCAGTTTCGGAAAATTGATGAAGATGAGGAACTGGCACCGGAAGATAAGTTCCAGTATCTTATACAAGCCACTATTGAAGGAAGTCGGGCTAGAGATTTGGTGAACAGCTTCCCTCCGACCGGCGACAATTATCAAAAGGCGATCGAGGCGTTAAAAAATCGTTTCGGAAGAGACGACATACAAGTAGAAGTTTATGTAAGAGAATTACTTTCTCTAGTTCTAAATAAGGTTGTAAACAAAAATGAGTTGTCACTCTGTACACTCTATGACAAGTTAGAAACAAAGCTAAGAGCATTGGAGACGTTGGAGGTAACAACAGAAAAGTACGCGGCTATGTTATACCCACTAGTAAAATCTTGCCTTTCGGAAGATATTTTAAGAGCGTGGCAGCGAATGCATTTTATCCCTGATGAAACCAATGACACTATTGCAACAGCTGAAACTGGATCAGTAGTATCCTTTAACACGAAGAATAGACTAACAAAGTTAATGACATTTCTAAGAAATGAAGTAGAAAAGATGAACGGATCAATTTAGCTACAGCAGGCTTCTCAATCAGTAACGAACAAAAAACTAAAAAGAAGAAGATTCCTGTTCAAAACGGAGATATGACTATCGCAACCGCTGCAAGTCTGATAAATGTTAAAGAAAGAAAGTATAATAACAATTGTATATTCTGTGCGAAAAATCATAAAAGTATAGATTGCTTCAGCGCAAAGAAAATGACACTAGAAGCTAAGAAAAAAGTCATTAATGAAAAGAAATGCTGTTTTTATTGTTTACGACCGAACCACTTCGCAAAAAATTGTAAAGTTTTTATAAAATGTGCTGTTTGCGAAGGCAGACACGTAATAACCATGTGTCCAAAATTGTCAACAGCACAAGAAGATAGCAAAGAACCAAGAGACAACAGTAAAAACGTAATAGGAGAAAAGAATCTGGCCAATTTTACCACCAGTCCGGTAGTTTTTCTACAAACCTTAATCATTTATGTACAGAACAATGGGACAATAAAGAGAGCACGAGCAATTATTGATACAGGATCGCAGAGGTCATATATATTGAAAGAGTTCGCAGAATCTATTAATTTATCAGTAATAAGAAGTGAATATTTGAACCATACGCTATTTGGAGGGGTAAAATCCAATCGAATAAAACACGAACGATATAGCATAAATATTGTATCGCTTAATAGAAAACATTCGTGTTTTATTAAAGTTTTAAGTCAAAACGTAATAGTAGATGGAATAAAATGCGTAAAAGATACTAAGTGGATTCGGGAATTGAAAGAGAAAAATATCGACTTGACAGACGTTGGTATAGATGGAGAAGATGTACAAATATTGATCGAAGCTGATATCGCAGGAAAGTTGTACACAGGCAACAAACAAGAGTTAAAATGTGGACTAGTAGCGATGGAAACCACATTAGGATGGACAATCATGGGTGAGGTGTCAGACAGCCGAGAAAGTACGTGTGATGCGATGAATGTCATATCCATGTTAGTCAACGATAGGAAAATGAGCGAATTATGGGACTTAGAGATCATAGGTATTAAAGATCCCGTTGAAGTTAAGAAAAAACAAGAAAAAGATGAAGAAGTTAAATTGAAATTTCTCGAGACAGTACGTGTAAATAAACAAGGAAGATATGAAGTTGAACTACCTTGGCGTGGCAGTAGAGGTATATTGGAAACCAACTATGATATCGCCAAGAAAAGATTATACTCACTCACAAAAAGGTTGAGAGGTGATGATTTTTATGAAGTTTACGACCAAGTATTCAAAACGTGGTTGCAGGACGGAATTATTGAAGAATTAGATAAGAATGATGTCGAAACTGGACATTTCATGCCACATCGACATGTCGTAAAAGAAAATAGCACGACACCTGTTCGACCAGTATTTGATGCGTCCGCAAAAATGAAAAACAAATCATCATTAAACGATTGCCTAGAAACCGGACCGAATTTAATGGAATTAATAAATGCCGTATTATTGAGATTTCGAATGAACAAAGTAGGCGTGGTTTCGGATATAAAACGAGCATTTTTGCAAATAAGCGTAAATGTAGAAGATCGTAAATTTTTAAAATTCTTATGGTGGAATGAAAACAACGAAATTATAATCTACAGACATTGTCGTGTAGTTTTTGGTATCTCGAGCAGTCCATTCCTATTAAGCGCTGTCATGATTTACCATCTAGATAAAATATTAAGAAATTTGAAGGCGGTGAACACTTATCCGAAATTAGATTATATTGAAGACACCGTGTTGAGATTAAAAGAATGTTTCTATGTAGACAATTGTGTCACTAGTGTTAGTGATGAGACCGAATTAAATCGATTTATAAAAGAAGCTACTCAAGTAATGAATAGTGGACTATTTGAATTGCGAGGATGGGAATATTCGCAAGATGATCAGATAAATGAAACGACTGTAGTTCTCGGTCTAAAATGGAACAAGCAGAGTGATACTATTGAATTTAAAATGGATTTCTTGAAACACGTAGAGATGACATGCATAACCGAGAGATTTATTTTGTCAATTTCACAAAAAATGTTTGATCCCATCGGTGTATTATGTCCAATAATGATACATCCCAAATTATTATTACAAGATTTATGGGTCAATAATGTGAATTGGGATAGTGAAGTAAGCGAAGACATTCAACGGAAGTTTATAGATTGGTATAAAGAACTACATGCCATTTCACAAATAAAAATACCCAGATGTATGTTACTTAGAGAAACCACTAATGAAAGGTATGAACTACATACATTTTGTGACGCTAGTAAAATTGCTTACGCGGCAGCCGTATTTATTCGTTCAGAAAATGATAACACAGTATGTGTTCAACTGGTACAGGCAAAAGCAAGGATCGCTCCATTGAAGAAGATGACGATTCCCCGTCTAGAATTAATGGCGGCCACGGTGGGAGTTCGTCTTACGATGGAAGTTCAGAAAAGTCTAAAAGACACTCAGAAAATACCCGTTACTTATTGGAGTGATTCAACTACTGTTTTAAATTGGATCCGAGGAAACGGAAAGCAAGAAGTCTTCGTAAAAAATAGAGTAAAAGAAATTCATGAGTTAACGAACTTAGAAGACTGGAAACATATACCAGGAGAAGTAAATCCAGCGGATCTCGTCTCCAGAGGTGGAACTCCAAAACAAGTAAGCGAACAAAGATGGTGGGAGGGTCCTCTCTGGTTATACAAACCTCCACAGAAATGGCCGAAATCAATTTTTGAAACAGAAGTCTTCGACTCTACAGAAATGATAGTAAACCAAAACAAAAACGAAACAGGATGGTACTATCGATATTTTTCCAATTTTCAAAAGATCATGAGAATGATAGGATGGATAATACGTTTTTTCAACAATTCCAGGATGAAAAATAAAGAAAAAACAAATGGTAATTGGACAGTCGAAGAGCTGAACAATGCAGAGAAGATTCTTTGGAAGTTAATTCAAACCGAATGGTACAAGAATGATTCGAAACATATTAACTCGTTATATACTTTTCACGACCAAGATGGAATCATAAGAGTCACCACAAAAATAACATTGCGAAAAGACAATGAAAGTTTCAGATATCCGGTAGTACTGCCCGATCGACATCCAGTAGTGAAAATGTTGATAAGAGATAGACACGAAAGGTTAAATCATGCTGGAGTGCAGTTGTTACTAAATGACTTAAGAGAAGAATATTGGATTACTAAGGGCAGAAGAGCTGTTAATAATGTAATAAAGAAATGTGTAAAATGTAAAAGATTCACAGAAAAGAATGTAGAAGCGGTGACATGTCCACTACCGATAGATAGAATCAGAGACGCTAGAACATTTGAAATTGTTGGTTTGGATTACGCAGGACCATTACACCTGAAAGGAAATAGTAAAGCGTGGATTTGTCTATTTACCTGCGCCGTGTACAGAGCGATACACTTGGAAGTAGTAACGAGTCTATCAACCACAGCTTTCATACAGTCTTTGCGACGCTTCATAGCGAGAAGAGGACGTCCTATGAAAATCTACAGCGATAATGGCACGAATTTCATAGGCGCCGAAAACATGATGTCTGCTATAGATTGGAAAGACGTAGAAGTTTTTTCTACGATTAGAAAAATCAAGTGGATCTTCAACCCTCCAGCAGCACCGTGGTGGGGTGGTTTTTGGGAACGACTCATACGGATAATAAAAGATTTACTAAAACGAGTATTAGGCAGAGCTTGTGTGTCATATGAGGAACTTCTCACGATATACGAATGCGAAGCGATAATTAATAATAGACCCATAACCTATATGTCTGATGGGGATTCTACTGTCGCATCGTTATCACCGAGTATGTTTCTGCAAGATATTAAAGAAATAGGAACCGCAGTTCTAGATCATGTTGATCGAGAACATTTAAACAATAGATTGAGATACTTGTTGAAATTGAAAGAAGACTTAAGAAAACGGTTTCGCAACGAATATCTGGGTTCACTAATTCAAAGGAACGTACCTCATAAGATGACAGAAGAATTAAAGATTGGAGAAGTAGTATTAGTGGGAAATGATGTACAGAAACGGTTGAATGGCCATTGGCGAAGGTTGTGAAAAAGATAACTGGAAAGGACAACGTATGTCGTGTAGTCCAATTACAAACAGAAAAGGGTCAATTGTTGAGACCGATACAAAGAGTGTATCGACTGGAGGTTTGTGACAGCGGACCTGATCAACAAACGGTAGTCCAGAGTACGAGCCCAGCGGACAACGATAACACCAACCGACCGCCGGAAGAGGTTACAGATTTCGAATAACCCGGTGCAGATTATTACATTACTCACAATCCGAGTAAAAAGAAGAGGAATCTACGACAGCGGTGACAAGGAGAGGAAGAAAAATCAATTTACCAAAGCGATATTTAAATTAAATAATGTTAATAAATTGAAACTTTGTAAAAAAAAATTATATTAACTTGTAGATTTCGCGTCAACTCTAGGTGGGAGGATGTAAAATTACAACTTTGTATTTCTTTTTAATTTTGTATTTTGTAGAGTTACCGCGAAAAAACAAAAATTTTTATGTTGGTAACTAGGTAAGATAAAAAATGTTATGTCAAAAAATTAATAATAAAAATAAGAAGGAAATTTTATAATAAAAATATCGTTTATAATAAAAAACAGAGAATAATTAATAAAAGGTTGGCGTTTACTTGTCAGAAATAAAACTACGATCATTTAAAAGTAATTTCTGTGTTGTGTTTCAACAATACATGAATTGTCAATTCGATCTTTCAATCTGCTGTACAATAAGTTGATAGTCTTACCTCTCCTATATGAAACTTCAATTATAGTTCTTGATTGTAATAGTTTATTAAAATTATTTGATATCTAAAATAAAAATAAATAAATAAATATATCATCACGCCTTCAACCCATTACTGGGTGTGGCACTCTGCCGAAGCAGATCTCGGTAAGTGACATATTTTGCGCGTGAAGTGCTGTTACCAGCCGTCAAATCACGGCCCCAAAGCTGCTAGTGGTGAGGGAGCCACAGGAGTAATTTTTAAAATGGTGACAATTGTTTGTCGCCTATGGGAATCAAACCACGGTTGTCAGGATCCACAGGCCGACTTGATACCACTGAGCTAGCCACCCTATATTTGGAATATATGCTAAACTAAATTAAATTTTATTAATATTAGGAGACTTATTATTATTTTTATTATTGTCATATTAGTTGTAAATGATTTTATCAATTGAAAAGAACTTTCAGATGAAATTAAAAAAGTTAAAAATTTTACGATAGGCAATTGTTTCAAACTTAAAGTATTCCGAACCATAACATATTTTGTGTCATATGAAATGGCTTTAGAAGAACTTTCAGCTGAAATAAAAAGTGTTGAAATTTTAAAATAGGCAATACATAAAGTATTCCGAATCATACTGTGTTGGGTGTCATATAAAAGAGCTTTAGAATAACTTTCCGATTAAATTACAAAAAGTTAAATTTTACGATCCTCAGTTGTTTCAAACATAAAGTGTTCTGAATCATGCCTTATTTGCTGGCATTTGAAAGGGTTTTAAAAGTACTTTCAGACGAAATAAAATAATTAAACTTTGCCACCGTCAATTGTTTTAAATTTCAAGTATTCGAAATAATGCAGGATTTAATGTCAAATGAAAGAACTTTTATATGAAATTAAAAAAACGAAATTTTACGTCAATTGTTTCAAACCTAAATTATTCCGAATCATGCCGCGTTTGGTATCAAATAAAAGGTCTTTCGAAGGGTTCGCATGCAAAATAGATTTTTCCGATCTGCAACAATTTTAGTGTTTGGTATCAAATTAAAAGACTTTTGAAGGGCTCGCGTACAAAATTGAATATTATTCAATCGGAAATTGTTTTAATAAAATCGCATCAAAACCTATCGTGTTTGGTATCAAATGAAAGGTCTTTGGAAGGGCTCGCGTACAAAATTGAAATATTATCGATCGGCAATTGTTTTAGTGAAATTGTTTAAAACCCATCGTGTTTGATATCAAATAAAAGGTCTTTTAAAGGGCTTGCGTGAAAATTGAAATTTTTTCGATCGCAAATTGTTTTAGTAGTAGTGCTCTAAGGCTCACATTTGAAGAGGTCGATTTCAAAATTTCCATTTTTTATATCGGCAAATGTTTTAGTGAGATTGCATCATAAGCTGTCATGTTTGATTTGGGGTAATGGCTCAGTGGTATCGAGTCGGCCTTTGGATCCTAAAAACACAGGTTAGATCCCAAAACCAAATTAAAATTAACCATGTGGCTCCCACACCACTAACACCTTTCGGGACCGTGATTTGATGGTTGGTAACCGCACTTCACGCGCATGAATATATCACTTACCGAGATCTTTGGCAGAGTGCCACACTCAGTAATGGGTAAAGGGCGAGATGATATATTTATTTATTTTATTTTTATGTTTGATATCAAATGGAAGGACTTTTGAAGAACTCGCGTACAAATTTAAATACTTTTCGATCGTCAATTGTACTAATCAGCTTAATTCACTAAGGATTGTTTAGTCTAGCAACCAAACATTATGATCGCCTACAGCCTAAACGCTTTGTGCGATTGTTGTGATTTTTTTTCTAGGATTTAAAGAATATTTGAGACCCGTGCTTTTTAAGTATTTCAGATATTTCGAAAGTATAGTATTCGCGTTGCTATGCATTTAAAATTTGACCGCAAGCAGATTTTTGCAAAGCTGCCAATGACTTTTGACGTTTCGCATGAAACATTTTTATATAATTATTACAATTTCTAAACAAATTGAAGATATTTTCTAATTTGATTTAGGTTTTATTACAGATTTGACGATATGTGTTTTGAATGGTTTTAAATTGATTTCATAAAATAAAATAAATAAATATATCATCACGCCTTCTATCCATTACTGAGTGTGGCACTGCCGAAGCAGATCTCGGTAAGTGATATATTTTGAGCGTGAAGTGCGGTTACCAGTCGTCAAATCACGGCTGCCAAAGATGTTAGTGATGGAGGAGCCAGAGGGATAGTTTTTGAAATTATGAAAATTGTTTGCCGCCTGTGGGAATCGAACCAGGGTTCTCAGGATACACAGGCCGACTTCATACCACTGAGCTAGCTACCCCATTTTTTTGATTTCATGTTTATATAAAAAAAAATTAAGCAACAGAGGATTGAAGAAATGTGTATTTGTAGTTTACGGACAAGCGCACAAAAAGTATCACTTTAACTCTTTATAAAATAATATAATTTATATATGATATATGTACATATAACTGAAATAAAATTGTAAGTAAAATTTTTTATTTTTATATTATAATATCACATAAAATACTATATTTGATTAAATTTGAGTTTTTGTGTTGACATCTTATAGAAATATTCACGTTTATATAGTTTTTAAACGCGCACTACTACCCCTTCCACTATTCTATACAGAATTTTCCTGATTTTCTGTGAGTGGTCAGATCTACATTTTTGTTAGGACCGCAAGAAACTCTACTTACGCGATAACAAATTGTTGGTTAACGAACTTCAGGCGGAATGCTTCACCCTAAACGGTTTGTACGATTGTAGTGACTTTTTTCTACGATTTAAAGAGTGTTTGGGACCAGTGCCTTTTCGATCTTTCAGATTTTTGGAAAGTATAGTCGACGTGTAATTAATAAAGAACTTTGCATATTTTCAATGATCGAAGAATGCAAGCGTTGCTGTGCATGACCGTAAGCCGAAGTTTTTTGAAACTTCAATCACTTTTGACGTTACGCGTGAAATATTTTTATACAATTATTTCAATTTCTAGACAAGTTGGAGAAATTTTATAATTTGATTTAGTTGTTGGAGGGTTGAGGATATATGTTACAAACGGTTTTCAATTGATTTAATTTTATATACAAGTTTTTAAGGACAAAACGTCTATTTGACGAATCCATGGTTAGGACACAATATTTCCACTTATATACAGAATCCAGGTTTTGACGTTGCGCATGGATTTTTTTGATAGAATTATTTAAATTACTAGAAAAGTTAGAGAAATTTTGTCAATTGGTTTGGATATTAGATGATTGAGGATACATGTTTTGAATGGTTTTCAATTGATTTCATGTTTATATAAAAGTTTCAAAACAAAACGTCAAATTGACAAATGGTTTTAAAAAGTATATAATAAAGCAAAGCCAAATTTGATCTCTGTAATAATACACAGTAAAACCAAAATAAAAATAAAAAATTCTGCACTAAAAATAAAAATTGATCGAATAAAAAAAATTGAAAATTAATATTCCAGCTTTTTTTACCAGTTTTTTTTTTTAAATTAGAGAAAAATTTTAATCGATTTCATGTACAAATAAAATATGAATGTGGAACTGTTAGAAATGACGTCAAAGGATTTTTAATAGTTTAGCAAAATATTTTCAGCAGTAAATCACGTATTTGATTAAAATTTTACGACTGTCCATTGTTCTAAACTTGGAGTATTCAGAATCATGCCGTGTTTGATTTTATATCAAAAGGATTTAGTAGAACTTTCAGATGAAATAAAAAGCAAAATGCGTTCGGAAATAACACACGTTTATAATTGAAATTTTACGACTGTCACTTGTTTTAAATTTAACGTATTCCGAATAATAACGTATTTAGTGTCATATGACAGGGCTTTAGAAAAATTTTCAGATGAAATAAAAAAAGATTGAAATTTTACGATGGGCAAGTGCTGCAAACATAATCAATTCTACATTGTATAAAAAAGATAACTCGAGTAAAAGATGTATGAAATAATATTCCTGCGATTTCCAACAGTTTTTCAAAAATATGTATAAAATAAATAAATAAATATATCATCACGCCTTCTACCCATTACTGGGTGTGGCACTCTGCTGAAGCAGATCTCAGTAAGTGACATATTTTGCGCGTGAAGTGCAAAAATATAATTTTTTAATAATTTAGCAAAATCTTTTCGGAAATAAAATATGTATTTGATTGATAATTCACACATTTTTTACAATTTTCAATTTATTTCATGTTAAAATAAAAGTTTTAAGACAAAACGTCAATTTGAAAAATAGTTTGTAAAAGTATATAGTAAAACTATATAAAATATCGACCTCCGTAATAATATACAGAAAAACAATAAAACAAAATTGGCCGCAGCATTCCACATGGTAAGAAAAAGGTAACTCGAATAAAAAATTTCCGAACTAATATTCCTGTGATTTCCAATAGTTTTTTTTTAATTAGAAACAAATTTCAGTTTATGTCAGAAATGACGATTGAAGAATTTTTAATAGTTTAGCAAAATCTTTTGGGATATAAAACACGTGTTTCATTGAAATTTTACGATTTACTAATTGGAATTAAAACACGTGATTGATGTCAGACAAAGTAAAAAAATAAATATTTCGACCGCCAATTGTTTTAAATTTACAGTATTTGGAACCATGCCGTGTTTAATGTCATATGAAAAAGTTTTGAAAGAAATTTTATGTGAAATAAAAGAAAAATTAAATTTTACTAATGTAATTTTTTCTAATCGTAAGGTATTCCGACTCATGCCGTGTTTGAAGTCATGTGAAACGGCTTTAGAAGAATTTACAGACGAAATTTAAAAAAACGCAATTGCACGATATGCAATTTATATATATATATATATATATATATATATATATATATATATATATATATATATATATATATATATATATATGTAGGAAATTTAGTTACAGGAGTGTAAATCGTGATTTACAAATAACTCTGTTTATTATTTACACTCGGAAAAAGCTAATATTTATTATTAAACTATATATAAATAATTTACACTGTTAAAATAAAGTATTGTGAATAAGTTACAGTATGAACAAAACAACTTCACTTCGCATCACGTCGCACGTCTTCCTCTGTACACTGCTGTTCTCTGACTGTCTGTTCCCCTCCTACTCGATCCGGCCACCGCCTTGCTGCGTCAACCAATTCAGTGGCGGCTCGTCCCACAACTCGGCCATTCCTGCTCTCGGCCTCGTCCTCGGGGTCGATGCCGTCATCTTCGTCGCTGTCACTACCAGGAGATAGTGCCCATGGCTTCATGAAATCGACTGCTGTCGACGTTTTCCGGGGACCTTCACCTTGGCTGACTCGCTCAACGTCGTACCGGTCGTTGCCCTTGACTGACGTCACTCGATATGGACCTAGAAATTTACGCTTTAACTTAGCCAGATTAGTGAACTGAGTTCGTTTTATGGCAATAAGATCGCCACATCGATAAACTCTTCCGAGTTTTCTTCTTTTGTTGTAGGTATTCCGGTTTTCCTCCTGGATTTTAAGAATTTGTTCTTTGGCAGTCCTTCTCATGCCCTCACGATCTTCTACAAATGTTTTGCGATATTCAATTTGAATTACTTCCTCCAAATTGGTATCGTTGGGGTGACGCATCGGCACGCCAAACAGCAGCTCGAATGGAGACGTGTCAATGCTTCTTTGATGTGTCCTGTTGAGAGCACTTTGGACATTTTCTACGTGTTTGTACCATTTTGTCTCATCTTCTAGAGAGAGCTTCGTAAGCATTATTATTGTTCGATTTGTTCTCTCCACCTGTCCGTTCGCACGAGCAACTCCAGTGGTGATGTGGATCAAATCAATCTTCTCTTTTTTACAGTATTCCTCAAACATCTTCGACGTAAAAGCGGTTCCTCGGTCGGCGATGATTCGTTTCGGATTACCAAAAATGTGCTTTTGACTTTCCAACTTGGTTATTGCTTCTTGACTCATTACCGACTTGGTTGGATACAGCCAAACGAATTTGCTAAATCCGTCGACAACAACAAAAAGGTGTTTGTAGCCTTTACCTGTGGCAGTCATTGGACCAAGATGGTCGATGTGGTACGTAGTGAGTGGTAATTCATCTTTGCTGATGGGATTTAGAAGACCTTCTTTCTTCCCACTTTTATTTTCAGATAAGATACACGGGATGCAGTTTTTCACGCATTCTTCAATCTTCTCTTGCATCTTCGGGAACCAAAATTCTCTAAGAATAAGATCCTTGGTCTTCTTCGCAGCAAAATGGCCGTTGTCTTCATGAAACTTCTTTATGATATCATTCTGCATCATTGTTGGAACAACTAATAGTGCTCTGCCCTCATGTTCTTTGTAAAGCAAATCATTTTTCAGAACGTAATCTTTATGGGAATGACCAGCAGTCAACAGTTTGAAGATAACACTTAAATGTTCATCTCGAGATTGGGCAGATTCGACTGCTGCTAGCAACTCATTTTGAATAACCAACATCATGCTGTTTCTTGAAAGAGCATCAGCGTGCTTCATTCGGCTACCGGGTCTATGCTCGATGGTGTAATTAAATTCACTCAACAGCATGGCCCATCTTGCGACTCTGGTAGACAAGTCTTGCTTCTTCATGGTTAGCGTAAACGCTGAGCAATCAGTAACGATTTTAAATGGTAAACCTAGCAGATAGACTCTAAATTTTCGTAAAGCATATATGATGGCCAGAACTTCTAGTTCGTAGCTGCTGTATTTTCGTTCAGCATCTGATGTTTTTCTGCTCATATAATAAATTGGGTGAAGTTTGCCGGCATCATTTTTCTGCAATAATATCGCTCCGAATCCATCAGCGCATGCATCGGTGTGCAATTCGGTCATTGCGTTTACGTCGTATAAACCTAGTACAGGTTCTGTTGCTAATATACGTTTCAGATTCTCAAAGGCTGTATTTTCTTCTTCGCCAAAGAAAAAAGGAACGTTTTGCCGGGTTAAGTTACTGAGAGGTTTCGCTATTAGCGAATAATTCCTTACAAATTTCCTAAAGTATCCCGTCAACCCTAAAAAGCTTTGAACTTGCTTAACCGTCTTGGGTTTGGGAAATCTCGTTACAGCATCTACCTTTGCTATTGATGGTTTTATTTTGCCGTCTGCAATCTGGTGTCCTAAATAGTCAATAGTTGTTTTTAGAAATTGACATTTCTTCCATTGGATCTTCAGACCGTACTCTTCCGCTGTTTTCAAAACTTGGGTCAGTCTTTCTACGGCTTCGTCTTCGTTTCGTGCCAACACCACTAGGTCGTCCATATAAGTCAGAAGTATTCCATTTTTGACGTGGTCTCTGAATGTATCGTCAATAAATCGTTGGAACATCGATGGAGAATTACATAAACCAAACGGTGTTTTTATGAATTCGTACTGGGCTGTAGGTGTAACGAATGATGTATACTTTCGACTCTCTTCATCGATTGGCACGTGAAAGAATCCATTCTTTAAATCCAGCGTGCTGAATATTCGCGATCCTTGCAGTCGATCGAGTTGGTCCTCTATCAAGGGCAGAGGGTATCTGTCCTTTACGACTTGCTCATTAAGTTTCCGATAATCTTGACAAATTCTGACTGCACCGTTCTTTTTCTTCACTAAGACAATTGGGCTCGTGAACTCCGAGCGGCTGGGTCTAATTACGCCATCTTCCAACCATTCTTCCATCTGTCTATCTACTTCAAGTTTTTCTGAATACGTTAGTCTTCTTGGTCTGTGCATAATAGGAGTTTGATCCTTCAAAATAATTTTCATCTTCAACGGTGTTTCTTTCGTTTTATTATTTGGATCGTATGTCTCGTATAAACTTTCGATTTTATTTTTCAGTTCGCGGTTGGTGATATGGCCTAAGTCTAATATGGGCTCATCACACTCAATGTTCATAATTTGAATCTCATCGCAACACGAGTTGTATTTTTCCATTATCATTATGCCATTCGTATCCATCTTGATGGTGGCATTCTTCAAAAACTCCTGACCAATAACGACAGGAATCTTCAAGGTGTGATTAGCTACTACGTGTATCTTCGTGTTTACAACAACGTCGTCAACTTCGATATCTACTTGGAAGCTACCCATAGTATTAACTTTATTTCCTCCAATACCCGTTAACGTTATGGTATCAGTTTGCAAATGTACAACTTCCAATATCAGAAAATCAGTATGTCTAATTAAATTGACATCACTTCCTGTATCAATTAATGCTGGAATTGTTTTACCTTGTATGGTTATATTCTTGATAGCATTGTTTTTCTCGTGTTCAATCAGCATGGTACTTTTGTAATTGTTTTCCTTTGATTTACTGGGACATTCAGTTGACTTGTGTCCAAATTCATTGCAACTGAAACATTTTGTTCCTTTGTCTTTAGATGGACAGTCCTTAGATACATGACCTTTCGTTCCACAACCAAAACAACGCACTTGTGATTTTTCTTCTTTCGCATTTAAAAACTTTGCGTTATTTTTTTGTTTATCTCTCATTGGTTGAAATTTTTCTTTTGTTCTTGGTTCATTGGAAATTCTCTTCGTGATCACGTCGTACAATTTGGTCTTCTCCTTGAACTCTTCAAAATTTTTCGCACCATATAAAATTATTTTATTACCCGGATCATCGGGAATACCATCGATTACATATTGTATGACGACTTCAGGCGTAATATGAGCTCGGCTGGCTATTCCGCGCATGACTAGTACGTATTCTTGAACACTTTCATCTTTTTTCTTCATTCGCGTCATTAAAGCTCTGTGCACATCAGCACTGTTTGTTTTCTCTTCGAATTCTATCATGAGTAATGTTTTTAATTTATCCCAAGACGTCAGGCCTCTTTCAGCTTGTACCAGCAGTTTTGCTAGACCAATTAGTGACTTCTTTGCAAATATCAGTTTTTGCAATTCGTTCCATCCAGTTATTTCAGCGATTTCCTCGAAATCTTCAATCCACTTACTTATTGGATAACCATCTTTTCCGGAAAATTGCCTAATTGAGTCCTCGATATCCCTGAATGAAAGTGAAAATGTTGCTGACTCTCTCTATTCTTTTTTAGTGCTACTTCGTTCGATGCGATAATCTTTTTTCGTATGCTGGGATCTTCTAACGTTGCTATCTTCTTTCGTGGTATTTACTTTGTTTCTTCTTATCTTCGTTTTCTTGTCTTCGACGTTGTATACTTCTCTTTCTTTGTCATTTTCATCACTTTTGGTATCGTCTTCGTTTTCTTCGCTCTCACTTTCTTCATCTTCTTCGTCTTCTTCGTTTTCGTTATCCTCTTCTTCTTCGTCTTCATCGTCTTCTGGTTTGATATTACAAAGATATGTCAAAATTCTTCGCCGGACTTCGTCTTCAGTTCCGTCGTATTTAATATCAAGCACGTGACACACTGACACTAAATCTGCGTATGTCAGTTTCGTTTTTATTTCTTCGAGTTTAGCCAAATAATCATTGGAACCCTCCTCATATGAAAATCCTTCAAAATTCTTAAGCGTCGTTCTGTTAAGTCGTCGTGTAGCATCTTCACATATAATTGTAAACAATAATTTTAGCTGCTTACTCTTGAATTGTGTTATATTGTGCTCGACATTACGAATATCTCCCAACTTTGGCATTTTAGTGCACGCCACTGGGCACGCCACTGGAATATCAAGTGAAGCGGATAACAAAGAAATTCTTTCTGCGTGAGTCACTTCGTTGCAGCTGCGACACAGTGATGCGAGCGCGTTGGAACTGGCGTCTCAGTACACATGTACTGGAGATAATCTTTTCTCGCTAATTGTTTCTTAATGTTTTGTACACTACCCGTCACAATGCTAATTGTTTACTCACTTCAATCCCGGACAGGCCCCCAATATTGTAGGAAATTTAGTTACAGGAGTGTAAATCGTGATTTACAAATAACTCTGTTTATTATTTACACTCGGAAAAAGCTAATATTTATTATTAAACTATATATAAATAATTTACACTGTTAAAATAAAGTATTGTGAATAAGTTACAGTATGAACAAAACAACTTCACTTCGCATCACGTCGCACGTCTTCCTCTGTACACTGCTGTTCTCTGACTGTCTGTTCCCCTCCTACTCGATCCGGCCACCGCCTTGCTGCGTCAACCAATTCAGTGGCGGCTCGTCCCACATATATATATGGGATGGCTAGCTCAGTGGTATGAAGTCGGCCTGTGGATCCTGAGGTCCCCGGTTCGATTCCCACAGGCGACAAATTTTCATAATTTGAAAAAGCGATCCCTGTGGCTCCTCCACCACTAACATGTTTGGGGGCCGTGATTTGACGACTGGTAACCGCACTTCACGCGCAAAATATATCACTTACCGAGATCTGCTTCAGCAGAGTGCCACACCCAGTAATGGGTAGAAGGGGTGATGATTTTTTATATATATATATAACAAGCGCAGGGCGCCGCTCCATCCCTTTCTTATCTTTTGTTTCATTTTCAGTTACTGCGTTGTGTGGTCTTTTCTTTCATATATAAGTGCAGACTATCGCTTTCATCTTTTCTTGTAGATTCATTGTTAGTTTCGTTATTAGATTCGTTGTTAGGAGTAAATGTGAGTGTAATTTAAGATTTTTTATGCATACGTTATGTACGTTGAAGAAAGAAAATGAATGGTAAGTGAAAAGGAATGATGTGATTGAAGGTTTGTTGTGTGATAATAATTTCGAGTGTAATAAATGAATGAGTTTATATGGAGTGATCTATGAATGTGGTTGAAGTGAGGGTGGTATGTTTGGATGAAAATGTTTGACGATGACTGGTTGTTTGATGGGTGTGATGAGTGAATGTTTTATGAGTAATTTTAGGGTTCGTGCTACCCCATTTGTTGGGATATAGCGTGAAGATTTGTATGTATGTATGTATAAATATATATATATATATATATATATATATATATATATATATATATATATATATATATATATATATATATATATATATATATATATATATGTATATATGTATATATATAGATTCCCACAGGCGACAAACAATTTCCATAATTTCAAAAGCTACCCCTGTGGCTCCTTCACCACTAACAACTTTGGGGGCCGTGATTTGACGACTGGTTACCGCACTTCACGCGCAAAATATATCACTTACCGAGATCTGCGGTAGAGCGTCACACGCAGTAATCAGTAGAAGGCGAACATTTATATGTATATATATATATATATATATATATATATATATATATATATATATATATATATATATATATATATACTTATATATATATATATATATATATATATATATATATATATATATATATATATATATATATATATATATATATATATATATATATATATATATATATAATATGTATATAATATAATATATATATATATATATATATATATATATATATAATAAAATAAATAAATAGATAAATATATCATCACGCCTTCTACCCATTACTGGGTGTGGCACTCTGCTGAAGCAGATCTCGGTAAGTGATATATTTTGCGCGTGAAGTGCGGTTACCAGTCGTCAAATCACGGCCCCCAAACATGTTAGTGGTGGAGGAGCCACAGGGATAGTTTTTCAAATTATGAAAATTTGTCGCCTGTGGGAATCGAACCATGGACCTCAGGATCCACAGGCCGACTTCATATATATATATATAAATTGCATATCGTGCAATTGCGTTTTTTTAAATTTCGTCTGTAAATTCTTCTAAAGCCGTTTCACATGACTTCAAACACGGCATGAGTCGGAATACCTTACGATTAGAAAAAATTACATTAGTAAAATTTAATTTTTCTTTTATTTCACATAAAATTTCTTTCAAAACTTTTTCATATGACATTAAACACGGCATGGTTCCAAATACTGTAAATTTAAAACAATTGGCGGTCGAAATATTTATTTTTTTACTTTGTCTGACATCAATCACGTGTTTTAATTCCAATTAGTAAATCGTAAAATTTCAATGAAACACGTGTTTTATATCCCAAAAGATTTTGCTAAACTATTAAAAATTCTTCAATCGTCATTTCTGACATAAACTGAAATTTGTTTCTAATTAAAAAAAAAACTATTGGAAATCACAGGAATATTAGTTCGGAAATTTTTTATTCGAGTTACCTTTTTCTTACCATGTGGAATGCTGCGGCCAATTTTGTTTTATTGTTTTTCTGTATATTATTACGGAGGTCGATATTTTATATAGTTTTACTATATACTTTTACAAACTATTTTTCAAATTGACGTTTTGTCTTAAAACTTTTATTTTAACATGAAATAAATTGAAAATTGTAAAAAATGTGTGAATTATCAATCAAATACATATTTTATTTCCGAAAAATTTGTCGCCTGTGGGAATCGAACCATGGACCTCAGGATCCACAGGTCGACTTCATACCACTGAGCTAGCCATCCCATATATATATATATATATATATATATATATATATATATATATATATATATATATATATATATATATATATATATATATATAGTGGCTTGAACACCCCCGTGGGGGTTGTGCCGCTTCTATTGAAGCTCTCTAAATCCACTTTTTGGGGTGGATTAGTCCCCTTTTACTTGTGTTTATATCCTCTGCGTTAATTCTCTCCATGTATTTCTGTGTTTTGTCTTTTCTTGCCAATTTTTTATTCCAGCTTTACTGATATCTTCTCTCACTTCATCAAACCATTTTGATCTCGGTCTTCCTCTTCTTCTTCTCCCGCCAGGTTCCCATTGTACCATTGACTTTATTATGTCTTTATCATTTTTTCTCCATATGTGTCCTAACCATCTTACTCGTTGTTGTTTTATCTTCCTTACTACGTCTTCTTCCAGTTCTTCTTCAATCTCATGGTTCATTCTTGTTCTTTGTTCATTTTCAGATATTTTTACTGGTCCTAGTATTGCTCTTATTATCTTTCTTTCTGTGATTCTCAGTTCTTCTTCGTCTTTCTTCGTCATCGTCATTGTTTCTGCCGCATACATAAACACTGGTCTTATTATTGTTTTATATATTTTTATTTTTGTTTTCTTTGTTAATTTTATGTTCGTTAGTAATTTTTTGTTTGCATGGTAAGATCTGTTTACTGACATTATTTTCTCTTTGATTTCTGTTTCTCTGTCGCATTTACTAGATAACGTTGTTCCTAAATATTTAAATTTTTCAACTGTCTCAAATGAGTGTTCCTCTATAAGTATGGTTTTACTTTCCCAGACTTTTCCAATTCTCATTATTTTTGTTTTGTTCTCGTTTATTCGTAATCCTATTTTTCTTCCTTCTGTTATTATTTCCTGTAGCATATCTGACAAGGTTTTTCGGTTTTTTGTTGCAAGTACTATGTCGTCGGCGAATGCTATTATTTGTCCTCCGCTTGATCTGAGTGTCCTTTTCTTTATTTTCCTCATAGTATACTCTAGTGCTAGATTAAAGAGTGTTGCTGATAGCGTGTCCCCTTGTCTTACTCCTTTGTTTATCTCGAAGTTGTGTGTTACACCTTTTTGAGTTTTAATATTCGCCGTTGTGTTATTCATCGTCATCATAATTAGTCTCCTTAATTTCGCGTTTACTCCAAATTCTGTTAGTGCTTCTATTAGTTTTTCTCTTCTGATTGAGTCGAATGCTTGTCTGAAATCTACGAACAACATTTCTATTTCTATTTTGTATTCATGTGCTTTTTCCATTATCTGCTTCACTGTATGTATGGCGTCTGTTGTTGATCTGCCTTTCGTAAACCCACATTGATGTTGCCCAATTATATGTGTTGTTTCCATTGCCAATCTTTTTTGCAGTATTGTCGTCATTATTTTATATGTAGTGCTAAGTAGAGTTATGCCTCTATAATTCTGACATAATTGTTGGTCCCCTTTCTTATGTATAGTTATTATTTGCCCGTTTCTCTAGTCTTCTGGCATTTTTTCTTTCTTCCATACTTCTTCAATAAGACTATATATCTGGTCGTGTAGTTTTTCTCCTCCGTATTTTATCAGTTCTATGTTTATTCTGTCTTCCCCTGGTGTTTTTCCATTTCTCAGTTTGCTTATTATTTGTAATACTTCTTCTTTCGTTGGCCCTGCCATTACTTCTTCTTCATATCCTTCGCTTGTTGTTTCGTATTCATTTATCTGGTTAGTTTCTGTTAAGAGTTCGTTGAAATAGTCCATCCAAACTTGTTTGAATTGTTCGTCATTTTCTGTTTTCTTACCGTTCTTATCTTTTATGTTATATATTTTTGCTTTATATGTCTTATTTTGTTTACTGATCTTCTGGTAAAATTGTTTGGAATTGGTGTTTGTGTTTTCCTTTTCGATTTCATTTATTTTCTCGTCAATCCAGTTTTTTTTCGCTTTTTTTATTGTGTTTTTGCAAGTTTTCTTAATCCTCTCATATTCCTCTTTATCACTTTTTTTATTAAATTTTATCCACTTCAACCTAGAGTTTACTTTCCTTGTTACTATCTCTTGACATTCATCATTAAACAACTCTTTTATTTTCCCTTTCTTCTCTTCTCCTATGCATTTTTTGGCTGCATTTTTTATGTAGTTCTTGATACTTGTCCATTTCGTCTCTATTTCTTCTTCTTCATTGTTTTTTTCTTTCAATTTCTTTCGCAAGTTGTTTTCCATATTCGATTTTATTGTTTGTACTATTAAGTTTTCTTATGTCCCATTTTATTTGTTTGTTTCTGTCCTTTATTGTTCTTCTTATTTTCTGCTTTATTGTAGCTGTTACCATATAGTGATCTGAGTCCGCACAGGCTCCTCTATATGTTCTGACATCTTTTAGTGTTGACTCTTTCCTTCTTATTATTAGTACATGGTCTATTTGAGATTGTGTTTCCTGATTTGGCGAAGTCCATGTAATTTTATGTAGTTTCGGATGTTCGTACTTTGTGCTGCTTATGCTCATATTGTACTTCGCTGCTGTTCTGCATATTCTTTGTCCGTTGTTGTTTGTGTTCTCGTGTATGGTATGTTTTTCGGCAACTGTCTGTATGTAGTCTTCCTTTCCTATTTGAGCATTTAAGTCACCTAGTATCATTATAATGTCTTCTTTTGGTATTTTATCCATTTCGTTTTCTAGGGCTATGTAAAAATTTTCCTTTTCCTCTGTTTTGGCATTTTCGGTTGGTGCGTATACGTTTAATAGTGATAAATTGAAAAGTTTTGCTTCTATTCTTATGTATACTATTCTTTCATTCACTGGTTCGAAGCTTATCACTTTATCTTTTAGATTACCTAGTACTATGAATGCCACTCCGTGTTGTCCTTGTTTTTCGTTGCCTGAATTTAGTATTGTGTATTCTTTTTTATCTATAGTCCCATTACCTTTCCATCGTGTCTCTTGTATTGCTGCTATATTTATTTTGTATCTTATCAATTCATTTACCATTTCTTGTAATTTTCCTGGTTGCAGCATTGTTCGGACGTTCCATGTACTAATTTTGAGTTCGCATTTCTTATTCTTATTTCTTCTATGTGCTATTGCTTTGTTATGAGTTAGTTGTTCATGGCCTTTTTTTGCTTTGTCGTTGTATATGTATCTTCCTTCCTGTTATCGTGCATCAGTTTTTTGGCTTTAGTTCTTCCTTTTCTTCATTCCATACCCACATTATTTCATTTATTTTTAACTTATTGTAGAAGATTTTAACTTGATTTCCTTTTGCTTTTTCTTGTTTTGCAATCTTTCTTACTTCTCTTTGTATTTTACGCTCTTTGAAAGTCATAAATTTATCTATATATATATATATATTCTGACCTTGCAATTTACTCTTCGCTGAAAAGATTTTGTATATATCTTGCTCATTCTTGACCTTTACTGTTATTAATTGTCTCGCTGTTGTTTGTGTATGTTTGTATGCCTCGGAAATATCTCTGTTATTTCCAGTTTCTTCATCATGAATTCATTCACCTCTTTTAATACGTCTTTTTCTATTGGTAGACCCGTTATCATAACTTTGAGTCTGTTCGCTTCTTTCTCTCTTATTTCTTCTTTATGCTCAATTCTTCTTAACCTTTCTTCTACCTCTATTCTCTCCATATCTCGTTTTGCTTCCTTACTTTTTATTTGTTCTATCTCTTCGTTTATATGTGTAATACTGTTTAGTAACGCCTTGTATGATTCGTCCATTTCCTTTCTGATTGTTTTGTTTCCTTCTCTTACCTCTGCTCTACCTTGTTCCACTTCCATTTTTATTTCTTTGAAGTTATTTGTTACTTGCGTTAACGCTGTGTTTATTCCTTTCAGTATTTCTTCCATCTTTTTGTTCTGTTCTGTGTTGTTTTCTTGAGGTGACTTACTTGGTGTTGTTTGTTCTGACACTACTTTACTATTTACAGGGGATTTTTGAGTTAATGTGCTTCTTTTAAAGATTTTACTTCTATCTTTGTCTTCTTCTTCCTCTTCTCTTTTCCTAGTTATGCTGTTGCTTCTGTTTCTGTTATACATTCAGTTATTGCGTATATGACCTGTTGTTCTTTTTTTAAAAAAAAAAACACTTTGTTTATTCCATCCGTTTATCATCAGCTCGTAATCAAGTTACTTTAATATTAATACCATTACTATTCTTAATTTAATGTTCCCGTTTAAAAGTTATTAGTTCTTAACCAGTCTGTGACCCACTGCGCACTATTGTTGTTCTGGTTGTCTAGTCGTATCACTAACTCTTTCTTTCTCCGATTGATGTTAGGCGGGTTCTTCGATTTGGTTCGTGCTTTGGCTTTTGGTTTCTGCCTTTCCTCACTAGGTGGCAGATATGGCACCTTTTTTGTCGTATCTAAGTTCTTAAATATCTATAAAAAGGATATTTTTGATTGCTTGAACCTTCACCTCGCTTACACTCTCTTGTTCTTTGCCAGTTTATCTTTGGTTTCTACTACCTTTCTTATTTATCTTTATTTTATACTTTGGTAATAATTACTAATTTCGCTCACTTCTGACACTTCTGACCTTACAGTCTTAATATCAGATGAAATATATATATATATATATATATATATATATATATATATATATATATATATATATATATATTTTACGATCGTCAAGTATTTTAAACATAAAGTATTCCGAATTACATCGTATTTTATATCATATGAAAGGACTTTAGAAGAACTTTCAGATGAAATAAAATATATATATATATATATATATATATATATATATATATATATATATATATATATATATATATATATATATATGATAAGAAAGATGGAAAATAGAAAAAAAACCTTTCAAAATATATAAGGATACAAAAAATGTCGATATTTTTAATAATAAGAAAAAAACAATTAAAAATGATAATCATTGAGAAGCTTTCAATATATTCCGACAATTAACAAAAAACAATTATAATAGCTTTGGATAATTTTGATAAATCTTTTCATCAAAAGTTTTTTTTTTTCTTTAAAATTTTGTTAAAAAAATTTGAAATTACAACTTTGTCCTTTTAATTTTTCTGAAAAATGTATATGAATTTACAGAAAGTAATTGCATTAATAAATAAAAAAGTTCACGATGAAATGAGATCTATCTGGACTGAAGAAAACTTTTGATATTTTACTCTATTTGTCGAAGATTAGTATCTAAATGAAGAATCATCAAAATAATTAAAAAAATGTAATTGAAAATCAATGAATTTAAAGTTTCCTAATAAAAATTTGTTATTTTATATTTAGATTTAATACATACTTTCATCGTCTAGTTCCATCATTTCATCACAATCTTCATTCAAGTTTTGGGAACTTTCATCGAAAAAACCACGTCGATCGGGCGATCTTTGTGCTTTCAGAAATTCCTTCTGCTCCTTACTAATATTCTTTAGTGCGTATTTATGAGCAATGTCTAATATCCCGTTCAGCTTAACTTTAAAAGCATTTTCATTTTTAATCTGAGTAGGAGATTTTTTGCGTTGGGCACTACGTTGTAATTTTTTCCATTTTTGAACATTCCCAAAAGCTTGTTGACAGAATTTTGAGTAGCACAAACCGGGATTTGGGCTTTGTTCCATTGTTCTTCAACTTTATTTACTGTCAGGAGAACACTTTTTTTAATGTCACACTTTAAAACTTTGTGATGATAAAAAACAACGCCAAAGCGTCCTTAAAATTTGGAAGTTTGCGCCCAACAATACTGTCTCTCGGAACTCCAATTAAATAAACTTCCTTATCCATTATATGTAACAAATAAATAAATAATGTATCGAATGTCGTTGAAAAAATAGTTCACAATAACACAAAACACGCAATAAAGAACAAGTATAAACTAAAGTTAACGCTTAACACAAGCAAAATATGACACAGAACCAATCTTATAAAAAAGAATCCTGAAATTATAATAACAATATATTTATAAGAATATCTAATTCCTCGAATAACAACAGCATTGTAGCATATTAAATATAGGTAGAGGGGGGCGAGCTTAAAAGGACTTTTAATTTATATGGATAGTAGAGTCATATTAAAGACATAATATATATATATATATATATATATATATATATATATATATATATATATATATATATATATGAAATGTTTTTATTTGCATTTAATTGGTCGTCTTGACCTTGAAATGATTTCCTAGAATCAAATAATATAAATCGGCATTATTTGTTAAAAAAAAAATACTTTTTCAGTTATTGATTTAGGTTGAAAATCTGTTTATTAATTTTTTTTTAGTTTTTTGCAAATAACTTACGACCTCTAAAAAATATCGAAAACTTTTTGCAAGATAAGTTATAGAAAATGAAATGTTCTACAAAAAATGTCCTATGAAATTTTCTCATAAAGTTGATGGTTACGTCTGAAAATTAGAAAAATATAAAAATTTCATATCAATCCAACTCTATCGTTAAATAACTTTTGAAAAAATAAATATATCAAAAAATCCTAAGAGACCTTTTTTGTAGAGCGTTAAATTTTCTACAAGATGAGTTACAAAATTCCAAAGTCCAAGAGAACGTTGTACACATGTTATTTAAATGGAAAATTGAAATTTACGATGCGGCACCTCTTAATATTAATATTAAGAGCTCTAACTTTTACAGGATTTTTTTTTACCATTTACCATATATATATACATACATACATACATACATACATATATATCTTCACGCTATATCCCAACAAATGGGGTAGCACGAACCCTAAAATCACTCATAAAACATTCACTCAACACACCCATCAAACAACCAGTCATCGTCAAACATTTTCATCCAAACATACCACCCTCACTTCAACCACATTCATAGATCACTCCATATAAACTCATTCATTTATTACACTCGAAATTATTATCACACAACAAACCTTCAATCACATCATTCCTTTTCACTTACCATTCATTTTCTTTCTTCAACGTACATAACGTATGCATAAAAAATCTTAAATTACACTCACGTTTACTCCTAACAACGAATCTAATAACGAAACTAACAACGAATCTACAAGAAAAGATGAAAGCGATAGTCTGCACTTATATATGAAAGAAAAGACAACACAACGCAGTAACTGAAAAAGAAACAAAAAAATAAGAAAGAGAGGTAGCGTTGCCCTGCGCTTGTTTTTGAATGTGAATTTCACACAATTGCAGTTAAACACTACGTAATAACTGAAAACGAATTAAAATATAAGAAAGGAAGGGAGTGTCGCTCTACGCTTGTATTTGGAAGTGAATTCCACACAATTGCAGTTAAACACTCAATGTAAGGTCAGAAAAGAATAAAAAAGATAAGAAACGAAGGGAATGTCGTCCCTGCACTTGTTTTTGAAAGTGAATTTCACACAATTGCAGGTAAACACTCTAATGAAATAACTAAACAACGAAACTAAAATCTAAAACCCTGCGCTTTTCTGAAATCATCAGATTCATTCCGCAATTAATCTTCGCCAAACGTTCCTATCCTGACACACCACATTGCTTCATCCACATTCATAATTCCTTTCATACAAGCACGTTTGTTCCTCGTACTCGGAAACTTTCGTTCACGCAACAATCCTTCTATCATATTCATCCATTTATTCATAGGTCGCCCACGCAATCTTTCACCCTCAATTTCACCAACATATACCTGTTTCACTAATCGCTCATTCGACATACGTTCAACATGCCCAAACCATCTCAACTGACTTATACCTACTTTTCTAACTACATTCTTCTCAATTTCATACTCATCATACACCAATGTATTCCGGACACGATCTCTTCTAGTATAACCACACACACCCCGCAAATATCTCATTTCCACAGAAGTTATACGACGTTCATGTTTCTTCATCCACACCCAACATTCACTACCATACATCAATGTAGGCACTAAAACACCATTATACACACTCAATCGGGCATCTCTGGATACATTCACATTTCGAGCAAAGGTTCCCAGAGCACCCAATACCTTGCATCGCGCAGATACTCTTCTTTCAATCTCACAATCAATACGTCCATCCCTTGAAAACATACTACCCAAATATAAAAACTCATTCACTTGACCCAATCTCACACCATTCACCGAAACATTACAATAAGTCATCGAATCGCTCTTTTCAAACACTAACACTTTACATTTATCGACATTTAATAATAAATTTAAATCTTTTCCTACTTCATTTATATTTAGAATCATTCGTCTCAATTGCTCTTCAGATTCACCCATAACAACCACATCATCCGCATACGCTAACGCAGGCACAACACTACCACCAATATGTACACCATCCATCCCATTCAACGCCGTTCGTAACAATACATCCATGTACAAATTAAAGAGCCACGGAGACATCCCACAACCTTGTTTCACGCCAATATCTATACAAAACCAATCACTCAATCTACCATTAATTCTCACCGCAGCCTCACTACCTTCATACAGCGCACGAATTGCCCCCAATAAATTACCATTTATACCGTACTGTAGAAGTACATTCCATAATGTCTCGCGATGAACACTATCATATGCTTTTTTAAGATCGAGAAAGCCACAGAACACCTTCTTGTTCTTAGCAAGTGACTTTTCAACAATCATACGAATAGAAAACAATTGATCCACACATCCTCTCTCAGGCAAAAAACCACCTTGCATATCGCTTAACTTGGAGATTGTTAAGGTTCGTACCTTATGAATAAGAATCTTCCCGTACAACTTCCCTACCACACTCAGCAAACTTATCGCACGAAAATTAGTACATTCACTCGAACTACCTTTACCTTTAAATAAAGGACAAATGATAGCACATTTCCAATCATCAGGAGCCACACACCGTTTTAAACAAAATCTAAACAAATAAACTAACCCGTCAAATAACCTCTCGCCTCCATACTTCAACATCTCATTCGATATACCATCCAAACCAGGAGTCTTACCATTCTTCAGACGCATCAATGCGAAACTAACATCACTCTCATCTATATCCCATTCATCACGACTAACATTTTCACTATAACCATTCGGTCTATTAATGCTACCATATACAGTCCTAAAGTACTCACACCATCTATTAGTAACATCTGATTCATTCCACAATAACTCACCATCCGCACTCTTAACCGCTTTCACTGCCCTGACATTACCACCTCTCAATCTCTTCACTCCCAACCAAAACATTCTTTTATTCATACTAAAATCATTAGTTAATCTTTCACTCATCAAATCATCAAAACGCGCCTTGCTTTCTCTCACTACTCTCTTAACACATTTATTTATTCTTTTGTATTCCAGCAAGCATTCATCACGTGAACTTCCAGGCACATCTTTCACATTTAGAAATCGCAAATATGCTCTCTTTTTCACCTCAATCGCCTCTTTAACTTCTTTATTCCACCATGCATTCTTTGGACAAGAACCTAATCTACATTCACCACAAACTTCTTTTGCATATTTAAGAACTGTATCTTTAAATTTGAACCAAACATCATTTATATAGTAACACTTTATAAAGCAAAATAAAACACAAAAAAAAACAAAATAAAATATTTGCTTAGCTGCCTCCTAGGTGGCAATTCCCTCGTGGAACATCCCTGTCGTAATGGTAGTGGGCCTAACCAGCGACGAAGAAACTAGCTCGAGACGACATCTACATATAAGAATAAGAGAAAAGAGAAATAAACATTAATATATATATATATATATATATATATATATATATATATATATATAAAATACAAGTTTTAGGGAATAAAATTCTGCATCTAATACAATAAACAAAATTAATTTTGCATGCTTTGTAACGGCACAAATTTGATCTGAAAATAACGAAAATAGCCTGAAAACTATTGATAGCCATGGAACAAAAACAAAATTAAACAAATGTTTGTCGTTTTAATAAATAACATAATAAATAAAGAAATTATTTTGACAGATTATAAGTCAAACATATGTTTAATTTTGTTTAAATTCCTTGACTATCGATAGTTTTGAGGCATTTTTTGTCATTTTCAGATCTAATTTATGCCGTTACAAAGCATGCAAAGTTTATTTTGTTTATTCTTTTTAGTTTAGTTTTCTTGTCAATTAAAAGTTAAGCCGGTAACGTGACATCCTAATTTTAATGTTTATTTCTCTTTTCTCTTATTCTTATATGTAGATGTCGTCTCGAGCTAGTTTCTTCGTCGCCGGTTAGGCCCACTACCATTACGACAGGGATGTTCCACGAGGAAATTGCCACCTAGGACGCAGCTAAGCAAATATTTTATTTTGTTTTTTTTTGTGTTTTATTTTGCTTTATAAAGTGTTACTATATATATATATATATATATATATATATATATATATATATATATATATATATATATATATATATATATATAAATGATGTTTGGTTCAAATTTAAAGATTGTAATGTTTCGGTGAATGGTGTGAGATTGGGTCAAGTGAATGAGTTTTTATATGTGGGTAGTATGTTTTCAAGGGATGGACGTATTGATTGTGAGATTGAAAGAAGAGTATCTGCGGGATGCAAGGTATTGGGTGCTCTGGTAACCTTTGCTCGAAATGTGAATGTATCCAGAGATGCCCGATTGAGTGTGTATAATGGTGTTTTAGTGCCTACATTGATGTATGGTAGTGAATGTTGGGTGTGGATGAAGAAACATGAACGTCGTATAACTACTGTGGAAATGAGGTATTTGCGGGGTGTGTGTGGTTATACTAGAAGAGATCGTGTC
Source organism: Pterostichus madidus (assembly GCA_911728475.2). Taxonomy (NCBI): domain Eukaryota; kingdom Metazoa; phylum Arthropoda; class Insecta; order Coleoptera; family Carabidae; genus Pterostichus; species Pterostichus madidus. The sequence continues at coordinate 17,330,747 of OU452318.1, forward strand.
CGGAATACATTGGTGTATGATGAGTATGAAATTGAGAAGAATGTAGTTAGAAAAGTAGGTATAAGTCAGTTGAGATGGTTTGGGCATGTTGAACGTATGTCGAATGAGCGATTATTGAAACAGGTATATGTTGGTGAAATTGAGGGTGAAAGATTACGTGGGCGACCTATGAATAAATGGATGAATATGATAGAAGGATTGTTGCGTGAACGAAAGTTTCCGAGTACGAGGAACAAACGTGCTTGTATGAAAGGAATTATGAATGTGGATGAAGCAATGTGGTGTGTCAGGATAGGAACGTTTGGCGAAGATTAATTGCGGAATGAATCTGATGATTTCAGAAAAGCGCAGGGTTTTAGATTTTAGTTTCGTTGTTTAGTTATTTCATTAGAGTGTTTACCTGCAATTGTGTGAAATTCACTTTCAAAAACAAGCGCAGGGACGACATTCCCTTCGTTTCTTATCTTTTTTATTCTTTTCTGATCTTACATTGAGTGTTTAACTGCAATTGTGTGGAATTCACTTCCAAATACAAGCGTAGAGCGACACTCCCTTCCTTTCTTATATTTTAATTCGTTTTCAGTTATTACCTAGTGTTTAACTGCAATTGCGTGAAATTCACATTCAAAAACAAGCGCAGGGCAACGCTACCTCCCTTTCTTATTTTTTTGTTTCTTTTTCAGTTACTGCGTTGTGTTGTCTTTCCTTTCATATATAAGTGCAGACTATCGCTTTTATCTTTTCTTGTAGATTCGTTGTTAGTTTCGTTATTAGATTCGTTGTTAGGAGTAAACGTGAGTGTAATTTAAGATTTTTTATGCATACGTTATGTACGTTGAAGAAAGAAAATGAATGGTAAGTGAAAAGGAATGATGTGATTGAAGGTTTGTTGTGTGATAATAATTTCGAGTGTAATAAATGAATGAGTTTATATGGAGTGATCTATGAATGTGGTTGAAGTGAGGGTGGTATGTTTGGATGAAAATGTTTGACGATGACTGGTTGTTTGATGGGTGTGTTGAGTGAATGTTTTATGAGTGATTTTAGGGTTCGTGCTACCCCATTTGTTGGGATATAGCGTGAAGATATATATGTATGTATGTATGTATGTATATATATATGGTAAATGGTAAAAAAAAATCCTGTAAAAGTTAGAGCTCTTAATATTAATATTAAGAGGTGCCGCATCGTAAATTTCAATTTTCCATTTAAATAACATGTGAACAACGTTCTCTTGGACTTTGGAATTTTGTAACTCATCTTGTAGAAAATTTAACGCTCTACAAAAAAGGTCTCTTAGGATTTTTTGATATATTTATTTTTTCAAAAGTTATTTAACGATAGAGTTGGATTGATATGAAATTTTTATATTTTTCTAATTTTCAGACGTAACCATCAACTTTATGAGAAAATTTCATAGGACATTTTTTGTAGAACATTTCATTTTCTATAACTTATCTTGCAAAAAGTTTTCGATATTTTTTAGAGGTCGTAAGTTATTTGCAAAAAACTAAAAAAAAATTAATAAACAGATTTTCAACCTAAATCAATAACTGAAAAAGTATTTGTTTTTTTTAACAAATAATGCCGATTTATATTATTTGATTCTAGGAAATCATTTCAAGGTCAAGACGACCAATTAAATGCAAATAAAAACATTTCATATATATATATATATATATATATATATATATATATATATATATATATATATATATATATATATTATGTCTTTAATATGACTCTACTATCCATATAAATTAAAAGGCCTTTTAAGCTCGCCCCCCTCTACCTATATTTAATATGCTACAATGCTGTTGTTATTCGAGTAATTAGATATTCTTATAAATATATTGTTATTATAATTTCAGGATTCTTTTTTATAAGATTGGTTCTGTGTCATATTTTGCTTGTGTTAAGCGTTAACTTTAGTTTATACTTGTTCTTTATTGCGTGTTTTGTGTTATTGTGAACTATTTTTTCAACGACATTCGATACATTATTTATTTATTTGTTACGTATAATGGATAAGGAAGTTTATTTAATTGGAGTTCCGAGAGACAGTATTGTTGGGCGCAAACTTCCAAATTTTAAGGACGCTTTGGCGTTGTTTTTTATCATCACAAAGTTTTAAAGTGTGATATTAAAAAAAATGTTCTCCTGACAGTAAATAAAGTTGAAGAACAATGGAACAAAGCCCAAATCCCGGTTTGTGCTACTCAAAATTCTGTCAACAAGCTTTTGGGAATGTTCAAAAATGGAAAAAATTACAACGTAGTGCCCAACGCAAAAAATCTCCTACTCAGATTAAAAATGAAAATGCTTTTAAAGTTAATCTGAAAGGGATATTAGACATTGCTCATAAATACGCACTAAAGCATATTAGTAAGGAGCAGAAGGAATTTCTGAAAGCACAAAGATCGCCCGATCGACGTGGTTTTTTCGATGAAAGTTCCCAAAACTTGAATGAAGATTGTGATGAAATGATGGAACTAGACGATGAAAGTATGTATTAAATCTAAATATAAAATAACAAATTTTTATTAGGAAACTTTAAATTCATTGATTTTCAATTACATTTTTTTAATTATTTTGATGATTCTTCATTTAGATACTAATCTTCGACAGATAGAGTAAAATATCAAAAGTTTTCTTCAGTCCAGATAGATCTCATTTCATCGTGAACTTTTTTATTTATTAATGCAATTACTTTCTGTAAATTCATATACATTTTTCAGAAAAATTAAAAGGGCAAAGTGTAATTTCAAATTTTTTTAACAAATTTTTAAAGAAAAAAAAAAACTTTTGATGAAAAGATTTATCAAAATTATCCAAAACTATTATAATTTTTTTTGTTAATTGTCGGAATATATTGAAAGCTTCTCAATGATTATCATTTTTAATTGTTTTTTTCTTATTATTAAAAATATCGACATTTTTTGTATCCTTATATATTTTGAAAGGTTTTTTTTCTATTTTCCATCTTTCTTATCATTTGAAAGAAAAAAATTAATTTGAACTTATTTCACATATCGATGTTTTGAAAATTTTTGAGAATTTATGTTGAACCCTAGAATTAAAAATAAAACTATATCATCAATAAAATAAAATTCGCTATGTTACGATAAATTTCAGATCCTGACGTGCTTTCAGACACTTGCATCATTACACCATGTCAAGGTTTACCGTTATCGCAATCAACGATAAGTTAGACGTTAACTATTTCTGATTTTGAAGCTGAACTTTTGTTGTCAGTAGAAACTCCGAAAATTAATATTATGACACCCGAACTTGTCGCTGCGTTAGATCGCGCAAATATAAGTAGCAGAAATGCTACTTATATTTTAGCTGCGGCTTTGAAGGGTGCTGGAGTTGATCTTCAAAATGTTAATTTAAGCTACAGCACTATTCATCGAAAGCGAATACTTTTAAGAGAGGATATTGCAAAAGAATTAAAAGAAAATTTGAAATTAAATGGTAACTACGTTGTTCATTGGGATGGTAAAATCCTCAGTGGCCTTGTTCCAAGAAATTGGTTTTCTTTGTCAATGTGAAAAAAAAAAATTTCTATAAAAATTGAGAAGTTTTCTACTGGAAATTTGAACTTCCGAAAGAAGAAATTGTTCATTTTTTCCCAAAAAATTTTTTACATTAAGAAGGCTTTGTTTTATAAAAGAATTACTCTGAAAAAAATAGTAATTTTTTCACATATGAAATAAAATCAATGGAAATTTTCAAAAAAAATTAATTTCTCAAAACAAAATTGTCCTCTTTTCTCAAAGTAATTTTTTCACATTGTACTAAATGAGACATTGCCATCTTCCATTTTTATTGTGATATCTGTAAGAGTAATCAACATCCTCACAAATCATCAAAGTAGTCATATCTACACAGAAAGAAAAATTTCTTGGTTAAAGAACCAAAATCTCTTGGTTCAAGAAAATATTTTGAAGAGCTTAAATTAGCTTGAGTAAAGTAGGAATTTTTTTAGCCAAAAAAATGTTTTAGTCCCAAGAAAATTTTTTCCTTGCTCCAAAACAACTTGAGTCTTTAAACAGATTTTTTTGGCTTTTTCTCTGTGTACTAAAAAATGAGAAATGAGAAAGATATTTCTTTTGTTTAATTAATTTTTCATTCTAATTTCAGTATATGATTTAATTTTTTGTAGGTGTCTATCACGGTGCTGATGTCGAATTAGAGAGAGCTTTAGGCCGTGAATTAATTTGGTTACCATGTCGTCACCATATATTTGAAATCATTCTAAAGAGTGTTTTCGAGGTATATTGGCCAACTCAATCGGGCCCAAATGTGCAATTCTTTAATAGATTTAAAGTTTCTTAGGATGCAATTAACAAACTGAACTACAAGAGTGGTACAGAAGATGCTATGGTTGCTAACGTTTTGATAAATCAAACTAGTGATTTATTAGTTTTCATAGAAGATTACATGCAAGTACGGTTAAGCTCATTCAATACTTCTCTGAAGACAGTTCAACTGACAACTTTTCAACCGAACGACAGCAACAGGAAGATTCTGCTTGTTTTTCATGCGGTTGAACTGTAGTTCAGTTGAACTGTCGCCGGTTGAAATATCGTGATTGAATAGTCGCGGTTGAAAAGTCTTAAAAAGATTAAGAAGAATTAATTTTGAATTTCTATGAATTCTTTTAATCATTCAAATTCTTTTAAATACTATCTTTTATGAGCATTCGGAAGGTGAAAAATCATTTTCAATAATTTTGTTGTTTTAGGAAACTTATGGAACTAACGATGTTTTACTCTTTTCATCCGTTTATTTTATTAGTAATCCGTTTGAAAATTATTGAAAATTTTTCTTGTGATTTCTTCAATGAATTTATAAGCTTTAATCAATTTATGGTATAAAATTTAACCTTTTTTTTCAGAAATATCACCCAAGAAGTGATTATAGAGAATTTTTGGAACTCTCATTAATATTTTTGGGAGTTACCTCAAACGAAAAGTTTTCTTTCAAGCGCCCAGGAGCTATGAGTCACGATCGTCGGATGGCAAAGGCAATTTATTGTCTGAAAATATTTATTTTTAGAGACGAGTTAAAACTCAGTGCTCGTGGAAAAAATAACCTTCGAGAAGTATGCTTATTCATTATTACAAATTATATTAAAGCATGGTTTTCTTCACCTTCTGCTATTCTTGCTCCAAGTCATGATCTTACTTTTTTCCAAAAATTCATTCGATACGAAGCCGTTAATTCTAAAATATCAAAAGCTGCTACTGAAAAAATGATTAATCATCTGTGGTACTTGAGTGAAAAGCCAGCCATAATTTCTTTGTTTGATGGTGAAGTAGAAAATGAAGTGGAAAAAAAATTATTGTCGGAAAGGTAAGAAAGTTAAGGCAAGGAAATTTGAAGTTGAAAAAAATAATTTGAATGCAGTCTTAGACAAAGATTTGAGTGACTTTGTATCGATAGATTCTCTATCTATTTTCAAAGATTTTGATTTGCCTTACGACTTCGTTGAGAAAGATGTAAATTCTTGGGCTAGTGATGAAAGTTTTAGAGAATGTGTGCGATTTTTTACAAAATTAACAGTCGTGAATGATTTGGCGGAGCGTGGTGTATCGTTAATTGAACAATACAATAAGTATTTCATAAAAGTGAAGAGCAATTACAATACTTATTGCTAGTTATAAGCATGGGCGTCCGCAGGGGGAGGCAAGGGGGAACGCCCCCCTGGATATTAACTAGAGTGGTGACTACGACTCTCGAACATAGGACTTTTACATGTAAAACAAAAATTTTGTAATTTCCTGCTTCCCTAAATATTTTAAGCAGAAACGCTTGAAATAAAAGTTTTAGGGCATAAAATTCTGCATCTGAACCAATAAACAAAATTAATTTTGCATTCTATGGAACGATACAAATTAGATTTAAAAATGGCGAAAATTGCCTCAAAACTATTGATAGGCATGAAACTGAAACAAAAATTAAACAAATGTTTGACGTTTTATTTGTCAAAATAAATGAAATAATAAATGAAGAATTTATTTTGACAGTTTTGACAAATTGAACGTCAAACATTTGTTTAATTTTGTTTCAATTTCATAGCTATCGATAGTTTTGAGACAATTTTAGTAATTTTCAGATCTAATTTGTGCCGATACAAAGCATGCAAAATTTATATATATATATATATATATATATATATATATATATATATATATATATATATATATATATATATATATATATATATATATATATATATTAAATAAAAATTAAATTATAAGTTTAAAGATAATAAATTCAAGCTGAAACTGAATTTCCAGCAGTATTCTTATGACCAGCTAGCGACATATTTCCTATCGTAACGATTGAGTAATCTAAGTTTATTAAGTATACGCAGACACAAAATATTAGAAAATAAAAACTGTAAAACTGCTAAATCGGAATTTATTGAAGAAATGGTGTCAATTTATGGAAGAGTTATTAGAAAATTGTCCTTCCTCTTCAATTCAACCCAGACGATGAAGACTAGTAATTTATTTCACAAATTTAAATATTTTTATCTATTTGTTATGTGTGTCTATTGTTTATATTTATGTTATGTAAAAAAAAATATATTTCAGAAATTTATATATATCTGAAAGTTTTTTGCGACACCTCTTAATATTAATATTAAGAGCTCTAACTTTTACAAGATTTTTTTTAGCATTTCCAACAACATTTTCGATATAATTAAGAAAAAAAAATTATCGATTTTTTTTAAAACAGTCTAATATGTGTATATATATATATATATATATATATAAAATTTGGAGTGAATCTGTAAATATTTTCAAATTTCATCCGCCATCTTGGATCCGCCATATTGGATTTATCAAATCTGATTTCGGATTCGTGATCTGCTCACTTAAAAACACCAGCATACAAAATTTGGTGGAATTCGGTGGATTATTTAAAATTTAACATCGTTTCCAAAATTTTGGCCGCCATTTTGGATTCGCCATGTTGGACTTTTTTTAATCAACAGCAAAAGTTTTTGAGGGGCGTTCTTCCGCTACAATTTAAGTATAACAACTACCCAATCGGTTGAGAATTTTTTTCTACTCGATTTTTTTTTGGTTTCCGGCTGTCATTTTGAGCCGCCATTTTAAAATTTCAAAAAGCGCCACACGGCATTCGAAAGCAGACTTAAAAAGGAAATATTTAAGCCCAAATTCATTAAGATCGGTTAAGACCACATCTGGCCGCAGAGGTATTCCGGTTGAGAATAACGTAAAAATTAATATTTCTTGATAAAACACAAGGACTACTCTATTGCTGCCTAAATTAAACTTTAAACTCGAAAATAATAAAATTTCTAACTTTTCAATAAACTTATTGTCTTTAAAACTTGATAAAATTATAGTAAACTAAATGATACGACCCAAGACATCGATATTTACATCCCCAGTATTTGGACGATACTCCTCTACATCGCAGCCGTGATTATCATAACCTACATTAAATTGCGAAGGCTACGATTCCAAACAACCAACCGGAAGTCACCGAAGAAAACAGAAGACATCGAAGTACAACTTCCAGGGAATGCCTCGTTCTAAGAGTGGAGGAGTTATAGTGCCACATGATAATGACATAAACATTATCATATTGCATTCCCACATTATTTGCTGACTATTAAATGTCACGTAGTATAGCTTTCCTTAGATAGAATTGTTAAGATATAGTTAGTCTAGATTCAGAACTCATATTGTAATGACATAAATAATTGTTTGTAGTAATAAATAATCATTTTAAAAAGTGAGTTGTTGTTAATTGAAAGTTAACTAATGCAGTCCTGGTACGATATATATACCTTACTTATCAAAATAGTATATAAAGACCGTTTGACACGATACATTATTTTGTACAAAATTATGTACATTTTTCTAGAATTTTGAACAAAAATGTGTACCGTAGCATACAGTTTTATATATATATATATATATATATATATATATAACTTAACTTTCTCGAAACACCAATTTAGTTTCTAAAAACTATTTATTTTGACTTTTACTAAGTTATAACATTTACATGTGTTTCTACTTCTAAGTCATATATATAATTAGCATCATTACATTTCAAATATCTAATATTTTTTAAGTAGATATATTTTTAAATAATATATTTTACAAATAAAAATCATATGAACAGCTCAATAATACAATACAATTCACAATAAATCATTTCACACAAAATAAATTGTCCAACTATCATAAATATAATTTGTTAGCAGCTGCTCTAAACTCAAACGTCAGAATATCACCGGTGATATAAATATAACACCACCTTTCTAGGAGGTGATATGTCTTCACCAAGTATGACGTCACATGGCCATGTTCGGCGATTATCCGCTAGATGGCAGACAGAAATATATCACCCAGTGACGCGTATCACCGGTGATATAAGCAGTGTGGTTCCTAAGTGCACTATTGTACTAGATTTAGTACAATGAATAAAGTTTTAGTACATCAGTACCCCTTTCTAAAATCTAGCACTATTTTGTTATTTATATTTATACAAGAAAAAATATTTGAAAAAAAAACATAATTTTCTTACTGAGATTTATTTGAATTTTTTGTTGTAATGATTGGTAGCAATGGTGGAGTGTATAGTTGAGTAATGTTGGCAATGTTGACATGGATTTGACTGACATTTACATCTCCCCGCCGTTGTAAGTCGCCGTATGTTTGTGTCGTGTATGAGAATTGAGATAGTAAATATAATAAAAAAATAATAATTTGTATCACCTATTCAATGTTTTGTATACCAATAAAAGTCATGTTCAGTAACATTTAATTCATATATTATGTTTCGCCGCCATTTTCTGAATTTAGTACAATTGTGTCTATTTTAGCACAAATTTCCCCCAGAAGTTAGAACAATTTATTTTGTCCTTGGAACAACACTGGATATAAGTTATAGAATAGGAATCCAGGAAACGATCCAGGGTAGCTCTTGTCGAACCAGGGTCAGCTCAGTGAAGAAGGGTGGGGGTGAAGCAGCAAAAAAATACAATATAAAACCAGGGCGCCAGTCGGTCTGGACCGAGAATGGTTTTACGTTACCTGGCCGACAAAATAAGGAGCTACGACCTACGTAAAGGTACGAGGGAATGATCTTGAAATAAAAAGTTGTTCGTAAATGACACGGGGGATTATATTAAAGAAAATAAAAATGAATACAAAAAAAGTAATAATGAGGTTAAATTTACAACAAAAAAAAAAGGAATTTAAAATAACAAAAATGAAGCTAAGTTACAACAAAGAATTTAAGTTAAAAGTGAAATTAAAGTACAAAAAAAATCAACTAAAGCAAGGGAATCTAATCAAGTGAATAATTGACGGTTAAACGTAAAGTCAAAGAAAAATTAAAGCGCAAAAACAATGGGTCGTTGTGAATTCCTGATAATGCTCAGGACTGCGCTCGTGGTCAAAATACCTAGTGAATAAAACAAGTATGAAGTCGGAGCCGCGGTGGTACCAGCGGTACTTGTTCTCGTGAACTAGCGTAGTGAAAATTAACGCAGACCTAGGCCTATCCGGCGCACGAACTACAGACTGCTAATAAATTACCTACTGTCCTACGGTATAAAAAAATCACTAAAACCCGCTTGACCAGATTTTACAGTAACAAAAACTAAATCACGAGAGAGAATCCAAATTAATCCCCGTGTTATTATATATATATATATATATATATATATATATATATATATATATATATATATATATATATATATATATGGGATGGCTAGCACAGTGGTATGAAGTCGGCCTGTGGATCCTGAGGTCCCTGGTTCAATTCCCACAGGCGACAAATTTTCATAATTTGAAAAAGCTATCCCTGTGGCTCCTCCACCACTAACATGTTTGGGGGCCGTGATTTGACGACTGGTAACCGCACTTCACGCGAAAAATATATCACTTACCGAAATCTGTAGCAGAGTGCCACACCCAGTAATGGGTAGAAGGCGTGATGATATATTTATTTATTTTATTTATATATATATATACAGTGTGTTCATCCAAAACCCGAACATAGGCATATAACATGTGATATCAGAAAATACTTCAAATAAAAGTTATAGAGAATAAAATGACGAATTTTTTTATACAAAACACATTTCATTTGTGTATTTCATCAAAGCGCAAAACTTAATTAAATATTTGTAATATTCGTAAAAATAAAGCTATCCCGAAAAACTTTAAACAATTTTCTACTGTCAAAAATTTTGACAGTAGAAATATTCCAAGAGCAGACTTCAACCCACTGCCACTACACAAAAATAAACTTAATAGAAAACCACGTTGAAGTCATTCCAGAACTCAACAAATACCTGGCCATCTTCCCCAAGGCAGAAAAAGACGTAATCAAATGTCAAGACGAAACTAGCATCAAGCCGTTAGTAGGAATATACTTAATAAATAATGAGGATAACTGTAAAATTTATTTCAAAAATAAAAAATTAGTATTTTCAAGTAAACTCCAAGGACGACCATTATTATTACCTAAATTAAATTTTAAAATCCAACCTCATCATATTACAAATTTCTCAATTAACCTAAATCTATTAAAACTTAATGCTATTTCCTTTAACCCAATAAAAGAAGAATCCATCAATTTTCACATTCCCAGTATCTGGTCCGTATTACTATACATCATCATTGCGATGACCATAGGCTATTTTGCTATAAAATGGCTAAGAAGACGAAGAGCCAAAAGATCCACTTCAAGGAAGACACCATCCGAAATCCAGACGGAAGACATTGAACTTCAACTCCCAGGGGGAGCTCAATTCTAGGAAGGGAGGAGTTACAGTGCTCCACTCATCACCAAACTGCTGATACAGACATTTCCCCCGAACGTGACATTATGATATGTAGAGTTCTTTTAGTATGTAGCAATGACATGTAACCTTAGTTCAGATTCAGACTTAGAAGTAGAAACACATGTAAATGTTATAACTTAGTAAAAGTCAAAATAAATAGTTTTTAGAAACTAAATTGGTGTTTCGAGAAAGTTAAGTTATATATATATATATATAACTGTATGCTACGGTATTCTAGAAAAATGTACATAATTTTGTACAAAATAATGTATTGTGTCAATCGGTCTTTATATACTATTTTGATAAGTAAGGTATATAATATCGTACCAGGACTGCACCAGTTAACTTTTAATTAACAACGACTCACTTTTTAAAATGATTATTTATTACTACAAACAATTATTTATGTCATTACAATATGAGTTCTGAATCTAGACTAACTATATCTTAACAATTCTATCCAAGGAAAGCTATACTACGTGACATTTAATAGTCAGCAAATAATGTGGGAATGCAATATGATAATGTTTATGTCATTATAATGTGGCACTATAACTCCTCCACTCTTAGAACGAGGTATTCCCTAGAAGTTGAACTTCGATGTCTTCTGTTTTCTTCGGTGACTTCCGGTTGGTTGTTTGGAATCGTAGCCTTCGCAATTTGATGTAGGTTATGATAATCACGGCTGCGATGTAGAGGAGTATCGTCCAAATACTGGGGATGTAAATATCGATGTCTTGGGTCGTATTATTTAGTTTACTATAATTTTATCAAGTTTTAAAGACAATAAGTTTATTGAAAAGTTAGAAATTTTATTATTTTCGAGTTTAAAGTTTAATTTAGGCAGCAATAGAGGTAGTCCTTGTGTTTTATCAAGAAATATAAATTTTTTATTTTTAAATATTATTTCACAATTGTTACCACCTATTATTAAGTAGATGCCGGCTAATGATTTAATGCTTGTCCCTTCGGGACAAATTGTAGAGATTTTTTTCTTCTTTAGGAAGGGTGGCTAAATATTGGTTTATCTCAGGCAGTAGTTCGAAATTATTTTCTTGTATGTCTAGCTTGGTGTAATGACACTGGCTTGTGTGTTGTTTATCTAATATTTCTTCTTCGAATGCTGGGTTGATGTGGCCATGGAATTTGTTGGGGTACTGATATATTCTACTCTGAATACACATGTCGCTTAGAGGAATGATATCTTTATTTGTTTTTAACACATACTTTGAATCTGGTATAATAGTAACAAATTCTGATCCGTATTTAGTTGAGGTAGATTTTAAATGATAAAGATTGAAATTTGTTTCATAATTAATAGGAATAGATATGAAATAGATTATTTGTGAGGATTCAATTTTACAATTAACTTTTAACAATTCCTCATATTCTAAAATATTTTCTAAATTAGGTTCAAATGGTAACTGTGTTTTATAATGATCTGATATTTTTTGAATTTCTAATAATAATTTATCTGATTGAATTATACTTGGATGCAGAGTTCTAAGTTTACAAAACCTTACTGAATTTTCTATATCTTATATGTTCAGAATAGAATTGTAGAGTATGATTAATTGATCGAAAATACCTTTTGTGTATTGAAAGTCTTCAACAAGCAATTTATTTATAATTTCGAAAAATTGCATCATCTTTTTTTTAACAGATTTTCGTTATGTTGTATATCTTTCAGAGTGCTATTAAAGTTTTCTATAACTTGATTATTTACAGAATATGATAATTTTAATTGGTTTTCTAATTTGTGTGGATTTTGTTCCAAGTGTGTTAAAATTTTACTATATCGTTTGCCGTCTTCGGCATCTAAATTCCCAGAGATAAATTTAAAAACGCTTCCTAAGCCATATATGAGACCTCTTTTATTTCTTTTTGTTAAGGCGGTTGAAAGAAAGTCAATGTTCAATATTTTGTTATTAATGCTGTTTCTAGTAAAATCTATGATTTTTACATAATTTCGGGATTCGTTAACGTAATGAGAATTATTTGAAATAATAATTTGGAGATTTGTATACTGTTCATTTAAATTATTATACTGCTGGAAGAGCGGCTCCAAGTTGTAGTAATAGACGACGGTATGGGTTGTTTTCTCGAGTTTTGTCGGGCCTAATTTAATAGGAAGTATTCCCAAGTTTTTGGTTATATTTTGGATGATTGATCCGTTGCTGATCGCGACCAGCCTGGAAGAATTTTGAATTTATAAGTTTTTTTCCTAGAACGCTTAACATTAGTTAAGTGGATTTTATTACCGTGTGTTAGTTTTAGTTTCGCAGTTTTTAAATTTTTATCTATTATTCTTAATGATTCGGGTTTATATTTGTTTTTTTGTTACGTAAATTTTGTTAGGATTATCCGGTAATTCTTCTCTAGTTTCATTAAACTTTCCGATGATTTTTTTATTTATTTTGGTAAATTTTATCTTTAATTGACTCATACAACAATTTGGTTTTGTTTTTATGGTTTTCAATGTAGTTATTTATTAATTCATTCTCAATGTCTACCTTAAAGGGAGATTTTGTATCAAGATTTCCAGATATACCTAATTTCAGAAGGTTTTAATTTTGTCACGGAATGTATTGTATTGTTATATGCTAGAAGAGCATAATTTACTTTTATTATAATTGGTTCCTTTTTATAAATTTCCTGATTGTTGAACAATCTAACATGCTCAATGTGAGTGGAATTGAACCGTTCAATTATTCCATTAGATTCGGAATGTTGAGAACTGATAAAATGTATTTTAATTTTATGTAGAGCTAGCAATTCTGTGATAATTGAATTTTTGAATTCCAGGCCATTATCAGATATTATCTGGTCGGGAATTCCGTGATGAGTGAAATATTGTACTAATTTATTAGCAATTTCGATACCTTGACTATTAGCAATTTCGATACCTTGACTTGAATTTAGTTTATATGCTTGTGCATATTTTGAGAATGGGTCGATTATAGTGAGGAATTTGAGATTTTCTAAAGTGATACTTTCAACATGTAATATTTCGTAAGATTTAGATGTAGTTGGTGTGATATTTAATTTTAATTTAAGTGGTTTTCTATCATATTTATTTACTTGACATATTTCATATAAATTAATAAAGGTTTGAACTGATTCACGTAATTTAGGCCAATAATAGTTTATTTTAATACGTGCTTCGGTGTCGTCGGTACCGCGATATTTGTCTTACCTTCGTGACTGTTACGAATAATTTCTATTATTTCGTCTTCGTCTATTACATCAGTGAGAAATTGTGTACATTTTACTAAATTTATTTCTGAATTTTTAAAATAATTTTACAGAATTAAACTAAATTTTTCATATAAATCGCATTCGAAATAAACGTGATACTTTCCTTTAGGGGCTATGTAATCTTTAATGAAATTAAATATTTCATTGTCAGGATCATGTTACGAGATTTCTATCATAAGGCCTTGTTTTGTACTTTGATGTAGTTTTAAAATTATAGGTGATTTAGGACTATGTTCTACTTCTTTTATTATTATTTGTTTTTCCCATAATGAACCGGACATTCTATTACTGGAATACCTACTATGGGATTTTCTTTATTCGAATGAATTGTGCTATCACTGTCACTTGACGCTGATGTTAATTTTGTCACCTATTTGTACAATTAAAGACTGGTTGTCTGTTGGTTCGAAATTTTTAATATCAAATTCTTTGTTAAACTGCTTCATATATTTTATAAAGGGTATTGCATTATCAGAGTTGAATTTTTGCAGATCTGACGGTTTAAACACTGTGAAAAGAATGTCGGTGATATAAAATATGTACTGAAGCATAATTTTTACTTCTGTCCATCTGATTTTGTCTTTTCCAAAACTGATTTCTGGTTTAGATAGATTTTTAATCTCATTTTTGATGCAATAGTTATTTTTATAACAAGTGCCGAAAAAGGCTCGTTACTTGCAAGTGCAGAATTTAACGCACGAGGCTTGCCGAGTGCGGAAATCTGCACGAGCATATAACCTTTTTCGGCACGTGTTATAAATAACATTTTTCCTACAACTGTGCGATTTAGTAAATCACTAAAATATTATTAAAATTTATAAAATTTATAAAATTTATAAAATTTTAATGATATTGTATTACATGAGAACGATGTTTTACGGCGTTGCTATGGTTTGTTTGTTGATTGCTTGCACATTGTTCTACGTCAAAATAATTTCTTCAAAATCATCTTGATTGGAATAGTATAGTGAGTGATTCTTCTTTATCATTAACACCTCCAAAGATAATTGAAGCTCCGGATCATACTATGTTGGATCTATTTTCGACAATGACAATCAACCTGCTGCTGGTATTTCTGAAGCTTCCGAAATTGTTACCAATAATATTACTGGTAATAATATGAACAGGTACGGAAGAAATCAATGTTTCTTTAGACACAAAAGTTTCCACTTTACATTATGTCAATATAAGCAACTGTAACAACTGTATTAATAATATACACAAACAATAAATATTACGTATTTCACTTACTCTTTAAATAAAACCATTTATCGATATATTTTACTTTGTTCGGTTCTTTTTATTAATTGTCTACAGATTAGATATACTGCAAGTTAAGGTTACGTTTATAAACGTCAAAATATACTACTGCATATTTACTAGCGCTGGTTCACCGTATCTTCTTCTTCCACAAGCGTCTGTGGTCAAAATATGAATTCCGCGCTCGGCGCGAAATTTAAATCGCTGTCAAAACAATATTCTTTTGACAGTTACGTAATGAAGCACTTTCCGCACTAGTGTTTCTTTGCTTTCGGAAACGCACTTGGTCTGCATTCATCTACTTTACATACGTAACCAAGGCAATTATAGTTACATAATAACAAAGAAATTTTGTTCTTCTAAATGAAATATGTCCGAATATTTTTTTTAAGGTTAAATGATACCCAGCTTTAATTTGTTTCTAGCTCGAGGTGAGCGCTGTAGTCAGCTCCATGAATGAGTTTGAACTAAGTTGATATAGAAGGCAGCTGTGTATGTGGAATATAGCCACCTATTGGCAATCTTGACAACTGTCATTTTTCTTCCTCGGACATAAACCAGACAAATATAGTAGTGGGGGGAGACGCATTTTTAAGATTGGATGATGCGGGAAATTAAAAATTTAGCACGGTTAAGCCTCATGAGCCACGAAATATATTCTAACTAAATAAC
The DNA here is from genome assembly GCA_911728475.2 of Pterostichus madidus. Taxonomy (NCBI): domain Eukaryota; kingdom Metazoa; phylum Arthropoda; class Insecta; order Coleoptera; family Carabidae; genus Pterostichus; species Pterostichus madidus. The sequence goes on from OU452318.1 coordinate 17,346,792, forward strand.
AAATAACTTTTTTAAAGTTATTGCGTAAAATATTATTAATAAATACATAAAATGGTAAATTTTATTTAATATAATGGTTGTTCGTATCTCTGAAGTTAGAGGTTGTAGAAAAAAAGCTGTAGATAATGAAATAATAAATAACTTTTATGCAACAAAATATAAATATTATTTTATTTATAAAAACTGTTATTTGCAAAAATAATTATACTTTGTTTTTAATTATAAATATTGTTTATAATTTTAAGAATCTTGTTGTACATTTATTTTATCAATTTTTGATAGCGCATTGGTTGGCAGTTTGAAATTACTCGGTTCCACTAGTTTGAAAAGTAATGTTATTATGAAATAAATGTGTCACATAAAAATAGTATATTTTAATATATTTTATAAAATAAATAAACTTAAATTATTATAAATGATTTTAATTAATAATCTTAATATTATAAGATAGGTATATTTTATAATGGAATAATTATGGAATAAGACAAGTATAAAAATTTGGTGTGGTCACCACACGACTTTCTTATACACAGCATATTTAATATTTAAAATATATCTGTTTGACACATATAAAATATCAAATTTGTTTACGTATAATTTACATCATTGAGAGCAAGGAGCGAGTACACTTTGATGTTATGCAAGTTGCAAACATTTGTGTAGTTATTTTTATATTCAATTACTTACTTTTCATACATCAAAGTAAAGGTTAGTTTTTGACATATTAAGTGTTTTGTATACGTACTTGTGTATTTATATAAATAAAATGCTCGCGTCTGATAACTGTCATTAACATAAATGTAACCTGCATAGCATCAACTTGTACTTGCTCCTTGCCGAACACCCGCCTCACCCACCAGTTATTCTATCCCCTTCTACTTCGCAACAAACGCCGTTGTTATCGGTCTAGTTATGTTTTGTCTGAGTACAAACCTAAGGAAATTATAACATCGCGAATAAAGTACGCACGTAACTCAAAATTTTAGTAAATTTTGTAAATTTTTTACTTTTATTTAAATGTAATGATTTTACTATCATTTCATTAGTATTATATTTGCTCAGTTTGAATTAGGGCCAAATCGTATGTGAACTTCAAACAAAAATATTTTTAAAAAATCGGAAAACAATACCGTGGATTTTTGATATGTTAAAATATGCATCTTCCTCTATAAGTGGGTAAAATTTCAGCAAAATCTGGGATGGAGTATTTGAGAAATCGATTTTTGAAAAAAAGCGGGATTTTTACATTTTGCCACATAACTTGCGACAGGTACTGCGAAAATTGGTTTCGTTTACTGCCCTGGATAGCCTGAAATGTGCTCTTTCAGAATATCATTCATTTGTTTAAGTCGGATTCATTGTTGAATTTATATAGAATTTTTTTCCCAGGTGCTCTCTGCGGGTAGGCAAAAATAGCCAACTATGAATATTTAGAATATAAATTAATACCCGGTATAATGGGCCAAATAAAGTACTTCCTACTTAGTTTTAGATCAAAATGAATAAGTATACGCATTTATAGCCAAATCGGAGAGGGTCGACTTTTTTTGTCCGATATCACGTAGAATGACCCATATATATATATATATATATATATATATATATATATATATATATATATATATATATATATATATATATATTAATTTTCAAATATGTCTATGCTTGAAATTTATAAATAAAAGTTATATTAAATTCAAGTAATATGTTCGTAAGATAATATTTTCGTGTTTTGCCAGTATACAATCCATGTTAAATTGGAACAAATATGGCGGTCGTAACCGTATGTCATCGCTCTCATTGTAGGCACTCTAAATAAAACCGGCGGGAACCTAAAGTGATATACCGCCGGAACCGAAGCAGATCGCAAACGAACGCGATGGGAATAGCGGTGGCGGTGGAAGTGGCGGTGGCGGTAGCGATCAGATGGTACCTATATAAGACAATGCAAGTACGCACACAAACAGTGAAACAGAAAAAAATATTGAATTATTGTATTCCTATGATATTTTATGCACAACCGAGCCGAAATTAATGTTTTAGCCATAAAAAGCAGACCTAAACACTTGTTTATTGCCCTAGGGTCATAATAAAATAATTTTCTCTAAATACATGATAATTTTTGTTTCTTATAAATACTTGATTTTGCAAAATGTTTGACATATAAATGTACCTGTTTAATATTTTGAATATAAAAATAAATATTCTTTGTTGTGCAAAAAAATGTATGTACCAATGTAATGGTAAAATAAGCATTTCTGACTAATAACATGCTCACCACTGGTAGAAACTATATTCACTCTTGATACATAAATATCTATTATATGATTTAGCAAATCCGAATTGTGGAAAAAAAGATAGATTATAAGACAAAATCTCTAAATTTCTTCCGTTTTCCTTCTTCTTCGTCCAATGTATAATAGCATTTCTTCTTTTTCCATTTCCCGTCCAACGTCCATTGCACTGCAAATATTTTAGCGCAATACTACAGGCGTTCTCCTCAAACAAACCGCATCAGTGTGCGTCGATGAGTTCGCCACCTTAGCCGCCACCGCCCCGCCATCGCCACCGCGTTGGTTTGCGAACCGCTTGATGTTCTTCTATTTCGACCGACATCACTATAGTTTATCTTTTCGCCGCTATATCTACTCAGCGCCACTTCTATATCTACTCAGCGCCACTTGCTTACACAAACTATTTTACGGCATAAATATTTATTCCAGTTTTTACAGAACATTTAGAATAAAATGTATGTAATATTGACGCCGAGTCCTCTTATCTAACGTATTATTACCTAACATTAGTGGACTGATTATGTTCGAAATATAAAGAAAAGATTTGTTAATTATAAATGGACACCCCAATTTTGTTTTATTAAAATTTGTTTAGGCTTTTTATTGTATCATACCCTTTATTTCTGTATTTAACAAAACTAACTAATTTCAAGTTGTGCACGTTTGATACCTTGTCAACCAATGCAATTTGAGATGGTTACGGTTTGATGGGATAGATATAACTGAAACAATAACTTAATCATGATAGTTTAAAAATATATATTTAATTTAGTATTTTGTCCGATTTTATTTTAATTTATTACGTTCGTGACGTTTTCATTTATCAAAATTTATTTCTTGCTTACAAATGATATCACTCATTTTTATTTGGGAAATGTTTTAAGTTATAATTAATACGCTGCTGCGGAACTCTTGCCGTAACCCTTTACAATGTAGTTGTGTTTTGAGTTTAGATACGAGTATACTCGTATATATGTATATATATATATATATATATATATATATATATATATATATATATATATATATATATATATATATATATGAGGGTTGTTTATATAATGGCGCGCAAGGGATGCTCCGATTTTGCTAAAATTTTAGTACGTTGTTATGCTATATAAAGAACCACACCGGCCCAAATATCAGCTCCCTAGTCCGTCTTGGATCCGATATAAAGGCCATTAGTTTTTAAAATTTAGCAGTTGTTCGAAAATTCGCTGTACTCTTGAATTTTAACCTAATGACTTCCAGTTGGTCTTGTTCTCTTTGTTTTTCTGTTTGCTTTTAAATGAGATTAATTAAAATGACCTGCGATTAACCCCCTGCTCATGGAAAACTAAAAACCTATCCTCATTTTTTAATAAAAAAAGTCATGTCTTTAAACTGCTGCCAAATCTACAGTTTTCAAGATAACTAAGTTGCAAAGATACCATTTTCTTCCTTCGATTTCTAAATTTATTTTAACCGTGTCCTTTTCTTAAACTGCGTAAAAGTTACAGCTCTTGAAAAATACTCGTTTTTTTTAAAAAAAAACGCCAAATTTGATGCCCTGTATCTTTTTTCTCGGTGTATGTTTTTGCTTGAAATTTTCAAGGAAGTAAGCTGTATTGCAGTGTAACAAATTTCAGAATTTTTTTTTTTGGCATTTGCTTCTAGTCTAAGCTACAAAGCTTTGAATGCATCGAATTTTAAAAATTTTAAGCATAGAGAATTGTTTATATTTCTATGTATAGAATTATATTAAGTGTTTATATACGTAAATACTAGATCTGGGCATATAATTCTATAAAAAAAAAATATTTGAAAGAGGTAAATCATGGGGAGTGCCTTTTGATAGTCTTAGAGAAAACTTAAAAAAACCTGCGTTTGGGTGCAAAATCAACTAAGAATGTTATTTTGACATTTGTCAGTGGACATGCCGCATTTCCAATTATAAATTACTTAATTTTTTTTTTGAGTCGCTTTGTAATTTTTTACCTATATTGGAGGAATGAGTTGATGTTTTTATTATAATTACATATTTCAAATATATGTATTTAAAAAATAATAATCCACAACGAAGATGGTTTTAAAACGAAACGTCAAATTGACAAGTTTTATAAAGCATACATGTAAACTCAACTAAATTTTTCCTGGGTAATAATATATAGTAAAACCAAGCAAATTTGTTTCACGGTAATGTACATTTAAAGAGAAACAAACGGACAACTGGAAATAGAATCAATGTTGGCACTCCTGAATTGTTTTAGTAAAAGTGCATGCATCAAAACCTATCGTGTTTGGTATCAAATGAAAAGTCTTTTGAAGGGCTTTCATGTAAAATTGGATTCTTTATCGGCAATTGTTTTAGTGAAAGTGCTTAAAAACCTATCATGTTTGGTATCAAATAAAAGTTCTTTTGATGGGCCTGCGTGAAGAATTACAATTTTTTAAACGTTAATTGTTTTAGAGACAGTGCTACAAAATCTATCGTGTTCGATATCAAATGAAAGGTTTTCTGAAGGATTCGCGTACAAAATTTAATACTATTCGATTGGTTATTGTTTTAGTGAAAGGGCATCAAGACCTATCGTGTTTTGTATCAAATGAAAGGTATTCTGAAGGGCTCGCGTATAAAATTTATTACTTTTAGATCGTCAATTGTTTAGTGAATGTGCGTAAAAACCTATCGTATTTAGTATCAATTGAAAATGCTTTTAAAGGGGCTCGCATGCAGAATTAAATTTTTCTCGATCGGAAATAGTTTTAATGAAAGTGCTTAAAAATCTGTCATATTTGGTATCAAATGAATTGTCGTTTGAAGAGCTCGCATACAAAATTTAATATTTTACGTATGGCAATTGTTTAGTAAAAGTATTTCTAAATCTATCGTGTTTGGTATTAAATGAAAGGTCTTTTGAAGGACTCGCGTACAAAATTTAATACATTTCGAGCGTTAATTGTTTTAGCGAAATTGCTTCTAAACCTATCGTGCTGGTATCAAATGAAAGGTCTTTTGAAGGGCTCTCGTACAGAATTTAATACTTATCTAGCGTCAAATGTTTTAGTAAAATTGCTTCAAAACATATCATGTTTGGTATCACATGAAAGGTCGTTTGAAGGGCTCGCATGAAATATTTATTTTTTTCAATCGGCAATTGTTTTAGTGAAAGTACATCAAAACCAATCGTGTTTGGTACGCATGAAATTTTTTGATAGAATTATTTCAATTTCTACACAAGTTAGAGAAATTTTGGAAATTTATTTAGGTATTAGATGATTGAGAAAACATATTTTGAACAGTTTTCAATTGATTTCATGTTTATATAAAATTCTTAACACAAAACCACAATTTGACAAATAGTTTTTGAAAGCATATAATGAAACAAGGCAAAATTTGAACGAGGTACAGTTAAACCAAAAAGAAAAATTGACAGCAGCATTTCTACAATGGAAAATAAGGTTACCCGAATAAAAATTTCAGAATTAATATATCAGCGAATTTCAACAGTTTGAAAAAAAAATAGATAAAAATTTCAATCAAATTATTGTACAAATATAATATTTTATTTTATTTATTTTATTTTTGTTACTCTGTACAATAGGAATTAAATCTCAATTAGAGTACAGGGTCCGAACTCACCGAGGCGCAGAGTGGTTGTACTTATAATTTCTAGCTTGAGTGGAACTGTCAGAAATGAAGTCCGAAGGGTTTTTAATAGTTTATCAAAATGTTTTCGGAAATAAAACACGTATTGGATAGACATTTTACGACTGACAATTGTTTTAAACTTGAAGTATTCCGAACTATGCTGTGTTTGATGTCATATGACAGGGCTTTAGAAGAACTTTCAATTGAATTAAAAAAAAGTTAGTTTAGCAAAATGTTTTCAGAAATAACACACGTATTTGATTGAAATTTCACGGCCGTCAATTGTTTTAAGCCCAAAGTGTTCCGAATCATATCGTGTTTGATATCACATACAAGGGTTTCAGAAGAACTTTCAGATGAATTTAAAAAAATTAAATTTTACGACCGTCAATTATTTTAAATTTAAGCATGCCGTGTTTGATGAAAAGATGAAAGATTTTGAAAGAACTTTTAAATAAAATAAAAAAAATAATAATTTTACAACCGTTAATTGTTTCAAATTAAAAGTAATCCATTTTATGTCGTCTTTGGTGTCATATAAAAGCGCTTTAGAGGATATTTCAGATGAAATAAAAAAAAAGTTGAAATTTTACGATACGTAAATGTTTCAAATTTAAAGTATTCCGAATAATAAGGTATTTGGCGTCATATGACAGGGCTTTAGATTTTTTTTTATATGAAATAAAAAAATTTGAATTTATGCGATAGGCAACTGTTAAGAAATTAATAAATTCAAGTTTAGAGATAATTTTAATTGATTTCATGTACATGTAAAATATAAATGTGGAACTATCAGGAATGACGTCCGAAGAATTTTTAATAGTTTAGTAAATTCTTTTCGGAAATACGTATTTGATTGAAAATGTACGACTGTTAATTATTTCGAACTTAAATTATTCTAAATTATGCCGTGTTTGGTATCATATGAAAGGGCATTAGAAAAGTTTCAAACTAAATAAAAAGAAAGTTAAAATTTTGCTATAGGCAACTGTTTCAAACTTAAAGTATTCCGAATCATACCGTGTTTCATATCCTATGAAAGATCTTTAGAAGAGCTGGCATGCAGAACATTTATTTTTTCAATTGGCAATTGTTTTAATTTAATTTACTCCAAGGTATATAGAAAACATAGAAAAATTTCTCCTCGGTAATGACATACAGTAAAACGAAAAACAAATTAACCGTAGCATTTTACAATGTAAAAAAAAGTAATTCGAATAAAAAATGCAGCAATATCCAACAGTTTTTCAAAAATGTTAGTGATATATTTCAATTGATTTACTTAACTTAAATTTTACGTTCGCCAATAGTTTCGACCAAATAAGAATTCTGAATCATATTCTATTTTAATATCATTATTTAGAAGAGGTGTGGTGCAGAATATTTTTTTTTTCGATCGACAATTATTTTAATGAAATTGTATCGAAACTTATCGTATGTAATATCAAATAACTGGTCTTTTGAAGGGCACATGTGCAGAATTGTATTTTTTTTGTCATCAATTGTTTGGTGATAGAGCTTTAAATTTTATTGTGTTTGGTATCAATTAAAAGGTCTTTAGATGGACAGACATACAGATGTGAAAAGTTTTATAAATAAATAAATATGTCATCACGCCTTTTTACACATTACTGGGTGTGGCACTCTGTCGAAACAGATCTCGGTAAGTGATATATTTATGCGCTAAATTGTGGTTACCAGTCGTCAAATCACGGCCCCCAAAGATGTTGGTGGTGGGAGAGCCACAGGGATAATTTTAAATTGGTGAAAATGTCTTGTCGGCTGTGGGAATCGAACCAAGGTTTTTTGGATCCACTGGCCTACTTGATTCCACTGTGGTAGTGAAAAGTGGTAAATCGGAAATAATTCAATTGATATTGTGTCAATTATCGTACAGAAGTGAATCTTACTTCAGTGTCCGAGGAGCCTAACGTGAAGGCCTGAAAACTGAAACCAGTGCACAAATTTACCCAAGAATTTATTCCAATGCGGAAGTGTGTCTTGTGATTTTCGTCATTAGAGTACTGTGATATTAAACTTGTCAGCCGATTATCCTATTTTTAATTTACATTTTAATTTATAAATCTCATTTTAATATTGCATTTATTTGATCATATTTAAAGAGTTAACAACTTATTTCCATGTTTTTTATTAATTTATTTCATAATATTTTCATTTTAAATACCGCAATCTAATGACTATTAAGAATCTTGTCCAAAGGTTAAAATAGTAGAAGTGTAGTTAGTTGGAATGTGTACAAAAATAAAAGTAAAACTCCTGAAAAATTCGTTTGCGTTTCTTTAAATTAATTAATATCCTCAGTATTTCGCAATTACAGAAAAAAAAGTGTTACAAATATCAAAATTTTTACAAGATAATTAAAATAATCATACGTTCCATAACGATTCAAAACAGAACATGTTATGAACGAAAATAGGTATTTTTATGTAGCTGAAACAAATTTATTAATATATTTACAACACTTTTCTCTGGTTTTGTTGTCTGCGCTAGCGTTTCATTTACATTAATTTTGCTAGTGACCTTTCAATTCCATTATCTCACTGTCATTTTACGTATTCACGACAAAATAATCTCTTTCCTACGCACGCAAGGTATTGGGTGCTCTGGGAACCCACTGATCTCTATTTATTACTGGATTGCGTATACCGTGTTAGAAGCGTGTGACGAGTAGAAAGGCGCCATATTGGAAAAAGTGTAGTCTCTCGGCCTACTTTCAGCGGGAAGTTCAAAATAGTCGTAGTTGAAAATGGTACAAAAGCGTTATAAAAAAGCGAAAATAAATGTTTTTGGAAAACATTGCAGTAAATTAATAGTGAAATTAATTTGATGAAAATGAAAAATACATAAATAAATATATAAAATTTGTATTTGTAATTACTGATGTCTCCAAACTATTTGACGAGTCAAGTGATGTCTCAACTTTTCACCGGTCAAACGATCAGAGGCTACTTTAGTTGAAGCAAAAAACCGTACTTTTAAGTACGTTGCGCATATCACTTTTGTCAAATAAAATACGTGGTTCGTCTCTTCCGGCGAGTTATCGAATAAATGTTCATTCAACGTAGGGAAAAGGGTGCATGGAGGTTGCAGGAGCTCATTCAAAACTTTCGAACACAGTAACCCTGTAAAACCTGACTCTGATGGAATCAAACCGTTATTCACATTTAGCGCATTCCGTAAAAATTGTTCGGTTGTCTTGCATACGATAAAAACAGATTCACTCGAAAAAATCAACCCTCCTTTTGATTTAACTTCAATAAGGTCATTGAAGTACAAGTTAGATAAATATTTACTTTGAATATTTAACCCTAAAACTAATCTAACCTGTGTCATGTACATTGCTTGTTCGTTATATACAAATGAAACAATTAATCGGTATAAAACGCACAATTCACTTACTTGTGGAAGCTGAGTCTGTCAGATCCTTTCTTCTTACCGCAGAAAACACATTTAACAACCATTTTTTCGTCGTCACTGTATTTGAATTGCGAGCGACTCCCGCCACTACCGACGCTGTCTCGCGTGCCGAGAGACTACACTTTTCGCAATATGGCGACGTTCAATTAGTCACACTGCGGCCTACCCCACACGCAATCCAGTAATAAATAGAGATCAGTGTGGGAACCTTTGCTCGAAATGTGAATGTATCCAGAGATGCTCGATTGAGTGTGTATAATGGTGTTTTAGTGCCTACATTGATGTATGGTAGTGAATATTGGGTGTAGATGAAGAAACATGAACGTCGTATAACTACTGTGGAAATGAGGTATTTGCGGGGTGTGTGTGGTTATACTAGAAGAGATTGTGTCCGGAATACATTGGTGTATGATGAGTGTGAAATTGAGAAGAATGTAGTTAGAAAAGTAGGTATAAGTCAGTTGAGATGGTTTGGGCATGTTGAACGTATGTCGAATGAGAGATTAGTGAAATAAGTATATGTTGATGAAATTGAGGGTGAAAGATTGCGTGGGCGACCTATGAATAAATGGATGAATATGATAGAAGGATTGTTGCGTGAACGAAAGTTTCCGAGTATGAGGAACAAACGTGCTTGTATGAAAGGAATTATGAATGTGGATGAAGCAAAAGTGGTGTTTCAGGATAGGAACGTTTGGCGAAGATTAATTGCGGAATGAATCTGATGATTTCAGAAAAGCGCAGGGTTTTAGATTTTAGTTTCGTTGTTTAGTAATTTCATTAGAGTGTTTACATATAATTGTGTGAAATTCACTTTCAAAAACAAGCGCAGGGACGACACTCCCTTCGTTTCTTATCTTTTTTATTCTTTTCTGATCTTACATTGAGTGTTTAACTGCAATTGTGTGGAATTCACTTCCAAAAACAAGCGTAGAGCGACACTCCCTTCCTTTCTTATCTTTTAATTCGTTTTCAGTTATTACGTAGTGTTTAACTGCAATTGTGTGAAATTCACTTTCAAAAACAAGCGCAGGGCGACGCTCCCTCCCTTTCTTATCTTTTTGTTTCATTTTCAGTTACTGCATTGTGTGGTCTTTTCTTTCATATATAAGTGCAGACTATCGCTTTCATCTTTTCTAATCTTGTAGATTCGTTGTTAGTTTCGTTATTAGATTCGTTGTTAGGAGTAAACGTGAGTAATTTGAGATTTTTATGCATACGTTATGTACGTTGAAGAAAGAAAATGAATGGTAAGTGAAAAGGAATGATGTGATTGAAGGTTTGTTGTGTGGTAATAATTTCGAGTGTAATAAATGAATGAGTTTATATGGAGTGATCTATGAAGGTGGTTGAAGTGAGGGTGGTATGTTTGGATCAAGATGTTTGACGATGACTGGTTGTTTGATGAGTGTGATGAGTGAATGTTTTATGAGTGATTTTAGGGTTCGTGCTACCCCATTTGTTCGGATATAGCGTGACGATATGTATGTATGTATGTATAAGTGTTGAAAGGATATTTTAATAGTTTACGCTAAATGTATTTGTTTAATTTGTAGATATTTTTCACTTTTTCAATTAATATCAAAGGTTTTTGTAGTTTCCATTGTCGCACTGGCATTTTTTGTATTTAAGACAAACAAAACTATAAATTCATTCTATTAACAATTGAGTGCAGAAACTAGTCACTCACCGCACGAAAATGTGTGCGGAAATTAAATACTTTCCATACTGTCGTAGGCAAAATAAATTGTCTGTATTTCAAAAATATTATTTCATAGCAATTTTTGCAAATTTACCTTGGTACCAAAAAAAGATTCTTTTATGTTTTGACATTTCTCAATGATAATCTTTAATTTTTTGGAACATTTTTATTTCGATATATTCGATATTGCATTTATTTTATGAACAGTGAAAAATTATTACTAGACTAGTGGAAAATTTTTAAATAGCTTTCAATTCATTGCTTCACTTTTAAACAAATTCGTGATTCTATTGGTTGTCACATATACGTTGTAAATTTTTTACTTATAATATAACTAGTAAATTGACTATTGCCGATAATTTTTTATCTCAGGAGTGCTTTTGTTATGGAAATATGCATGACTCGAAGAAGACTGCAGATTTACTAAGAGCAAAAAAAAGCTCGTGTGAACAGTGACAACATTTTTTTTGGGAATATTCAATGCACGGTAAGAATATTGCCTCACGAAAACGATAAAAAAATACTAAATTAATATTTTGACACGTTTATAATAATACATTCATTTCATTGTTATGTATCAGACAACATAGTTGGGTAACACTGTCAATTTTTGTATAGAAAATTATCGCGATAATTGCACTAGTGCAAATTATCACTTATTAATTCACTCACTTGTCATGACAATGCGGTTAAATAATGAAACACTATAGGTTTTTTAAAATTGTGGAACAATATTCAGTTATTATATCACAAGAGCTTCGAGAATTTTAGAAAATACTGCTGACTGATGAGACATATTGCCATATAAACACTCCCGATACCATAGGTCGAGAGGTGTTTTACAGCAATACATCGAATCAGGAGGCAAAAGTAATTTAAATTTTTTCGATCCTCAAGTGGTATACGTATTGACTTTCACGAATTGAACAAATTAAACAACAATAATTATCATCACGATTCGTACATTTTGACATATAAAATAAACAAATCAGATAAAACATACAGACATTGTTACGGTCAATATAGGCTTAGTACACACAATAATGTGCAACCGCTGATGTGTATGCACTTTATTGGCTAATTCAATATGGCGTTGAATAATTACCATAATACTACTGTGACTGAATTATTCAGCAAAATACTGTGAGTTCGTTGGATGATATCAATTCCGCAAACTTTATTTTTATCATTTTTTGTAATTTTTACAAAATGTTCTAAAATTTATGTTAATTAATTTAACAAAGTCATTTTAGAAAATCCTGGCTGCTTCATTGTGTTGTATTATGAAATAATATTAGAGTTATGAAGAAAATCGCTAACTTAATTAATATACTAATTTTTGTTGCTTGTTTTTCGAAGGCATTACGTCACAGAAGAAAAACACGTTTTGCGAACGAAATTTATAACCCATTAGCGCTCACATAATAAGCAGGCAATAGGTTTGTTTAAATTTACTATATTTGCAACCATTATAATAATTTAACAATATCTATTTATATATATATATATATATATATATATATATATATATATATATATATATATATATATATATATATATATATATATATCTATATATATAAAAATTAATGTTTGTTTGTCTGTTTGTTTGTTTGTCCCTTATGCGTTCCTATATCATTCATCCGATTGCGATGAAACTTTGCTAAGTTGTTGTGTGCACCCCCGAGAAGGTTTCTGACTTCGCACAAGTCCAATCCGCCATCTTGAAACAAAATGGCCGCTAGCTATCTTGAAAAGTACTACACTGATTCGATTCAAATTTGGTATAGACATAGACGGGAATCAACTTTAACATATAGGCATAATAAAGATTCAATCCGCCATCTTGAAACAAAATGGCCGCTAGCTATCTTGAAAAGTACTGCATTGATTCGATTAAAATTTGGTATAGACATAGACGGGAACCAATCTTAACATGCAGGTATAATAAAGCTTCAGTCCGCCATTTTGAAACAAAATGGCCGCTAGCTATCCTGAAAAGTACTGCACTGATTCGATTCAAATTTGGTATAGACATAGACGGGAACCAATATTAACATATAGGTATAATAAAGCTTCAGTCCGCCATCTTGAAATAAAATGGCCGCTAGCTATCTTAAAAAGTGCTGCACTGATTCGATTCAAATTTGGTACAGATATAGACGGGAACCAATCTTAACATACAGGTATAATAAAGCTTCAGTCCGTCATCTTGAAACAAAATGGCCGCTAGCTATCCTGAAAAGTACTGCACTGATTCGATAAAAATTTGGTATAGGTACAGACGAGAACCAATCTGAAGAAATAGGTATAATAAAGCTTCATTCCGCCATCTTGAAACAAAATTGCCGCTAGCTATCTTGAAAAGTACTGCACTAATTCGATTCAAATTTGGTATAGTCAATTACGGGAACCAATCTTAATATATAGGTATAATAAAGCTTCATTCCGTCACCTTGAAACAAAATGGCCGCTAGCTATCTTGAAAAGTACTGCACTGATTCGATTCAAATTTGGTATAAGCATAGACGGGAGCCATTCTTAACATATAGGTATAATAAAGCTTCAGTCTGCAATCTTGAAACAAAATGGCCGCTAGCTATCTTGAAAAGTACTGCACTGATTCGATTCAAATTTGGTACAGACATAGACGGGAACCAATCTTAACATGCAGGTATAATAAAGCTTCAGTCCGCCATTTTGAAACAAAATGGTCGCTAGCTATCTTGAAAAGTACTGCACTGATTCGATTCAAATTTGGTATAGGTACAGACGAGAACCAATCTTAACATATAGGTATAATAAAGCTTCAGTCCGCCATCTTGAAACAAATTGGCCGCTAGCTATCCTAAAAAGTACTGCATTGATTCGATTCAAATTTTGTATAGACATAGACGGGAACCAATCTTAACATATAGGTATATTAAAGCTTATTCCGCCATCTTGAAACAAAATGGCTGCTAGCTATCCTGAAAAGTACTGCACTGAATAAATTCAAATTTCGTATAGGCATAAACGAGAATAAATCTTAACATACATGTATAATAAAACTTCAGTTTGCCATTTTAAAACAAAATGGCTGCTAGCTATCTTGAAAAGAACTGCACTGATTCAATTGAAATTTGGTATACGCATAGATGGGAACCAATTTTAACATATAGGTATAATAAATCTCGAGTCCGCCGTCTTGAAACAAAATGGCCGATAGCTATCCTGAAAAGTACTGCACTGATTTGATTCAAATTTGTTATAGACATAGACGGGAACCAATCTTAACATATAGGTATAATAAAGCTTCTGTCCTATGCCATTCGAATTCAGACGTTTGCAGTTTCTGGTACGACTCGCATTTGCAATGACCATCAACAAAGCACAGGGAGAATCGCTACAATTGTGTGGACTAAAATTGGAAAATCCATGCTTCTCACATGGACAGCTGTACACAAACACTTTCTTTGAGTTGCAATGCAACACATGTCGGGTACACGTATTAAATTGTAGACCACGCGAACGAAGTCGCGGGTAATAGCTAGTATATATATATATATATATATATATATATATATATATATATATATATATATATATATATATATATATATATATATATACTAGCTATTACCCGCGACTTCGTTCGCGTGGTCTACAATTTAATGCGAGTACCCCGCATGCGTTTCATTGCAACTCAAAGAAAGTGTTTGTGTTCAGCTGTCCATGTGAGAAGCATGGATTTTCCAAGTTTAGTCCACACACTTGTAGCGACTGTCCCAGTGCTTTGTTGACGGTCATTGCAAATGCGAGTCGTACCGGAAACTGCAAACGTCTGAATTCGAATGGCTTAGGACTGAAGCTTTATTATACCTATATGTTAAGATTAGTTTTCGTCTATGCTTACACCAAATTTGAATCGAATCAGTATAGTACTTTTCAGGATAGCTAGTGGCCAATTTTGTTTTAAGATGGCGAACTGAAGTTTTATTATACCTATATATTAAGATTGGTTCCTGTCTATGTCTGTACAAAATAAGAATCGAATCAGTACAGTACTTTTTAGGATAGCTAGCAGCCATTTTGTTTCAAGACGGCGGATTGAAGCTTTATTATACCTATATGTTAAGATTGGTTCCCGTCTATGCTTACACCAAATTTGAATCGAATCAGTATAGTACTTTTCAGGATAGCTAGTGGCCCATTTTGTTTTAAGATGGCGGACTGAAGTTTTATTATACCTATATATTAAGATTGGTTCCCGTCTATGTCCGTACAAAATAAGAATCGAATCAGTGCAGTACTTTTCAAGATAGCTAGCGGCCATTTTGTTTAAAGATGGCGAAATTAAGCTTTATTATATCAATATGTTAAGATTGGTTTCGTTCTATGTCTATACCAAATTTGAATCGAATCAGTGCAGTACTTATCAGGATAGCTAGCGGCCATATTGTTTCAAGATAGCGGACTGAATCTTTATTATACAAATATGTTAAGATTGGTTCCCGTCTATGTCTATACCAAATTTGAATCCAATCAGTGCAGTAGTTTTCAGAATAGCTAGCGGCCATTTTGTATCAAGATTATAGACTGAAGCTTTATTATACTAATATGTTAAGATTGGTTCCCGTCTATGTCCATACCAAATTTGAATCCAATCAGTGCCGTAGTTTTCAGAATAGCTAGCGGCCATTTTGTTTCAAGATGGTAGACTGAAGCTTTATTATACCAATATGTTAAGATTGGTTCCCGTCTATGTCTATACCAAATTTGAATCCAATCAGTGCAGTAGTTTTCAGAATAGCTAGCGGCCATTTTGTTTCAAGATTATAGACTGAAGCTTTATTATACTAATATGTTAAGATTGGTTCCCGTCTATGTCTATACCAAATTTGAATCCAATCAGTGCAGTAGTTTTCAGAATAGCAAGCGGCCATTTTGTTTCAAGATTATAGACTGAAGCTTTATTATACCAATATGTTAAGATTGGTTCCCGTCTATGTCTATACCACATTTGAATCCAATCAGTGCAGTAGTTTTCAGAATAGCTAGCGGCCATTTTGTTTCAAGATGGTAGACTAATGCTTTATTATACCAGTATGTTAAGATTGGTTCCCGTCTATGTCTATACCAAATATGAATCCAATCAGTGCAGTAGTTTTCAGAATAGCTAGCAGCCATTTTGTTTCAAGACGGCGAACTGAAGTTTTATTAGACCTATATGTTAGGATTGGTTCCCGTCTATGTCTTTACTAAATTTGAATCGAATCAGTGTAGTACTTTTCAGGATAGCAAGCGGCCATTTTGTTTCAAGATGGCGGACTGAATCTTTATTATACCTATATATTAAGATTGGTTCTCGTCTATGTCTATACCAAATTTGAATCGAATCAGTGCAGTACTTTTCAAGATAGCTAGCCGCCATTTTGTTTCAAGATGGCGGATTGAATCTTTATTATACCTATATATTAAGATTGGTTCTCGTCTATGTCTATACCAAATTTGAATCGAATCAGTGCAGTACTTTTCAAGATAGCTAGCCGCCATTTTGTTTCAAGATGGCGGATTGGACGTGTGCTAAGTTAGAAACCTTCGCGGGCGTGCACTCAACAACTTAGCAAAATTTCATCGCAATCGGGTGAATGGTATAAGAACGCATAAGGGACAAACAAACAAACAGACAAACAAACATTAATTTTTATATATATAGATATATATATATATATAGAAAAATAATAATACCCATAAAAATTCATAAATTGTAAACAGCAAAACTTTTTGAATAAAATATTCATATTTTTAAATGCAGAATCTGAATCTGTAATAAAAAATAGGGGTTCCCATTTAAGATATCAAAGTTGCCTCCCTCCCCCAGTCCCTAGGGTGTGAGGGTGAAGAAAATTTAACTTGGTTAGGTAGCCCCCTCAAAACCATTGAACATTTCGGAACATTTTTTTGTACGACATATATATGTCAAGTTATTTCGGTGGATAAATTAAAATGGGTCACCCGGTATATATATATATATATATATATATATATATATATATATATATATATATATATATATATATATATATATATATATATATATATATATATATATACATTTGCATGGGTGGATGGTAATGTTAAACTTAATAATTAAATTAAATGCGATATATTTCTTGGAATTCAGTCAGTTTTTTTATTTTTTATTTTATTATATTTCGTCAACGTTTCGACTGCCTCTGCAAGTCTTCATCAGGACACTAATAAAAATTAACAATAATAATACAAAATATAAAATATAAATACTTACAAATAAATATAAAACTAAAACAATATTTATAAATAAATCATTAACAATGATAAGTAAAATTCAAATTTATAGATATATGACATAAATACTTGTCTATAAATAATTAAAAAGAATTTTTTATTTAAAAAATTGACAAAATTGTCATGCTAACTGTATAAAAATATTTTTAATCAATTTGTTGAAAAACAATAGCTTGATCTTGAAAATCATTTTATAATTTTTTTTAACTATTATCATCAAAAAACAAAAAATTATACAAAATTGCTACACTAATTAAAAAACAAAAAACAAAAGTACTAGAAAACTATCGAAATTCCTTAAAAAATTCTAAAATATGAGTGTATACAGCATTTAAATCTTGTATGTCAGATCTGTTATTTATATTATTTTTGTCATTTTGAATATGAAGCATTTCTAAAAATAAAGGTTTTTTTAAATTTGTTTCTGTATCAAGAATTTTTACATTTTCAAAATCAAAAATATGGTTATTTACAATAGAATGTTCTGCTAAAGCACATTTATTGTTATGATAATTTAGTGAATTCTTTAAGGAATCTCGACGATGTTCCTGCATTCTCGTTCTTAAATAGCGCTTTGTTTGGCCAGTGTAGCAACTTGTACAATTTTTACAATTTACCTTATAAATTACATTTGATCTATATAAATTTTCTACTTGATCTTTCAATCTGCTGTACAATAAATTAATAGTTTTACCATTTTTATATGAAACCTCAAAACTGGTTCTTGATTGTAAAAGCTTTTTTAGATTATTTGATAAATTTGGAATATATGGTAAACAAAAATAAACTTTATTAATATTAGGAGATTTAGTACTATTTTTATTATTATTATAAGATTGGTTGTAAATGATTTTATTAATTAAGTGTTTAGGAAAATTATTTGAAATTAAAATATCTTTAACTTTATTTAATGACTCATTTAAAAATTCTTTTGATGAAAGTAGAATAGCTCTATTTTTTATATTAGTTGCAAAATTAATAATTTGAGATTTAGGATGTTCTGATTTAAAATTTATATATCTTGTAGAAGATGATGGCTTTCTATACCATTTATAACTTAAAGTGTTATCATTATTGTGAACTAGAAGAACATCTAAAAAAGGAATTTCATTATTTGTTTCTAATTCAATTGTAAATTGTAAATTCTGATTGTAATTATTAAAGTATTGTAAAATATTATTTGTTTCATTTGATGGTATAGAACAAATTATATCATCAACATATTTTTTTATAAATTGAATTTTAAAAGGTAAAGTCGGAATAGTTGTTTTTAATAAAATATATCATCACGCCTTCTACCCATTGCTGGGTGTGGCACTCTGCTAAAGCAGATCTCAGTAAGTGATATATTTTGCGCGTGAAGTGCGGTTACCAGTCGTCAAATCACGGCCCCCAAACATGTTAGTGGTGGAGGAGCCACAGGGATAGCGTTTTCAAATTATGAAAATTTGTCGCCTGTGGGAATCGAACCAGGGACCTCAGGATCCACAGGCCGACTTCATACCACTGTGCTAGCCATCCCATTTTAATAATAAATCCATTACTAAATTTGCTACTACAGGTGAAAAACTAGATCCCATTGCTACTCCCATTTTTTGTTTATAAAATTTTTTATTAAATAAAAAATAACCTTCTTTATAACAAAACTCTATTAATTTTAACAAGTCAGCTTTTGGAATGCTAGTACGTTGTTTAATAATATCCCAATTTTCATTAATAGCTAAATAAATTAAATCCAAAGGTATATTTGTAAATAAAGATTTGACATCAAGAGAAATTAATACATAATTCGGTTCTATTGTGATATTTTTGATAAAATCTATAAAATCAAAAGAATCTTTAATATAATAAGTTTCAATATGTAGATTATTTAAAAGATTAGACAAAAATTTTGATAATTTAGAAGTTGGGGAATTTATAGCAGAGACAATTGGGCGCATTGGATAAATTTCTTTATGTCATTTAATTAAACCATATAATCTAGGTGAAATTGCATTATCAATTGTCAAAGAAATTTTCGTTTTTAAATCAATATATTTTTTATTAAATAATTCTTTAATCAAACTATTGTTTTTATTTTGAATTTTAATAGTTATATCATTATTTAATAATTCATATGTGTGATTATCTGAAATTAAATCATTCATTTTATCTAGATAAGTTTGTTTAGATATTGCAACAGTTTTATTACATTTATCTGCTTTTATTATTAAAATATTATTATTTTCAATTAAAAATTTTTTTTGTTTTTTTAAATTTAGAAATTAAATCTAACTTATCATTATCAAGAATTTTTTTATTTTTATTTTTATTGATATAATTTGTTAATATATTACAAGAATGTGCTCTAATATCATCACGCAAATTTTGATCTTCAATATTAGAAAATATATATTCTAAGTCAGTAATTATTTTGAAAATTGGAATTTCTTTAAATTTTAAAGGTATGTTGAATTTTGGTCCTAAAGATAGATAGTCTTTAATTTCAGAAGGAAAAGTAATATCAGTTAAATTAACAAACCATTCTGAATTGGATGATATTGACATAATATCTGGATAATTTTCTAACAATTTTTTAAATTTCTTAATATGGATAATCTTAATTTTATTGTTGAAAAATTCAAATTGACGATGAATAATATTTTCTAATTGGTACCAAATTATATCACTAACAATCTGTTTAACAATATTATCTAAGTTTTTATAATTATTTTGTAAATTTTTAACATTCCAACAACTAATTTTAATTTCTAAGTTAAGAGTTTGTTTTTTAAAATATACAGAAAATTATCCAATGCGCCCAATTGTCTCTGCTATAAATTCCCCAACTTCTAAATTATCAAAATTTTTGTCTAATCTTTTAAATAATCTACATATTGAAACTTATTATATTAAAGATTCTTTTGATTTTATAGATTTTATTAAAAATATCACAATAGAACCGAATTATGTATTAATTTCTCTTGATGTCAAATCTTTATTTACAAATATACCTTTGGATTTATTATTAAAATGGGATGGCTAGCACAGTGGTATGAAGTCGGCCTGTGGATCCTGAGGTCCCTGGTTCGATTCCCACAGGCGACAAATTTTCATAATTTGAAAACGCTATCCCTGTGGCTCCTCCACCACTAACATGTTTGGGGGCCGTGATTTGACGACTGGTAACCGCACTTCACGCGCAAAATTTATCACTTACTGAGATCTGCTTTAGCAGAGTGCCACACCCAGCAATGGGTAGAAGGCGTGATGATATATTTTATTAAAAACAACTATTCCGACTTTACCTTTTAAAATTCAATTTATAAAAAAATATGTTGATGATATAATTTGTTCTATACCATCAAATGAAACAAATAATATTTTACAATACTTTAATAATTACAATCAGAATTTACAATTTACAATTGAATTAGAAACAAATAATGAAATTCCTTTTTTAGATGTTCTTCTAGTTCACAATAATGATAACACTTTAAGTTATAAATGGTATAGAAAGCCATCATCTTCTACAAGATATATAAATTTTAAATCAGAACATCCTAAATCTCAAATTATTAATTTTGCAACTAATATAAAAAATAGAGCTATTCTACTTTCATCAAAAGAATTTTTAAATGAGTCATTAAATAAAGTTAAAGATATTTTAATTTCAAATAATTTTCCTAAACACTTAATTAATAAAATCATTTACAACCAATCTTATAATAATAATAAAAATAGTACTAAATCTCCTAATATTAATAAAGTTTATTTTTGTTTACCATATATTCCAAATTTATCAAATAATCTAAAAAAGCTTTTACAATCAAGAACCAGTTTTGAGGTTTCATATAAAAATGGTAAAACTATTAATTTATTGTACAGCAGATTGAAAGATCAAGTAGAAAATTTATATAGATCAAATGTAATTTATAAGGTAAATTGTAAAAATTGTACAAGTTGCTACACTGGCCAAACAAAGCGCTATTTAAGAACGAGAATGCAGGAACATCGTCGAGATTCCTTAAAGAATTCACTAAATTATCATAACAATAAATGTGCTTTAGCAGAACATTCTATTGTAAATAACCATATTTTTGATTTTGAAAATGTAAAAATTCTTGATACAGAAACAAATTTAAAAAAACCTTTATTTTTAGAAATGCTTCATATTCAAAATGACAAAAATAATATAAATAACAGATCTGACATACAAGATTTAAATGCTGTATACACTCATATTTTAGAATTTTTTAAGGAATTTCGATAGTTTTCTAGTACTTTTGTTTTTTGTTTTTTAATTAGTGTAGCAATTTTGTATAATTTTTTGTTTTTTGATGATAATAGTTAAAAAAAATTATAAAATGATTTTCAAGATCAAGCTATTGTTTTTCAACAAATTGATTAAAAATATTTTTATACAGTTAGCATGACAATTTTGTCAATTTTTTAAATAAAAAATTCTTTTTAATTATTTATAGACAAGTATTTATGTCATATATCTATAAATTTGAATTTTACTTATCATTGTTAATGATTTATTTATAAATATTGTTTTAGTTTTATATTTATTTGTAAGTATTTATATTTTATATTTTATATTTTGTATTATTATTGTTAATTTTTATTAGTGTCCTGATGAAGACTTGCAGAGGCAGTCGAAACGTTGACGAAATATAATAAAATAAAAAATAAAAAAACTGACTGAATTCCAAGAAATATATCGCATTTAATTTAATCTACAGTCAAGCAAAAAATATATCATTTCTTAATAATTAAATACAATATAAAACTGCTAATAATTGAATTGTGTAATGAGTAAATTAATGTAATTCTGAACTGAAATCAAGACGTGGATCTAAACAATTGAAACAGTAATTAATATAATATATACATACCTATACATAAATAAATAAATAATAAAATCTAAAAAAACATACAAAAATAAGATGTGACTCGTTCGTGAGATGTTTTGTGCGCGCCGTTGTATCATTTGTTATATTGGGCTGAATTGTTATTAATACAGGTGGATGTTATATTTTTATGTACATATCTTGGCATTTTATTATATAATTAGGGAAATTTACTTTATATATACGAGTATATATATCTATATTAATAATATCTATTAATTTAAATATAAGCAATTTATTCATCTTTCATATATTCGTATACCATATGCCTAACGTGTATTTATAATTCGACTAATTAAAGAAGTTTATTTTCCTCAGATTTATAAATAATGTAACTAATTATTATCGATACAATAACTAATTACATACCTGATGTAACAATTTATTTCTTATTTGTTTACTATTTAATTAGGTGATTGAAGCATAATACTAACTAGAAAACTTAACGATAGACGATTAGTAATTTTGTCCAAC
The DNA here is from genome assembly GCA_911728475.2 of Pterostichus madidus. Taxonomy (NCBI): domain Eukaryota; kingdom Metazoa; phylum Arthropoda; class Insecta; order Coleoptera; family Carabidae; genus Pterostichus; species Pterostichus madidus. The sequence continues at coordinate 17,369,535 of OU452318.1, forward strand.
CTCATTAGAAGGCTGAAAATCAATCACTTCTTTTAGGATTAAAAACCATAATTTAGGTAATTTTTTAAAGTTTTCTTTCAGTGTTAAATTCAATTTTTGTATTTGCTTAATTCAAAATAAGGTTAGCGTTATCCTGGAAACTAAAGTAAAGTTTGATTTTACGCACTAGTGCGTCAGAGCAAATGAAAAAACACGCATTTTTATGGTTCTAAATTTTGACTAATGCAAGGCTAATTGTTATTTATATACGCACATTTTAAGGAAATTATAAAAGAAGTAGAGACATTAGCTTATAACGCCATCAATTAGACATATTTTAACAACATTTACGATAAAAAAATAAGGAATTTGTTTTCAATTAACAAATGTCAATTCATGGCATACTAAACTGTCATTATAAATAAGTGAGCTGTCATTATATTATTTTTATAATAACAGCGACGTATATTAGTAAACAAAATCCACGTATATAACATAAAAATGATAGGGTAAATTATTCTGCGTTTAGAATACCGAAATTATAAGCATCTGTACAATTACGACGAAAAATAAAAATTATCATTAACCTATCGATCATTAATGTTTCAGTAACAGAATAGGGTGATTTATTGGAAGATTAATAAGCATGCGAACCTAATGGCAGAATATGAAATTACGCCAAAGGAGCACTTTCATGAGATTTGTACTTAATTGGTACCCCTTATGTGAACAGCAAATTAATTGTATCGAAACTATACTAAAGAGATTATTATATATGTATTTATAAATTAATGAATTATTTTCCAGATCGTCATTTCCCATACAATGTTCTGCTGCAAATATTCCAGTTTGAATTATATAATCTCACAGATATAAAATTTTACTAACGCACTTATTAAAATTAGACAGGGTAACTCTCACTTGCACTCCGCGGTCGGAAAATCTTATAGATAGGTAGTCCTAATCTAAAAGTACAGTTGCGCGCGATTTACCCCCTAGGTATGGGTCATGTATGGTTTTCAAAATAAATAAAGTTGCACATTGCTGAAAACTTTTATTTTGCTTATTGGTGACAAACACGTCTTATAAACTAATTAAATTACTTACATAAACATGTCGTTCCTTGTATTTAGCGTCACTAAGAACTACAGGTACATTGACACTATTCATTTTATTGTAGATGCGTATTTAACTGTACATCCTTCAATAAATCTATAAATCTGTAGATGTCTGAGTGTGGAAAGTACAAATTTGAATTAAAGTTGCTGTGAAAAGGTTCGCAAGCATTTGTAGAGCATTTTGAACTACTAAAACAAGATGCACATAAATCTAGTTGGAAAACAGAATCATCAAACAAATAATCCACATACTCAAGAATGCGTCCATGTTTTGGTATTTCAGAATACAGATTATCAAAATTGGTGTAAAATGGAGGCAGAGGGAGTTCCACAGCAAATTTTAATTTTAACAAGATCAGGAAAAGCCAATCTCATAGGGATTTTCCATAAATCGTAATTTTTCAATTGCGCACAAGTGTCCCATTACCGAATTGAGGGATTAGGTCATCAGCAGAGGTTTAACTGACCGCTGCGCACTTGTAATCAACACACAAATTTTCATCATCCTTTTTTTTTCCTATAAATCGTAAACCTTTTTATAACCACCTTATCATTCCAATATTTTCTATAGACCACCTAACTTCCATATGCGTATCATCATAATAATGTCCACGACCCAGTGGACAAGTTGCATAATATTTTTAATCGAATTGCAATGTTATTTCATTGGTTAAATTATCATTATTACAATTTAGGAAACTCACTAAATTCATGTTAATATGTATAATTGTGTTTTAAATTTTGTTATAATTTACATTTAATTAATTTTTTTTTATATAAGTAGCTTTAAATTTAAACTTTATGCAATGTATTAATAATAATACATAACAAGAACTTTCGAAATAAGTTATTAATTCTAATAAAAGAAATGTATCTTGCATGCACAAATAATGAAACTTTGCTGCAGCAAATTAAAGAATTTGTTGCTAAATATAAAAAGGACTTTAAAATCATATGCCTCTATTATACAATAAATATGTATTTACATAGTTCTTCAATTCCAATCTAAAAATAAACAAATACATTACTACGCAATTTTCTTTTCCTAGTTATGACACTCTGGAGCAGCAAATATTCGTAATATATTTTTACATGTGAAGTGAAGACAGCGACGAGGAACGAACAGAATAATTTTAGATTTTAAAATTATTAGTTATTAATTGGATTTTATATGGATATTGAAACTTAATCATATATATGGAATTCTGGCCTTATTAAATTTACAGTTGCAGATATACCGATGTTTCTATTTCAGATTCAAGCCATTATCTAGCAAGATTGCAGTTCACAGATAACAAAAAAATTAACCTTAATTTGTTTTAAAATGTATTTCTATTCCAATGTACACTACATTGTAAATTTAATAAAGCCAGAATTCCTATTATATTACAGTAAAGTAAAGTTTGAAATCACATATACGCTAACGTAAAAAATATCGTATTTAACGACTTCGCTTATAACGACGACTCTAGATATAACGAAGGAAATTTGCAGATTAAAAATATTTTTCTCTCCGATTATGATAGGCATGCGCGCCTCTACGAACGTTTACATTTTTATGTGTATGTATTCGAACATTCATTAGTATTCAAGACTAGTCGAAGCAGTATAAAGTGTATTTATTGTTCTAATTTAATAAATGCATAATGACATCGACGTCCAAATTAAAGAGAAAGTATAATTGCGATCTCTGTATTAAAAAAATTATTGTATGTGAAAACTTACAAGATAGACAATATTTCTAAACTTAACTGTGAAGTTAAGCGCATTTACTACGAACTTTAATTTAATTTAATTAGCAAAGCTAAATGTTTTTATTTCTTAGTGTGTTGGTTTACCTATGTATGTATGTATTTATAATTTACTATGAATATTTTTTTCTTATTTACGTCTTTATAAATGTTTTATTGTACTGAAATTTAATGATTTTTGTCATATGTGTTATATTAATTGACTTTCGTCGGTTATAGCGACGTCCATCTATAACGACGAAATTTTTTGCATCCCTTTAATATCGTTATAACTGAATTTTACTGTATATAGTGTCAATATCCATATAGAATAATTTTAAAATGATATAAATTAATAATTGTCGACTGTGGAATCCAATGACCTTCATAACTGTGGAATATGATTGTTTTCTACGTTTTCTCTTGCAAAGAGAAAGTTTTACCTAATGTTATACTATGGTATAATTAGATATTCGATAATATATTATTGTAGTTAGGGACTTTAGAAAGTTATGTACATTATTTTACAATTTTTCTTTTGTAGTTTAAGAAATACGCGTAATTAACAAAAAATAATAATTAACACTATGGTAACTGATATTTTAGAGCTGAAGTTTGACAATAAAAAGCAAATTAGCAGTCAATCTAGAAAGCAAAATAATAACATCAACTGTAGAATTAGAAGTGCTTTGTTAAATTTATAATTGTGGACATGCCAATGTTTTTGCCTCAGATTTAGGCCCTTATCTAACAAGGTTACATTTCATAGATTACAAAAAAAGAACTTAGTTTATAAAAATTATTAGTCTTGCAATGTAAACTGCACTGACAAAAATGTTAAAAACAAATTCTCGCTTTTTCTTACAAAGGCAGCTGATCAATATGAACCAGAACATATTGCGTTTATCTATTTATTTACAATTAAATCAAAATATCACATGCCATAAATTTAATAATAAGAACTGTTACATTGTTCATACTTTTAATAAACGTTTCTATAGTATTTTGTAATCAAATGTTTCTTTTTTTAATATCAACGAAGCAAAAGTGACCTAGATTGTCTCCTTATTTTCAGTCATTTTTGCTTTGTTGTGACACTAATGAAGTGTTTGCAAAATTGTATCTCAAGTTTTGCAAATTTTATAATTGTTTTGTTGTATTTCTACTGTAAATACACTGACCAAAGCTGTTTACAATTTATGAATTTGTATGCGTATTATTATTTTTCTATATATATATATATATATATATTTATCGTTAAATATATTTGACTTGTACACAATTAAGCCCTATATATATATATATATATATATAATAAAATTAGAAATAAAAACACTTGATTTGTCCACAAATATATTTATTAAATATACTACGATCGTTTCGACTTTGCAGTCATCATCAGATACAGTGGTGTACAAGCGAGAAGACATTTTATATAAGTTTACTTATGGGATGGCTAGCACAGTGGTATGAAGTCGGCCTGTGGATCCTGAGGTCCCTGGTTCGATTCCCACACGCGACAAATTTTCATAATTTGAAAAAAGCTATCCCTGTGGCTCCTCCACCACTAACATGTTTGGGGGCCGTGATTTGACGACTGGTAACCGCACTTCACGCGCAAAATATATCACTTACCGAGATCTGCTGTAGCAGAGTGCCACACCCAGTAATGGGTAGAAGGCGTGATGATATATTTATTTATTTATTTTTACTTATGTTGAGTAGGGGTGAGTTACAGACATCTAATTGGTCATTTACAATATGTTTCTTAGAATTAATCGCTTTCCTTATTTCTAAACTTTCCAAAAGATTTAGCCTTAGTCCTTTTTCATTTATATGTATGGCTTCAAAATTACCGTTAAAATTATGTTTATTTGTAATGCAGTGTTCAGAAAAACCCGTCGTACATATCTGTTTCTTAATTGCATTTTGATGTTCTTTAATCCTATTATTGAAGCTGCGTCCTGTTTGGCCGATGTATATTGCGTCGCAGTCATCGGCCAAACAGGACGCAGCTTCAATAATAGGATTAAAGAACATCAAAATGCAATTAAGAAACAGATATGTACGACGGGTTTTTCTGAACACTGCATTACAAATAAACATAATTTTAACGGTAATTTTGAAGCCATACATATAAATGAAAAAGGACTAAGGCTAAATCTTTTGGAAAGTTTAGAAATAAGGAAAGCGATTAATTCTAAGAAACATATTGTAAATGACCAATTAGATGTCTGTAACTCACCCCTACTCAACATAAGTAAACTTATATAAAATGTCTTCTCGCTTGTACACCACTGTATCTGATGATGACTGCAAAGTCGAAACGATCGTAGTATATTTAATAAATATATTTGTGGACAAATCAAGTGTTTTTATTTCTAATTTTATTATTATAAAATGTTCCACCAAGAACCGACTACACAATCTCTTACTTTAATATATATATATATATATATATATATATATATATATATATATATATATATATATATATATATATATATATATATTTATCGTTAAATATATTTGACTTGTACACAATTAAGCCCAATATATATATATATATATATATATATATTTGACTTGTACACAATTAAGTCCAATAAATATATATATATATATATATATATATAAATAAGAAAAATAGGAAAAAAAATTTCCATCAATTTGTCTCGTAATTCCGCAGAGGTTTTTACAGCACGTTTGCATCAACTTCTCAGGTCATCAACAAACGGCTGGTCAGTTCAGCTTCAACCATAGACGTACGTTTCGTCCTTCCGGACTCATCAGTATGGTGCGATCATATATCCAACTAGATCAACTAGGAACTAGAGGATTGTGATACCGACTTAGCTGAACTGACTGATGTTAACCTATCTACAACGGTAACATGACATGAGAGCTATGGAGCCACTCGTGGTGCCATCTACCGACAAAATATAAATATATATATATATATATATATATATATATATATATATATATATATATATATATATATATATATATATATATATATAATCTGTTGATTTGTTTATCTGTTTATCTATACACCAATAATTTCTATTATTATTAATAATAATAATGAATAATAAATCAGAGTAATCAAATGTGAACAATTGATAAAGCATGAAAATGACATTCATGTAAATATTAAAGAAGATGCATTGATTTCATGGGAAGAAACAACATGGTCAGAGAACTAAGCTAGATGAGAAAGTGGACGTGAATAAAGAATTTCTTGCATTTGAAGACAGAACAGATCGAGACTTTTATCAGCAAAGTATTAAGAGTGAATCTGAATCTAATGATGAACAAGATGGCGGTTCATGCGATGCTAGTCAAGATAAAAATGTATTACATAAGGATGAAGCTAATTCCAATATTGATACAAACAGTCAAGAGTTACAATGTTCAAGAAGTGTTAACAGATAGATTAACGTTCGCTATGCATTTGTGAAATCATATTATATATCAGGTTAGGAATGTTCAATTTGTAATAAGAAATTAAGAAAAAAATATAATTTGAACCTACAAATGAAATCTCATTTAGGTGTAAAAGATTATAAATGAATGAAAATATATTTGAATATACAAAAAGGTATTAAAGATTATGAATGTACCGTTTTCAAAAAGAAATTTACACTAAATTGTCATTATAAAACATGTATGAAAATACATAAATGTATAAAAGATTGTGAATGGTTAATTTGCAAAAAGCTATTTAAACGAAAAGCCGATAAACAGAAATTTAAAAAAAAATTATTAATCACTTGAATTATTTCATCGCGATTCCAGTGTTGAAGATGCCTTCGCCACTTCGATCAAAAATCTTCCTATGGAAAATTAACATTATTCTTCCTATGTATAATATTAAAATATTATATTTATATATATATATATATATGTGTGTATATATGCGGTTACCAGCCGTCATATCGCGGCCCTCAAAAAATGTTAGTGGTGGGAGAGCCACATGGGTAATTTTAAATTATAATTATAATTTTAATTATATAATATATTAATAAACTTGTCTCTAAATTTAAAAATAAAAAAGAAATTTTTATTAATAGCACACTAAGTTCAACTAAAAGTAATAAACTGAAATTCATTTCCTTGCTATACGATTTAGCATCTCGAGGTTTAAACAAACTTTTTAATCATTTCGATATAAAAATAACATACAAATCTAGTAATAACCTTAAAACTCTATTAGGTAATCCAAAAGATAAAATCGAATCTCTTCAGAAATCGGGAATTTACCAAATTTCATGTAAAGATTGCGATAAAGTTTACATCGGGCAAACTAAGAGACAAGTAACAATTAGATTTAAAGAGCATTTAAACTACATTAAATACGGTTGTCCTGAAAAATCAAGTGTTTCGGAACACATTTTTTATAATAATCACAACATCAACTCAGATAATTTAAAATTACCAAAATCCGTGAATAATATTAGACAATTAGACAAAATGAAAGTATAAACATATTTAAAAATAAACACCGCTTGATTAACTCGGACCTGGGTTCCATCCCTAATAGTAAATACTTTGCTTTCGTAGGTAATTAGTTTTGTAAATTGACTCAAGCTTCTTGCTTATTGGTTCTTTAGGCATGGCTCATTGCTTCGTTTTAGTATAAATAGGTATGTACTTGTTCGGCAAGGTGGATTCAACCTTGACCACTAGCTTGGTTCACAAGTCGTGTAATCTTGGTTTTTCCCTTGCTTTGTCTACTGATGATGAGAACTTAGTAAAACCAGTTACTTTTAAAAAGAATATTTATTATTACAAACAATTGATTAGATTATGTCATTACAATATGAGTTCTGAATCTAGACTGATAAGATATTAACATTTCTATGAAAGGAAAGCTATGCTAAGTGACATTTAATAGTCAGCAATTAATGTGGGAATGCAGTATGATAACGTATATGTCATTATAATGTGACACGATAACCAAGCACCACTCTTACAGGATGTTTTATATCTACGGGTATATATGTTAAGGGTATATGTTGTTTGATATGCAGATTAAGAAACAAAAATATTTCTGTTAAAATTAAAAAAAAATAAGGGTAGTTTTCGTAAAGCTTTTTTTTTTGTTCTACACTGCATTCGCTTTCCTATTAAAAACAAACAATAGAACTAGCTAATCAACAACTTAAATTACATAATACTAGTAAAATAAACAAACAAAATTTAATTCATTTAATTAAACCAATTTACAATAATTACAGTTTACAGTAATTACAGTTATAGGCCTATTCTGTAAAATATTTTTATAACAGATCGTTATTATAACGATTTTCGTTATATTTGATTTCGTTATCACATTGTAACGATATTCGTTATTTTTCTATTCTGTAACATCGTTCGTTATTAGATAATCGTTATAATTTTTTCTAACGAACTCGTTATTATTTTTGACACATGAATTTATGTTGGCAATTATATCTATTATAATTTGATAACATCATGTGTATTATTTTATTCAAATGACAGCAGTGTTTATTTGTTATCATAGCAACCATAGGAGATGAGAATCTGTCAAAATTAATCAAACCGGCAGCTAATAAATATAAAAGTTGCAGTACGTATTATTATAAATAGTTCAAACATTTTTGTGGAACTTTGACAAATGTTTTTTTTCTTATTTATTAAGACTCAGTTCCACATCGCAATTGACATTTTGTCTTTGTGTTGTTTATGTAGTACCTAATATATTAGAAAAATGGAGAAAAACCATAGCACGGGAAAAACTACAAGGGAGCAATATAAATCCTATGTAGATTTTTTAGAAACTGATGAAGTCTTGAGAACTAATAAAAATACTCCAGAAAATCCAAAACAAGTAGACAAAGCTTTTGAATTATTGGCCGCAGATTTAAATTCACTTGGAGGACCAGAAATAAATAATGTTGTTTTTTATCTCCAACAAAACATATAAAATTTTGAAGATTATTTACTTTTAAAACAGTGGATATTGTAGTAGATCGTCTATTTTGTTCCATCACTGGCAATAATTCATGTAAAAAATCTCGTCCAGCTTCTCTTGATAATCGAAATAATTTACGGAAGTTTTCTTCCGGTATTGAAAAAGGATCACTTAACATATATACCCGTAAATATGTATATAAATTTCTCAAATTTTGTCTTAAAGCAAATAATTTAAGATTATACATGTTCAATATCTATTTGTTAAAGTATAATTTTACCTATCATTATTTTCTTCAAGATAATAAAGAAATAAAATTAAATCGCGATGATTATCCATTTTTTAATTCACAATTACGTACCTGACACGTGAGAAAATATCGTAACGAATGATTTTTGCATTCGTTATTTTCTTGATGATCTTAACGAAATTCGTTATAATTTTTGTTACAAAATAACGAATTTTATGTTAATGAATACCATTTAAACGAATTTCGTTAAAATAACGATTTTTCATTAAATAACGATTTTTTTCGTTAAATAACGAAACGTTATGACTTAACGAATGCTTACAGAATAGACCTGTTAATTATGTTTTAAAGATATTGATATGTAAAAATAATTATATCACATTCTCTGCGACACTTAATATAACACGGTGAATTGAAGACACGCTGCAACCTTCATAGTAGGAATTATGCTGTTCCATGAAACTAGCAGCGTTTTAAACACGTTGCCTCAGTTGTTCCAGAGTTTCAGGAGCTTCGTAATTACTCGTATCATAAACCAATGATTTAAAACAGCCTAAAAAGTAAAAATTTAAAGGATTTAGATCCGGAGATCTAGAAGGTAATTGTCAGGACCACTACAGCCTATCCACCTATCCTCAAAGGTATGACTAAAGTATTGCCGCACATTACGTGTAAAGTGAGGTGGTACACCGTCATGTTGGAACCATGCATGCTTCCGCACATTTAAAGGAATATCTTCCATTAACTCTACCGAAGTATTTTAATATCTGGACTGGAATTTTAAATGGTACGTTACTTGGTCCTTTTGTACTACCTAATAGAATGAATGGTGCATATTATTTATCTTTCTTGCAAAATAATTCGGTACAGTTAATGGAAAATATTCCTTTAAATGTACGGCAGCATGCATGGTTCCAACATGACGCTGCTGAAAATTACTTCTTAAAGTAACATGTGAATTTTCAATGGCCCGGTAATGTGACTTTTGAAAATTATGAACTCCGTCTCTGGTGAAAATTACATCATCAGGAGAGATTATATGTGAAGTGAAATTTTGATTTAAAGTATGTTGTTGAAGAACCCATTCGCAAATATTCACTCGAGTTGGATGGTCAGTTTGTAGTAGTCCATATACTCTCTAGAAATGATATGAATGATAACCATGATCCCTAATAGTCCTCCAAATACTGGAATAGGGAACATGTAAAACATGTGATATTGTTCATGTGCTAACTGTAGGATCAACATGTACAGCGTTTAAAATAACATCGTCAACATTATGGAGATTTTTTAGTTGGTGAGAGCCTCCCTCTACCATGATTAGGTCGTAAAGAACCTGTATCACCCAGGCGTTGTGTGATTCCTATAAACATACGATGTCTAGGATACTGTCTTTGAGGAAAACGTTCTGCATAAACATGCTCTGCTAGTTTCGCATTTTGTCCTGCCTCTCTATATACTAGCACTATGTCCACTAATTCATTATTGCAAAATCCGTTCGCATAATCCTTTTTTAAAGCAAATCACCAATTTGTTTACACATTCAAGTATATATCATTCACCAAAGAAAGAAAAGATCTACTGACCTTCTACGAATAGAATAAAATTACATTAATTTGTTCATTACACAATTCAATTATTAGCAGTTTTTATAATAGATATTGTATTTAATTATTAAGTTTAACATTACCATCCACCCAATGTCAGTGGCAACGAAAAATGTTTGACTGGGTACATGCAAATATATATATATATATATATATATATATATATATATATATATATATATATATATATATATATAGCTGGGACCAGTACTCAAAAAAAGTATTTAAATACTAAATACTTCTAAAAAAGTATTTTAAATACTAAATGCCAGTAATACTTGAAATACTTTTTATCGTTAAAATGTACTTACAGTACTAAATACTAAGTAAAATTAACAACTAGGTTATTTTAATACTGAATTTAATTTAAAAACAATATTAATAATATTATGAAAGATACTTTAAAACTTTATACTTCAAAATTAAATAGAAGCGAGGAATTGAGCAACTATAACAAACATGAAAGGGTTTATATATATTGTTATTTATCTTTTCATACAAACATACAAAATACATATAAAAATAAATGTAAGTATATTATAGATTTAGTAAATGGTAAATACGAAATAACTTAAAATAATATTTACTATGGATACATAAAGAAAATAACAATACTTGATTTTAAAAATGTCATTTTGACATATAAATGTACCTGTTTTCTCGACACTTTGCGCCTCGTTCTAATAATCACGCTACGGGTCAGAAAGGCCTATTTTCACCTATGATACATAATAAGCAGAAAAGTGCATTTAAAATTATACATTTTTGACTTTCTCATGACACTTATTAATTCAAAAAGGAAAGAACACATCCGAATTAGATTGTCAAAGATTCTTTAATTTTTGTGCGGTAAGAATATATATAAATACAACAACTAGGTTATTAATATTTATAATAAGAAATAAATTTTCTTCTACTGTATTTGTTAATGTTATAACAATATAAGTAGTTATATATGCCAATTTTCAATCAAACAAAAAGAGTGAAATAATGATCTCACTATTTCACTGAGTTATCTAACTTAGGGCCAGTTCTTCGATCGCCTGTTTACTATCGATTAATGTTAAAAATGATTAAATAATAATGGTAACCATAGTTCCCATGATTAACGTTAATCGGTGACTGTAAAATTGGCCTTTAAATCAGTAAAAAAAGGTGTCTATTGTCAAACGAAAATAGAAAATAATTTCTTATGATTTATAATACTAGTATGTTACGATGCATAATAATCACGCTTCAAAAGTTGAACAAACGATATCATAATACACTTGTACCATACTAAATTTTATGCTTTACATTTTCATGATATATTTTAAAATCAATCTTTCATGTCGTCAGTATATCATTCGATGTACAAATCTAAAAATGTGCCGTAGAAAAAAATATGAATATATATATATTATATATATAGTGGCTTATAACACCCCCGGGGGAGGGGGGTAGCGCCGCTTCACATGAAGCTCTCTAAATCCTGTATTTGGGGTGGATCAGTTCCCGTTTCTATGTTTTATATCTTTTGTATTATTTCTCTCCATATTTTTCTATTATTAGTTTTTTATTCCCAGTTGCGGATTCCAGCATTTCTAATGTCTTCTTTTACTTCTTGAAGCCATTTCGATCTTGGTCTCCCTCTTCTTCTTCTTCCGCCAGATTCCCATTGTAATATTGCTTTGATTGTGTCTCGTTCGTCTGCTCTCCATATATGACCTAACCATCTTACTCGTTGTTGTTTTATTTTCCTTACTATGTCTTCCTCCAGTTCTTGTTCTATCTCGTGATTCATTCTTGATCTGTATTCATTTTTAGAGATTTTTATTGGGCCTAAAATAGTTCTTATTATCCTTCTTTCCGCTATTCTCAATTCTTCTTCGTCTTTCTTTGTCATCGGCATTGTTTCTGCCGCGTACATGAATACCGGTCTTGTTATTGTTTTGTATATTTTGATTTTTGTTTTCTTTGTTATATTACTGTTTGTTAATAATTTCTTGTTTGCTTGGAACGCTCTGTTTACTGCCATTATTTTTTCTTTAATTTCTGTGTCTCTATCACCTTTGTATGATAACGTTGTGCCAAGGTATTTGAATTTTTCCACTGTTTGGAATGTGTGTTCCCCTATGTGTATATTATTGCTTTCCTGTGTGCTTCCAAATCTCATTATCTTTGTTTTGTTCTCATTTATTTTTAGGCCTTTTTTATTTCCTTCTGTTATTATTTCCTTTAGCATTTCTAACATAACTCTTCTGTTTTTTGTTGCTATTACTAAGTCGTCGGCGTACGCAATTATTTGTCCTCCGCTTGACCTGAGTGTCTTCTTGCTTATTCTTCTCATTGCGTATTCTAGTGCTAAGTTGAATAGCGTTGCCGATAGGGTATCCCCTTGCCTTACACCCTTGTTTATTTCAAAGTCACGTGATTCCCATTTTTGAGTTTTGACACTAGCTCTTGTGTTGTTTATTGTCATTATGATTAGTCTGATTAATTTTGCGGTGACTCCAAATTCACTCAGTGCTTCTATTAATTTATCTCTTTTGATGGAGTCAAATGCTTGTCTGAAGTCGATGAACAGCATTTCTATTTTCATCTTGTGTTCATGTGCTTTTTCCATGATTTGTTTAATTGTGTGTATGGCGTCCGTTGTAGATCTGCCTTTAGTGAAACCACACTGGTGTTGTCCTATTACTTTTTTTGTTTCTGCTACTAATCTTCTTTGTAGGATTGTTGTCATTATTTTGTACGTGGTGTTAAGTAACGTTATTCCTCTGTAGTTTTGGCTTTGTTGTTGATCTCCTTTCTTATGTATCGTTACTATTTGTCCATTTCTCCATTCGACTGGCATTTCTTCTTTTTTCCATATTTCCTTTATTAGTCTATGTATTTGTTCGTATAGCATTGTTCCCCCATATTTTATCAGTTCTATGTTTATTCTGTCCTTTCCTGGTGTTTTCCCGTTGCTCATATTATTTATTATTTGTTTTACTTCTTCTTTTGTCGGTTCGTTCAGCGAATCTTCTTCCTTATCTATGTTTTGTATGATATGTTCATTATTTTGGTTGGTATCTGTTAATAATTCTTTGAAGTATTCTCTCCAGGCTTGCTTGTGTTGTTCATCGTTTTCGGTTTTCTTTCCATTTTTATCTTTTATATTTTGGATTTTTGATTTGTATGTTTTATTTTGAGCATTGATCTTTTGGTAGAATTGTTTGGAATTGCTGAATCCACTTTCTTTTTCGATTTCTTTTATCTTATCGTCTAGCCAATCTCTTTTTACCTTCTTTATTGTATTTTTGCATTCTTTCCTAATTTTCTCATATCCTTCTTTGTCCGTTTCTTTTTTCGTTTTTATCCATTTCAGCCTTGAGTTTACTTTCTTCGTTACTACCTCCTTGCATTCCTCATTGAACCATTCTTTTGTGCTTCCTTTCTTTTTTTCTCCTACGCACGCTTTGGCCGTGTTGTTTATACAGTATTTTATGTTTGTCCACATCTCTTCTATTTCCTATGAATGCTTTAGTTATTTATTTACTTTAAATTCACTAGCAACCTAAAGAGCCACTAGTGACTTACGAACTAATTATTTATTTAAAATCACTATATGTTATAACGTTTTTATTAGGTGTTGGATAATAAATATTTCAATTATTCGACTGATAATTTAATTCCTTGTTGTTACGCAACTATAGCTATATTTTTATTGATAATTTTTCAAATATACATGTAAGTAAATCCTAATTCATTAAACACCATTAAACTGCTAAAATATATGTGATGTTTTACTGATTATTGTCTATTTTTTTAAACAATACTTACTCACCTTTCTTGATTTGTTTCTAATTGTAAACACCCTTGCAAATAAAGCTGTACTGACTGTAACAGTAAAACGGTAGAGACAATATGTAACTGACAATAATCACGAAGTACCAAAAATATAAAATCACGACAGCGTATTTGTATAGACCTGCACATGCTAAGTTCCCTTTATGATTCAAATTACGCACTACTTATGCGCATGCGAAAAGTATTTGGTATTTGAAGTATTTAAATTACTTTTAATACTTTTTTTTACTACAAGTACTTTTTTGTACTTCAAGTACATGAAAGTATTTAAAGTACTTTTGCATGAAAAAAGTATTTTAAGTACAGTATTCAATACTAATTTTCAAAAGTATTTTAAGTATATGATATACTTAAAGTAGTACTTCCAGTACTTTTACTTTAAGTAGTTCCCAGCTCTGTATATATATATATATATATATATATATATATATATATATATATATATATATTTGCTCGGGCGCCAACGATACCGGATAGCAGGTTTGGAAAATGAGGGTCAGGTGTGAAGAACGAGATAAAACAAACAAGAATGGTGAAAATGTCTGGCTGGTGCTTTTTATTAGATAAAACTCGCTGGTACAACGGAGGACAGGTTTGAAGGTGGTTGTGGCTGAGGTATTGGTTGGTGCCACGACGAGGGTCAGTAATCCCGTAAAAAAGGATTCCACCCGGTTTTTGTGATCGACTCTGGGCGTCGCGTCGCTGATCTGACCTGGGGGGTAGTCATAATCGTCTGCCTGGGTGCCCACGAGTACGTAGAGCGCGAAACCGTGGTTTGTGGATAAACCGACGCTGGATGTCGCGACGGTGGGGTCCACTAAGTAGCGGCTGGTTAGTAGTGTCGGATCTCGGTTAGTGGTTTTCCAACTTTTTGGAAACCGACCCTTGGCGTGCTCGGAGATGACGGACAGTGTGCTGATGTCGAAAGTGAAATCCGTTTCGAAGATTTAGACAGGATACCCGAGTTATGGCCGAAAACGTGAGGTGTATCGCGGATGAGTGAGTACCCAAAAATGACGGTAACAGACACCGGACGCGGGTGACTTGGAAAAATGCGCAACGGTCACCGTGAAGGACGTCTTGGATTGCTCATCCGGACGCCATCGGAGAGAGATCTAGTGATTTTGCGCAAGTACCCGAAAATGATGGTAGCACGAGACGGATGGTGGTAATTCGGGAGAAAACGTAAACGTTATGACCGCAGACGCCTTGGATTGCTCTCTCGGGCGTGGCGGAAGTAATCTTTGCTGCTTTCGTACAAGTACCAAAAACGGAGAGTGGCACGGGACGGGCGTTGGTAATACGAAGAAAAACACAAACGTCACGACTGCAAACGCCTTGGATTGCTCGCTCGGGCGTGGCAGAAGTAATATTATGTGCCTTTAAACACGTACCAGAAAAAAGAGGTGACACGGGACGGACGCTGGTAACCTGGAGAAAAACACAAACGTCACGACTGCGGCCGCCTTGGATTGCTCGCTCGGACGTGGCAGAAGTAATATTTTGTGCCTTTAAACAAGTACCAGAAAAAGGAGGTAACACAAGATAGTTTGAGTGGAACTTGGGGGAATACGCAACGGTCACTTCGGCGGGTGTCTTGGATTGCTCGCTCGGACACCGTCGAAGTGAGACCTGGTGAACTTACACAAGTTTCCCAAAAATGAAAGTAACAAATAAAACCTCTAGGAAGCGCACGACACGGTACGGAAAAACAACAGGTGTGCGATTGCTTACCTAGCGGGCGGAGAAAACGACTTCTTCTAGACTGGCTGACTAAACGTTCAGGTGGCTCGCCATCTCTTGGGTTTACACACCAGGACGCCTACTCTATAACTTTACACCGATTTTCGGTGATATTCTGATGACGTCATATCACCTTTCATCAGTGATAAGCTAAGGGTGATATTTTTAGTAACTTTTGCTTGGTTAGGTTTTTGGTTAAGTGTATTTATGTTGGTACTACATTTAAATTTTATTTACAAATACAAATAGCGACTTCAACACATGTGAATTTGTGAAAATGGAGGTTAGGCGAGCAAAGAAAGTTACTGTCAAGTTGAAAAATGTATGAAGGTAGTGAGGCTGCGGTGAGAGTTAATGGTAGATTGAGTAATTGGTTTTGTATAGATATTGGCGTGAAACAAGGTTGTGGGATGTCTCCGTGGCTCTAAAAATTGTACATGGATGTATTGTTACGAACGGCGTTGAGTGGGGTAGATGCTGTACATATTGGTGGTACTGTTGTGCCTGCGTTAGCGTATGCGGATGATGTTATTATGGGTGAATCTGAAGAGCAATTGAGAAGAATGATTATAAGTATAAATGAAGTAGGAAAAGATTTAAATTTGTTATTAAATGTTGATAAATGTAAAGTGTTAGTGTTTGAAAAGAGCGATTTGGTGACTGACTACAATGTTTCGGTGAATGGTGTGAGATTGAGTCAAGTAAATGAGTTATTATATTTGGTTAGTATATTTTCGGGGAGATGGACGTATTGATTGTGAGATTGAAAGAAGAGTATCTGCGGGATGCAAGGTATTGGGTGCTCTGGGAACCTTTGCTCGAAATGTGAATGTATCCAAAGATGCTCGATTGAGTGTCTATAATGCTATTTTAGTGCCTACATTGATGTATGGTAGTGAATGTTGGGTGCGGATGAAGAAACATGAACGTAGTGTAACTATTGTTGAAATGATGTATTTGCGGGGTGTGTGTGATACTAGAAGAGATCGTGTCCAGAATATATTGGTGTATGATGAGTGTGAAATTGAGAAGAATGTAGTTAGAAAAGTAGGTATAAGTCAGTTGAGATGGTTTGGGTATGTAGAACGTATGTCGAATGAGAGATTGGTGAAAGAGGTATATTTTGGTGATATTGAGGGTGAACGATTGCGTGGGCGACCTATGAACAAATGGATGAATATGATTGAATGATTGTTGCGTGAACGAAAGTTGTATGAAAGGAATTATGAATGTGGATGAAGCTAAAGTGGTGTATCAAGATAAGAACGTTTGGCGAAGATTAATTTCGGAATTAATCAGATGATTTAAGAAATGCAGGATTTTTTATTTTAGTTTTGTTGTTTAGTAATTTCATTAGAGTATTTACCTGCAATTGTGTGAAATTCACATTCAAAAACAAACGCAGGGACGACATTCCCTTCGTTTCTTATCTTTTTTATTCGTTTTCTGATATTACATTGTGTGTTAAACTGCAATTGTGTAGAATTCACTTTCAAAACCAAGCGTAGAGCGACACTCCCTTCCTTTCGTATCTTTTAATTCGTTTTCAGTTCTTACGTAGAGTGGTTAACTGCAATAGTGTTGAATCCACAAACAAGCACAGGGCGACACTTCCTTCCTTTCTTATCTTTTTGTTTCATTTTATTAAACGCCTATGTATATATATATCATCACGCCTTTTACCCATTACTGGGTGTGGCACTCTGCCGAAGCAGATCTCGGAAATTGATATATTCATGCGCGTGAAGTGCAGTTACCAATCGTCAAATCACGGCCCCCAAAGATATTAATGGTGGAGGAGCAACAGGGATAATTTTAAATTGGTGAAAATGGTTGTCGGCTGTGGAAATCGGACCAGGGTTCTCAGTATCCACAGGCCGACTTGATACCACTGAGCCAGCAAAATAATAATTTGTACACATTATTGATTTTATCTATTTCAATTAATACCATTTTATAATTTAAAAATAAAGATTAGAAGTCTAATTTTATTTATTACAAAATATATATATATATATATATATATATATATATATATATATATATATATATATATATATATATATATATATTTAGAAAACGGTATTTCTCTTCTAAATTAACCAATATTGTAGCTCGTACAGTTCTCGAGATAGCAATGATGGCACAACTATCTTGAACAGCCTGTATATATAGGACATTCTTAGACAAAAAAGCCATCCACCTGCACATTTTTCTATTTAAGATAAATCACTCTGCGGGGTCTAAAAATGTTCATTTATTTAGTCAGTATTGACAAATAAAACATAAAATATTTGTTTTAATTCCATTGCTATCGATACTTTTGAGGCAATTTTCATCATTTTCAGATCTAATTTGTGTCGTTACAATGCATGAAAAAATTATTTTATATACTAGTTTAGATGCAGTATTTTATGCCCTAAAACTTTTATTTGTAGCTTCTTTGCTTAAAATAATTAGGGAAGCCAGAAATTACAACATTATTATTTTATGTGATTTATTAGACATTATAGAATAATGCTAATACCTACTAGGATAATTATTGGTATGTCGATAAACCAAAAATATTATGTTTAATAATAACATAATGATTATTAATTACAATATTATTTTCCACATAAAACAGCTGTCTCTAATTTATCCATTATTTAAAATTATTTCATTTCTTGTAATTGTAAATCTTCAATATGACTGAAATTGTTTTTCATGAAATGTTGTTTACTTTCATTGCATATTAATTATTTATAAAATTGTAGTTGAAAAACTGTGAATAAGCAGAAAAAAAACTTTTTAAAGCAGATTTAGTTTTAAATAGTTGTGAGAACGAAAGAATTAGGAAGGGGAACTCGTAACTCGTACTTAAAACTTTCTCTTTACTGAGAACAGTGTGGTCTGTCAGTCTTCTGCTTGCAGTGCGAGGTAGTAATACTTATTAATGCAGGGGTCCGCATTCATGATTTACAAATTAAAATAAACAAAGTTCGGCCGCAGTGTTTTAATAGTACAGTGATTTGTTTCTGCATATTTTTATTTTGTAAGCAGGTGAGTTTTACATGAATACGAATTGAATTACACAGTTTATTTTACAATCATTATGAAATATTAAATTAAATACTTGTATGTATGTTTATACAGTAGTGTGGTAGTAAAAATAAACATTATTTATGAAGATCTGTTATATATATATATTAATTATTAATATATAATACATATATATATATATATATATATATATATAAATTAATTATGAATATATAATACATATATATATATATATATATAGTTAGAAGAGTAGGTGTAAGTCAGTTGAGATGGTTTGGGCATGTTGAACGTATGTCGAATGAGAGATTAGTGAAACAGGTATATGTTGGTGGAATTGAGGGTGAAAGATTGCGTGGGCGACCTATGAATAAATGGATTAATATTATAGAAGGATTGTTGCGTGAACGGAAGTTTCCGAGTATATATATATATATATATATATATATATATATATATATATATATATATATATATATATATATATATATATATATATATATATATATATATATATATATATATATATATATATATATATATATATATATATATATATATATATATATATATATATATATATATATATATATATATATATATATATATATATATATATATATATATATATATATATATATATATATATATATATATATATATTAGTTAGTTGCCTTCAAATCATTATAATAAGTAAATATTGCGCAAGAAAATAATATTTTATTATTATTTGTTATGAAACAAAAAATTACTACACGATTGTAAATAGAACACGAGTACGTCCATCATGTAATTTAAAAAATCACCTTTACTATAAACATACAAACATTACTTATTACATCAGATAATGCAAGAGGATTAAAAAACAATCAAATTTCAATGTGACCTTTGAATTTTAAAGATATGATTCTATGATTAAGTAATAATTAGTTAAAAGTTTCTAATTTATGCGTCTCCATATTCTAGTCTTGTCTAAATACATATAAGTGTTTAAAATTTAAAATATAAGAACTTTCAGAAAATATTATTATTTTCAAGTACTTATCTACACTGACATGACGTATTAAAACTGTTATAATTTAAAGCAATAGAATTTTGTTCAGATACCAGCAAGTTCAAAACGGATATAAAGTAATTACTAATCCAATTAAAACTACATTTGCAATACATGTAGAAGTTCAAATTACATGCACTTAACTGCATTCTGCAGAACCTGTTTGTTTATAAGTTCCAAGCAGTGGCGTACGATTGGTTTCAAATTTGGGTCAGCAAAAGAAAAAAGAAAAAATGGATACAACGCTTATTTAAACTTTAGTGTCTACAGCAAGCGACCTAATTGAAAATTGTATGCGTAAACTTAACAGATGTGGCAATATTTTTATATATGTACATGATAAACATATCCCTTCACCAGAAGTGGCATCAAAAACTGAAGTTGTCAGTTTAAAATGTTTTATATAAAGCCACAGCTAACTTTTCATTTAAGTTTTTTTGTACTAATTTTTTATAGCAAAATTTGATTTGTGGCACACCATTATGAATTTAACGTAGTATTCAAAATATACCGGATGTTCCATTTAAAATCAAAAAGTTGATGCCACTTCCGGCTAAACTGGAAGTGATATCATTTAATATAGAAATGATGCCACATATGTTAAGTTTACGCATATAAATTTTTAATAAATTATCTTTATAAAAAAAGAAGTTAAAAGGAATGCCCCGCTTCCTGTGGATACCCAGTATAATATATATATATATATATATATATATATATATATATATATATATATATATATATATATATATATATATATATATATATATATACATAGATTTAATTAATTAATTAATTAATTATGAGGTAGCTAGCTCAGTGCTATCAAGTCGGCCTATGGATCCTGAGAACCCTGGTTCGATTCCCATTGGCGACAAACAATTTTCACCAATCTAAAATTATCCCTGTGGCTCCCCCACCACTAACATCTTTGGGGGCCGTGATTTGACGGCTGGTAACCGCACTTCACGCTTAAAATATATCACTTACCGAGATCTGCTTCGGCAGAGTGCCATACCCAGTAATGGGTAGAAGGCATGATGATTTATTTATTTTACATAGAATTGAAAATAATATAAATATATCAGTCATTTTTATAAGTGCAATTATGCGAAAGTTGATTGATAGCTGCACTCTATCAGTTACGCCAAAAGCCAAGCAGAGATTTTTTTGCTTATAGCGAAGCTTTTCGAATGGTTCTGATCTCTCTTAATTTATGTTGCGAATATACAGTTTTTATATGACATTGAAAATTGGCGAATCACGATTGACCACTGGTCGAAGCAGAGTTATTTCTGCCTACCTCAGCTCGCTTTCATGCGATTATGAAATCTACACTTTCTTCTATATTAATAGAGATTATAATTAAGCAGAACATATGTTGCTTACCCTGACCACACGCCACTGGTTCCAAGGTGAATAACCCAATAGACGAACACATTAAGCTACGTTTTCACATCTTAACATAGTCTCTGTTATAGTCCTTGTTTTTGATTTTTTGTGTCTGATTTGTTTGTTCACTTAAATGAGAAAATAATTGTATAAAACTATTTGAAATACTTTAAAAATTATATATTAAGCACTAGTTTAATTAATTTATACAATTCCAAAATAATTTAAACATTTTGCAGTAAACAAACCAGAATATTTCAAAGATAGCAATTTAACTTTCAAAATTGATTTTTATATTATTAAAATATGATTGAATTGCAATTATACTAAATAATAAATTTTAAAATAACAGCAACTAAATAATTTCTTTTTGACATGTTAATTTTGTTGTTGCTATTAATCCAATACTTTCTATTTTTTTCACAGCTGAAATTATTACTATTTTTATTCTATTGTATTTATCGTATTTCCCATACAAACTAAATGACAGATGACAAATACGGCATAGGAATGACTGTATATTGCAACATAACAAGAGATAACATTACCGCAGCTAACTCTTTCTTACAGAACAGCGACGAAAGACTATGTCGAAAGTATGAAGTCTGCAAACTTTGTGTTTATGCGCAGCGACAAAGACAAAGACTAAGACTAAAACAATAGCTGGAAACGCTCAGCTATATTCACATATGACAAACTCTCAAGATTAAACTAGAACTAAGACTATGCTAAGAGGTGGAAACAAGGCTTTACAGTATTTAATACAATCTGAGGTTTTTATAGTAAGATCCAAACGCCTTGTTATGATAACTGACGTAATAAAAAACAATTGTAGCAATAATTAGTAATATAATAGGTACTTAATACAAACAAACAACAGAGTAATTCCAAATACGTTATTGAATTATACTACTATTTAAATAAAAGAAATATTTCATTATCTCTTTTAAGTATTACTAGGTCTGGCACTTTCTGTAGTGATATACTTTGCGTGTAAAGTTCGTTTACCAGACGTAAAATAATGACCCCCAAAGATGAAAATTGAAGGTTATGCGCATGCCAGACTCTCAGCGTTAACTATAAATGCTACTCGTAACTATAACCACTGATTTCGTATTGTGAATGAGACTTAACATGCTACAATGAAATTCCTACTTTCTTAAAGCCCCTGAAACTGCCAACATTTTAATCATATGGTATGGATATCTTTAAATTAATTTGTTAAAAATTAGAGTATACTTCTGATTTATTATTGCATCGGTGTTCTCTGTATAAAATTGTATAATTATTTAAAACTTTGTGTTTATTTGAATTTAATATTTGTAATCGATTCAGGTGAGAGAGCAGCCTCCGGCTGAACCTCTCTATTGAGATTACCTCAATAATGATATATTATTATTATTATTAACGTGATATTGGAGTTTGTCTACTGAGGGAATCGACCTCGGGTTCTTAAATCCACATTCCGATTTGTTGTCACTGAGCTGTCTAGCCTATACTTTTGCTTCTTATCTATTTGTCACACAGAAGACAATTACAAAATCAAATGGTTAGTTAGTGGTTTTTTATATGACCGGAAGAAATTGGTTTCTCTAACTTCAAAATTGGAATAGAGATGTATCATTGTAATAAATATTATAAGTAAAATATAATAGAGTAGATACAATGATACAAATAAAAAACTAACAGGCAGACTCATAAAACGGATTAGCGCAAACATAATTTTTAATAGATAGATACTATTAAATTCTATTTCAAATTAAAGAAAAAAATTTAATTTGAATGCTAATTAACACTCTTTTTAACTCAAGTTAAAATAAACTTGTTTTATACATTGAAAAAAGAATTCAAAACGAAATAAAAAATCTGGTGTGGGCACCACACGACTTTCTTATACACGGCATATTTAATATTTAGAATATATGAATGTTATGTAATATTATTAAACATGTAATTTAGTTTTTCAGTAATTCAGCATTTATCTGTTTGAAACATAAAATATCAAATTTGTTTACGTATGATTTTTTAGTAATGTTGACTACTTTATGACTAACTTTACTGATGAGGCATACACAGGCTGTCCGTTTTTCGAGGTATCTCAAGAACCGTGAGATACGAAGTCGATTATATTGAGGCAACGTTGCGAAATTAGTTGACAATTTTAATGATGTATTTGTTTTTCCGAAAAAAGACATAGATAACTAGATAAAGCGACAATTAAAATTTATGTTTTTTGTTTCTATTGCTACTATGATTATTGTAATATATTATTAAATATAAAAATTAGTTTTTCTCAAAATTAGACGCATATACAGGAAAATTGCAAATAACATTTTATGTTCCAAATATTTTTGCTAACATCTTTTATTTGAAACTTTTTTTCGTAACTGATTCCATTTTGAAATAAATGGAATTTATTGTTTTGTGTGTCCAATAAACTTGCCCTTCCGGTTTTTCAATTTCATTCAAAATCAACTCAGCTCTTCGTATTTTCATGAAACTTATAATTACTAAGTTTCATTCACACACGCACACACATCATTGAGAAAATGATCAAAACGGATTCAGTGGACCTCAAAACACGTATATACTGTATATACTGTATACGTATTCTGTGTATAAGAAAGTAAAAATGATGTTAGTGCTAATCCGCTTTATGAATGTGCATGTAAGAATTTATATAGAACTTTTACGTTGAATGTTTGGTCATTTGACTTGTATAGTTGAACTCACATCTTTTCAAAAATAACACCAATTTCGTAAACTTTAATAAGTCAATGTTGTCGTTGATTAAAAAAAATAATGCCTTATTGAGGAATCTTGAGTTCATAATGTAGTGGATATATCATTTTTAGATTTTTCGTTAAAATTTGTTTTCCATATAAGTCCGTAGTATCAGTAGTATAGAGTCGGACTGTGGATTTGAAAATCCGGGTTCGATGCCTACAGTCGATAAACAATTATTGCCACATTAAAATTACCCCTGTAGTTCTCCTCCCTCTACTAACATCTTTGGTGGTCGTAATTTGATCTGCTTCTACAGAGTGCTTCACTTATGTTGGGTTGCAAGAAAGAAATAAAGAGTTTTTTAATTAAAGAATTGTTAATCTAACAACAGTATCTATAGCGATTTTCTAAAACCTATTGTTCCGTTCGTTGCTAATACTGCAGGTGTTTTGTACGAGGGCAGGGTGAAAAGTCCCTGAAAAATAAAACAGATGGCGCCACAATCTCAAATCTCATGTGACATTTGTGATGCACCATCTTTAACTAGAACGCATTAAAATTCTCAGACTGATATATCATTCACTTCTGTTTTGACACCCATCGAAAGCAAGCAACCTTGAAGATTTTTGAAAACATGGAATAAAGTGAATTTCGCGTCTTGATTAAACATTACTTTGTTAAACATTATGAGGACTCCTCACCATCGATTGGAACGATTCACAAGTGGTTTACTGATTTTCGTTGTGGTAGTATGACCACAAAGGACGCCGAACGTTCTGGTCGTCAAATTGAGGTTACAACGCCAGAAATCGTCGATAAAATCCATGGTATGATATTGGACGATCGGCGAGTTAAAGTGCTGTGAGCATCTCAACCGAACGGGTACGGAACATTTTGCATAAATTTTTGGATATGAGAAAGCTATCTGCCAGATGGGTGTCGCATTATGGACAACGCACCGGCGCACAGGTTCGCAGTCGCAACGGCGAAATTGCATGAATTGGGCTACGAATTGGTTCGTCATCCACCAGATTCTCCAGATTTGACCCTCTGCGATTTTTATCTATTTCCAAACTTGAAGAAACGGTTCGGCGGAAAGAGATTTGGCTCCAACGATGAGGTCATCGCTGAGAAAAACGCCTATTTTAAAGGATTGCCAAAATCGTATTTGGAAGGGATCGAAAAATTAGAAAAACGTTGGACGAAGTGTATCGAGCTACAAGGAGATTATGTTGAGAAATAAAATATGTTTTGACTAAATAAATCATTTCTTATTTAATTTTTCAGGGACTTTTGACCCTACCCTCGTAGCCCTCGTACAACAATTTTATACCCCGAGAAAAAATTATTCATTTGAATAATTTAAAATTATAACTAATTTCGTAATATCATAGCCAATTAACTACCTGTTTACTAATTGGTGTAGTTTAGTTAATAATAATTAATAAAATTCATTACTTTGGCTGTTATTTGTTAGTACAAGAAATATTATTATTTAATTTTTTTATTTTAAAACAGAGTGGAAATGTGGAAAATGATATTTTGTATTGAAATGGGTATTTCATGTTAAATTATAGTAATATTGAAAACATAGATTAAAATGTCATTTTGACCTAATAAATGTAACATACAAAAATAAAGCAAATTAAATGTTCATATCAACAGTAATCATAGAAAAAATTATAAATGCAAAGAAATATAAAAACTACAAACATAGATTAATTATTTAGTATTTTGAATAGAAAAACTGGTTTGTAAGCCTTTGCTGTGTCAATTTGGTTCCTTAATTTAGAATGAAATTGAAAATTTAACGAGCCTAGAAGTAAATTCTGTGACGTCACAACAGTGTCCAGCATTTATTATAGCATAGGATAGCCACAGTGCGGCGGTACGAACATTCTTTTAAAATTCTGCGTATCCTGTGATAGATATGAATAAATGTGTAAATACAATATTATAGGTTATTAAATTTTCTTTAAAAAAGTCAGTGAAAGCTTGTATCTATGTTTAGTAGTTTACACGAAAGAATCGTACAAAAATATGTGATATAAAGACACAACTGTTTGCTCGACTTTCCATTCTCAAACTTACGAAAATCAGTTGGCTAATTTGTATTTCTGTTAAGAACTGTTTAAAATATGAAATATATTTAGACAATTATCATATAAATAAAAATAAACGCTACTGAATGTGAAACATATATATTGCAGTAAATTAACAAAATGTTGCAAAACAAAAGAAATAAGTATTCTATATAAAATCAACTAAAACTGAAACATTATAAATAAATTGAAAACAATTATTGCCAAAATATAATGTTTATGCGTCCCATCAAATCCTGCATTGCCAGTATCAAATTTTCAGTGAATTTAAATGCTTTGGAGTTGGTGGACTTAATACATTGCTAGTACGTATTTTTCTATATGTATCAGTAAAAGTAAAAGAAAACCACATCATAAAGTCGAATGAATATCGTTTTCATTTATTAAAAATTAGGGTTAACTAGCCTTTTAACAAACGTCAATTAACATTTTTCATTTTTATAATCCTGAAATAATAATATCAATAGATATTTTAATAAAATCACAAGATTTATTTGTTAGTAAAATGGCTTTATCTAGTTTTCCATTTAAAACAAAATTAATAGTCTTTATGTACGTAATTTAAGCACTTAATTTTAGTTCATTTAGTAATATAGCACACCGTTAATAATTCCTTAATGGCTGAACAATTTATTATTCGGTTAAGACTCGACGGCACAGTTTCAACAGTTAGTCGAAGTAGGATAAAATTGACAAATTTTGCATATCCCATAATTATTAACACATTAATGTTGTAAATGATGACGCAATTACAAATTTACATTAAGCATAGTTCAAGCATTCGTATTGCTACTGTTGTTCTGAGTGGGATGCGGCCCGTACCATACAGTTACTATGCTGACGTCACAGCGGTAGTGAAAATCTAGTTCCAGGTTCGTTAGACTTTCGCTCTATTCCTACAGAAGAAACTGTAGCGCTTCTCATACTACGAATGATTTTTATTTTTACGTCTGTTATACATACTTTTACTTTTACTTATTAATAGTTAACCACTATTCGAGACAATTTGATTTTGTTATTAAATTTGCGTTGAATAAAACAACAGGTAAATCGAATTATGATTTTTCAATGACAGAAAAGTGAGACACGACGAAGAGGATTTTCAATCGGCAATTGTTTTAGTAAAAACTATTTCAAAGCAGATCGTGTTTGGTGTCAAATGAAAGATCTTTTGAAGAGCTCACGGATAGAATCGAAAATTTTTCGATCGTTATTTTTTTTAGTGAAAGTATTTCCAAAACTATCGCGTATTGTATCAAATGAAAGGTGTTTTGAAGTTCTCGCGTGCAGAATAGAAAATTTTTGGATCGAAAGTTGTTTTAGTCTAAAATATTTAATTTCTTATTGTGTTAATTTCCTTACAGAAGAGAATCCTACTTTAATGTCTGTGGAGCCTAGCGTACTGTAGTAAAATTGCCGTTATATATATATATATATATATATATATATATATATATATATATATATATATATATATATATATATATATATATATATATATATATATATATATATATATGACTCATTGGAAGGCGTCGTGAGCCCGTGAAGTTAAAGCAGATTCACATATTCACAAAATTTCAAAATCCCAAATCATATATATATACATACATATTTATATCTGATAGATAGAAGATGACGTCCGCACCCACGCTATCGATAGCCCAGTTCTTCGCTGATAAAAACATCTTAATCACGGGTGCAACGGGTTTCCTGGGTAAGGCGCTGATCGAGAAACTCCTGCGCAGCTGCTCAGGAATTGGTGACATCTACGTGCTGATACGCCCGAAACGTGGGAAACAACTCTCGGAGAGAATCGTTGGACTCATTGCTGATCCGGTGAGCTTTTTTCAATTATTTTAGAAACACTACACTTTGATGTATTATTTCTTTCTGCCAGTACCAAGTGCATTAATCACTAACAGGCGGAATACCGACCTATCAAAATAATTTTTTTTATAATTAAATCAATAGCCTTTAAATCTTATACATTATGCATTATCTGAATACAATTTGATTTTATCTGTTAGCCTATTTTATGTAAACTATATTCATGCAATATTGCAACGGTTCTCGTGGATATAATAAGTGAAAATTAGTTCTAAAATTTAAATATACAAAAATTGTTGGAAAATATTATAAAATTTTCATGTGCTGAAAATCAGATTTCTTCTTCGAACTCAGGTTTTCAAATTCACAGGTCAAAGCGTTATTACTAAAGATTGGATTCCTAGGCATCGAGACGGGCGTTATTTGTCAGCGCCAATATTAAGCAAAAAGCGGCCACACTAACTTTCTATATTACGTTAACATAAACTTTGAACCGATATTTGAAAATTGTAATTCAATTTATCTTTTTATTAACCGATAAATTAGTTTCGTTATACACATGATAATTTACTTCACAACTCCCTCGTTTTTATTAGATATAATTTTTGCATTAATTATTCTTCACAAGCTATATTTTTCAATATAACATTTTTGTCAATTAATTTTCCTTTCCTTCCGACCATTTCTGACTAGCTAGAAATATCGTGGTTATTCGCGACTTGCCCAAATGAGGGCAGCATCTTACGCTCAGGTAACGCGGTGACAGGCGACGCCATACCAATAATAGAGAAACTTATAACCGTCCTCTCTAACAGATGATGATCGTCAATTGTTTTAGTGAAAGTGCTTCAAAACCCATCGTGTTTGGTATCAATTGAAAGGTTTTATGAAGGGCTTAAATGCAAAATTGGAGTTTTGTCGATTGGCAATTTTTTTAACGAAAGTACTTCAAAACCTATCGTGTTTGATGTAAAATGCAAAGTCTTTTGAACGTCTTTTCTGCAGAATTAGATTTTTCGACCGGAAATTGTTTTAGTAAAAGTATTTCATACTCTATCATGTTTGTTATCAAATTAAAGGTCTTTTGAAGGGCTCGCGTACAAAATTGAATATTATTCGATCAGCAATTGTTTTACTGGAAGTGCATCAAAATCTGTCGCGTTTGGTATCAAATTAAAGGTCTTTTTAAGGGCTTGCATGCAGAATTGGATTTTTTCGATCGGCAATTGTTTTAGCGAAAGTGCTTCAAAATCTATAGTTTCTGGTATCAAACGCAAGATCTTTTATTTAATACCTTTCGATCGTCAATTGTTTTATTGAAAGTACTTCAAAACCGATTGTGTTTGGTATCAATTGAAAGGTCTTTTGAAGGGCTTACATGCAAAATTGTAATTTTGTTGATTGGAAATTGTTTTAGTGAAAGTAATTCAAAACCTATCGTGTTTGGTATCTATTAAAAGATCTTTTAAAGAGCTCGCGAACAGAATTGAATTTTTTTCATTTGGTAATTGTTTTAGTGAATGTGCTTCAAAACCTATCGTTTTTGGTATTGAATGAAATGTCTTTTGAAGGGTTTTCTGGGATAATTGGATTTTTTCGATAGGCAATTGTTTTAGTGAAAGTGCTTCAAAACCTATCATGTTTGATATTAAATGAAAGGTCTTTTGAAGGGCTTGCGTACAAAATTTAACAGTTTTTGATCGAAAACTGTTTTAGTGAACTTGTCTTTTTAAGGGCTTCCATGTAGAATTGTATTTTTTTTTATCGGTAATTATTCTAATGAAAGTACTTCAAAATCTATCGTGTGTGGTATCAAATTAATGGTCTTTGGAAGAGCTCGCGTACATAATTGAAATTGTTTTAATGAAAGTGTGTCAAAACCTCGGGAACACAATTGAAATTTTTTCAATCGGCAATTATTTTAGTGTAATTACTTTATAATATATCGTGTTTGGTATAAAATGAAAGATTTTTTTTGAAGGGATTATGTGCAGAATTGAAACTTTTCGATCTGTAATTGTTTTAGTGAAAGTGCTTCAAAACCTATCGTTTTTGGTATTGAATGAAAGGTCTTTTGAAGGGTTTTCTGGGATAATTGGATTTTTTCGATAGGCAATTGTTTTAGTGAAAGTTATTCAAAACCTATCATGTTTGATATTAAATGAAAGGTCTTTTGAAGGGCTTGCGTACAAAATTTAACAGTTTTTGATCGAAAACTGTTTTAGTGAACTTGTCTTTTTAAGGGCTTACATGTAGAATTGTATTTTTTTTATCGGCAATTGTTCTAATGAAAGTACTTCAAAATCTATCGTGTGTGGTATCAAATTAATGGTCTTTGGAAGAGCTCGCGTACAGAATTGAAATTGTTTTAATGAAAGTGTGTCAAAACCTCGGGAACACAATTGAAATTTTTTCAATCGGCAATTATTTTAGTGTAATTACTTTATAATATATCGTGTTTGGTATAAAATGAAAGATTTTTCTTGAAGGGATTATGTGCAGAATTGAAATTTTTCGATCTGTAATTGTTTTAGTGAAAGTGCTTCAAGACCTATCGTGTTTGGTATCAAATGAAAGGTTTTTCGAAGAATTCGCATAAAAATTGAAATATTTTTGATCGGCAATTGTTTTATTGAAAGTGCTTCAAAACCTATCGTATTTGGTATCAAATGAAAGATTTTTAACGAGCTCATCTACAAATTTAATGCTTTTCGATCGTCAATTGTTTTAGTGAAAGTAATTTAAAAACCATCGTGTTTGATATCAAATAGAAGGTTCTTTACAGAGCTAGCGAGCAGAATTAGATTTTTTTTCGATTGTAAATTGTTTAAGTGAAAGAGCTTCTAAACCTATCGTGTTTAGTATTAATTAAAAGGTTTTTTTTTGTGGCTTCTTTGGCGGACCAACTACTTAGGTCATATGCCGCCATTATGCCCTGATCTGCGTTTTAGTTGTTATTGGTCAACAGCAACGCCGGTTTTCTCTGGACGGTCACCCATCCAAATACTACCCGCGCGCAACGTTACTTAACTCGCGTTATCGCTTAGATCAGTTCCAACGAGTGCAGCCATGGCCGTTGACAAAAGGTTTTTAATGACAGACGTGTATAATTGTAAAGTTTTAGATTCGTAAAAATTTAATTTATATTGTGTCTATTGTCTTACCGAAGTTAATTCTACTTTAGTGTCCGCGGAGCTTAGTGTGAGGCCTGGCGAAGTATTTATTACTATTCCAATACGCGATTGTTGTAGCAAGAGCATTACTTTGCTCTAGCTTATTGATAAACAATTGGGTGCGAACGAAAAAGTAGAAGTTCAATGTTCAGAATGCTTGCACTCACTTAAATTAAATAAAACCGAATTAGTTTCTGTTGGTAGTGCTAATTTTCCAAATTCTGTTATTTGAAAATTAAAATGGAAATATTCGCAAACTAACTGATACATGTAATATTTAAAACGTTTTAATGGGAACTTATTTAACTCAAGAATGTAAATATGTACAAAGTGATCAGTGTTATATTTCACCATGGTACTTCAGTGGCTGAGGGACACTACACATGTATAATTAAAAAAGGAAAGTCATGGATACTTGCAATAGATTCTCACGTTGGAAAACAAACTTGGCCAAGAAACTCTAAAAATGCTTACATATTTATTTTATAACGAATTTAGATTTTTATAGAAAGGTTAATAACAATATATAATACAAAATATTATTTATAATATAGGATAATAATAATGATGAAATCAAAAGATTGTATAAAAAAAGTGATATCTTCCAAAAAAAAAAAACAATTACATTGTTTAAGATACAATCAAAAAAGTCTCTCCGCCAAAAAGCGGACTGTTTTACAACCTTCCGCAAAAATTATAGTATCTACATATTACAGATTTAAGAAAAGTTAATATCTAATTAAGCCAAGAAAAATATTCGAATTTAAAAAAACCCTGTCGGCTAGTTTAAAAAAAAATCAGGGCAAATAAAAAAAATATTATTAAAAAAAACCTTGGCGACCCCAGTCTTTCAAAGTTACCTAAACTGGTGACATTTAAAAAAGGTCATGTATGATTCAGCCAAGAAAAATATTCGAATTTAAAAAACCTTATCGGCTAGTTTTAAAACAATCGGGTCAAATAAAAAAAAATATTAAAAAAACCTGGGCGACCCCAGTCTTTAAAAGTTACTTAAACTGGTAACTCTTTAAAGGCTGATGTCGCCAAGGTTTTTTTTTATTTGATCCAATTTTTTTTAAACTATTCGACAAGCTTTTTTAAATTACAATATTTTTCTTGGCTTAATTTTGGACAAGAATATTTTTTCTGGAAGAGCGCGAATCTGCGCAATCTAAACGTATCTTTAACAATGTAATTGTTTTTTTGGGAGATTATACTTACGCTAAATATTTAAAGCAACAAGAAAATGTTGTAAAATGTGGA
The DNA here is from genome assembly GCA_911728475.2 of Pterostichus madidus. Lineage (NCBI taxonomy): Eukaryota > Metazoa > Arthropoda > Insecta > Coleoptera > Carabidae > Pterostichus > Pterostichus madidus. The sequence goes on from OU452318.1 coordinate 17,402,317, forward strand.
CGAATTGTATAAAATGTGATAATTTGCCGCAAAGTTTTTTATGCTTATTGTGCTATTTTTTTTTCGATTTTTGTGCTTATTTAAATTTTTGTACATTTTAATCCTTTGTAATTTACTAACTTTTGTAAAACACTGTCGTCATTATCAATGTATTCAAATTGCGTTTGTAACTCTCCAAATATACCGTAGTTCACTTTGGCTACTTACTCAGCCTACCAACGTGACATAAGTTGGCACGCTAGTCTTGCGACAATATGAAATCGAGGGTTCCCCGATTCATATGAGGAATCTCGCACAACACACAGAAAATCTTAATTTCAGTCGCGTTTAATGCCCAGTAGTATGTAGGATGTTCAATTTGGTTGTGCGACCATTGCTATCTCGAGAACTATAAGAGCTACAAGGTTGGATATATTAGCATTTTGTAAGTGTATTACAAAACTATTAATAAAAAATTTATTCGACCAGTATATAGGATGCAACTTTCTTATTTTAAATAGAAATCTATTTTTGTATTTGCTTATTCGATTCTCTATTTTTTCTGAATCCAACGACTACAAAGTTTTTGACAAAAATGCATATTAAATTGACATTAATTTAATTAAAATCGCATGGAAATTACCGTGCTATGACAGAAACAAATGAACAAATCATAATATTTTTGTTTGTTTGACTCATTATTATATATAAATTCAACTATTTTGTAAAAAAATAAATAAATACATTTTATTAACCATAAGTTTCTGTCATAGCACGCTGTTTCAATGCGATTTAAATGAAATTAATGTCAATTTAAAACGAATTGTTGGTAAAAGTTTATAATGCGCGGGTACTGAACTTTATAGTTGTTGAATTCAGAAAAAAATACTGAATCGAACTAGCAAATAAAAAATAGGTTCCCATTTAAAATATGAAAGTTGCGCACAACATTTTGGGAACCATTAGTCGAAAAAAAATTTTGTTAATAAGTTTGTAATACACTTATAAAATGGTATTTCTTTGCTCATTTAACCAACCTTGTAGCTCTTATAGTTCTCGAGATAGCAATGGTGGCACAACTAAATTGAACAACATATATAGTTCTGATTTTTTCTTATTTTGTATTATACAGATTAATTATGACTATGCTAAAATCCACAATACAATAATGGATTAAGGAATACCTACCTTGAAAACAATAAATTATTTTATCTATTACTATGGAATTAGTTATACCATACAGCACTCATTTTAGATATATAATAGACTTGTTATCCCACTAAATGCGGTAATGAAATTATGATAATTAGTACAATTATATAAATTAATGTCTTCATTAACACTGGCTGTTTTTACTTCTGCGCTGTGCAACTGAAATTGTTTATTGAGATGATGGCATCAGTTTTTTCAAATGAAACCACTCTATTTTCCCCAAAATCTGGATTGCGAGTTTCTTCTTATTCTCTGCATGTCTGTATATAACCTTCCGCAACGGAATCTACCGTGTCTTTTTATATCACGGCCATCTACTTCTGCAAATGCCAAATGACAAAACAGCTTTATCTCTTGAAAATTTTATAAAATATCAATTTGTTGTTATTCGGTTACTAACACGCGATCATAAACCACAACTCTTTTTATTATTTTGAAAACAAAATTACCCTTTCACAGTATGTGCGTCAATAGTTGTCATATCCCACTTATATCGTACATAACTTTTGTAAAACTTGTATTAAAACGATAAGTTGTTTTACAGTTTTTAACTGCAATGTATTTTATCAGGCAATTCGTTTTGTAGATTCATTGTTCTAGAAAATCTGATATTACTCTCAGCAGAACAATATTATTCAAGAAATAATATTCAAATATTTACGAGGTGCTACCCAAAAATTCCCAAATTCTGTGTGTAACTCTTCTAACTGCTGTAGTGCACCGATTAGCCGCTTGATTTCAGCACTAGTACATCTCTCAAACCCTTCCTTTTGTTTTTACAACATTTGTCAAGCGAAAGAGGAAAGAATGAATAATATAATTATTAAAGACCTTGGCACTAAAGAAATCATTCAAGGAAAACCGTTAATACAATTCGTAGCAGAAAAAATACAAGCTGATATAAAATACAGGGAAATAAAAGATATCAGCAAGAATAAAGATAGAAAAATAATGATGGTAGAAATGAACTCCTGGGAAGAGAAACAAAATATTATGAAAAACAAATTTAAGCTGAAGGGAACGAACATATACATAGAAAATGACTTAACACTAGATGAAGGAAGGATACAAGTAGTGTTACACAAAATTGCTAGAAGTGAGAAAGAGAATCGAACAAGGATCAAAATAGGATTTAAGAAAATAATGCTAAATGGGGAAATGTTTGAATGGGACGACAGTGAAAATGGAGTGGTAAAAAAGGAAAATAACTCAGAAAACTAATAAAAATAAAAAAGTATATAAAGAAGACGATAACAGCAATTAATAAGGACGAGGAAAAATGGAACAAACTAAACAAGAAAAAAAACTAACAAAAATATATTGAGAACGTGGAATTTAAGAGGAATTAAGGGAAATGAACAAGAACTAATAGAAGAAATAAAGAAAGCTAAATTAGATATAGTAGGAATTACGGAAACAAAGAATAAAGGAAAAACTGTAGAACAAATATCACAAGACTATTGGGCAATTTGGTTAGGTGTAGAAGACTAATACTGACTAAAGAAACGATGGCAAGAATAACGAACCATAAACAATGTAATGAGAGACTACTATCGGTGAATATAGAAGCAGGAACGTCTGGAGAAAAATACACACTCTTTGTGGCCTTTTTTTCGAGGAGCTACAGAAACAAATAGACGAAAAAGACAAGAAAGTAGACCTAATTGGAGACCTAAATGGAAGAATAAGGAAAGAGAACAAAGGAATTGAAAGCCATCTAGGGATAGAAGGAGAGACCTCAAAGAACTAGAATGGGCAAATAATTATAGAATAAAGCGTAGAAAACGGTATGGTAATAATGAATACAAAATTCAAGCATAAAAACATACATAAATACACTAGGGAAGAACCAAGCAACGGACAAAATCAATCATAGACTATTTCATAGTAAGGAGAAATCTAGAGAAGAAAATAACTGAAGTAAAAGTCAGTAGAGGCCCAGAGATTGGAAGTGACCGCTACCTTATCACGATGAAATTAACAGATAAGAGAAAACAGGGAAGAAAACCAGGTGAAGTGATAATATATAAGAAAATAGAAAGTTATCTGCTAAGTAAGGAAGAAACGAAATAAAAATTCCAAAAAGAAGTAAAACAAAATTTACAGGAACATATTTGGAAAATATAAATAAATAAATGGGAACATTACAAAGCAAGAATATTAAATGCAGCAACAAAAACATGCGGGATTGCAAAACTGGGGAACACTAACTTTAAAAAAAGCCTTGGTAGACTAAGGAAATAAAAGCGAAAATTTAACAGAAAAAAGAGAAATGGAAGAAATATCTTGGCTCAAAAAATAACAAAGACTATAACGAATATCAACAAATTAAAATTGAAACAAAAAACATGATAAAATAAGCGAAAAGAGTTTAAATAAAATAAAATAAATATATCATTACGCCTTCTACCCATTACAGGGTGTGGTACTCTGCCGAAGCAGATCTCGGTAAGTGATATATTTTGCGCGTGATGTGCGGTTACCAGTCGTCAAATCACGGCCCTCAAAGATGTTAGTGGTGGAGGAGCCACAGGGGTAGCTTTTGAAATTATGAAAAGTGTTTTTCGCCTGTAGAAATCGAACCAGGGTTCTCGGATCCACAGGCCGATTTCATACCACTGAGCTAGCCACCCCATAAAAAAAAGAGTTTCATGGACACAATTTGGAAACAAATTAAAAAAAAAATTCACTAAAAATCAAAAGCTTTTCTACGGTGGTCTGAAACATTAAATATAAACAAGGACAGATTATTTACCATAAAAAAGATATTATGAATAGAAGGAGACAGTACTTCGAAGAAATAATTCAACACACAGAATGCAACTACAGAAGAACAAAAAAGGAACTTTAATACACAACAAACCGAAATCACTTAGACAGACATAAAAAGCAGCTGGGCATGACAATATACCACCAGAGATGATTAAACACTCAAGAGATTCAAGCCATGAAAGATTAAGAGAAATCACGAACGACATAATGGAAACAAAAGAAACACCGGAGGACTTGCAAACAGGAATAGTAGGTTCAATATTCAAAAGAGAAAACAGTAAAGACTGCCAAAACTATCGAGGCATTACGTTTACAATGAAAAGTTCTCGGTTTCACACAGAGATGGCATTCCAATTAGCAAAAATTTGTGGTTCCTGCCTGGGTGCAGGTATCATTAATTCGTATGACAAGTTTTAACTTGTTCTCTTAAGTAGTTTGTTTACACGTGTTTTTCTTTAAAATGGATAAACTTGAATATCGTGCGGTCATAAATTTCTTCGTTTTGGATGGATTTACCCCTAAGTAAATTCATCCGAAGTTGACAAAAGTTTACGGGGACTCTATTCCTTCCATGTAAACCGTTAAAAAGTGGGCAGCTTAATTTAAATGTGGTCACACATCCCTCGAAGATCACCCACGTGAAGGACGACCAAAAACCGCCACCACACCGGAAATTATCGAAAAAGTCCATGATATCGTGTTGGACGATAAGCGAGTGAGGTGAGTGAAATAGCTGAGGCTGCAATGTTTGGACTGATTCAATAGGGATCCGACCGATTTTGTGCGTCGATTTGTTACCATGGCCAGAAACGAAACAGCAGTCCAAGCAGTGGGTGGCAGCCGCTGCTTGAGCGCCAAAGAAACCAAAGTCGATCGCATCTGCCAGAAAAGTCATGGCCAGCGTGTTTTGGGATGCGAAAGGGATCCTGTTAATTGATTACCTCGAAAAAGGCAGAACAATTACAGGCTAATATTACTCCAACCTTCTTCATCAGCTGGATGCCAAAATTTGAGAGAAGAGGCATGGCTTGCAGAAGAAAAAAATCATTTCTCATCAGGACAATGCACCTGCACACAATGGTGCGTTGGCGATGGGATTTGGGGTACGATTTGCGTGGCCATCCCCCATATTCTCCTGATTTGGCACTTTCAGACTTCTATCTGGTCCCAAACTTGAAGAAATTTGTTTTTGGGAAGCGCTTCGGGTCCAATGCAGACGTTGAGAGGGCCGTATATGAATATTTTCACAGTCTTCCAGTCTCTCACTTCCGGCAAGGAATATTGGAGAAACGCTGGACCAAGTGTGTTGAAGTCAAGGAAGAGTATGTAGAAAATAAAATAATTTTTTAACTGAAAATCGCAGTCTTCCATTTTCAGACCCTCGTAGAAGACACTCAGTGCGGGTTCTGAGCAAACAGCGGGGTACAAGATACCATTTTTGTAATGAGACAACTATGCGAAAAAGCGAAACAGAGTTGATGCCACTTTCGGCTAAACTGGAAGTGATATATATATATATATATATATCATTTAATATAGAAATGATGCCACATATGTTAAGTTTACGCATATAAATTTTTAATAAATTATCTTTATAAAAAAAGAAGTTAAAAGGAATGCCCCGCTTCCTGTGGATACCCAGTATAATATATATATATATATATATATATATATATATATATATATATATATATATATATAATATTTTATTTAATTCATAGCACTCAGTTTAAAGAAAATTAATTATTGAACGTCGGAACATTTAGTTGCCAGACAATTTTTATAGTTTTATGTTGCAACTTAGATTTTAAGTCAATCGTATTAATAATATATTCGTTTTCTTAAAAATAGTTTCAATATAGTCATATCATTAGAAATATATTACACTGATCTTTTCTGAATGTAACTATATTAATAGTATCAACTCTTTATTATAAAATGCTGACCGTCCGAGCATATAGTTGTATAACACTGATCGATACTAAATATATATATATATATATATATATATATATATATGTATAATTATATATAAATTATAATTTTGACTTTTATTTTCAATTAAAAAAATGAAACAAAATAACTGATTTTAGTTTTCAGAATTAGTTTATTTGCTTACAAGAATTAGTTAGACCAACGTGGTCTATCTTAAACAAGTGATACAAGAAGTACTTTAATTACATTTCTTACTCCTATTTATGTATTTTTGTTACATGTTTCCTTATATTCCTAAGATAGAGATAATGTTGTTTCTGATATCAAATAATGAAACCTCAGCGTTTCGGGATTTAAAATTTATATATATATATATATATATATATATATATATCTTCACGCTATATCCCATCAAATGGGGTAGCACGAAACCTAAAATCATTCATAAAAATATTCACTCCTTACATTCATAAAAATATTCACTCATTACATTCATCAAATAATCAGACATCGTCAAACATTATCATCCAAAAAAAAAAAAACCCCACCCTTACTTTAACCACATTCATACATCACTCCATATAAACTCATTTATTTATTACACCCGTAATCACTTATCACACAACAAACCTTCAATCACATCTATCCAATCATTCATATTCCACTATCATTCATCTTCTTTCTTCAACGTACATAACATATGCATAAAATATCTCAAATTATTTACGCTTACTCCTAACCATGAATCTAATAATGAATCTACAAAGATTAGAAAAGATGAAAGCGATCGTCAGCACTTGTATATAAAATAAAAGTCCACACAATGCAGTAACTGAAAATGAACCAAAAAGATAAGAAAAGAAAGGAATATCTCCCTGCGCTTGTTTTTGAAAGTGAATTTCACACAATTGCAGTTAAACACTCTACGTAAGAACTGAGGACGAATTAAAAGATAAGAAAGGAAGGGAGTGTCGCTCTACGCTTGTTTTTGAAAGTTAATTTCACACAATTGCAGTTAAACACTCTATGTAAAAACTGAGGACGAATTAAAAGATAAGAAAGGAAGGGAGTGTCGCTCTACGCTTGTTTTTGAAAGTGAATTTCACACAATTTCAGTTAAACACTCAATGTATGATCAGAAAACAAATAAAAAAGATAAGAAACGAAGGATTTGTCGTCCCTGCGCTTGTTTTTGAAAGTGAATGTCACACAATTACAGGTAAACACTCTAATGAAATTACTAAACAACAAAACTAAAATCAAAAATCCTGCACTTCTCTTAAATCATGAGATTCATTTCGCAATTAATCTTCGCCAAACTTTCCTATCCTGACACACAACTTTAGCTTCATCTACATTCATAATTTCTTTTATACAAGCACGTTTGTTCCTCGTACTCGGAAACTCTCGTTCACGCAACAATCCTTCAATCACATTCATCCATCCATTCATAGGTTGCCCACGCAATCTTTCACTCTTAATTTCATCAACATATACCTGTTTCACCAATCTCTCATTCGACATACGTTCTGCATTAGTACATTTACTCGAACTACCTTTACCTTTAAATAAAGGACAAAAGATAGCACGTTTTCAATCATCAGGAGCCATACACCAAATCTAAACAAATAAATTAACCAGTCAAATAACCTCTCGCCTCCATACTTCAACATCACATTCGATGTACCATCCAAACCGGAAGCCTTACCATTCTTCAGACGCATCAATGCACAACTAACATCACTCTCATCTATATCCCATCCATCATCACTAACATTTTCACTACAACTATTCGATCTATTAATGTCCTAAAGTACTTACACCATCTATTCGTAACATCTGATTCATTCCACAATAATTCACCAACCGCACTTTTAATCACTTTCACTGCCCTTACATTGCCACCTCTCAATCTCTTCACTTTCAACCAAAACATTCTTTTATTTGTACTAAAATCATTAGTCAATCTTTCACTCATCAAATCATCAAAACGCGCCTTGCTTTCTCTCACTACTCTCTTAACACATTTATTTAACCTCTTGTATTCCAGCAAGCATTTATCAAGTAAACTTCCAGGCACATTTTTCACATTTAAAAATCGCAAATATGTTCTCTTTTTTATCTCAATCGCTTCTTTTACATCTTCATTCTACCATAAATTCTTTGGAGATGAGCCTAAACTACATTCACCATAAACTTCTTTTGCACATTTAAGATCTGTATCCTTAAATTTCAACCAAACATCATTTATGCTGCATTCAAAATTAAGCTCACATGCAGACAAAGATTCATTTATTTTCTCAACAAACAAATCTCAACATCCTCATTCTGAAGTGCACTGGATTTCACATGAAATATTTTTTCGGTATTTTTCACCCTCATTCTCCAACATTTATGTAATCGTATACGCGATACCACCAAATAATGGTCATTCGTACCCAATTCAGCACCACGCTTCGCACGCGTATCTACAACTAAACTTCCCAATCGTTCATCATACAAAATAAAACAAAATTATACTCCGTTTATTCTCACTCACATTCTCCCATGTTTACAAATGATCTAATTTATGTTTAAAGGCAGAGTTGGAAACATTCAATCTCGCATCACCAAACTTACCCAATACATTCCCAGACATGCTTCTCTTAACTCCCACCCAGCCATTTAAATCACCACATAAACTTTCTCCCCTGAATCACATGAATCAATTACAGTATATAACAAATTCCAAAATCTATCTTTTTCATGATCATTTTCGGATTCGGTTGGGCCATAAACTGACACAGCGAAGATTCTATGAAAGCCTATCTTTAATCTCAGACAAAGAATTCTCGATAAAGTACAACCATAATCCCTCACAAACGGTTTCATTATTTTACTAATAAGAACACCCACATCATGCTTTGCATATTCATTCTAGGCAACACCCGACCACAAGCAAAACATTCCATCCACCTCTACCTCACTACATCCTTTCCATTTAGTCTCACCGACACACAAAACATCAACATTATATACACGCATTACATTCACCAATTCATTTTCTTTACCAGTTATACCCCTAACATTCCACGTACCAAACTTACATTAATCAAATTTCACTCATTCATTCTTCATTTAACCAAAAGAAATAAAAGAAGGATTCTCTCGGTAGAAGAGTAGATGTTAAGGTAGCTTACCAGGCTTATCCTTAACTATAAATGAAAATAGAAATCAGTTACATTCACAAAACTATCAAACGTCAATCACACCTAAAAACAAAACATAACTCAGCGTTTCTATACATGTAATCAATATAAACAAATACCGATATGAAAGAAAATATACTATAAAAAAAACTAAACTATAATAAAATATAAAATTAAAGATAACACTTATCTTAGTAAAACAACACTCAAAAAGTCCGGTGATAAACAGTATATATTCACAGGTGTAAGGCTTGTTTGAGCTGAGCCTTGTTTTGGGTTTTTCTTCCATTGCTCTCTCCATATTTTTCTATCTAATGTTAGTGTTCTCGTTTCTTTCTATATATATATATATATATATATATATATATATATATATATATATATATATATATATATATATATATATATATATATATATATATATATATATATATATATATATATATATATATATATATATTTATAAATAGAAAGAAATAAGAACACTAACAATAGGTAGAAAAGCATGGAGAGAGCAATGGAAGAAAAACACAACAGGCTAAGGCTCGGCTCCAACAATCCTTACACCTGTGAATATAGAAAGGTGTGAGATTAAGTAAATAAGTAAGTAAGTTTAGTATTAGACATAAATGATACTGCTTCCTGGTCAGTCACAAGTTTAAAATGATAGCCAATCAAGATATATCACCACTTTTTCGGAACTTCTACGATTGCGTATGCTTCTTTCTCTATCGATGAATGCTTTTGTTCTTGGGTGAAAAGCCGCTGGTTCGAGTATCCATAACAATATTCACAATGACATCGTTATCTGAAGCTTTTACGATTGCTTTTGACAAGGCGAGATGGTAAGACTGTGATGCAGATGCAATAATAAATCTCTTTTCGACTTTAGCTTTCAATTGTTATTTGTATATTACGAGCGCTAAAGTTATTTTTATAACAAATGCCGAAAAAGGCTTATTACGTACAAGTGCAGAAGTCTGCACGAGCACTTAACCTTTTTCGGCACGTTGGCAATCACTACGAAGCATAAATAATTATATATACATTAATCGTTTGTGCTTCGTTTGTGATTGTTTGTGATCTTTCTGAAAACACAGCATCCCCTACAGGCCGGAAGTTATTGAACTTTGAAAAATGTTTGCCAACTTCACGCCCAGCAAACACTTATGAATGATTTGTTGTATACCAAACGATTGTGCTTCGTTTATGACTGTTTGTGTTCCATGTAAAAAACACAGCATCCCCTACAGACCGGAAGTTATTGAACTTTGAAAAGTGGTTGCCAACTTCACGCCCAGCAAACACTTATGAAGCACAAATGATTTGTTGTATACCAAACGATTGTGCAACTAGATCGAAAATTATTTAATTTTGGATAGTCGTTACCAACATCACGACAATTTAGAAAACACAAATGTCTACAACTACAACGGTCTGCAAAGAGTTTTAGCCTGCAATTGTTCACTTTTTGTCATCCAATACATACATACATACATACATACATATCTTCACGCTATATCCCAACAAATGGGGTAGCACGAACCCTAAAATCACTCATAAAACATTCACTCATCACATCCATCAAACAACCAGCCATCTCCAAACATTTTAATCCAAACACACCACCCTCACTTCAACCACATTTATAGATCACTCCATATAAACTCATTCATCTATTACACTCGAAAACACTATCACACAACCAACCCTCAATCACATCATTCCTATTCTCTTACCATTCATTTTCCTTCCTCAACGTACATAACATATGCATAAAAAATCTCAAATTACTCACGTTTACTCCTAACAACGAATCTAATAACGAAACTAACAACGAATCTACAAGATTAGAAAAGATGAAAGCGATAGTCTACACTTGTATATGAAAGAAAAGACAACACAAAGCAGTCACAGAAAATGAAACAAAAAGATAAGAAAGGGAGGGAGCGTCGCCCTGCGCATGCTTTTGAAAGTGAATTTCACACAAATTGCAGTCAAACACTCTACGTAACAACTGAAAACGAATTAAAAGACAAGAAAGGAAGGGAGTGTCGCTCTACGCTTGTTTTTGGAAGTGAATTCCACACAATTGTAGTTAAACACTCAATGTAAGATCAGAAAACGAATAAAAAAGATAAGAAACGAAGGGAGTTTCGTCCCTGAGCTTGTTTTTGAAAGTGAATTTCACACAATAACAGGTAAACACTCTAATGAAATTACTAAACAACGAAACTAAAATCTAAAACCCTGCGCTTTTCTGAAATCATCAGATTCATTCCGCAATTAATCTTCGCCAACGTTCCTATCCTGACACACCACTTTTGCTTCATCCACATTCATAATTCCTTTCATACAAGCACGTTTGTTCCTCGTACTCGGAAACTTTCGTTCACGCAACAATTTTTCTATCATATTCATCCACTTATTCATAGGTCGCCCACGCAATCGTTCACCTTCAATTTCACCAACATATACCTGTTTCACTAATCTCTCATTCGACATACGTTCAACATGCCCAAACCATCTCAACTGACTTATACCTACTTTTCTAACTACATTCTTCTCAATTTCACACTCATCATACACCAATGTATTCCGGACACGATCTCTTCTAGTATAACTACACACACCCCGCAAATACCTCATTTCCACAGCAGTTATACGACGTTCATGTTTCTTCATCCACACCCAACATTCACTACCATACATCAATGTAGGCACTAAAACACCATTATACACACTCAATCGAGCATCTCTGGATACATTCACATTTCGAGCAAAGGTTCTCAGAGCACCCAATACCTTGCAACCCGCAGATACTCTTCTTTCAATCTCACAATCAATACGTCCATCCCTCGAAAACACACTACCCAAATATAAAAACTCATTCACTTGACCCAATCTCACACCATTCACCGAAACATTGCAGTCGGTCACCAAATCACTCTTCTCAAACACTAACACTTTACATTTATCAACATTTAATAACAGATTTAAACCTTTTCCTACTTCATTTATACTTAGAATCATTCTTCTCAATTGCTCTTCAGATTCACCCATAACAACAACATCATCCGCATACGCTAACGCAGGCACTACACTACCACCAATATGTACACCATCCACCCCATTCAGCGCCGTTCGTAGCAACACATCCATATACAAATTAAACAGCCACGGAGACATCCCACAACCTTGTTTCACACCAACATCTATACAAAACCAATCACTCAATCTACCATCAACTCTCACCGCAGCCTCGCTACCATCATACAACGCACGAATTGCCCCCAACAAATTCCCGTTTATACCGTACTGTAGAAGTACATCCCACAAAGTCTCGCGATGAACACTATCATATGCTTTTTTAAGATCGAGAAAGCCACAGAACACTTTTTTGTTCTTAGCAAGTGACTTCTCAACAATCATACGAAGAGAAAATAATTGATCCACACACCCTCTCTCAGGCAAAAAACCACCTTGCATATCGCTTATCTTGGAAATGGTTAAGGTTCGTACCTTATGAATAAGAATCTTCCCGTACAACTTCCCTACCACACTCAGCAAACTTATCGCACGGAAATTAGTACATTCACTCGAACTACCTTTGCCTTTAAATAAAGGACAAATGACAGCACGTTTGCAATCATCAGGAGCCACACACCGTTTTAAACAAAATCTAAACAAATAAACTAACCAGTCAAATAACCTCTCACCTCCATATTTCAACATCTCATTCGATATACCATCCAAACCAGGAGCCTTACCATTCTTCAGACGCATCAATGCAAAACTAACATCACTCTCATCTATATCCCAATCATCACCACTAACATTTTCTCTAACATTTTCACTACTACCATTCCCTCCATTTATGCTACCATATAAAGCCCTAAAATACTCACACCATCTATTCCTAACATCTGACTCATTCCACAATAACTCACCATTAGCACTTTTAATCGCTTTCACTGCCCTTAAATTACCACCTCTCAATCTCTTCACACTCAACCAAAACATTCTTTTATTCATACTAAAATCATTTGTCAATCTTTCACTCATCAAGTCATCAAAACGTGCCTTACTTTCTCTCACTACTCTCTTAACACATTTATTTAACCTCTTGTATTCCAGCAAGCATTCATCACGTAAACTTCCAGGCACATCTTTTACATTTAGAAAACGCAAATATGCTCTCTTTTTCTCCTCAATCGCCTCTTTTACTTCATCATTCCACCATGCATTCTTTGGAGAAGAGCCTAATCTACATTCACCACAAACTTCTTTTGCACAATTAAGAACTGTATCCTTAAATTTCAACCAAACATCATTTATGCTGCATTCAAAATTAAGCTCACTACAGGCAAAGATTCATTAATTTTCTCAACAAACCTATCTCTAACATCCTCATTCTGCAGTACACTGGATTTCACACGAAACATTTTTTCGGTACCTTTCACCCTCATCCGCCAACATTTATCCAGACGTATACGCGATACCACCAAATAATGGTCATTCGTACCCAATTCAGCACCACGCTTCACACGCGTATCTATAACTAAACTTCTCAATCGTTCATCGTACAAAATAAAATCAATTACACTTCGTCTATTCCCACGCATATTCTCCCATGTATACAAATGAGCTAATTTATGTTTAAAAACAGAGTTGGAAACAAAGAGATTACGCTCCAAACAGAAAGATACTATTTTCCTACCATTTTCATTCTCTCTCACATCACCAAACTTACCCAAAACATTTTCAGACATGCTTCTCTTTACTCCCACCCAACCATTTAAATCACCACATACGATAACTTTCTCACCTGGATCACACAAATCAGTGACACTATCTAACAAATTCCAAAACCGATCTTTTTCGAGATCATTTTCAGATTCAGTTGGGCCATAAACTGACACAACGAAGATTCTATGAATGCCTACCTTTAATCTCAGCCAAAGAATTCTAGATGAAATACAGTCATAGTCCCTTACAAACGGTTTCATTCTTTCACTAACAAGCACACCTACTCCATGCTTTGCACGTTCATTCTCAGCTACACCCGACCACAAGCAAAACATTCCATCCACCTCTTCCTCACTGCAGCCTTTCCTCTTAGTCTCACTTACACACAAAACATCTACATTATATACACGCATTGCATTCATCAATTCAATTTCTTTCCCAGTTATACCACGAACATTCCATGTACCAAACTTACATTCATCAAATTTTTCCCATTTATTCCTCATTTAAACAAAAGATAGTAAAAGAAGGGTTCTCTCGGTAATAGGGTAGAAGTTAAGGTAGCTTACCAAACTTATCCTTAACTATAAAGGAAAATAGAAATAAAAAGAAATAAATAAATTACATTGACACCTGTCAACCGTCAATCATACAAGAACAAAACATAACTTAGCGTTTCTAAGTACGTAACTAATATAAACAAATAACAAAATGAAAAGAAAATATACTACAAAAATCTAAATTATTATAAAAAGAAAAGATAACACTTATCTTAGTAAAATGATATGCTAGCAATCCGGTGGAAAACAGTCAATATAAATCCAACTCCAAATAACCAGTCAAAAGACGAAATGAAACACAAATTTGACGGACGAGTGTTTTTTATTCTGTTGCTAACAAAACATTTTTTTTTTTCGTTGCTAAATACCATAAACCAAAAGCTAAATGCGCTTCGGCGGAAAAGGAAAACTTCAACCACTGCAAATGAAGCCGTTTCGTAACAACTAATGCATTTTTTATATTGCTCGTTAAAAATATCTATTTCAAATGAGAGGACTGATTATGATATACTACGAGTATATCTTAGTTCACCCTTGGTACTACGATAATATAATTACTGTATGATATACTTATTAAAATTTGGTCCTTTTAGGAATTTTTTGTACCATTTTTTATTATACGAGTATAATATTTGTTAATTGCAAGAGAGCGTAATTTTTATTAATTATATTTATGTATTAAATCTAATTTCTCTCTTAATTTTTTAATATTTTGTGAACTGTTATTAAATATAAACCTATATTTTGGATTTTTTATTGAAAGCTACGGAATTTTAAATAAAATAAATAATACGAGATAATAATTATTATAAAATGATAACGGAGATTTATTATTTATTATATTTTTTTTTTACTTAATTCAGTATGCAAAAGTCAGAATACCTACTGTTAAAACAAATACTTTTATGTATTGAAAAATAAACAAAATAAAGTTGTATTCTACTAACGAAAGTTATATAGTAACAATGATATCATTATTATACTGAGAGAAATAATTATGTTTATTGTCTACTTCAAATAAGTAAAATAAACTGCCTTATACCAAACGGAAGTAAAAAATATAATTGTTGTTTGATATTTCATTTATTGATATACTTGCACGTGTATAGGTGTAATAAATACAAAAATAGAACATTGGTATAATTTCTGTATAATTTAGATAACTTAATTAACTATAAATGATTAGCCATAATACTCATTACAATGATAAAATTTTTATCACTATGTCTAATGTGAGATTTATTTTAATGATTGATCTTTCTGTAGAACCGTTTGCCATAATAAATTAACGTTGCTTAGTGCAGCTCTGGCAGGAACGTTAAGCTGGCACAACCATTGTGGCACAATTAAACAAAAACTATCAGAAAAATTAGTACTCATTTATTACTAATTAATTACCAAAGAACGAAATTTATTACTGTTATGTTTTAAAAAATAAGTGGGGTTGTGCGTTAAGCTAGCACAACCACACAAAAACAAATAAAAATAGCAAAGCACCATAATAATAATTGTTTACTGATTAATTACTCATTAATTACTAGTTAATTACTAATTAATTACTAGTTAATTGTTGAAATAAGGTGGATAGTCTATTTGAGATCCGGAGTGGTAACAGAGATGGAAAATGGATCTACGGCGAGGGAACGGAGATGCTTCGAATTAATTACTCGAGCACAACCAGTTGTAATGCATTGTAGTCTGTATTAATTCATCAATAAATATTATAACTCGAGTTTCGAATTAATTACTCGAGCACAACCAGTTGTAATGCACTCTAGACTGTATTAATTCATCAATAAATATTATAACACGAGTTTCGAATTAATTACTCGAGCACAACCAGTTGTAATGCATTCTAGACTGTATTAATTCATCAATAAATATTATAACTCGAGTTTCGAATTAATTACTCGAGCACAACCAGTTGTAATGCATTCTAGACTGTATTAATTCATCAATAAATATTATAACTCGAGTTTCGAATTAATTACTCGAGCACAACCAGTTGTAATGCATTGTAGACTGTATTAATTCATCAATAAATATTATAACTCGAGTTTCGAATTAATTACTCGAGCACAACCAGTTGTAATGCATTGTAGACTGTATTAATTCATCAATAAATATTATAACTCGAGTTTAGAATTAATTACTCGAGCACAACCAGTTGTAATGCATTGTAGACTGTATTAATTCATCAATAAATATTATAACTCGAGTTTCGAATTAATTACTCGAGCACAACCAGTTGTAATACATTGTAGACTGTATTAATTCATCAATAAATATTATAACTCGAGTTTCGAATTAATTACTCGAGCACAACCAGTTGTAATGCATTCTAGACTGTATTAATTCATCAATAAATATTATAACTCGAGTTTCGAATTAATTACTCGAGCACAACCAGTTGTAATGCATTCTAGACTGTATTAATTCATCAATAAATATTATAACTCGAGTTTCGAATTAATTACTCGAGCACAACCAGTTGTAATGCATTGTAGACTGTATTAATTCATCAATAAATATAATAACTCGAGTTTTGAATTAATTACTCGAGCACAACTAGTTGTAATGCATTGTAGACTGTATTAATTCATCAATAAATATTATAACTCGAGTTTCGAATTAATTACTCGAGCACAACCAGTTGTAATGCATTGTAGACTGTATTAATTCATCAATAAATATTATAACTCGAGTTTCGAATTAATTACTCGAGCACAACCAGTTGTAATGCATTGTAGACTGTATTAATTCATCAATAAATATTATAACTCGAGTTTCGAATTAATTACTCGAGCTTGACCAGTTGTAATGCATTTTAGACTGTATTAACCCATCAATAAATATTAGAACTCGAGTTTTGAATTAATTACTCGGGCACAACTAGTTGTAATGCATTGTAGACTGTATTAATTCATCAATAAATATTATAACTCGAGTTTCGAATTAATTACTCGAGCTTAACCAGTTGTAATGCATTTTAGACTGTATTAGTCCATCAATAAATATTATAACTCGAGTTCCGAATTAATTAGTCGAGCACAACCAGTTGTAATGCATTTTAGAATGTATTAATTCATCAATAAATATTATAACTCGAGTTTCGAATTAATTACTCGTGCACAACCAGTTGTAATGCATTCTAGACTGTATTAATTCATCAATAAATATTATAACTCGAGTTTCGAATTAATTACTCGAGCACAACCAGTTGTAATGCATTCTAGACTGTATTAATTCATCAATAAATATTATAACTCGAGTTTCGAATTAATTACTCGAACACAACCAGTTGTAATGCATTGTAGACTGTATTAATTCATCAATAAATATTATAACTCGAGTTTTGAATTAATTACTCGAGCACAACTAGTTGTAATGCATTGTAGACTGTATTAATTCATCAATAAATCATTACTGTATGAACTTCGGTACCGAGTAGACGTGTCTGTCTGTGCTAGTCGAATCAACTGTTTTTTTCTTTTAAAAAAATCGCAATCTATATAATGGGGACTCGCGGTCAACGTGATGAAATTGCTTCGACGGTAATAAACAATGAATTGTTTATTACTAAAATTGTGGAGGCCGTTTCGGCTCAGGTCGAATGCATAATCAGTGCAAAAATCGTTCTCCTGACGAAAGAGGTAGTGAACCTTCAGAATTTACTGAAGGAGAAGGACAAAAAAATTGAAGTGCTGACTGGTGAGATCGACCGAATGGAGCAATACAGCCGCAGAAACTGTCTCCGTGTCTTTGGAGTCCCGGAGGTCGAGAACGAGACTACTGACGACGTTATCCTGCATCTTTGCAAGGACAAACTTGGCGTCACCCTGGACACCGTTGCCATAGACCGCAGTCATCGCCTTGGGAAGCTGCAGAAAGATAAGTGCCGTCCTATTATTGTTAAGTTCGCCCGTTACAATGACCGTGCTACTATATATTCTCGTAAAAGTAAATTGATTAGAACAGGTGTTGTGATTCGGGAGGATTTAACGAAAACCAGACTTGAGGTTATCAATGCAGCAAAAAGACGTCACGGTATAAAAAATACGTGGTCCCGAGATGGCATAATTTATATTAAATCAAATGATAAAATTTATAAAGTAACGACAATGAAAGAGTTCAACGACCTCCGTTATTAAAAATCATATGTTTTGTAGTTTATTGAATTTGTTACTTCTTGTTTAATTAACTAGTTTTGTGATTTTGTTCGATTTTGCTGGCACACTGGGTTTTAAATTTGAATAGTACAGGTCAGGCTTTAGATTTAATTTTTGTATTTTATACATTAGCGTAAGTTAAGTAATTTATATATATATATTTTTTTAAATATGTTAAAAATTGGGCACATAAATGTTAGATCCTTAGCAAGTCGTTTCTTAGAATTTAAGGATTTTTTAATTGAAAGCAACTTCGATATTTTGGGTATAAGTGAAACATGGTTGAATGATGCTGTTTCTAGTGACAATTTTATTATTCCAGGATACTCTCTTTTACGTAATGATAGGAATAGCAGAGGAGGTGGTGTCGGAATGTATATTAAATCTCGTTTAGTTCACTCTGTCACTTCGTACAATAATAACATGAATACTATCAGTCTATCGTTAGAGCAATTCTGGATAACTTTAAAGTTGAAAAATGAATTATTTGCTTTTGGAGTCTTATATCGGCCGCCCGCATCTAACATAAATGATTTCATTGACAATTTAGAAAACTCGCTAAGTAATATCTTTCCTCAAGTCAATAATATTAGTTGTTTTGGAGATGTGAATATTAACCTTTTAAATTTTAACAGCACCTCAGTGCAGGCTTTCAATCATTTAATTGAACAATTCAGTTTGACTCAAATAGTCTCAGAGCCTACAAGGATTACAAATTATTCAGAAACTCTTATTGATGTTATATTAACTTCCAATGTTGAACTTTGTACCGATATTACTAATATTAATGTTCATGACATTTCTGATCATATGCTCACCTCTTTCAAATTAACTTTGCAATATTCCAACTATAAATCACGTGATACTATCTTCATTCGTGATTTCAAAAATGCAAATTATGAAGCGTTTTTCAATAGTTTAAACTCCGTTGACTGGCATTATTTTTACACCTGCTTGAATGTCAATGATAAATTGTCAATATTTAATACAAATATACTCAGCATATTTGACTTACATATGCCAATTAAACGCATTGTAGTACGGAAAACTCCTATGCCTTGGATTACTGATGTAATTAAAATAATGATTAAGTTCAGAAATAATGCTTTCGCTGACTTTAAGAGAACAAGAACACAGGCACACTGGAACTATTATAAATCTTTGCGCAATCTTGTAACTAAATCTATTCGATTAGAAAAAAAGGCTTATTTAGAATCTAAAATAAATGAAAATCCATCTAATTTATGGAAAATTTTTCAAGAATTTAGTTTACACGTTAAAAACTGCAATGATCTTTCTAGTATTATTTCTGATGTAAATGTTCTTAATTCTCACTTCTCTGGGTCCTCCTATACTTCATACCCTGACCCTGAAACTCTGTCGTTTTATAACAGTAATTTTCTTGACTCGAACACAGACAAATTTTCCCTCCATATAGTGGAACAAGAAGATATCCTCAAAATTTTCCAAGCTCTTCATTCCAATTCAATGGGGGTTGATGGCATAAATTTGAAAATGCTTAAACTGGTAATACCAGTTCTTTTACCACAAGTTACTCACCTAATAAACTCGTGCATTTTGTCATCAACTTACCCTGATATGTGGAAAATAGCATACATAAAACCAATTCCTAAATGTAAAAATCCCTCTTCTCATAGTGACCTCAGGCCTATTAGTATTCTTCCCACCCTCTCCAAAATCCTTGAAAAGACAGTTTGCAATCAGATTCTAGAGTATGTTAATACTCATAAAATTCTTCCTGACATACAATCTGGATTCAGGTCTGGTTTTAGCACAACTACGGCTCTGTTGAAAATTACTGATGACATTTTCCGTTACATTGATAATAAAAAAATGGTCCTTCTTGTTCTCTTGGATTTTAGTCGTGCATTTGACACTATTTCACATCAACTACTTTTAGCTAAATTAAAATTCCTTGGTTTTGACGAGCATAGTTTGCAATTTGTTGAAAGTTATTTCATTGATCGTTATCAAAAAGTCGTGAGCAATGATAGAATCTCTGATTGTTTAAATATATTAAAAGGTGTACCCCAAGGTTCTATCTGTGGCCCTTTGTTTTTCTCTCTGTACACTTTTGATCTCTGCAAATGTGTTCATAAATGCAATGTGCATGTTTACGCAGATGACACGCAAATTTATGCTCCATTTTTTCCAGAAGAGTATAACACTGCTATGTCTGCAATCAATAAAGATTTAGCAAATTTATCGAATTACGCTAAAAACAATTGTTTATTTATCAATGAAAGCAAGTCTGCAGTGATGCTGTTTGGCAATAAAAACGTTCGTCAACATCTTCTGGACAATAATATTATAAATATTCACTTGAATAATATTAAATTAGAAATTAAAGCTTCATATAAAAACTTGGGTCTTATAATGGATAGTGAGCTGAGATTTTCTGAATATGTCACACTTTTAATTAAAAAGGCATATTTGGCATTAAAAAATTTGTTTATGAATCGTTTTGTTCTATCGAGAAAACATAAATTGATTTTAGCCGATTCTCTTGTACTCTCTGTATTCAATTATTGTGATACTGTTTATGGACCATGTTTATCAACCTATGATATAAAGCGAATACAGAGAGTACAAAATATGTGTGTTAGATTTGCTTTAAGCCGGAGAAGATTTGAATCTGTTTCCTCGCTGATTTCCGACTTAGGTTGGTTAAATATGCATCAGCGTAGAATTAATCACTTTGCCTGCTTAATTCATCGTATCATGTCGTCTAATGTTCCTTTTTACTTATCCAGTAAATTGTCCTATCGTACTACATTACACAAACGAGATTTAAGAAATGCAACTGACATTCACATCCCCTTTCATAGTACTGCTCTATTTAAGCGTTGTTTCAGTTACAATTGTTCTTCCATCTACAATCAAGTACCTAAACAATTAAAGTTGCTAAATAATAAATCATTTTCTACACATCTAAAAAACTATTTTATCTCAAATTCTATGTTTTCTATTTAATCGATTTGCTTTGTTTTGATCATGAAATTTGTCTGATTCTGTTTTCTAAATGCTAAAATGTATAGTTTTCAATTTTATTTTATATACTTGCTGTATACCTATATGATCTATTTGTACCACATTTTAAAAATGTAAAAGTTACGTGTAAGATCAGCTTCGGCTGAACGGTTGCTAAATAAAATTGATATTATTATTATTATTATTATTATTATTATTATAAATATTATAACTCGAGTTTCGAATTAATTACTCGAGCACAACCAGTTGTAATGCATTGTAGACTGTATTAATTCATCAATAAATATTATAACTCGAGTTTCGAATTAATTACTCGAGCACAACCAGTTGTAATGCATTATAGACTGTATTAATTCATCAATAAATATTATAACTCGAGTTTCGAATTAATTACTCGAGCTTAACCAGTTGTAATGCATTTTAGACTGTATTAACCCATCAATAAATATTAGAACTCGAGTTTTGAATTAATTACTCGGGCACAACTAGTTGTAATGCATTGTAGACTGTATTAATTCATCAATAAATATTATAACTCGAGTTTCGAATTAATTACTCGAGCTTAACCAGTTGTAATGCATTTTAGACTGAATTAGTCCATCAATAAATATTATAACTCGAGTTTCGAATTAATTAGTCGAGCACAACCAGTTGTAATGCATTTTAGACTGTATTAATTCATCAATAAATATTATAACTCGAGTTTCGAATTAATTACTCGGGCACAACCAGTTGTAATGCATTCTAGACTGTATTAATTCATCAATAAATATTATAACTCGAGTTTCGAATTAATTACTCGTGCACAACCAGTTGTAATGCATTGTAGACTGTATTAATTCATCAATAAATATTATAACTCGAGTTTCGAATTAATTACTCGAGCTTAACCAGTTGTAATGCATTTTAGACTGTATTAATCCATCAATAAATATTATAACTAGAGTTTCGAATTAATTACTCTAGCACAACCAGTTGTAATGCATTTTAGACTGTATTAATTCATCATTAAATATTAGAACTCGAGTTCCGAATTAATTACTCGAGCTTAACCAGTTGTAATGCATTTTAGACTGTATTAATCCATCAATAAATATTATAATACATAACTCGATCAATAAATATTAGAATTCGAGTTTAGATTTAATTACTCGAGCACAACCAGTTGTAATGCATTACTCGATCAATCAGTGTTAAAACTCGATTTTTAGAATTAATTACTCGAGCACAATCAGTTGTAATGGCTATTATAATGCATTAATCCATCAATAAATATAAAAACTCGAGTTTCGAATTAATTACTCGAGAACAACTAGTCGCAATACCTATTATAATGCATTACTCGATCAATAAATATTATAACTCGAGTTTCGAATTAATTACTCGAGCACAACCAGTTGTAATGCATTGTAGACTGTATTAATTCATCAATAAATATTATAACTCGAGTTTCGAATTAATTACTCGTGCACAACCAGTTGTAATGCATTGTAGACTGTATTAATTCATCAATAAATATTATAACTCGAGTTTCGAATTAATTACTCGAGCTTAACCAGTTGTAATGCATTTTAGACTGTATTAATCCATCAATAAATATTATAACTAGAGTTTCGAATTAATTACTCTAGCACAACCAGTTGTAATGCATTTTAGACTGTATTAATTCATCATTAAATATTAGAACTCGAGTTCCGAATTAATTACTCGAGCTTAACCAGTTGTAATGCATTTTAGACTGTATTAATCCATCAATAAATATTATAACTCGAGTTCCGAATTAATTACTCTAGCACAACTAGTTGTAATGCATTTTAGACTGTATTAATCCATCAATAAATATTAGAATTCGAGTTTCGAATTAATTACTCGAGCACAACCAGTTGTAATGCATTGTAGACTGTATTAACCCATCAATAAATATTATAACTCGAGTTTCGAATTAATTACTCGAGCACAACCAGTTGTAATGCATTGTAGACTATTAATTCATCAATAAATATTATAACTCGAGTTTCGAATTAATTACTCGAGCACAACCAGTTGTAATGCATTTTAGACTGTATTAAACCATCAATAAATATTATAACTCGAGTTCCGAATTAATTACTCGAGCACAACTAGTTGTAATGCATTTTAGACTGTATTAATCCATCAATAAATATTAGAATTCGAGTTTCGAATTAATTACTCGAGCACAACCAGTTGTAATGCATTGTAGACTGTATTAATTCATCAATAAATATTATAACTCGAGTTTCGAATTAATTACTCGAGCACAACCAGTTGTAATGCATTATAGACTGTATTAATTCATCAATAAATATTATAACTCGAGTTTCGAATTAATTACTCGAGCTTAACCAGTTGTAATGCATTTTAGACTGTATTAACCCATCAATAAATATTAGAACTCGAGTTTTGAATTAATTACTCGGGCACAACTAGTTGTAATGCATTGTAGACTGTATTAATTCATCAATAAATATTATAACTCGAGTTTCGAATTAATTACTCGAGCTTAACCAGTTGTAATGCATTTTAGACTGAATTAGTCCATCAATAAATATTATAACTCGAGTTTCGAATTAATTAGTCGAGCACAACCAGTTGTAATGCATTTTAGACTGTATTAATTCATCAATAAATATTATAACTCGAGTTTCGAATTAATTACTCGGGCACAACCAGTTGTAATGCATTCTAGACTGTATTAATTCATCAATAAATATTATAACTCGAGTTTCGAATTAATTACTCGTGCACAACCAGTTGTAATGCATTGTAGACTGTATTAATTCATCAATAAATATTATAACTCGAGTTTCGAATTAATTACTCGAGCTTAACCAGTTGTAATGCATTTTAGACTGTATTAATCCATCAATAAATATTATAACTAGAGTTTCGAATTAATTACTCTAGCACAACCAGTTGTAATGCATTTTAGACTGTATTAATTCATCATTAAATATTAGAACTCGAGTTCCGAATTAATTACTCGAGCTTAACCAGTTGTAATGCATTTTAGACTGTATTAATCCATCAATAAATATTATAACTCGAGTTCCGAATTAATTACTCTAGCACAACTAGTTGTAATGCATTTTAGACTGTATTAATCCATCAATAAATATTAGAATTCGAGTTTCGAATTAATTACTCGAGCACAACCAGTTGTAATGCATTGTAGACTGTATTAACCCATCAATAAATATTATAACTCGAGTTTCGAATTAATTACTCGAGCACAACCAGTTGTAATGCATTGTAGACTATTAATTCATCAATAAATATTATAACTCGAGTTTCGAATTAATTACTCGAGCACAACCAGTTGTAATGCATTTTAGACTGTATTAAACCATCAATAAATATTATAACTCGAGTTCCGAATTAATTACTCGAGCACAACTAGTTGTAATGCATTTTAGACTGTATTAATCCATCAATAAATATTAGAATTCGAGTTTCGAATTAATTACTCGAGCACAACCAGTTTTAATGCATTTTATAATACATAACTCGATCAATAAATATTAGAATTCGAGTTTAGATTTAATTACTCGAGCACAACCAGTTGTAATGCATTACTCGATCAATCAGTGTTAAAATTCGAATTTCGAATTAATTACTCGAGTAAAACTAGTCGTAATACCTATTATAATACATTACTCGATCAATAAATATTAAAACTCGATTTTTAGAATTAATTACTCGAGCACAATCAGTTGTAATGGCTATTATAATGCATTAATCCATCAATAAATATAAAAACTCGAGTTTCGAATTAATTACTCGAGAACAACTAGTCGCAATACCTATTATAATGCATTACTCGATCAATAAATATTATAACTCGAGTTTCGAATTAATTACTCGAGCACAACCAGTTGTAATGCATTGTAGACTGTATTAATTCATCAATAAATATTATAACTCGAGTTTCGAATTAATTACTCGAGCTTAACCAGTTGTAATGCATTTTAGACTGTATTAATCCATCAATAAATATTATAACTAGAGTTTCGAATTAATTACTCTAGCACAACCAGTTGTAATGCATTTTAGACTGTATTAATTCATCATTAAATATTAGAACTCGAGTTCCGAATTAATTACTCGAGCTTAACCAGTTGTAATGCATTTTAGACTGTATTAATCCATCAATAAATATTATAACTCGAGTTCCGAATTAATTACTCTAGCACAACTAGTTGTAATGCATTTTAGACTGTATTAATCCATCAATAAATATTAGAATTCGAGTTTCGAATTAATTACTCGAGCACAACCAGTTGTAATGCATTGTAGACTGTATTAACCCATCAATAAATATTATAACTCGAGTTTCGAATTAATTACTCGAGCACAACCAGTTGTAATGCATTGTAGACTATTAATTCATCAATAAATATTATAACTCGAGTTTCGAATTAATTACTCGAGCACAACCAGTTGTAATGCATTTTAGACTGTATTAAACCATCAATAAATATTATAACTCGAGTTCCGAATTAATTACTCGAGCACAACTAGTTGTAATGCATTTTAGACTGTATTAATCCATCAATAAATATTAGAATTCGAGTTTCGAATTAATTACTCGAGCACAACCAGTTTTAATGCATTTTATAATACATAACTCGATCAATAAATATTAGAATTCGAGTTTAGATTTAATTACTCGAGCACAACCAGTTGTAATGCATTACTCGATCAATCAGTGTTAAAATTCGAATTTCGAATTAATTACTCGAGTAAAACTAGTCGTAATACCTATTATAATACATTACTCGATCAATAAATATTAAAACTCGATTTTTAGAATTAATTACTCGAGCACAATCAGTTGTAATGGCTATTATAATGCATTACTCCATCAATAAATATAAAAACTCGAGTTTCGAATTAATTACTCGAGAACAACTAGTCGCAATACCTATTATAATGCATTACTCGATCAATAAATATTATAACTCGAGTTTCGAATTAATTACTCGAGCACAACCAGTTGTAATGCATTGTAGATTGTATTAATTCATCAATAAATATTATAACTCGAGTTTCGAATTAATTACTCGAGCTTAACCAGTTGTAATGCATTTTAGACTGTATTAATCCATCAATAAATATTATAACTAGAGTTTCGAATTAATTACTCTAGCACAACCAGTTGTAATGCATTTTAGACTGTATTAATTCATCATTAAATATTAGAACTCGAGTTCCGAATTAATTACTCGAGCTTAACCAGTTGTAATGCATTTTAGACTGTATTAATCCATCAATAAATATTATAACTCGAGTTCCGAATTAATTACTCTAGCACAACTAGTTGTAATGCATTTTAGACTGTATTAATCCATCAATAAATATTAGAATTCGAGTTTCGAATTAATTACTCGAGCACAACCAGTTGTAATGCATTGTAGACTGTATTAACCCATCAATAAATATTATAACTCGAGTTTCGTATTTATTACTCGAGCACAACCAGTTGTAATGCATTGTAGACTATTAATTCATCAATAAATATTATAACTCGAGTTTCGAATTAATTACTCGAGCACAACCAGTTGTAATGCATTTTAGACTGTATTAAACCATCAATAAATATTATAACTCGAGTTCCGAATTAATTACTCGAGCACAACTAGTTGTAATGCATTTTAGACTGTATTAATCCATCAATAAATATTAGAATTCGAGTTTCGAATTAATTACTCGAGCACAACCAGTTTTAATGCATTTTATAATACATAACTCGATCAATAAATATTAGAATTCGAGTTTAGATTTAATTACTCGAGCACAACCAGTTGTAATGCATTACTCGATCAATCAGTGTTAAAATTCGAATTTCGAATTAATTACTCGAGTAAAACTAGTCGTAATACCTATTATAATACATTACTCGATCAATAAATATTAAAACTCGATTTTTAGAATTAATTACTCGAGCACAATCAGTTGTAATGGCTATTATAATGCATTAATCCATCAATAAATATAAAAACTCGAGTTTCGAATTAATTACTCGAGAACAACTAGTCGCAATACCTATTATAATGCATTACTCGATCAATAAATATTTAAACTCGAGTTTTGAATTAATTACTCAAGCACAACCAGTTGTAATGCATATTATAATACATTAATCGAGCAATCAAAATTGAAATTCGAGTTTCTAATTAATTACTCGAGTAATTAATAATAAACACGACTTTGCGCGAGTAACTAATTCGAAATTCTAGTTTCAATATTTATTGATGGACTAATGCATTATAAAGTGTATTACAACTGGTTGTGCTCGAGTAATTAATTCGAAACACGCGTTTCAATATTTATTGATCGAGTAATTCATTATAATAGGTATTACAACTAGTTGTGCTCGAGTAATTAATTCGAAACTTGAGCTTCAATATTTATTGATGGACTAATGTATTATAAAATACATTACAACTGGTTGTGCTCGTGTAATTAATTCGAAACTCGAATTCTAATATTTATTGATGGATTAATATAGTCTACAATGCATTACAACTGGTTGTGCTCGAGTAATTAATTCGAAACTCGAGTTATAATATTTATTGATGAATTAATACAGTCTACAATGCATTACAACTGGTTGTGCTCGAGTAATTAATTCGAAGCATCTCCGTTCCCTCGCCGTAGATCCATTTTCCATCTCTGTTACCACTCCGGATCTCAAATAGACTATCCACCTTATTTCAACAATTAACTAGTAATTAATTAGTAATTAACTAGTAATTAATGAGTAATTAATTAGTAAACAATTATTATTATGGTGCTTTGCTATTTTTATTTGTTTTTGTGTGGTTGTGCTAGCTTAACGCATAAGCTGGCACAACCCCACTTATTTTTTAAAAAATAACAGTAATAAATTTCGTTCTTTGGTAATTAATTAGTAATAAATGAGTACTAATTTTTCTGATAGTTTTTGTTTAATTGTGCCACAATGGTTGTGCCAGCTTAACGTTCCTAGCCCTGGCCTGATAGTGGATTGCATAGATTAAGGTGTGCAGATATCGTAACTCATGCGAATATAATATAATTCTGAATAATAACAAGATAAATTTGTCACAATGATTTGTTGATATTTAAACTAAATTAAATATTAAACAATATTAATAAAAATTAATGGTAAACCTAATTTAAAAATTGTAGATTATAATAAGAGGTACAGGGTCTTAATTGGAAAACTGGTAATAGGTGTTTAACATGGGAAATCAGATTTCCATTTCGCAAAATTTCCCATATTACTTTAAATAAATGTTGCAGAAAATTAAATTCTGCATCTAAGTAACAATCAATCAGACCCCTGGCAATGTTAATCTACAAAATTCCAAATGTATTTTTTTAATTATTTTTGTATATTAGGTCTACTTCTGGCGAAACTCGCTTCAGTCGCACTTCTTATAAACAAATCCTAAATCCGTAGAACACATGGTGCACACATGTAAGTTCGATTTTAACTGAAATTATTTTGAATTTCGTACATTTACTTAAATATTGAATGTGTATTTGATAAAGCTCGCTTCGCTTTAATTTTAAACAAACAAACCTCAAGTCTAAAAGAATGCGTGCTCCATATATTCAAGCATTTATATTTGGTAAAATTTATGATTTAATACTGCATTTCCCAATTTTCCTGAATTTCACGCTTTATTGGTGATATATACGTACACGTTCACGTAATATATGATGTTCGACGAGCACTGATTATTTGATGAATCTGATGAGTGAATGTTTTGGGAATGATTTTGGGGTTCGTGCTACCTCATTTGATGGGATATAGCGTGATGTTATGTATGTATACGAGTATTATTAAATGAAATATCAGAAATAGATATGATCAAGAGATGAATAATCTTATAAGGGACTTTAATACTAAAATACATAAGTTAATTGTTTTCTTTCAAGTTCATTATTGTTTATTAATACAGTACAAGGTACATTACTTCATAATACTCTAGTACAATATATGATTTTAACATGCCGTAGGGCATTAAGAGTGACGTTACTTTGATAATACTGTTAAAACTGACATTTCTTCTATTTATTGTTGCCAGATAATACATTTATTATTTAGGTTATTAACAAAATACTAATGAGACATAAAAAAATGTATGCATCATGGGCATTACTGGATATTTATACCTCGAGCATAAACATCTTCATAATCCCCAAGGTATATAAATAACCAAACCAAAATTTTCCTCGGTAATAATATATAGTAAAACTAAGCAAATATTGTTCACGGAAATGTACATTAAAAACAAATTTATTGTTATTTATTTAAATTTATTGTCGATATTTATTGTATTGAAAGTGCTTCAAAACTTATCGTATTTGGTATAATATGAAAGTTTTGAAGGTCACGCATGTAGAATTGAGATTTTTTCAATCAGCAATTGTTTTAGTGAAAGTTCTTCAAGACCTATCGTGTTTGGTATCAAATAAAAGGTCTTTGGAAGAGCTCACGTACAAAATTTAATATTATTCGATCGGCAATTGTTTTAGTAACAGTGCATCAAAATCTATCGTGTTTGGTATCAAATGAAAAGTCTATTGAAGGGCACGCGTACAAAATTGAATATTATTCGATCGGCAATTATTTTAGTAAAAATGCATCAAAACCTATCGTGTTTGGTATCAAATGGAAGCTTTTTTGAAGGGCTCGCGTAAAAAATAACATATTATTCGATCGGCAATTGTTTTAGTAAAAGTGCTTCAAAACCTATCGTGTTTGGTATTAAATGAAAGGTCGTTTAAAGGGTTCGCGTGCTGAATTGGATTTTTTTATCGTCAATTATTTAAGTGCAACACCAATCGCGCCTGGTATTTAGAAAAACACCAAATTTTCTTACAGAAGTAAATTCTATTTCAGTGTCCGCGGAGCGTAGCGTGAAGGCCGACAGCTAATAGTATAAATTAGGAACGCGGACTTAAACGAAATCGTAACTAAAAACCGCATCGATATTTACCTTTTCATACCATAACCGAAATATATATATATATACATTATATTATTCATCCTCTTCTTCCTATATATATATATAT
The DNA here is from genome assembly GCA_911728475.2 of Pterostichus madidus. Taxonomy (NCBI): domain Eukaryota; kingdom Metazoa; phylum Arthropoda; class Insecta; order Coleoptera; family Carabidae; genus Pterostichus; species Pterostichus madidus. Next base: position 17,432,980 of record OU452318.1, read on the forward strand.
ATATATATATATATATATATATATATATATATATATAAATATATTATTTAAAAAACTACCCCTGTGGCTCCTCCACCACTAACATCTTTGGGGGCCGTGATTTGACGACCGGTAACCGCACTTCACGCGCAAAATATATCACTTATTAAGATCTGCTTCGGCAGAGTGCCGCACCCAGTAATGGGTAGAAGCCGTGATGATATATTTATTTATTTTATTTATATATATATATATATTTGTCTATTCTTAACCGAAATCGTGAAAAAACCGTAAAATACCGAAAACGTAACGAAATCGAATTTTTTTATAACAAAAAATTTTTCTGTTCGATTGGGTCAAATTATTAAATTCAAGAGCGTGACCGTGAGCCGTAATGAAATATGCGTGAGTACATAGGCGTAAAGAAAAGAAAAAGTTCGTCGTGACCAATTTGCAAAAACAAATATAAAGGTTTGCATGTGTAATGCGTACGTTCTATGGGCTCGAGGTTTGTTTGTATAAAATATGGGCGAAGCGATCCTTGCCAAAAAACGATATATATTAAATAAATGTATGAAATTATGAATAATTTAAGGACTTGTGAATTCCATGGACATTTTATGCGGAACGATTTTATAATACACGCACGTGGACATTTGGAAAAATGGAATTTCGGTAGGGTGGACAACCACTTTTCAAAGTTTAATAACTTCCGGCCTGTAGGGGATGCTGTGTTTTTACATGGATCACACACAGTCACAAACGAAGCACAATCGATTGGTATACAACAAATCATTTGCGCTTCATAAGTGTTTGCAGGGCGTGAAGTTGGCAACCACTTTTAAAAGTTCAATAACTTCCGGTCTGTAGGGGATTCTGTGTTTTCACATAGATCACAAACAATCACAAACGAAGCACAAACGATTAATGTATATATAATTATTTGTACTTCGTAGTGGCTGCCAACTTCACGCATCTCTGCAGTTTACGGATATGTTTATAAACATTAAAATATATCACTGCATATATCTTCTTCTTCCATAAATGTATGTGCCTAAAATATGAAATTATGTGCTTATCGCGAAATTTAAATCGCTCTCACTTATATTTTGTTTTGACAATTGCGTCTAGTACAAATTATTTTCGAATTAGTGTTTCTTTGCTTACAGAAACGCACTTTGTCTGCATTTGTCTACTTTCCATACGTAACCAAGGCAATAATAGTCACGTAATAACAAATAAATTGCACAGTTGTAGGAAAAATTATTTTTTGTTACTCAAGCACGGTAATTGCAGCACGAGCCGAAATAATGTAAAAGGAACAAAAACACTTTATGCTAATGATACGCACAAATATTTTTTTTCTTTGATTGCATCTTAAGTAATAAAAAAACGTATACCTACTGAAAACAAATTCGTTCTGTCAGTATGACAAGTTTCTGTTTTTTTATATCCATAGTAAGTATTTAAATATCATTGTCGCGTGTTTTTAATGGCAACGTGCGATAAAGTTATTTTTGGATTGTTTTACAGAAAATGTCAACTTTACGATGACAAATAAGATGCTCTCATTTTCATTTTCAACTTCCAGAAAGCTATAAATTTTAAATCTTTTACCCAAAACAAATATGCAATAATCGGCAGCCAATATTAGGGAAAACGTGGATTCATTGTTCAGGGATCAATCTCCAGAAACTTGATGGAGAGAAAATAAATAATTAATTGCCAGAAATCCCAGTGTTTAACTTGATCGAAATAATATTAACGAACTCCAAGTCATATCGAAATTTTCGAATGAAAAAATCTTCTGTTCACTGAAGCTTCGTCCGAACGGAAAATCATTTTTATAAGAACTGAGATGTACCATTTTCACGCCATGAAGCCACAGAGAAATAACTCGTTTAAAAGTGACGACATAATTATGAAAATAGAAACGTCAGGTTGGGAATCATTACCCCTAAGTTTACTGATGGTTAGGTTATGCGTTGAATATAAATGGAAGTAAATCAACGCCTCCAGGATGCAAATGATTTAATTTCGCCCATTGGTGAAATCCTGTATAATCTTAGAAATTCAAAATATTTTTGTGCATTCGATTTGTACGACTCATAAAGATACTTTCAAGTTTAATCGTCTAGAATTCGGAATTAAGACAGCACCAAGTGAATTTCATGGGATCATTGATTTAGCTAATATTATGTAAACATAAAAATATGTATGACAAAGTTGTAAAAGACGCAATATGCATGCACGTTTCGTCAATATTTTTGACAGTAGTAACATGAATGTAATTTGACAGGTTATGGTTTTTAGATGTTAGGTATTTCGTTAAACTCATGAAGGAATACTAGTAGCTCCTTGAATGAACTATAAAAAGCGCTTATAGTTATAGTTTTCGCTAAATTGTTCAATTTGATGAATACCTGAAGGGGCGATGCGAAAACTACAAAGGTACACGTTTCTTAAAATTGTGCTGTCGTGCTTTTGAGTAATGTCGTATAGATCACCAGAAGACAATAAAATAAATCGTTATACTGTACCTACCTATTTGTGTATTTAATCATATGACACTTGTGAACTAGCAATATATAACGCGATTTGGGACTGCGCACAGACACTGAATAACTGGCGCATATATTTAATTTAAATTTTATTTACTTTTGTCATCTTCATTTCTTTGGCGAAGTACCGCAATGTAACCAAAACTTGTATTTCAGAAGTAATAATTTTCCACTATATTTATAATATTTTTCGCTGTTTCTTTTGAAAAATGGTATCTTTGTACAAATTCTGTCGTAGCCAATAAAATAAATGGATTCTTGGGTTGCTAAATAAAATTACCTATTTTAAATGCCTGTTTACTTCGAGAACTGGGCAAATCATACAATTTTTATTATATGCGTCAGCTATGTTTGTCTTAAACACTGCTTAAAACAACCCTAGGCAGTTCTAGTACAGTTGAATTAAAACACGCAAAAACAGCCAAGAACAGAGCTCGTAGTATATATATTTAGAACACCCAAAAATGACGCTCTTAAAACACCCAAAAACAGAGCTCGTTGTACTAGTCATTATATTTAATTGAACTTGATTGAAATAGATACCGTGATAAGGTTCATTTATTTATTTATTTATTTGGGAAACCGACATTTATCAAATTATGGACTTCTTCACATATTTACAGAATACAAATTAGATTATTAACACACTCAAACAATAAAAATTTAAACATAATATCTAATTTAAACAAAGTTTATGATCTTCTGCTTGTACCTAATTATGCAGTATAAAGATAGTTTTTTAATTGCTTCAAATAGAATCTGAGTTTTTGTAGATGTTGCTATTAACTCTTGGGATATAGAATAAATTATAATTTCTTATTCTTGCTGGCGATATGTAAAAATTTAATTTATTTATAATACCATAATTATCAACGAAGTTATGAAATCATTTGTATAAAAATATTATATCAGCACTCATTTTTCTTTGCTCAAGTGATAATAATTTTATATCCTTAGAAATATTTTCGTAAGATGCATTGTCCATTTTGAACTTATATTTTTAAAATGATAGAAATTTCTTTTGTACAGAGTGAATGAGAATAATATTTTAGTTTTACATGGGACTCCATATTTGTGTTGCATTTTCCATAATTTCCTGAACGACAACAATGAGTATATTTTCAAAATCAATCATTCTAGCAATTTATTTTCATTCCTGCCTTTTGGCATCAAAGTTTACATACAATTATATATTTTGTAGTTGAAAATGACAATGAGATTATAAGTACAATATTTAAAAAATATTTTATTCATATTTTGCTGCTCTTAAACCAGCACATATTCTTAGTTTACCTTCGTTTGTCAATGGAGGATTCAAGTGGTAGAGCTTTTTAATATATATTTATTAAAATAAATTCTTGACCGTACATCATATTTAATACAATTTAAAACCATACCATAAATGATATCTTTATTGTTGAAATACGAAAGTTAAAGTTGAATAATTCGAAACGCTCAATTAAATTTCGCACTGCTATATTGCAATTACGTATTTGCATTAAGCCAATCACGGAGCTTTGTCTGAAACGTTTGTCGGTGCTCAATTTTACTGAGAGGAAGACGAAGAAGAAATAAGCCTTCAGCATTCTACGATTCTACCAATGATGTATAATACTAGACGAATTATGCCGTATTCAAGTCAATGCAGTGTTGTGAAGCAGAAAGGGATGGAATAACTTTTGGGTCCGCCGGGTGCGCGGCAAGGAGCGAGTACACTTTGATATTATGCAAGTTGCTTCTTGCCGCGCACCCGTCTCACCAATCAGTTATTCTATCCCTTTCTGCTTCACAACAAACGCCGTTGTTATCCGTCTAGTTATGTTTTGTCGGAGGATTCTACTGACAACGACACACGTTACGTGAAGTTACGTGTTATTTATCTCTGTCTTATCTGTCTCTCTTTAAGCTAAGATGCAACTATATCATATTCGTTTGTTTCGAAAGTTTAAATATTTTTATCATGCTTAATACAAGTTTAAAAAAAATAAAAATTTTGGGTATAATAATTTTATACGTAGATTAATATATAAAAAATTCAAAAAAGTCTTGAAAGGCCCATTGCAGTTCTATGTAATTTGGTGTGCTTCTATCTAATCCTAATTTAAAGAATACATTTTCCGTTGTTTTTGACAATGAACAGTCTTGTGATCTGCTAATCGATAATCTCTGGTGTAGCGTATAAGCTGTACCTTTTTCGTATTATATATTAAAAATATTGAAATATAGTAGTCTAAACATGACAAGTGAAGTTGTGTAACAATTTACAAGAATAATTTTCGTATATATATATTTTAATTATATGCATTTTTATAAATTGAAATATCTTTTTTCTATTTATAGTTATATGAACGTCTGAAAAGAGAACAACCTTACTTATCAATGGAAAGTAAAATAAAACCTATAGCTGGTGATGTGATGCAACTCAAATTAGGTACGAAAATGCAGATATTTAGTGAAAAAGTTTTGTGTGACCTATATTAACTGGAACGGTTTTGAATTTTTTCAATAGGTTTGAGCCCAGAAGACCGACGAACTCTTGTAGAAAATGTGCATATAATATTTCATGTTGCTGCGTCAGTCCGTTTTGATGATCCACTTAAAGATGCTGTGCTAATGAACATCAGAGGAAGTAGAGAAGCTTGTCAATTGGCTCTAGAGACAAAGAACTTAATGGTATGGCTAAAATAATACTATAAGATTTCAGCTATTCTTAGATTTTGTTTATTGTTAACTTATAATGATACTATGTAAACTCTGATCACTTGATATGATCGAAAATGTACGAGTAATTTCTATTGTAATAATTTTAATTCTTAGAATGGATGGAAAGAAAATACTTCAAATAAAGATTGCAGGTTCGGAAGCTCTTTTTAGTACCAAAGCGTAGCAATATATTTTTTTATATTGAAAATTTTCTTGGATTTTCTATTTTTTTAAATGTGACTTTCAACTACTTGGAAATTTCTACTTTTTCATAATTTTTATTAACATTTCAATTTTGGGGTATGTGTATATCATGTAGCATACCCTATTTCATCAATCAGGTAAAGAATGAGAAGCATATATGCGGCATAGATTTAAAAAAAATAAGATAAATGGCTGCTTTGTTTATTAAGTAATGATTAAATAACAATATACTGTTCTGGCATAGCACTTTATAATATATATTTAATTTAGCAAAAATTTAATTTTTAATTTTAATTTTTTTCGATAGCCATGGTAATGAAATGAAAAAGTCAAATTAAATTTAAAAAATCAGTTATTTTCAGTAAATATTATAATTGCATTTTAGGGTAGGCGATAGCTGCTTTAGAATGGCGATATATTTAAGTCTTGTACATCGAGGCCAATCTGAATTAGCTTTGATTACAAAGAATGCGTTACTAAAACTATTATAACCCTGAAGCATGCGATCGATGACTTGTTATGTAAATATAGGGAAGTACCCATATCACATGACAAATGAAAAAAAATATTTCCATTTGACGTTTTCGTACTTGGGAATGGAAAATTAAAAATAATTTTTGAGATGTACATACATATACTAACATTTAATTTTTTTAAATAAATACATACATACATCATTAGTCTTCTACCTATTACTAGATGTGGTAATAATTAGAATATGGTTTAAAATAAGTTGTCTTATTTAAGTTTTTATTTCTACAGTCTAGAAGCCATTCCTCCAAGTTAAAAAATTAAATTTTCTATTTTGAAGGAAAAAAGAAAACTAATTTTTGGAATTAGTTTTAATCTTTCATTTAGTAATTACTTGTTTACGATCCGTCCATGGCAGAGCTGGGCAGTAGCTAGCTACTTTTGTATCTTAGCTACTAGCTTAGCTACATTTACCTTAGCTGTAGCTGTAGCTTAGCTAACTGTGAAAAAATATAGCTGTAGCTTGTAGCTAGCTACATTTTTTTCTATTAGCTTAAAAATAACAACTGAAGCTACTTTTAAAGCTACTTTTTGTAGCTTCAAGCTACTTTTTGTATCTTCAAGCTACTTTTTGTAGCTTCAAGCTACTTTTTAAGCAGAAGGTCAACAAAGTACGCATGCGTACAAGCTAAACCCACACAAAATAATTATTTGTTGCCGGTTCTAACTGGCTCTAATACGCAAAAATACCCAGTAGGTGCCAGATGGTATTTGCTATTTTTGATATTTATGTACGTAATAGTAAATTAATAGTCATTATAACAAAAGATCATATGACAATGGCAAATTTAATTATTTCGCAATAATTTAAAAAAGTAGCTTTAAAATTTAACAGCTACTTTAACGAAAGCTTTTAGCTGTAGCTTAGCTATATTTTACAAAATATAGCTTATAGCTGTAGCTTAGCTACTTTTTAAAGAATAGCTGTAGCTGTAGCTTAGCTACTTTTTTTTAAGTAGCTTGCCCAGCTCTGGTCCATGGTTATAACAGAACAAGTCATTCCAATCATACAATACAATTCATATTTAGGAAATTGTTTTAGTTTTGGATCACAGTTATTGTTTGATAAACTAAATCAACGGTAATGATGAAATTCTGAACAAATAAATTTATCTCAGTGAAAATTATTCACGTTTTTATAAATGCCTACAACAACTTCATGTTTCCTATAATGCCATTGGATACAAGTTATTTCGTTGATTTCTAATTTTAACCATAACTAATAAATACATATTATTTATAATATGACTATTATCTACCCATACTTTAAATTTTTTTCTTATTTATTTAGGCTCACATACATGTGTCAACTGCTTTTGCTAATTGTGATCGCCCAGAAGCTAGAGAAGTTCTATATCCTTCCAAAATAGATTGGCAAAAGATAATTGAAATTGCTGAAAAATGTGATAACGATACACTTACCGCATTAACTGAAAAAATCATGGATGAAATGCCAAATACATATTGCTTCACCAAAAATATCGCTGAACACGTTGCTCACGATATGATGCAAGGAAAAAAACCGTGCAAAATATTTAGGCCTTCTATAGGTAATTGTTAATAAATGAAATCTCTGTAGTTGTTACAGATGTTACAATTTTGTTGTAGTTGTGAGTTCATTACGAGAGGAACCTGTATCTGGATGGATTGATAATTTTAATGGCCCTGTTGGAATTTTGGTTGCTTATGGTAAAGGTATGTAATTATTAAAAGGTTGCTTTATTTCTATTTTTATAGACCCAAAATTATTGTTTCTATTTTAGGCATAATGCGGACCACCTACGCCCACAGTCAATATAAACCCGACTATATCCCTGTCGACGTCGTGATTAAAGCACTAGTGGTTTCCACCTGGGATCTGGCTATACGCCACCTGCCATCTGCTAGTGGCTGCTGCACTCCGGAAATTCTACACTGCACTTCTCACGATGTAGCCGACTGGTTACGGCCCAATGTAGAGCGTTTAGCGAAATACGCTGTACAAGTGAACAGAGAGATTCCACTCAATAACATCATGTGGATGCCTAGCACACACACTACGACAAGTACATTGGTGTGGTATGTGCGAACGGTGTTGTTTATGCTGTTCCCAGCGTTTGTGCTAGATGGATTGTTAAAATTAATGGGCAAAAAACCGATGTAAGTATTTTGAAAAATATTATTAATTCTCCTTGTTGTTACGTGTCTATTTGTCCGTAAAATATATTTGAATCCTAGCTTTTCTTCGCCGACTTTAAATATACTTACTTGTAGCATTTTTCTTAATCTTCATTACTTAAATCATATATATTTATTTTTTTCAATTACTCTTTAATCAGTTCACTTGTTTATTTCTGTATTCCTATTTGCGCTTAGTTCAACATTTATTTATTTTACGGTTATTTTTTTGTGATAGATGAGTGATAAATAATTTTTGTTATTTTTATTTAATTAGTTGTATTAATGCTAATTAATGCAGCGTTCTACGCTATCATTGTTACATTATCACTGCGGTACGTAATATGGTTATGTAATGAATTTGAATACTTTTTTTTTTCACAAAGAATCGGCTGAACTTTTAGATGTGTTTGATTTTCTATAATTCTCAACAGAATATTTAATGCTTTTTATGAGCAATATTAGTTTGTACTTTATTTGACCCATTATTTATTTATTGCGTTTCACAATTTAATTTATATAGTTGTAGTATTACAATATCAATAAGTTACTCTATATTTTCATGAATTAAAAATAGCTTATAATAATCTTTTGGTTTCTGTGGACTTCTATAATAATTAGAAAAATACCGCGGACCTCTATGGACAGAATTACATATCCGGTACTTTTGGAATACAAAAGCAGATTCTTTGTCAAACGACAATGTGTACGTGTACTACTAAAAAAATGAGTTAAGGATGTTCACAATATAAAATATTTATTCGCACACAAACTCAAATAATACACACACACACAGCCGCGCGCATAAGCTCTAATACAGGAACGTCCGAAAACAACATCATTTTTCGCGATTACAGCGTCATCTATCATGCTGACGAAAAAGTGAACTAAATAAATTCTTCTTTTTTTTAACGAGGAATCTGATTCTTTAATAAAAAATAGGGGTTTTCATTAAAAAAAATTGAGTTGACCATGATTTAGCGACAACAGCGCCATCTAGGACAAAACCAATATTTCGTTATTATGGCCCCCTTTTGTACGATTGTTTTTCGTCTGAGTCATTTTTGCGTAAAATTTATAGTTTCCGAGATATTTCCTGATAACACTTTAAATGGACCACCTTGAACTCCAATGTCGTATTATTGTGTTTGAAACAGATTTCTCACTTCTTTAAAAATCTTTTAAAGCGATTCATTCCACTTTCCACAAAAATAAACCACGTCGCCAAACATTTGAATAAATGTTTGCCTTGTACAACAAAAGTCGTAAAATTTAGAGATTCCTAAAGTAAATATAACACTTTCTAATTAAAGTATGAACCCGTTTATTCATAGCACTTTATTCCAATTCCAATGTAGTTTCCTAATATGCAGTGCTGGTGTCATATTTTGACCTCAAGTGGTAATTTTTTTGGGAGCCTCTTTTAAGATTTTACTGATACAGTTTATTCAATTTCGCCATACTACTTTAACATGGGAAATAGTTTTTTGTAAATCATATAAACAATTATATAATTATAATGTGGCATGGTTTTGAATTGTTATTTTTAAAATAAAAAATAAAATATAAATATATCATCACGCCTTTTACCCATTACTAAGTGTGGTGCTCTGCCGAAGCAGATCTCGGTAAGTGATATATTTATGCGCGTGAAGTGTGGTTACCAGCCGTAAATTCATGGACCCCAAAGATGTTAGTGGTGGGGGAGCCACAGGGGTAATTTTTAAATTGGTGAAAATGTTTGTCGACTGTGGGGATCGAACTAGAGTTCTTAGGATCCACATGCCGACACGATACCACAGTGCCATTACTCCATATTATTTACATTTTTATATACATTATAATATTGTTTTTATTATACCTGCACAATAATCCTTGTTTAACAAACTAAAAACGCGCGAAAATGCCACATTAAACGCCTTGTTTAAAGTTGCTAAGCAACAACAAAATAATTTTGCTCTTAAATTCATCTATATTTATCACAATAAGAAGCAAAACAATGAATCCACACAGTATCGTAAATAACAAATGCTATCTTACTCGTATCTTCGTGTGAACGATATTGCGTTAAATGACACACACACACAAAATTGGTTCACAAGTTGTGTAATCCCGTTTTATTTTTATTTTTTTCACTGTTCTACTGATGTAAGATCTACGTATTTAGATTTTTATTTTTACTTATTAAGAGTTGCGGGTTCAAAATTTATTTTTTAGTTAGGTTTAAAAAATTTTATATTTAGTCAAAAATTTAACTGACGATCATGTGGTCACATAAGTAGGGCTGTAATCACGCAGTTATCTTGTTGGCAGGTGTTGGCTGTGATAAAGAGTATTTTATTCATTTATTTAATCTACTCTGTAAAACAGGAACTTAATCCCAATTATAGTACCGGTTCCGTACTCATCGAGCCGTGGAGTAGTAGTTTATATTCGTATATATTTAGTTTAAGTTGTAACGTGATAATCGTCTAGTATGAAACAAAATGTTTAATATTGGACCTACGTTTCATGGACGAGACAAAGGAAAGCCCTTGAATATAGGAATGCAGGGACGCCCTGACTATGTGTGCGAGTTGTGCCCCGAACTAAGGCAGCCAAAATTAAAAGGCGGCCAACACTAATAGGCGACAGTTATAATTAAATAAATAATAATAACAGGAACGACCTACAACACTTTAAAATCATGATATTGAATGAAATTAAAATTTAAAGTCAAAAGTTTATATACAAGTGGCGCCAACCTTAGATTACTTTTCTTAGTTTTACGGTTGTGTACTAGGTAAAAAAATTATTCCTATGCAATTTGAATGAAATGAATGTCAATTTAATATACATCTTTGTCAAAAAAAATTAATGTGAGGGTACTGAACTTTCTAGTCGTTGTATTCAGAACAAAATGTTGAACAATGGTATTACCTTGCTAATGTAACCAATTTATACCTCTTATAGATTTCGAGATAGCAATGATGGCACACTTAAATTGAATATCTTGTGTAATATGATAATATGTACTTTATTAATATAAATAATATATTCAATCTTTAATTTTGCTTCTATTCTCTTTTGCAATTAAATATGAACATTAAGTATCTACCTAGTATTATTATACTTATTTTAATATTATAATCAGGGAGCGGCCAAATTTCTATTGCACAAAGGCAGGCAATTAATAAGAGCATGGCAGAAAATCTGCATCTTTCCGTGTTGAATACTTAATTTTGTCTCTGCATGCTTAAATTTTTGATTATTTTCAATATTTTACATATCATTTCCAAATTTGAATTGTTTCGTTGATATTTACTAGACAATGAAAGTAAATATAAAACTTTAGTGTCTAGCAGTAGTCAAAAAAATTATACTTTTTATGCCAATCGGTAAAAAAATATTTTTGTAAAGAATTAAAATAAATAAATAAATATATCATCACGCCTTTTACCCATTATTGGGTGTGGCACTCTGCAGAAGCAGATCTTGGTAAGTGATATATTTATGCGCGTGAAGTGCAGTTACCAGCCGTCAAATCACGGCCACCAAAGATGTTAGTGGTGGGGGAGCCACAGGAATTCTAAGGATAAATTCAAGCTCATCTAGAGATTTTTCAAATGCTGATGTTGGTAACACTGTCGATGTCCAGCAAGAGTTCTTATTTGCATTTCCTTATTTATGGATTTTGTACTTATGAACATCATTTTAGTTCTTCAATGTCGATATCGATGTCGATTGAGGTTCAACTGTTGTCTGTTGTAAAGAATATATTTCTTTTCCATTGTTTTCAACTAAATAAATTTGTTATGTGCAAATTTTATAATTTTTAAAACACCGATTACACTGCACTTTTAGCACAATCACGCACTATTTTCACCAAACATTTGATTAAATTATTTTAATCGTTTTCATTAGTTATTTGATATTTGGTTAAATATTGCTGGTTTCTTTTTTCATGTATTTTTTTTTTCAGTTGATTATTTAATTGTGGAAGCGCATGACAGTATTCTATATACGTGAACATCGGTTGGTTTGCACTGAACACTGCTCGACTATTAGAACTCGAGTTGCGTGACATTGTCTAAGATGTTTTTGTTATTGTTTAAAAAAATGAGATCTCGACTATGCGTATACCAGTGACCATTAATACTTGTATCTACATTCTCATATTTTTCTTTTATGTTGTTTCTTTCTGTTTCATCTTTATTTATTACTATTTCATTATTGCTATGCTAATTTTGCAGGTTTTTTCATATTCACCTTTTTTTGCACCACTAGTTTACACTAAAACAGTTGTATTTCATCGCTTTATTTTTCCCTTTTGTACTTCATTTTATTTTTTTTAAACTAATTTTCACTGAACCCAATTTTAGTACTGAATTAAATTATTTCACTTAGTTTTCACTTACTGTTTGGTAAATCATGCACTATTTCACTGATTCACTCAACAATAATTTGTATAAATATCGTAATTCATTTTTCACTCAAATATCTTTCCCTTTTGCGGCGTCATAATAAATCTAAATTCGTTTCTGTCTTGTAGAATTTCATTCAAAATATTTTAGTTTAAATCGTATCATGTTGTTCAACTAATTTATTTAGTAATTTTTCTCTAATTTTCCTTTGTATTCATCTTTTCTCTTTCCTTTTATACACCTTGTTGATCATGATTATTGTTCGTTCATAATTCTTAGTTTGACTAATCTAAAATTTTCATCGTTTTAGTCCAAAATTGTTTGAACTTCATCTGTAATTTTTAGTTTCTTAGTTTCATTTAAAAAATTCTTCTCTTTCTTTTTGTGTTAATTTTGTTTATTTCAATTGGTAGCTTTCACGACACAATCATTAATAAATTAATATTCGTTCCCCCGGTCGTGATATTTTAACAACACCCAAAAATGCCCTCGATCTTAAGTCTGAATCTTAGAAATTCAAACGGATACTGTTTCACAGAATTTTAATACAAAGTGTATTATGACGGAGTGTAAAGTCGTATGAAATATTATATATATTCATACCAACTGAATGTAAAATCAGGGCGTGTGATGATATGGCGTGAACCAGATGTAGGTGTATACGCCGCGTCAGGTGAGTCAGGTGACTCAGGTAAATTAATCAGGTCTTCTGTAAGTAAAAGTGAGCTTGGGACATAAATGTCAGTGAGAGTGTCATCGCAGAGTCACGCATATCAATCCTCACCATTGGGGCACTGCAGGATAATTAAACTGGATTATGAATCATATACTTCCTCCTGAGGCAGGATATTAACTCGAGCTAAAAGATAGGCTGTTGGGTTCACCGACATAGCTAACTACCTACTGTAGTGAATACCGATGGTTTGACTAAACCTACCACCATCAAACCAACAGGATATTGTAGCACCGTTGCCACCAGCCTTCGCCAGATATGCGAAGCCAGCGGATTAAGATACCTATCACCGTCAAAAGACAGGATATTGTCACACCGTTGCCATCAGTCTTCCCCAAGTACAGGAAACCAGCGGGTTAACTAAAGTAGGGCATCACCTACGATAGAACCAGTATCATAATGACGCACCGCTGCCCCCGATAGGGTCGGTTCCGTGTCGCACACTAAGAACACCGTTGCTCACAGACACAAGATAGCAAATTGAAATGGCACGAACGTAAAACGTGACAAACTTACCGATTGATGGAAGATCTCAGGTAATGCAGGATACACTAATTGATTAACGAGATACGTAATAACAAATTTATATCAAAGCTAACACAGCACTGCCCAAATGAACTGTATACGACAAAGCCAAGACTTAGAATGAGTCCAGGGTAGTTTTGGGAGCGTCATTGCAGCCCTTAGGAATATTTGCATAAACACATATGTACAGTTACCGCTAGAGTTGTCTTAAGTCAACTGGTTATCTAGCTTGAGTCTGATTTCAGCCTATACAATTTCGTGGGAAAGCTTTACATTTATAGCAAAACTAAATAACTAGTAAAATAAAACAAAAAGAATATAATTGAATAAAAATCATCTTGTAACACGTGTAGTAATACGTGTAAATCTTCTTTTCCTTCCCTTCTCCCACAATTCAGAGCTTTAAATACTCCCTATCCTGGTCACGACATCAATTTTGTAACGCGACAATCGTCTAGTATGAAACAAAATGTTTAATTTAATGTAACCCTCAAAATGTTCGTAATATATTCTTCGATATGTAAAACACAACGTAGGTCCAATATTAAACATTTTGACGCAAAAGGGAAAAATAATGTGATGAATTACAACTGTTTTAGTGTAAACTAGTGGGGCAAAAAAGGTGAATAATAATAAAATTAGCAAAGCAATAACAACTCTGTGAAATAGTAATAAATAAAGATGAAACAGAGAGCCACAACATATAATTAAAATATGAGATGAATGTGGATACAACTATTGATGGTCACTGGCATGTGTACAGTCGAGATCTCATTTTTTTAAACAATAACAAAAACATCTTAGATTAGGTCACGTAGCAGGTGTCGTAATTAACAACTCCAGCGTTCTGATACGCCAACTATAGCGGTAAAAAAAAACTACTCTTGGTGAGACTGTTTTATTTATTGTGAATGTTTGTATGGTAAAAGTATGTGTTTCTATAACATTAATTTTAAATTTTTGCTATGAAAAACCTAAAAAAAAATAAAATCTAATACGAGCTGTTGCTTTTATGGATGCAAATCCTTCTGAACTATTGCAACATATGATAAAAAATCGTCTTCAATTAACAATTTTTAATACATACTCCAGCAGCAATTTTTTTACTCAAATATTACACTACTAATTTAGAACATTAATAAATTACCGTAGTAGTGGTCCATAAATAATTTGAATTGAGATTTTAATTCGTCAGTTAAATCATGTGCTTGTAGTTTTGGTTCCCAGCCTGTAATTCGGAACCTTCAGAATATACAATTAATATATTTTTGTATTGAGTAAATATTGCCGTTCACAGTTTTTAAGTTTAAATTTTTGATAGTTAAGTACATACACCCATATCTAGTACGTATTTTGTAACCTCGAATCATATATCTATGCGAAAATATTATTATTCAAGCAAATAGTAAATCATCATGAGAAAAAAGAAGAAGAATTTAAACAATTGCACAATACTTAGTTTCATCGTTAAAATTAGCGAAACGAGCTCTGCATTAATATATGTATTCTAATGTAAACAAACCATTTATCCTATTAAAGCTAGGCGAATGCAGCGCCTCTATAGTTGATTTGAGTTGTCAATAGTCGATCAGTGTTCAGTGCAAACCAGCCGAAGTACTCGTATATAGAATACTGTCATGCGCTTTAACATAAGGAAATAATCTATTGAAAAATATATACGAAAAAAGGAAACAGCCAATGAAAACGATAAAAATAATTTAATCAAATGTTTGGTGAAAAAAGTGTGTGTTGTGCGAAAAGTGCAGTGTAATCCATGTTTTAAAAATTATAAAATTTGCATATAACAAATAAATTTAGATGGAAACAATAGAAAAGAAATATATTCTTTACAACGGACAACAGTTGAAACTCAATCGACATCGACATCGAAGAACTAGAATGATGTTCACAAGTACAAAATCCATAAACAAGGAAATGCAAATAAAAAGAAACCATAACCCAATCTTATTCGAATCCAATTACAATTAGTAAGCATTAATATAATACAATCGAAATAATATTTTGTAAAGTGTAAAATCAATAAACGAATAACAATTGGACAGATCTTCGAAGTACGTTTTAATGCTACCATTAAAATTCTTTCTTCAGAAATTACGACGTACAACAATGAAGATTCGTAGTCTATTAAATATATTAAATTAAATTTATTTCTTCACAGAAAACGTAAACTAAATAGAATTTTTGTTTTCTTTTGCAAAGTATTTGCAGTTCTAGTGTAGTATAACATACAACCATAATTTTCAGGTTGACTGCAGACGTTAAACTCAACATTTCTTTTCAAATTTATATATTACAGATTCAGACTAAGATGTTTACAAGTAAACAATCAAACTGATTGTTGATCCTTCTAAACATCTGGTGGAGATTGAGATGGTACGCGTTCATATTAATTTTATTCAATTTATTTCATTATTGCACAATGTTATGATCATAAATTTTCTTCAGTAAGCGCTTTTGACCCGGCCGGGCTGCTGGTGTCCATTCTATACCTCTACCAAGCGCTTTTGGCTCGGCTAGGCTGCTGGTAAAACTTACCGTACCAAATACACATTTCAATGAACTTCTGCCTTAATAATGTGAATCAGTTAAAGATTGTTATTGTACTGCTCACAGTAACAATGCAGTTTTACCTAAAATACTTATAAAAGCAGCTACTAAGTTGTATAATGCATTTAAGTATTATTTAATACTGAAAGATAGTCACAAAGATATAAATATGGATTATCGGAATTATTTTACTGATCATGTATTTCTTGCTAATTGTTTTTAAAAACGACGCAACACTGGACATTGGTTACTTGTAAGAAGATTTCCCATGAATGAACATTGGTTACCTATAAAACTTCGCGATTTCATTATAAAAATTACACAAAAATTAAAATATTTTTATGGTCATAACATAGTGTAATATTCAAATAAATTGAATAAAATGAATATAGACGCGTACCGTCTCAATGTATACCACCGTACACCCGGATATAGTACCTTTATATCACTTACCGAATTCTGCTATATCAAATTACCACACCTAATAATATATTAAAGGCGTGACGATAAATTCAATTTATTTTTACACCCAAACAAAATTTCTAAATTGTCTCAAATTTACAATTAAATTAATGATTATTAAGTGTTAAAATTAATTAAAAAAATTACATAAACTAGAACCATAATTTTTGCCGGGCAGGTATGATTTGCAAAAAACTGATTACCCACGTTAAAGTCCTAGGATGGAACTTTCGTGGGATACACTTATTATTATTTAAACGGATTGAAGTTGATGGCTGATACTGCGCAACCTCGATTTATGGCTGATTCTAATATCTGAATATACTTCCGTTCTTCTTTTGCCTAATTAATTTATAATATGCACCTAATTAATTAGTAATATGCGCGAAATGCAAGTTTCGTCAAAAATGCATTTCGCATACAATTTATGTATTTTTTACCGAACGAATCTATAAACACATTATAAATTTAATTCGATTATACGATGTTTTGCTTAGATTCCCCAGAACTTTCGAGGCCTGAAGAGGCCGCTTCATGATCTTCATGGTAAAAAATATAGTATTATAATGAGTAAATTCTCTACTAAATAAGACTTATGGTTGGATGTAGCATTACCATGTGCTGTATGATATCATAATTGTTTGATATGCAAATTTTTATTAGAAAATAATCTATACTCGTACATAGGACACATTGTATAATATAATAATAGGTTTGATTCAAAACTAAGATAATACCTAATTACTTCGAACTTACTATTTAAGTATTTGTTCTTTACAGGCTAACAAGACTGCAGAAAAAAATATACGTTGCTCAGCTTGCCTTACGTTATTTCATGATCAATGAATGGGTTTACCATAATGACAACTTGCTGGCCCTTCAAGATTGTATTCAAGATAACGATAAAACCGACTGGGATTATGAATTCCGAGATTTCGACTTTAAAACATTTGTGCAGCAGTGCATTATCGGATGTAGACGATACCTTCTCAAGGAATCAGATGATACTTTAGCGCAGGCGAAAAGGCATTATAACAGGATGATGTATTTGAATAGATTCGTGCAGTTTATCGGAGTAGGACTAGTGTTTTGGGTTCTGTGGAATATTGGTGTTGTGAATTATGGATTTCAGAAAATTAGGTTGTAATTTATTCGTTTGGTATTTAAGTTCAATATTTTTAACATTCACGTATTAAAGTAATATTTTAATGTTTTGATATCATAAGATTATGAAAATGATAATGTACTAATTAATCTTTGTAAACATTTTTTATCGAAAATAATAATATCCAATATTATCAAATATTTAAATTTGTATTAATCATTAAATTATTTTACAGTTTAAATATTGACACTAACAGTAATTAAAATTTTGTTGTCGCGTACTTATTCACAAAAATGTATTACTTGCCTAGTTAATTATTCTTTTGTAGAGACTCGTCTGTTAGTAAAAGCTAAACTGATATGTACACATTCCATGTTTGTTTAATATTTAGAGGTAGATATTTTCATTTAAATATAAATTATATTTAATAAATTAATAAAAGCTTTTAAAAAATTTATTTCAGATCACAAAACAAGATACAACTGCTCTGTTCTAGTACTACGTACAATCTAACTACATATGTTATTCAAGAGAACTGATAATTTGGCTTTTTAAACCTTCTGCTGATAGTATGAAATATGAGCGTATTTCAAGATGAACTGTTCCTCCTTCCTTAGAAAAACATTATTGAAAAGACTAATTTATGTTCCAATGTTGTTAGGTGCTGATTCTATGTTATCAGTTTTCTTTTTACAAAATTTCTTACATATATTATTAATAGTAATAAGCAATATTATAACTATTAAAACAATTATCCATACAGTATTAAAAGTAGGATGTGAGTTTTCATTATTCAGATTTTTAGGTAGGGGAAAGGTGTCTAAAATGATCCCTCGAGTTCAAATGATCCCCTGCTGTTTCTGCTGGGAACAGCCCTCCACCTAGTAGTGATACTTAAAATCATTTTTCCCACCATGTATCTAGTCGCTAGTTAAAGTGTCAAGGGAGAGTCAGCGCTGTGGTTACTTTCAAAAAGAAAAAGAAAAAATCGCTGTGTTTGATGTAAGGTAAGGTCTTTTTCAATGTTGTATAACTTTTGTCTGAACAAGATGTATGTGAAAGTAGTTATATTAACGAATTTAATGACAATTCGAAATTGTGCTAGTCAATGTTTCGTTTTTGCATGTGAAATAAATGAGGTTATTTTCAACATTCGTACGGAAATTGGGTGTTTGGGGTGAAACGATCCCTCTTTAACGGTACAAAATGATCCCAGGAAAGGGAAAGGAAAAAGGCAGTCCAGGCAAGAAGAAAACTTAAAAAATAAGGAAATAAGAACCAAATATCTGAATCGTCTTCGGAAGAAGACGCCACGGATTGTATGTACTGCAACGAGAAATATTCGAAGAACTACATAGGTGAAGGGTGAATAAGGTGCTGCATCTATTTAAAATGGGGACATGAAGATTGCGCTGGGGTAGACAGTGATGACGCTGATGAATTCACCTGCGACATGTGCCTGCATGATCCCTTTACTAAAGCACGAAGAAATTTGATGATGTGACATAATTCATTTTGACGATATGAAATAAATATTTAGAAAAACTAAAAAATTTTAAACGACTAGAAGGAATAATTAAGGTTACATATATTTTTATATAATCATTATTTTGAATAAAAGTTTATATATTAACCTGCTATTTAGTATTTTTTATGGGGATCATTTTGAACATACCCTAGGGATCATTTTATACACATAGGTGTACAAAATGATCCTTTACTATGCCTGTAAAAAAATATAAATTAAAAATATAGTATATGAGGTAGCTAAATTTAATTCGAGCCAATCTGAAGGTACAGGAACTAGCTTACGAAAACTAGTTAAAATTTATCGAAATAAATGGGGATATACGTTTTATATCAATTCCCCCTTAAAGGGATCGTTTTAGACACCTTTCCCCTACTATTGGTTTTAAAGAATTCTCTTCTAATTTTTTTTAATTTACTTATAAGTTCTGACGTCGCCAATAAATCATGTTTATTAATATCCATTTTTAAGTTTATTCTAGTTTCAATATATTTATTAAAGAAACTCTCGTTGTATTTTTAAAAAAATAACTTTATTTTTACTCTTTTATTCCACGTCACATTTCATAATGATCAATAATTCATTGTTTTCTATATAACAACAGTCCACGCTTACTTGCACTAAAACATTCCCCAGCTTACTTACACTACAACATTCCCCCTCAACAAACTCAAACATATATATTTTTTTAATCAATTATTTAAAATTGAAGGCGTAGTTTTAGTAATTAATTATGATATGGTTTTATCTCACTAATATGATATTTAGTTAATTTATTCTTGTTCGTATCCCATATACCATAAATAGAATCTGAAAACTTCTTTACTATAATTAGAGGCCCGTTCCATTTGGGTGCAAATCCCGCATGAAAGTTACGTTCTGAATTAGAAATTGGATAATTTCGTACCCAAACTAGATTCCCCATCGAAAATTATTTACCAATCGATTGAAAAATCGAGTACGGTACTGTTTAATATTTTCTCTAGCTATATCATGTATGTTTTTTTAATTTTTTTCTTTGCAATAAATGAAATTTAAATAGTGGTATTGTATTTTTTGCTTCGAAAGAAATTTGCCAGTCTGTGGTGCGTTTTAATTTTAATAAAATAAACAATATATTTGATAAATTTCGATCCCAAGCTTTGTGATTTTTATTTATTTGGATTCTAATTAATTTCTTAATTTCCTGATTAATACGTTCTGTAGGATTTGCCCTCGAGCGATATACGGGTACTGTCATCGTTCACAGCCCCAATTTTTACATGCTCGTATTCATGCTCTGGAAGAAAATTGTGAAGCATTGTCACTTAATATTG
Source organism: Pterostichus madidus (assembly GCA_911728475.2). Lineage (NCBI taxonomy): Eukaryota > Metazoa > Arthropoda > Insecta > Coleoptera > Carabidae > Pterostichus > Pterostichus madidus. Next base: position 17,453,755 of record OU452318.1, read on the forward strand.
CCCTAGGAAAACCCCAACGAGCAAATAAATTCTCACAAATATTAATAATTTTACTTGTCATCGTGGAACCTAGAGTATATTTAAACTACGTTAAATACGGTAATCATTTTTCATAATAATCACAACATCAACTCGGATAACTTAAAATTACTAAAATCAGTGAATATTAGACAATTAGACGCGTATGAAAGTATGAACATTTAAAAATAAACACCGCCTGATTAATTCTGACATGGGTCCCATTCCTAACAGTAAATTGTTTGCTTTCTTAGGTAATTAGTTTTGTAAGTTGACTCAAGCTTCATGCTTATTGGTTCCTTTGACACGGCTTATTGCTCCGTTTTAGTATAAATTGGTATGTACCTGTTCGGCAATTTGGATTCTACCTGGACCACTGGCTTGGATCACAAGTTGTGTAATCTGGGAGTTTTCCATTGCTTTTGTCTACTGATGATGAGAATTTAGTTCTCGAAATACGTATTTAGATTTGTCTTTATATTGGTTAAGGCTTAGGGGTTATTTTTATTTTAATTATTTTAATTACTAGAGTATATGCTTCTACCCATTTTGAAACTAAATCCGTAATTACTAAAATAAACCTTTTCCCTGATCCTGAATGAGAATATCGACCCATAAAATCAACAGAAATAATTTCCCATTTATTATTCACCCTGCAACTTGTCATACTGTTTTGAGTTCTACTTGCTTTAAAAGAAGCACAGATACTACATCGCCGAACATATTCTTTAACATCCTGATCTAATCCTGGCCATATAAAATTATCTTTGATATTTCTAACTGTTTCAACTCTAGCAGGATGGCCAGCTAATACATCATCATGGTACAAAAATAAAATATGTTTCCTTAACTCTGTTGGCACTACTGCTAAAAATTTATCGTAACAAAATTTATATAATACTTCATGTTTAACTTTGTACGTATTGATTATTTCAGGATCATTTGTCTTAATTTTGTTTATGATTATCTGACAGAAGCTATCTTGTTTTTGAGATTTTATAATCAAATTATCTAACCTACTTGTCATTGTAGTAGACATTAAATTATGTTAATTTTTTAAATCATTACAAACTTCTGACGGATATAAAATTTTGTCTATATTGTCATTTTCTATTTTGAAGTTACTTCCCCGACTGGGTATCTAGACAATCCATCTGCTGCAAAATTTTCAATTCCTGACTTGTGGACTATTGAAAACTCAAACTCAAAAATTTCTATTGCCCATCTAGTTAACAACGTTGAAGTATCTTCAATTTTGTTTAACCACAATAATGCCCGATTGTCTACAATTAATTTAAAATGTTTCAATTCTAGATAAAACCTAAACTTTCTAATTGCTCATAATACTGCTAAACATTCTCGTTGTGATTTGCTTAATTTGCAGCTAGCATACATTATTATATTTTTCTTTTCTTTATCTTCCTGATAAAGCACTGTCCCTAAACCTATTCCGCTTGCATCAGTTTGTGAAATGAATTCTTTCGAAAAATCAGGATGTGCTAGTTTATTCGCACTATATTCCGCTTGTTTTACCGCGTTAATGAATATCGCTCTTTGTTCCCCCATCCCCAGTTTCGTTTGTTTTTCAATAAGTCTGACAATGGTACTGATAAATTAGCTAAGTTTTTTACAAAACCTCCAAACCAATTTACTGTACCTAAAAATTATCTGAGTTCTTTTTTGTTAGTAGGCTCCTTAAAATTTTCGACAACTGTCAATTTCTCTATTTGTTGTGATATTCCTTCACCTCTTATTGTATGACCTAAATAATTTACCTTGAATTGTGCAAATTTAGATTTGTTAATATTAAACCATGCTGTTGTAAACGCATTAATACTTTTTGTAAATGTAAAATATGAGATTCTAAATTCATACTATATATAATTACATCATCTAGATATATATTACAAAATTCTCCAACATACTCTCTTAAAATTTCATTCATTAAGCGCTAAAATGTTTTTGATGCATTTTTTAAACCAAATGGCATAACTTTAAATTGATATAAATCTATTGGAGTTCTAAAAGCAGTAAAAGCTCTAGATTCCTCTGACATTTCAACTTGCCAGTAACCACTTTTCAGGTCTAGCACAGTAAATATTTTTAATTTGCAAAATCGGATAAAGTTTCCATTAAATTTGGTATTGGATAACTGTCAGTAATTGTTACTTTATTAAGTGGTCTGTAATCTATGTAAAAACGAAATTCATTATTTTTTTTTAATTAAAACTATTCGCGAGGCCCACTGTGATTTACTTGGTTCAATAATCCCTTTTGCTTCCATTTCTCTAACTTGCTCAATTATATATTTTCGCTTTTCTTTTGAACATGGATACGGATTTTGACAAATTGCAACCGAGTTAGATAATATTATTTGATGTTTTATAGTACTAGTTCTGCATGCTACCATGGAAGGGATTTAAAACTTTGATAATAACATCTTTTTGTTCTTTTTCACCCCCTATTATTAAAATAATTGACTTTAAATTTATATCCACAGATTTTTTATTACTGATATTGTTCAACCATGATATAAAATGTCTACGTTCAATACCAAAACATACAAATTTTGCCGAGTAATTAATTATTCCCTTAACATTGCAAAGAAATTCATTTCCAAAAATTACATCTTTTGCGAGATTATTAACCACTAGAAATTCAATTTCAAATATTTAATTGACAACAAATAAATTAACTTTACAAATGTTAGAGTCATATTTATTTAATCTCGTTAATTTTATTAGTTAGCCCGTCTTTGCTTATGTCATCTCCTTTTATTAACGCAACTAGGTATTTACGTAATGTTTGATTGAATATTTTGTCACAGTCATATTTATTTCATCTCATAAATTTTATTAGTTAGCTCGTTTTTGCTTATGTCATCTCCTTTTATTAACGCAACTAGGTAATTATGTAACGTTTGATTGAATATTTATTAACCGAATCGTCGGATGGTTTACGTTAGTTACAGTTCATCGTTTGCCAAGTAAAGTAGTATTGAGATGGTTAGATATTGTGTTAAGTGCCTGATAGAGTTTCGAGGATATTCAGGACAGGTTTAGAGGTGAGTCCTCCTTGCGTATGTGAGTTGAGTTGGTTGATGGTGTTGTTGAGTCAGCGCAAGTGTGAGCGCTTGTTACGGCCGTGGCCGGGTGTGGGTATATGGAGATCCGTGGTTGGCTCCCGACGGCTCAGCGAGCAGCTTTGGGCTGTAGCGGAACCGTGACTGGCCTCCAACGTGCAGCGAGCAGCTTTGTGCTATAGCAGAACCCTAGTCAGGCCGCCAACGTGCAGCGAGCAGCCTCGTGAGCTGTAGTAACCTTAACCAGGTTATCAACGATATACGAAAGGATAGCGAATGTTATGTGACTTGGTCAGTTTGATCTGTGGAGTATTTGATGTGAAGGATTGGAGGTGTGTTCTCACTGAGCTTTAATGCTTAATTAGTATATTCTTTCCAGATGCTAAACCGTGAATAGATATCTTAGGGCTTTCTTTGGACAGGTATTCTTTATATATATATATATATATATATATATATATATATATATATATATATATATATATATATATATATATATATACGAATAATCGACTTTAATTGTCGTTTCTCTTATTTTACAGAGAAACAAATTTGGTCATATATATATTTTCTTTCATATCGTTATTACGTGTATAGAAACGCTGAGTTATGTTTTGTTTTTAGGTGTGATTGACGTTTGACAGTTTTGTAAATGTAACTGTTTTCTTTTTCTATTTATAGTTAAGGACAAGCCTGGTAAGCTACCTTAACTTCTACTCTTCTACCGAGAGAACCCTTCTTTTATTTCTTTTATTTCTTTTGGATAAATGAAAAATAAATGGGTGAAATTTGATGAATGTAAGTTTGGTAAGGGGTATAACTGGTAAAGAAAATGAATTGATGAATGTAATGTGTGTGTATAATGTAGATGTTTTGTGTGTCAGTGAGACTAAAAGGAAAGGATGTAGTGAGGAAGAAGTGGATGGATTGTTTTGCTTGTGGTCGGGTGTTGCTGAGAATGAACACGCGAAGCATGGTGTTGGTGTGCTTGTTAGTGAACGAATGAAACCGTTTGTGAGAGAATATGGTTGTACTTCATCGAGAATTCTTTGGCTGAGATTAAAGGTAGGCTTTCATAGAATCTTCGTTGTGTCAGTTTATGGTCCAACCGAATCCGAAAATGATCTTGATAAAGATAGATTTTGGAATTTGTTAGATAGTGTTATTGATTCATGTGATTCATGTGAGAAAGTTATTGTATGTGGTGATTTAAATGGTTGGGTGGGAGTTAAGAGAAGCATGTCTGGGAATGTATTGGGTAGGTTTGGTGATGCAAGAGTGAATGAAAACGGTAGGAAAATAGTTTCTTTCTGTTTGGAGCGTGATCTCTTTGTTTCCAACTCTATCTTTAAACATAAACTTGCTCATTTGTATACATGGGAGAATATTAGTGAAAATAGACGGAGTATGATTGATTTTATTTTGTATGATGAACGATTGAGAAGTTTAGTTGTAGATACGCGAGTGAAGCGTGGTGTTGAATTGGGTACGAATGACCATTATTTGGTGGTATCGCGTATACGTCTAGATGAATGTTGGAGAATGAGGGTGAAAAATACTAATAAAATGTTTCGTGTGAAATCCAGTGCGCTGCAGAATGAGGATGTTAGAGATTTGTTTGTTGAGAAAATTAATGAATCTTTACCTGTATGTAAACTTAATTTTGAATGCAGCATAAATGATGTTTGGTTCAAATTTAAGGATACAGTTCTTAAATGTGCAAAAGAAGTTTGTGGTGAATGTAGATTAGGTTCTTGTCCAAAGAATGCATGGTGGAATAAAGAAGTTAAAGAGGCGATTGAGGTGAAAAAGAGAGCATACTTGCGATTTCTAAATGTGAAAGATGTGCCTGGAAGTTTACGTGATGAATGCTTGCTGGAATACAAGAGGTTAAATAAATGTGTTAAGAGAGTAGTGAGAGAAAGCAAGGCGCGTTTTGATGATTTGATGAGTGAAAGATTAACTAATGATTTTAGTATGAATAAAAGAATGTTTCGGTTGAGAGTGAAGAGATTGAGAGGTGGTAATATCAGGACAGTGAAAGCGATTAAGAGTGCAGATGGTGAGTTATTGTGGAATGAATCAGATGTTACTAATAGATGGTGTGAGTACTTTAGGACTTTATATGGTAGCATTAATAGAGCGAATGGTTGTAGTGAAAATGTTAGCGAAAATGTTAGTGGTGATGAATGGGATATAGATGAGAGTGATGTTAGTTTCGCATTGATGCGTCTGAAGAATGGTAAGGCTCCTGGTTTGGATGGTATATCGAATGAGATGTTGAAGTATGGAGGCGAGAGATTATTTGACTGGTTAGTTTATTTGTTTAGATTTTATTTAAAACGGTGTGTGGCTCCTGATGATTGGAAATGTGCTATCATTTGTCCTTTATTTAAAGGTAAAGGTAGTTCGAGTGAATGTACTAATTTTCGTGCGATAAGTTTGCTGAGTGTGGTAGGGAAGTTGTACGGGAAGATTATAAGTCATAAGGTACGACCTTAACAATCTCCAAGTTAAGCGATATGCAAGGTGGTTTTTTGCCTGAGAGAGGATGTGTGGATCAATTGTTTTCTCGTCGTATGATAGTTGAAAAGTCACTTGCTAAGAACAAGAAGGTGTTCTGTGGCTTTCTCGATCTTATAAAAGCATATGATAGTGTTCATCGCGAGACATTATGGAATGTACTTCTACAGTTCGGTATAAATGGTAATTTGTTGGGGGCAATTCGTGCGCTGTATGAAGGTAGTGAGGCTGCGGTTAGAGTTAATGGTAGATTGAGTGATTGGTTTTGTATAGACATTGGCGTGAAACAAGGTTGTGGGATGTCTCCGTGGCTCTTTAATTTGTACATGGATGTATTGTTACGAACGGCGTTGAATGGGGTGGATGGTGTACATATTGGTGGTAGTGTTGTGCCTGCGTTAGCGTATGCGGATGATGTTGTTGTTATGGGTGAATTTGAAGAGCAATTGAGACGAATGATTCTAAATATAAATGAAGTAGGAAAAGATTTAAATTTATTATTAAATGTCGACAAATGTAAAGTGTTAGTCTTTGAAAACAGCGATTTGGTGACTGATTGTAATGTTCCGGTGAATGGTGTGAGATTGGGTCAAGTGAATGAGTTTTTATATTTGGGTAGTATGTTTTCAAGGGATGGACGTATTGATTGTGAGATTGAAAGAAGAGTATCTGCGGGATGCAAGGTATTGGGTGCTCTGGGAACCTTTGCTCGAAATGTGAATGTATCCAGAGATGCTCGATTGAGTGTGTATAATGGTGTTTTAGTGCCTACATTAATGTATGGTAGTGAATGTTGGGTGTGGATGAAGAAATATGAACGTCGTATAACTACTGTGGAAATGAGGTATTTGCGGGGTGTGTGTGGTTATACTAGAAGAGATCGTGTCCGGAATACATTGGTGTATGATGAGTGTGAAATTGAGAAGAATGTAGTTAGAAAAGTAGGTATAAGTCAGTTGAGATGGTTTGGGCATGTAGAACGTATGTCGAATGAGCGATTAGTGAAACAGGTATATGTTGGTGAAATTAAGGGTGAAAGATTGCGTGGGCGACCTATGAACAAATGGATGAATATGATTAAAGGATTGTTGCGTGAACGAAAGTTTCCGAGTACAAGAAACAAACGTGATTTAAGAAGTGCAGGAATTTTGATTTTAGTTTTGTTGTTTAGTAATTTTATTAGAGTGTTTATCTGCAATTGTGTGAAATTCACTTTCAAAAACAAGCGCAGGGACAATACTCTCTTCGTTTCTGATCTTACATTGAATGTTTAACTGCAATTGTGTGGAATTCACTTTCAAAAACAAGCGTAGAGCGACATTCCCTTCCTTTCTTATCTTTTAATTCGTTTTTAGTTCTTACGTAGAGTGTTTAACTGCAATTGTGTGGAATTCACTTCCAAAAACAAGCACAGGGCGACACTCCCTTCCTTTCTTATCTTTTTGTTTCATTTTCAGTTACTGCATTGTGTGGACTTTTATTTCATATACAATTGCAGGCTATCACTTTCATCTTTTCTAATCTTTGTAGATTCGTTGTTAGATTCGTTGTTAGGAGTAAGTGCGGGTAATTTGAGATGTTTTATGCATGTGTTATGTACGTTGAAGAAAGAAGATGAATGATGGGTGAATAGGAGTGATTGGATGGATGTGAATGAGGGTTTGTTATGTAAGAATGATTTCGAGTGTGATAAATGAATGAGTTTATATGGAGGGATCTATGAATGTGGTTGACGTGAGGGTGGTGTGTTTGAATGATAATTTTTGACGGGAGTTGATTGTTTGAGTGAATGTTTTATGAGTGGTTTTAGGGTTCATGCTACCCCATTTGATGGGATATAGCGTGAAGATATGTATGTATGTATGTATTGTAACGCGCAACTCGTCTAGTATAAAATAATGGTTTAATTTAGGACCTACGTTGTGTTTACCTACGTTGTGTTTTAATATCGAAGAATGTAACCCTCAAAATGTTCGTAATACGAAGTAGCTGTCAATGGTGAGGGATTTCGGGAAAGGTTGATTTGAGTGAAAGATTTAGATTCCTTCCAAAAGACATGACTGTGACGTCATACCTTGTGCATTTATTGAAAATCAAGTAATAAACAAGATATCATTTATTATGTAAATTTAGAATGAACTGAGTGATTCGAACTCAAAGTTCGGTCGTGAAATAATCATATGATAGCTCTCTAGGTATTGACCTTTACGCAAGAGGGAAAAACACGACCAAAAAACCCCAAGCAGAGAGACAAAACCAATCATCATATATTCTCAAAGTTAATCAAAATGTATCTCAAATGTCAAAATTACATAGTTTATATAATTCAATCAGAACTACTCAGAAGTAATACTTCTAGACGTATCACAATAATTTGTCAGTGTATTAATATCTTTGAATGATTGTTATATCACTAGCCCAGTGTTTGTTGCTAATGTTGTGAGTTTGAAAGTTATCTATTATTTATATTATGGAGGGTTTCCTTGAGAGGTAACCAATGTCCATTATGGAGGGTTTCCTTGAGAGGTAACCAATGTCCATTAGGGGGGTTGCCTGTACCGGTAACCAATGCCCATTGGGGAGTTTCCATTACGGTAACCAATGCCCAGTAATTATTAGTGTTGTTACATTTTCATGCAATGAATCAACAACAAATACTTGATCAGTAATTAATCCAAATAAATTATATTTATATTATTGTGACTGTCTGTCTGTATTATCATTATATTAAAATATTTGGCGACAATTGCCATAATCTCAGTAATTAATCCAAATAAATCATATTTATATTATTGTGACTGCCTTTTAGTATTCCAATTTATATTAAACATTTATATTGAACAGTTTTATAATCAGAGAATGATAATTTAATATCGTAGTGCCGATTTGGTTGCTACTCTTGTGCGAAAGTAACAATCCCTTAAAACCGACGTATGTCATTAAGCCGGAAGCTCATTTAATAGAGTTTGGAGTAAATGAGGATCACCCGTGCCTGGCCTAGCCACAGCAACAAGGTGGGAAAATCAGGATCACCCGTGCCTGGCCTAGCCACAGCAACAAGGTGGGAAAATCAGGATCACCCGTGCCTGGCCTAGCCACAGCAACAAGGTGGGTAAATCAGGATCACCCGTGCCTGGCCTAGCCATAGCAACAAGGTGGGAAAATCAGGATCACCCGTGCCTGGCCTAGCCATAGCAACAAGGTGGGAAAATCAGGATCACCCGTGCCTGGCCTAGCCACAGCAACAAGGTGGGTAAATCAGGATCACCCGTGCCTGGCCTAGCCATAGCAACAAGGTGGGAAAATCAGGATCACCCGTGCCTGGCCTAGCCATAGCAACAAGGTGGGAATTATGAATGTATATATGTATATATATATATATATATATATATATATATATATATATATATATATATGTATATATATATGTATATATATATATATATGTATATATATATATATATGTAAATATATATATATATGTATATATATATATATGTATATATATATATATATTCGTTATCGCATAGTTATTGGTACATTTTATATACCCATAGAAAGCAGGACCTAGTCTTCCCGGTAACTTTTATTAAATTAATATATAATTTATTACGTAGTCTAGGATTGTATTCTATAATCTAAAATTAGTTTCATTATATACCGCGCAGGTAACAAGATATTTTCAAAAACAAAGTATACTATTTGTGGAAGAAATTGGTACTCGAAATATTGGGACTCAGCGATATTTGAGAAATTATGTTTGAAACATACTGTAAGCATAGATATTGGGACTGCAAGTAAAAGTATTGGATGAATGCATGCTATTTTCTTCAAATTAATTAAAATAAATGTCATTGTACTACAATTTCGGAATGTAGATTCAGGTCTAAGAATAATTAATCTTTGCAAATGATAAATTAATTTATCAATTAGAAAATCACATATTTCCGAAAAGCATAAATATGCGAATTCAAATAGCAGGCTATCGTTGCTACATATAACGTAAACTTTCTAGAATTATTTACGGTTTTATTTTAAAGGTAAATAATTATTTTTAATTATATTTTAAAGGTAAATATATATATATATACATATTGATTGACCATTCTAACCTAAAAATATAACAAATTATTTTTTAGCGGAACTTGTTATATGGATATAAAAAAGATAACAAAAACATCAAATTTTAGAAGTTCACTTCACAATTTAAACTTTTCAAAATCAGAAAGTGTCAAAGATTGACAAGCGTCATTTTCGTATAGCTGGTGAGAATGGATCATGCAAGCATATAGGAAGATGCATTGATTCTCTCCATGGGTTAGTTATTAATATATTTCTTATTATATACGAGTAAATTATTATTATTTTCAGAGGAAAATATAGAAGTACTGGATTGTACTGTCAGACTTGGAAATCTAGATTAACTACAGTGGATTACAGTGCTCGAATTAGTTTTCGAGATCCACCATCCTGAAATAAATAAAAGGAAACTCAATCTCTCATCTAAAGCTGAATTCAGTGAACATAAACATAAAATATTTATTTATAGTCAATTGATTTTTTTTTTATATAAAACTTGAATATATTATTTAATTATTTATTATGTATTGCTGTAATACGTATTCAATAATAAGAGGGAAATATACGAAATTGACAGTATCTTTATTTCATGTAATATTTTCTAATTATATAACAAAATGTCATTATGTTAACCATGGTAACCATAGCTATCTTTATACATAACACCCTTCCCCTCTAGAAAACATAATCCTTTGACCAAACAGGTGGTTCTCGAATTCTAGTAGGTTTTTGAGTGATAATGGTAGTTTCAGGAGGTTCTGTAATTTCTTCTTCAACTGAAATTTCTGCTGTAGATTCAGATGTCGAACTACTTGGATTTAGTGAAGATTCGGAACTTGTCTCTGTAGAAATTTCCGGTCGTATCGTTCGTAATTGGTCGACGAGGTGTCCCATTTCCAAGCCATTTTCGCTGAGAGCTCTGTATGATACTGGTCTGGTAATATCAGTAATCAGAACCCATCTTGGACCTGATGAGTAGTTACTTGTATATACGTTTTCACCTACAACAAAAGATCTATTTTTGATTAGTTTCGTTCTATCAGGGCTTCGTTCCATAATCAGATCTGGATGTACACGAAAATGGTTTTTAATTATCTCTTCATCAGTAACTCTGCTGGACTCTTGCCCGTTGTAGATGCCGGAGTACTATGTTGAAACAAAAAAAATCTTACAAGTTCAACCTCAAAATTCTTCTTGCTCATTCTTTTAATTGCGTTTTTGGCCGTCTGGACCATTTGCCTGTCCATTAGATTATGAGTGATAGGGTGCTATTATAACTGCTCGTATTCCATTCTTTTGTAAGAATATTTTAAATTCCTGTGATACGAAAGATGTACCGTTTTCCGATACGATAATATCAGGGAGACCGTGAACAGAAAATAATTTTCGTAATACCTTTATGACACTTGTAGATGAAGTACATGACATTTGTATAATTTCTAACCATTTGGAATAGGCATCGGCGACTATTAAAAATCTTTTTCCATCCACTGGACCCGCAAAATCAATATGATCAAGGATTTGCAGGCCATTCCTATAAATGTAGCAAAGATTTTTATGCTGCATGTCTTGTTTCATGTTTGGATGAAAATGTTTGACGATGACTGGTTGTTTGATGGGTGTGATGGGTGAGTGTTTTATGAGTGATTTTAGGGTTCGTGCTACCCCATTTGTTGGGATATAGCGTGAAGATATGTATGTATGTATGTCTTGTTTCTTGGCAAGTTGAACAGTTGGACACCAAATTTTCAATATCTTTATCAAGTCCAGGCCACGAGACAAAACTTCGAGCCAATGACTTCATTTTAATTATCCCTGGATGTGTCATATGTGAAGTTATCAGAATGTCTTCCTTAACTGCTCGCGGAATGACAACTCTGTTTCTTCATAAAATACAGTTTTTGTGAACAGATATAACTCCATTATTTTATTGTAAAATATTTTAAACTTATCTTCGGGTACTGAATTAGGCCATCCATTTAGAATACAATGACGGATTTTTACAAGATAATTATCCTTGTCAGTTTACACAGCAATGTAGTTAGCATCTACTAGTGGTCCATCGTCTTTTTCAAGAAGTAATATATCTTTTGGATCTAGTGTATCTGAACAGTTTCTTCAAGTGGTAATCTGCTGAGAGCATCTGCGTTAGCTAATTTTGTACCTGGTCTGTAGAAAATTTCATAGTTATAAGCAGAAAGTGTTAAACTCCTTCGTAGTAATCTCGGAAACATAACTTGCGGCATCTGTCTTCTTGAATTTAAAAGTTCTAATAACGGTTTATGATCAGGGTATATTTTAAATTCTCGACCATAAAGGTATTGGTGAAATTTTTTAACATTTTTAATACTGCCAGTGATTCTTTGTCCAATTGTGCATAATTGCGCTAGATAAAGTTCGTGATGCAAATGTGATTGGACTTTCTTTTCCATCAGATTCTTTGTGAGCTAGTACTGCTCTTACGCCGTAGGGTGATGCAGCGCAAACAATTCAATAATTATTTATTTTCATCGTAATGTGACAAAACAGAATCACTTTGTAATGCTTCTTTTGCCTTTTCAAGAGCTGTATTATGCTTGTTGGTCCAAATTCATTCACAATTCTTTTCCAATAATCGATGTAGTGGTTCCAGAATAGATACTCTATTGTTCATAAAACAACCATAAAAATTTATTAATCCAAAAAAAGACTGTAACTGCTGTTTGTTTGTTGGTTTTGAAGCTCGCTTTATAGCTTCCACTTTTGTTGGAGATGGTTTTATACCATTTCTGTTAATGCGAAATCCAAGAAAATCTATTTCTTCTACTGTAAATTCGCACTTCTGTCTTTGTAAACGTAGTCCAGCTCCAGTGATTCTTTCTAATACCTGTCTTAGACGCTCATTGTGTTCTTTGACGGATTTTTCTATTACAATTATGTCATCGAGGTATGGTTTGACATCATGCAAATCATACAGTAAAGTATCTACTGTCCTTTGGAAAATACCCACGGCTGATGTAATACCAAATGGAAGACGATTTATTTGAGTAAAAAAGTCCCTTTTACGTATCCAGTGTTAGTAATTTTGCTGAATTTTCATCAACTTTCAATCGTTGATAAGTTTGTTTCATGTCAAGCTTTGTGAAGATAACTCCACCGGATAACGTAGTTAACATTTCTGAAATTGTAGGGAGTGGATAAGTATCTTTCTTACAATATAAATTTACTGTAGGTATATAGTCTCCAAAAATACGATACTGATTATTTTTCTTCCTAACAATGACTATTGGTGTAGCCCATTCGGAGTGTAAAATAGGTGACAAAATACCCTAGTTTGTCTATTTCTTGTGCTACATCGTTCTTAATAGCATACGGAACCTTACGTGCTTCAAGGAAAACCGGTGATGCATTTTCATTTAATTCAATTTTGACTTCTGGGCCTCTATATTGTCGTAATTAATTTTTGAAAACTTCGTCGAATTCTTCAAGTCTTTTACGTAATAGTGTCATCAGATAAATTTAGAACTCCATTTAAACGAATCCCCAGCGCATTAAACCAATTTCGACCTATGAGACTTGTTCTATTTCCTTTGACTATGGTTAGTGGAAGCTTTTTAGCCTTGTTGTTGCACACAAAATTGAATAATATTTCACCAACAACATTTAAAGAATCATGAGTCCATGTACGTAATTTTCTGTCATACGATTTAAGGTATTTAGCGGAATTTGGCTAATGTGTCATAAATTGTCTTTTTGACACAATAGTACATACAGAACCGGAATCTACTTCAAAACTATGTTTTGTTTAATGTCGTCAATTTTTATTACTGTTTTTGTACTGTCATTATTTGAAACACTATTTACATTGTACATTGCATATTCTTCAAAATTACTGTCATTACGAATACTGTGTGTATTACCTCTTTTGTTTTTTGAATTTCTTCTCGCGTTTCTTCTTTAAGCACATTCGTTCTAAATGTTCTTTTTTGTGTTTATAAAAGATCTTATATTTCGAGGTTATGCTCAATCATCTCTAAAGCAATGTTTCATTATTTTTTTCCAAACTATCCACTGAGACTACACTATATCACGTTTTAATTTTCTTAAAATCTTTTCCACCATTTTCTTTTAATAATAAATATTTTGGAATAACCTAGCTACTATTTTTATAATAACTAGGATGAAATAAAATAATTACCTTGTGAAATGATATGAATAAACATTTTATACAACAACCAACTATTTTTTTTTTCCGATTTTAATACATGAACTTCTGCTTTGCGTTGTTTTATAGCTTTAGAGAAGTGGTGCATTGATACACCTTCAAACCATCTAATCATTTGATGATATTTTTTTACAACCATATATTTCAACGAACGTAAACATTTATTTATTTTGCCTATTAAGGGATCCACCATATTTAGTTGTTGGACCTCAGCTACTTTGATTTTGAGCGATGTACCAATATTTCATAGAAGTGCATAAGTTGACAATATGGCAGAACATATATGTTGTATTGGTTGCCTGTAGCACTAGGCACGTATTGTTAAATTGTTAAAATCTTTAATAATTTAGCGAATTTAAACATATCTACTATAAACAAAATTACATTTTTACATACTTTCCACGTAGTAATTCTAAAAATCCCATTGTACTATTGAATTATAAATTCTAATACGTGCTCGTTCTTAAGTATAAAAGTTTAGCAGGATCATATATATATTCAGAGGGTTTTTGAGTTAAAATAAAATAATATATTGAATAATATTTGCATGTATACGGGTAAATTCATTTTGAAACTTTCTGGTGATAAATTAATAAAACATTCAAAGAATATATTACAAATTTAAAAGTTATTTCAAAATTCCCACCAAATTGCTATTCTATTAAATAAGATTTTTCCAATAGTATAAAATTATTTACTTCAATGCACTTATAATCTATTTTATTATAATTATTTGTTTTAATTATAGGAAATACGGTTAACCGCACTAGTAAAATAAACATAATTATTATTTAAATAATTTTTTTGTATCTCATTTCATAATCATTTGTTGAGTTTGCTCCTAACTTCATGATCACAATTGAGAACTTGCGTCATTTCTCTGGTGAATTTCAGCGTTGTCTGATGTATGATTGTTTTTTGTACGATATTTTTTACGTATGTACGATGTATGACTATTTTTACGATATAAGATAATTTCAGAGATTAGTATAATATTGGTAAATATATATATTTGTTTTTTTTTATAATAACAATATTATCGATTCTTAAATAATCTTTCGGTACTAAAATTATATAATTTTAATTTTAATATTTTATTTTATACTATTTATAATAAGTTATCACGAGTCACAAGATTACAGGACAAGTTGAATAGTAAAAATAAATAAAATAAATATATCATCACGCCTTCTACCCATTACTGGGTGTGGCAATCTGCCGAAGCAGATCTCGGTAAGTGATTTATTTTGCGCATGAAGTGCGGTTACCAGTCGTCAAATTACAGGATAAGTTGTATAGTAAATCTATCTAATCTCTCTTATACTGTCACTTGGCATGTTTTTATCGTGGGTGATTGGTGTGCCATTTCGCAAAAATAAACTGTATTTAGATACATATTTTGGAAGAATCAGTACAAGTATTAATGAGGAACACGTAAGCTATTAATAAAATTTCATTAATAAGTATTTGATTTTTAAATATTCCTGTATAACTGATAATTACAAAAATGAAATTGTAAGATACTTTTTTTAAATATACGATGATTTTAAGGGGTATATTTCTTTTCAAAATACTATAATTTTCATAGGTTGGTACGATAGTTTTATTTCTCAATCTGGCAACACTGAACGCTGATGAATTTTAACTGCGCCATTTCTTTGTTAAACTTGTGACTTGTAACTAGTTGTAACTGCCCGTGCATTTTTTTACTAGATTGTTTTTCTTACTAATACATGAATCGAAAATTAAAAATGAAATTAAAGCAAAATAATCGAAGAAATTTAGGTAAGTTCAAACTTTAATTTATTTCATGGATTGTTATAATACCCTATTGCGCAGTTATGCCTAAATTACTCTCTTGAAAATATAGTAAAACTTTAATCGACCTGTTTATCTATTCAGATGGGTTTACTTACATTTTTAGATTTTTTAATGTACATAGTTGTATCAGATTAAATCATATAAATATGTGGAAATCATAGCAGTAATATTTTTTCGTTTTTTATTAAATATTGAACTCTCTCCACATCATAGTATAATACTGGTAATAACACAAAAATAATAGTTATATAAAACATTAAAAGCACAGGTATTTAAATAAACACTTTAGATATAACTTTTCAAACAGCATTCACAGAAAAAAATAGAAGAAATAAATAAAATTAAATAAGTTGAACTTTTATTGTCTAGATTTACAAAATCATCCATAATATACTGTAAATAAACAAATAGATTATTATGCAAAATTCGTGACTAAATTTACGAAATATGTTTGCATTATACTACTTTATTATGTTTCTATATCTTTCTGCAGGATATATATTGATAAAATTTATTGAGGATGACGTACTATACGTATGTCCAGAAAATAAAATACAGAAATTAAGAAACGGAAAGATATCTGCAAAATATAAAGACGGATATTTTTATCCTGCAGTTATTATACATTCTGGAGGTGAGTTAATCTAATTTAATTGTAATTTAATGTGTATTTATGTATGTACATATGTAAAATATTATAATGTAGAACAATAATCGTACGATTACGATTAGTTTTATGTGAAAGTAAAATATAACAAATAGTAAAAAAATAATTGAGGAGGAATTTTAATGTGGTGAAAATTGTCAGCTGAGGGAATCAAATCCGGGTTGTCTAATCCAATTTGACCATCTACCCAATAATTCAGTTTATTGAGATAAAACAATAATACATTGAAGATTAGCTAAAACTTTTTAACATATGGAAAAATCTTTCTTAACTAATTAATTTCAAATTGATAAACTAGAACATACCTAAGCCAAAAGTGTATTTTATTTAAACCTTTTTTAAAAATCGGACTGTTGATTTGATATCCTGGAAGCCTCTTGTTATATTAGTTTAATTTTATTTCGTATTGTTTGAAATTTGTACCTTTTTGTTTATAAATTTGATGTCCTAAGTTACTGTATGTACCTACATATATACATATTTTCACGCGTATCCCATCAAATGGGGTAGCACGAACCCTAAAATCACTCATAAAATATTAACTCATTACATTCATCAAATAATCAGCCCTCGTCAAACATTATCATCCAAACACACCACCCTCACTTTAACCACATTCATAGATCAATCCATATAAACTCATTTATTTATTACACTCGAAATCATTTATCACACAACCAACCTTCATTCACATCTATCCAATCAATCCTATTCACTTATCATTTATCTTCTTTCTTCGACGTACATAACATATGCGTAAAACATCTCAAATTACTCACGCTTACTCCTAACAACGAATCTACAAATATTAGAAAAGATGAAAGCGATAGCCTGCACTTGTAAATGAGAGGAAAGTTCACACAATGCAGTAACTGAAAATGAAACAAGATAAGAAAGGAAGGGAGTGTCACAATATGCTTGTATTTTTTTTTGATAATCAGTATTCCCTATTTTAATTCAGTGGTTACTTCAGAATTTTTTATATATCCCAAACTTGTTTAGGATAGTTAATACAATTAAAAAAATACTTTTTGTAAAATATATGCTTGTAAAATTTATTGTTATGAATGTTTTATAAATATATAATATATAAAAGGGCCACAGTTTTACAATCACTGGTTTTCAACAGTAATAGGATGCGGGCACTCACGTGACATTGTGACGTAAAAACAGCTGTCCCGTGAAAGATCACTGCGCCACCTACAAAAATGAACTATTTTTTGGGACGAGATTTGAAAAGAACCGGGTTCTTTTTCAAATCTCGTCCCAAAAAATAGTTCATTTTTGTAGGTGGCGCAGTGATCTTTCACGGGACAGCTGTTTTTACGTCACAATATCACGTGAGTGCCCGCATCCTATAGATGCGTTCAATGCAGCTAGCAAATCTAGCGAATGCTAAGTTAGCATTTGATATCTGCTGGTGTATGCATTGAACGATCTGCTTATTTTGCGACGATCGAATAGTTGCAATGAAAATGCAAAACAAATTTAAAATATATATTTTTTAGATATATAAATATAAATAAATATATCATCACGCCTTCTACTCATTACTGGGTGTGGCACTCTGCCGAAGCTGATCTCGGTAAGTGATATATTTTGCGTGTGAAGTGTGCTTACCAGTCGCCAAATCGTGATCCCCAAAGATGTTAGTGGTGGGGAAGAGCCACAGGGATAGTTTTGAAATTATAAAAATTGTTGCATGTGGGAATTGAACCAAGGTTCTCAGGATCCACAGGCCGACTTGATACCACTGAGCTAGCTACAATATAACAGATATTTGATATACGAGTATTATTAAAAACTTGGAAGCTTCTACAAACCGGCATCATGATGGACCAAGAATTCTATGCAGAATTTTGCATTGAAATATATATGAAAATGTGAACATACCGAGGTTAACCTAAAATAATTTTTTATATCTTTGTTTTGTTTACAGTTTTTTTTCCAGGTTTATGAAACTAATGGCTTATTTAAAACGAAAAAAACAAAATTAAATGCTAAAAATATCAAAAACACTGAACAGGAACATGTTGAAAAGTTTTTGTCTAACGCACTAGACAATATTTAATGAAGATGATAACATATAGTATAAGTAGTAATTTAACATACTATGTAATATTGATCTATACACATGATAACCGAATCTTGTACTTACGTATATTAATAAAAAATTCTAAAATAAATCATTACTTCTAGTGACTACTTAAAATTATAACCACTAGTGGGTAATCTGTTATATTACATTGCTTGTTTAAAATCGCCATAGAAACGATGTTTTTATTAAGACGTGATGCTTAAGCATGTAAAATTGATTAAAATATTCTAATCTTGTTACCATATAGTTTTCAGAAAGTGATTTAGATTAATTTTTTTAAATCAGACTAGAATAAGATTAGCTAATACTTATTTGAGAATTAGGCTGTTAAATAATTCACACTTCTATTTCGCAAAAATTAAAATTTGTCACTTTTTATTTTCACATATACTTTTTAAAAGTATTCTATTTATATAATGTATTTTTGCAAGATATTTTGAGTTTTCTACTACGAAAAAATTATAACTTCGGATAGTTTTAATAACAAAACCATACTAGGTTTGATATTTTATGCATACACTGAGTTTCTTATAAAAAGTAAAACCTTATTTTTACCATTTTCAAACAAGTTTATAGATATTCATCGTTTTTATAATTTTAGTGAAACTGAGGAATCAGAAGTAATTATTATTTACCATTCGAAAGAGAAATTAGTTAATGTACGTGGGACCCAATGGACGAATATAAGTATTTTATAAATAAGTGCATATTTTCTCAGTGGAGTCTTAATTTTTCTCTTTTGTTTCTTTAGTAATTTACTATTAAACATGGATTTTTATATTGTAATTTTAAATGTGCAAATGATATAATTTTCTAAGATACAGTATATCAAAATAGTAATTTATTATACAGTTTAATTGTTATGTTATATGTTAGAGGTCTGCAAAAATATCCGATTTGATCCGAGGTTGTATTTCGGATCGATAAGAATTCGCTCGAATCGAATCCCATACAAAGATCGGATAAAATATGCAATTCGAAAGTAGGATGAAACATCCGATCCGAAGTTCGGATAAAACATCCGATTCGAAATTAGGATAAAATTTCCGATCCGAAATCCAGATGAAATAGCCGTTCAGAAATTTTCATTCACTATTAGGGGTATACTGAGTAAAATATATATAAAATTTCAGTCTATAGAAATGATAACGTTATGTAAAATTTATAAGTAGGTACTTCTGTACTATGATACAAAATAAATAAATAGCGTTACGACAAAATTTATTAGAATATACATCGTTACAAATGGTTATATATAAATTGAAAATATTTGTTATCATACCTTAGTATATTTTTTTTAATATTATTTATATTTATTTTCCTATACGCGTACACGGAATTATAATTTGATTAATAATCTATATAATATCCAAATTTTATTGTCTATGAAATAGCAAAAAGAGATAAATAGCTTGATAATAAATTAAAGAACATTACGCGTAATTTAACATTCAAATTTACCGCCTAAAGTTGACCTGAATTTCACCGTAATCTGTTCACCGGATATTTTCCTCTTGATCCTAATACATTTTAATTGTCATTATTCATAAGGTTTATTGTAAGTTTTTAGTATAGAAATCTTAAATATAAAATTCTTATTCATTATTTATATGTATTTTTTACATTTGCACATAATTTCAAGTAATCACAAAAATTTTCTGTATAAAATTATCGTGTAAAAACTTAAATAAAAAAAAGATGCTATAAGTCAAACTGTTTTACACAAATGTTCTTTCAATATATAAATATTAAATTAGCTTATATACTGTCAATTTTTTATATAGTTATATCATACAAATATTGGGACCTTGCTCCCTCTTCACCCTCCAAAATTTATATATTCGTAATTATTGGCACATTTTAATAAAGTAGATAATTTTAACAATTATCATAATAATAATTCAAGGAAACTTAATTATTATTAAAAATACTTAACTACTACAAACGTTCATGCAAATATATTTCTTAAATGACAGTTTAAATCCATAAAAACAAATATTAACTAAATAAAAATATTGGTACCTAAAAAATGTACCAATATTTCAAAAAGTCCTGTTTTCTATGGATTGAGTTATATGAAAGTCCCGGTATGTACGGAATCATGAACATATATATATATATATATATATATATATATATATATATATATATATATATATATATATATATATATATATATATATATATATGTATATATATATATGATCAGATATGAATAATTGTCGAGCAGTCCACCTCGAAACTACCCGATGAAGCCCAAATTTAAGGAGGGAGGGGTTAGAATCCACCATTCCTGCCAAATACACTAAAAGGCCACGCGCTTCCACCCAGACGCTGACGCCACAGTATCATATTATTATTTAAGCTATATTATTTCATTTCCCACATTGTAACATTAAACTACCTTAATACTGAACTTGTAAACTTTAACATTGAACATAGTTAGTTAAGAACTGTCTCTTGTACTGATCACATCTAAATTTGAATAAAACTTTGTACTTCAAGTTAACAAATAAAAATTTATTTTTATTTACGTTTCTAAATCAAGAAACATAACTGGCACAGTCAATGGTAGGATTGTTTAAACGAAATATTAGTAATTTCGGTTCGTTTTAACGATTTATTAAACAACGAACAACATAGAAGATTTGTGCTCCATCACCAACCAGTGAACGTGTAAGAAGACAACTAGAGGCCGAGCGAATATCGTACTCTATTGTCCAGGCCCTGCTGAACACAGAGCTCTGCAATTGCCGTCCACTCCATCATCAACGAATCGCCGCAGATCGTCCGATGGACCAACTGATCTTCATGTTCTTGTAAGTACCTATGTCATTCAGAGATAATCATTCAATAAATTTAGATACTGAATCAGATACAGATATAAATAGTGATCCTATAGATTTAACTCTTATAAATCAAATCAGTCAACTAAACTTAATCAAAATGACTGATACTACTCCCGTATTAAAACGAGAATATCTGGACATGATCCCAGAATTTTATGGTGATAACAAACTCTTGCCCCGCTTCGTGCAAGTATGTGAAAAGTTAGTAACCAAATTTTACAATACAGCCGACACGCATGATTTTCAAAACGAATATTTGATGTCGAGTATAATGTCTAAAATTAAAGGCGAAGCAGCAACTAATATTGCTAGTGGCACAGTAAATACATGGGCAGACGTTAAAGCCGCCCTGCTCAACACTTATTCAGACAAAATGGATTTATATACCCTAAACATTGAGTTAACCGAACTAAAGCAAAGTCAGAATGAATCTGCCTTTGACTTTTATAACAGAGTACAGGACGTACTCAATTTTATAACATCGTACATAATAAATCACACTGCTGCTGATAACGAAAATGAAGCGATAGTTTTAAATCAATTCTTTAAAAATCAGGCTCTCAGAAATTTATTACGCGGATTAAAAGAACCGATTGGTACTTTAATGCGGACAAAACAACCACTGGATTTAAATAGCGCACTTAACATGCTCACTAATGACATCCAGATTGACACTATTAACCAAAAACAATCAAATTTTCCACAAAAACCTAAACAATTCATTCCACCACATATAAACAGACACCAACAACCAAAACTCAGATACACACCCACACCGCAATCAACATATAGACCTAATCAATATTTTCACAATTCAATAAATAAACCTTTTATTCAAATTCAGACGCCTACACAAAATGTCTTTAAACCAAATCCTCACGCACGGTTCCCAAAACTTACCCCAATGAGCACTAGTACTAGACAGTCATTTATGTCCAGACCAACCCAATCAAATTACAATAATCAACCTAGAACACAACAATACACACGACCATTTCAACAAACACAAACAAGACCGAACGAAGAATTGCATAATACAGAAATTACGGAATACAACGACGAGTCATATTACGATGGATATAATCCTTCTATTTACGAACCCGACTTAGATTATGAAAATCACGAAATTGTACAAGTACCGTTCTCGAATAATTTTTTAGAATTACCAGCCCCGGAAATGAAATTGAACTAATGAACTTAACTAACAACCTAAGCAAATTACCGTATATTATTTACCTTGAATACAGTCTAAAAGTTTTGCTTGATACAGGCAGTACACGATCTTTTATTAAACCTAATATCGCATATAAATTCTTTAAGAACAAAATTAAAAATGATCATTTTAAAATAATTACCGCACATGGCACATCTACCGAAAATTTTACTTTAATTCTACCCTGTTCAAAATTATTCGAAAAACAAAATATAATGCTTAAATATCACCTGTTCAACTTTCATGATCAATTTAACATTTTATTATCCAAAATCACAAATTTCCGACATTATAATACCAGAAGGTATTGCAAAAATTGTTAATAATTCCTTTTATTACCCAGTAATAAATCGGAATAAATCAGAGTCAATTATAAATACTATAGATAATAATATTCTAATCGAACCATTAGAACATTTCGAAATTAATAATTTAAATTTGAATTATCAAAATTCAAAAACTCCTTTTGACATATCACTAATCAGAACTGAGCATATGAACTCGGAAGAGAAATATGCCATTACTAAATTAATAAAAGAACATGCTGACTTATTTCACACTGAAAACGATTCTTTATCATTCACTAACAACGTTAAATACCACATACGGACTAAGGACGAACTACCCATTTATACTAAAACATACAGATACCCCGAAATACACAGACAATAGGTAAAAGAACAAATAGACAAAATGTTAAAACAGAATATTGTAAGACCTTCACATCCACCCTGGTCCTCCCCCGTGTTGATCGTTCCGAAAAAACTAGAGGCGTCCGAAAAAAAAATGGCGGATGGTCATTGACTACCGCAAGCTCAACGAAAAAACCGTTGACGATAAATACCCCATTCCCAATATAACTAAACTTTTAGACAACTCGGCAAATGCCAATATTTTACGACTTTAGATCTGGCCTCTAGTTTCCACCAGATTGAAATACATAACGATGACATACAAAAAACTGCCTTGTCCACCGAAAACGGACATTATGAATACCTACGAATGCCGTTTGGATTAAAAAACGCACCCGCCACATACCAACGTGTGCTGGATAACGTTAAGAAATTTATCAAATAACATCTGTCTCGTTTATCTCGACGACGTAATTATCTTTAGTACGAGCCTGCAAGAACACCTTGAAAGCTTGCGAGCAGTATTTGATAGACTCAGAAAGGCTAACTTAAAGATTCAAGTTGACAAGTCAGAATTCCTGTGCAAGGAAGTAGCGTACTTAGGTCACGTAGTCACCCCTGAAGGCGTCAAGTCTAACCCAGACAAAATTTTGGCAATAAAAAATTAAAAAATTACGATACCCAAAACTACAAAACAAATTAAAGGTTTCCTTGGTTTGTTAGCCTATTATCGAAAATTTATTCAAAATTTCGCCAAAATCATTAAACTCCTCACTAAATATCTCAAAAAAGGAGCCGAAATAAATATTAAAGACCCCTAATATGTTGCATGTTTCAACACATGCAAAAATCTACTTGTTAATGAACCAATCATCCAATACCCAGATTTCACTAAACCCTTTAACCTTACGACGGATGCTAGTAATTATGCCATCGGTGCTGTGTTATCACAAGGACCTATCGGCTCAGATTTGCCTATCTCATATGCCAGTAGAACGCTTAACCAATCAGAACAAAATTATTCCACCATCGAAAAGGAATTACTTGCTATAGTTTGGGCAACCAAATATTTCAGGCCTCACCTATTATGTAGAAAGTTTAAAGTCATAACAGACCATAAACCATGGTTATTTTCACTTAAGGAACCAAATTCAAAATTAGTTCGATGGCGCTTGAGACTAGAAGAATACGATTACGAGATCGTTTATAAAAAAGGTAAACTGAATACTAACGCAGATGCCTTAAGTCGCATTCCATCATCCACTGAAAATTCTTTTCAAAATTCACCAAACCTCACTAACAAACCGCCTGATAACGACGTACCTAATATCGAAAATAAACAAAAAGTTAATAAAACAAAAAACGTTAAATTTAAAAAAGAACACATTAAAACAATTAATAAAGATCTAAAAACTGCAAAAATTGTAACCGATCCCAAAGACAAAAAGCAACCCAAAATACACTTATCTAATATAAAGAGACAAAGAAAAATAAATAAAGACCCTAATTTTCCAGGTCCTTCTATGTCATGAAGCCGTCGGACTAAACATAAAAGACATTACACACAACCCTGGATTATTGACACTCAATTTGGGACCAGCCAGATTGCAAAAGACTAAATACACATTCCTTCATTATTATGATTTACAAATACTCTTCAAACAATATCATAGTTTGAATACACAGTACAATCAACTTAAACAAACAATCACAAATGACACAAAAAATGAGTTCGAAAACAACGATAAAATTATAAAATTTATCCAAAATTCAATTGATGACAAAATCAATCATTTAATTCTTAACCCCGACAACTCACGTTACAAACGATATTTAGTAAACGGACTAGGATCTATAATAAAAGCAGTAACCGGTAACTTGGATGCAGAAGACGAAAAACGTTATTCAAAAATTTTAGATCATTTACAAAATAATCAACAAAAAATAAACAACCAATTAAAGCAACAATATTCAGTCAATCAAAAGTTGACAGAGCAGTTTAACAAAAGCCTAGAGACAATTAAACAAAACGAAAACATTCTCAAATCAAAAATCGAGCAACTATTGCATATCGTTGTCAGCGGAACCCTTAATCAAAATAAACTATTCATCCACGACTTTTATACTCAATTCAACACGCTGTTCACGATGACTTTAAATGTGTTACAAGATATAGAAAATTCACTAACTTTTTGCAAACTTCACGTTATGCACCTTAGTATAATTAAAACTCACGATCTTTTTGTAGAGTTAAGCAAAATTTATAAATTTTATAATAATGAACTACCCCTTGAACCAATTCCTAAAAATATGCCCGAATTAGAGAAAATGATAACCGTAAACTGTAAAATCGAATCAGATAAAATCTATTATTTTATCGAAATTCCTATTAATTACGAAACAGAATTCAACTTATTTCATATTTTACCTATCTCCACAAAATATCAATCTGAATTTGTAACAATAATTCCAAATAAAAACTATTTCTTAAAATCAGAAAACGGTCATATAAAATCTCTGAACGACTTATGTACAAAAGGGAACAACAATTATCAGTGTCCCAATAATATCAATGAAGTACCAGATGACTCTTGCGAAAGAAACATTATTTTGAAAAACGACAACAAAAACTGTCAATATATTAAAATTAACATAAAAAGAAATCATATTGAAGTTTTAGAAGAAGCAAACCAATTCGTATCCGTATTTCCGACATCTGGAACCATCAACGCGTATAGTAAACAAGGCGATGAAGTTAAACATTTACAAGGAATATTTCTCATTCAAGAAGACGATTGCAAATTAGAATTTCAAAATCAAAAATTAACATTCAACTACGAAACTTATGGCAAGCCGATCATCTTTGAAAACTATGATATTCAGCTCAACATGTCACACGTACCAAAAAATAACAATCGATTTAAATACAATCCAAGAATTGAAACTACCAATCAACAAATATGAAGACATCACTCAAGACGAAGCTACCAGCAACATAAACTACCCTATTATTATTTTATATGTTTTGCTAATCATTACTAGTATTAGCCTGTTCGTAGTTTATTTGCAGAAAAAGATCCGAAAGTTTAAGTCCAACCAAGGCCCACAACCAAGGTCTTCAGTCGAGCAGTCCACCTCGAAACTACCCGATGAAGCCCAAATTTAAGGAGAGAGGGGTTAGAATCCACCATTCCTGCCAAATACACTAAAAGGCCACGCGTTTCCACCCAGACGCTGACGCCGCAGTATCATATTATTATTTAAGCTATATTATTTCATTTCCCATATTGTAACATTAAACTACCTTAATACTGAACTTGTAAACTTTAACATTGAACATAGTTAGTTAAGAACTGTCTCTTGTACTGATCACATCTAAATCTGAATAAAACTTTGTAGTTCAAGATAACAAATAAAAATTTATTTTTATTTACGTTTCTAAATCAAGAAACATAACTTATATATATATATATATATATATATATATATATATATATATATATATATATATATATATATATATATATATATATATATATATATATATATATATATATATATATTTATATATTAGGGTGTCCGTTATTTTGGCGAAGTCGGAAATTTGTTGCTCTTCCCCTCTATATCTGCCTGTAAAGGGGTCAAAATTTACATGTAGTTTAAATGGGGAAAATGCTTTTTTTGATACTTTTATGTATAACTTTTTATATGTTCAAGCTAAAAATATTTCAAGATAACTACCGGAAAACTAATAAAACAAGCTTTCAAGCAGACTAAAATGCAAGTTATTTGAATAAAAATTGACGGCGTAGCGTCAATTTGAGTAATACGAATTTTGAAGTATATAAAGAACAAAAACGTTTATATAGGAATTTTGATTCATATTTCAGTTTTTACCCCAAAAATTGATGGACCACTAACAACAATATGAAAACTACATTCTGAAATTCATATTAACTATCTTCAAATGGTTGTAATAATCGCAATTTTGACCCCTCTACAGGCACGTGTTAACGTCATTTTTCAGACCTGCGATGATGGCTCAAATTTTTTTTTATTTTTTCTGAGTAGATTTAGAGGGGGAGAGCAACAAATTTCCGGACTTCACCAAAATAACGGACACCCTAACATTTCTTTCTAGGTGTGAGAAGTTGGCAGCCACTACGAAGCACAAATAATTATATATACATTAATCGTTTGTGCTTCGTTTGTGACTGTTTGTGATCCATATAAAAACACAACATCCCCTACAGGTCGGATGTTATTGAACTTTGAAAAGTGGTCGTCCACGCCACTGAAATTCCATTTTTCCAAATGTCCACGTACTTATACTATAAAATTGTTCCGCATATAATGTCCATGGCCTTCATAAGTCCTTAAATTATTCATAATTTCATACATATCATGTTTCGGCAAGGCTCGCTTCGCCCATATTTTCTACAAACAAACGTGAAGCCCAAAGAACGCACGCATCGCACACGCAAACCTTTATATTTGTTTTTACAAATTGGTCTCGACGAACATTTTCTTTTCTTTACGCCTATGTACTGACGCATATTTCACAACGGCTTACAGTCACGCTCTTGAATTTAAAAATTTGATCCAATCGAATCGAAAAATTTTGAAGTTTTGTTATTATAAATTTCGATTTCGTTACGGTTTGGGTATTTTGCGGTTGTGATTTTTTTCAAGATATATATATATATATATAAAGAATACCTGTCCAAAGAAAGCCCTAAGATATCTATTCACGGTTTAGCATCTGGAAAGAATATACTAATTAATATATTCTTCCTATTTATGCTTCAGTACGATATTTATACGGGTTTGAATGTACGATTTTAGAAACGAAAAAGCATCGGTTCGCTTACAGGATCCATATAATTTTCATATCGGTTTTCGGTCTCAATATTTCACGACAAAAAAAATGTGTTTGTTTTCTTTTACGATTTCATGAAAAGGCAAATATCGATGCGGTTTTTAGTTATGATTTCGTTAAGGTCCGCTAATTTATACTATTAGTTAGTACTTCTATGCACTTTAATTATTTGTAATATTATTTATCAGTTTCTGAAATCCTTTACTTTTTTTTCTTCACACTTAGCACACAATATGAAAATTATGAAATATTTAAAATATCATTTGTTAGTTAGTACAGCGTTTCTTTCTGCTTTTTTGTTTACTTTTACACAGTAGTTGCATACATAATTTTTTCTACGGTCGAGTTTTAACTAATTATGCTAATATAACTAATGACATTTAATTTTTTTTAAGTTACGTAGTTATGTTTATTTCGTGGCCACTATTTAATTATGTTTTTTTTGCATGTAACTAATGAAAACGTGCAAAAAATTACACAAAGATAACGTTTTTTAACACTAGAAAGTAATTAAAAATGACATGTTTTCAATACTGATGGTAGAAAATAGTTATTATTAGTATTATAAACATGTTTATGCTCGAGGAGTACACATATCCAGTAATGCCCATGATGCATACAATTCTTTATGTCTCATTAGTATTTTGTTAATAATCTAAATAATAAATCTATTATCTGGCAACAATGAATAGAAGAAATGTCAGTTTTAACAGTAACCAAAGTAACATCACTCTTAATACCCTAGAGCATATTAAGATCGTGTAACAAAACGGATAATTCAGAATTTGGTTTTGTTTATAAATTATGATATTTCACTATCAACTCAGCTTCGAAAGATACAGACTAATTAAGCGTTATCTTAAGTATCTTTCTAAAGTTGACTTGACAGAGTTTATTTTGTTTATCAAATTTATTAGAGCATATGTATAACTTCAGTATTCTGTAGATGATTATTTATCAAGTTTATAGCTTTTCTGAATTGTCGCGTCTGGTTACACGGGATGTGATGACATATCTGGGTAAATTATAGCTAAGCGAGGGGTCGAATAGATTTCACTTTTGAACTGGGTTTTTATGTAAACACATATGTGGAGAATTATCTCGACCAACGGAACGATACCACCCCCTTACCCTCTGTCAGAACATCCCATGGAATACAACAACGGATTAGTTAGTGGTAGTTTGGTATCTGACGAGACGAGTTGTCTCGTCTGTGCAAGATGCAGATCTTGCCATGTAATATTGTAACTTAACTAAATATTAGTTTATTCATACGTTGTTGTTGGTTCCATTGCCGGGAAAATGTTTAATTTCAATGATCAATATTAGTTTATAACTTTTGTATTCTTATAATTTATACTTCATTTTTATGTTATTAAATATATATTTTTACAAGAAGTTCGTCTTATTTTGTCTTATTTCGCGTTTGATTTAATCGTGTATTAAATCGCGTTGATTTCAATTTAGTTCGTTTCATTAACAATTGTTTTATACGCGTAACAGCAAGCGGCTCTCACAGCCCTGTTTCAATCGTATATTGTCCTAGGGTATTATGAACTAATGTACCTTGTACCCACTGTATTAATAAACAATAACGAACTTGAAAGAAAACAATTAACTTATTTTTGTATTAAAGTCCCTTATAAGATTATTCATCTCTTGATCATATCTATTTCTGATATTTCATTTATTAATACTCGAGTACATACATAACATCACGCTATATCCCATCAAATGGGGTAGCACGAACCCCAGAATCATTCACTAAACTTTCACTCATCAGATTCATCAAATAATCAGTCCTCGTCGAACATCATATATTACGTGAACGTATACGTATATATCACCTATAAAGCGTGAAATTATAGACTTGAGGTTTGTTTGTTTAAAATTCAAGCGAAGCGAGCTTCGTCAAGTACAAATTCAATATTTAAGTAAATGTACGAAACTTAAAATAATTTCAGTTAAAATTTAACTTAACAGCTTATATATGTGGGCCATGTGTTCTACAGATTTAAGATTTGTTTATAAGAAGTTCGACTGAAGCGACATTTGGAATTATGTAGATTAACATTGCCAGGGGTCTGATTGATTGTTACTTAGATGCAGAATTTAATTTTCTGCAACATTTATTTGATGTAGTTTGGGAAATTTTGCGAAATGGAAAACTGATATCCCATGTTAAACACCTATTTTCTAATTAAGACCCTGTATATCTTACCTCTTATTATAATCTATTTTTAAAATTTTTTATTTACATTGTTTAGTATTTCATTTCGTTCAAATATCAGCAAATAATTGTCACAAATTTATCTTGTTATTATTCAGAATTATATTATATTCGCATGAGTTACGATATCTGCACACCTTGATCTATGCAACCCACTAGCAGGCTTGGACTGCACTAAGCAACGTTATTTTATTATGGCAAACGGTTCTACAGAAAGATCAATCATTAAAGTATATCACACATTGAGCATAGTGATCAAAATTTTATCATTGTAATGAGTGTTATGGCTAATCATTTATAGTTAATTAAGTTATCTAAATTATACAGAAATTATACTAATATTCTATTTTGTATTTATTAATACCTATACATGTGCGACTATGTCAATAAATGAAATATCAAACAACAATTATATTTTCTACTTCCGTTTGGCAAAAGGCGGTTTATTTTACTTATTTGAGGTAGACAATAAAATAATTATTTCTCTCAGTAAAATAATGATATCACTGTTACAATATAAATTTCGTTAGTAGAATACAACTTTATTTTGTTTATTTTTTAATACGTACAAATATTTGTTTTAACAGTAGGTATTCTGACTTTTGCATACTGATAATGAAAGTTAGGAAAAAAAAAATTAAATACATTTCAAATCTTTGTTATCATTTTATAATAATTATTATCTCGTTTGTAACTATTTTATTTCAAATTTCGTACCTTTTAATAAAAAATCCAAAATATATGTCTATATTTAATATCAGTTCACAAAATATTAATATTAATATTAAAATATTAAATTTTAATCGCAACTACTATCTTTTTAATTAGAAACACATTAAATAAATCATAAATATAATATATTATGTTGAAACAGTCACACATGTCACAATATGTCATTCAATGTCAATATAATAATTCAGATGTTTAATATTTTATAAAAATTTAAACGGAGATAAACTTATACTAATATGAATATGAGATTGACAAAGATAGAAACAGTGAATTTTATTTTCACTAAAATGAAACAAGGTGAATATATTTCACGTTTTCATCCTTATAAAACGAAATCGTTTACAATATTCACTTTTACATGATCACTTGACAAGTGACTCACATCTACTCATTCTTACATGATCCCACCCCAGACCGTTGTAGTTGGCAAGGAGCTTTTTGTAGACATTTGTGTTTAATAAATTGTTGCTAGCCGTGATGTTGGTAACGACTATCCAAAATTAAATAATTTTCGATCTATTAGGGTTGCTATGCTAAGCACAATCATTTGGTATATCACAAATCATTTGTGCTTCATAGGTATTTGCTGGACGTGCAGTTGGCAACCACTTTTCAAAGTTCAATAACTTCCGGCCTGTAGGGGATGCCGTGTTTTTACATGGATCACAAACAGTCACAAACGAAGCACAATCGTTTGGTATGCAATAAATCGTTTGTGCTTCATAAGTGTTTGCTGGGCGTGAAGTTGGCAACCACTTTTCGAAGTTCAATAACTTCCGACCTGTAAGGGATGCTGTGTTTTTACATGGATCACAAACAGTCACAAACGAACCACAATCGATTAATGTATATATAATTATTTGTGCTTCGTAGTGGCTGCCAACTTCACGCACCTCTTTTATAGAGATATATTTTTTCTAATTAATGTCAAGTTCAACCAATAGTGTATCACATAGCTTGAAATATACCTACTTAATAATAATAATAGATTCTATACCGGTATATGATGTGACGAAGTGATTCGTCACAAGTAAATATCGCGATAATTTTTTAACCGCACCGCGATAATTCGAGCCAAAAACGGCCGCGGAATAATTATAAGTACTGTCCTGGTAGTCTAATATTACGCGCGTCCGACGTCCGAGCTCCGTCAAACTTCGACAGCGCGAACCAAATCGGGTGGTTACTGCCCTAGTTTCCATCTGAAACCAAACCACCTATTTGTTTACCAAAGGACGAACCGTGGTCGACCTGCTAGAACCCGAACAATTAGTAACTTTAATATAAATACCGCGGCCGAAATGGATTCGAGAGTCTGTGTCTACGACGTTTGAGTAGCAGTTAGCAAACCGTCATCCACCCGGTCCCCGACACCGCGAAGACTTCTCGTCGAGCATCGTCGACCGCCGGTAAGTCCGAATCCTTTTCTGTGTGCTATTTACCCGCCACCTGCCAAAATACTGGTCTGGATGTCAACGCCACTGTTCAGCGTCTTCGAGGTCTCGCGGTTCATTATTCGTGCCGAGTTCTCTTTTTGCACGCCCGTTCACCAAGCCGATATTGTTGTGACTGCTCCGAGTGTTTCGTGTAAGTACCTACCCGCGTCCGTCCCGAGATCGTTGTTTGTCTCCATACAGTGTCGCGACGTTTTCCGAGTGTCGGAGAAGCGCCCGCGTCTGTTCGTTGCGTGATTTTTGCCGATCCCGGCAGCGACCATTTTCTACCGTAGCATCGCGACGTTGTCACGAGTCGTCGAGGCAACGTTTTGCGATTGCGAGTGCGCGTGGTTTTCACGGAGCCACCTGTGACGGCAACAGCACGACTGACGCGAGACACTTAGCTGACGCATCGACACCATGCCGAGTTACTTTTCGCACGTGGTCGCTGCGGTGTGGCTGGTCTCCCCTGCTCTTTCACCCCTCTCCTACCCTTCAACAGCTTATATTCATTCATTGGTCATCATTATTCGTCTTTACGTCGAACGTTTCAAATTTCAAAGAAATTCTTCATCAGCGACTAAAATATTAAACAAAACAGTAATATACTTGGACAATTCAAAAACATCAAAAACTATTTAAAAAAAAAAATACAGTAAAATATTAATAAATATAAACAGGCAATAGCCGTAGTAGAAAAGTAAGAAACAATTATATACAAAAATCCTAGCATATGTTTTTCAGAAACACGGAAGTAACATGATCTCAAAATTATTATAGCAAGAAGTATAAAAATTCATTGGTCTAAACAATTGGTATCTAAATTACATAAATCTAAAATTTATGTAAATCAAATGAATGACAAACCAAAAAACTAAATATTGCTCATCAGTGGTTTAAAATAACCAATTACACAATCATAATTGGTTTTATAATTAATAGTTTTAAACGAATGGTTATTCTTCGGTATATGGTTAATATAGAAGCGATTCAAGAAATAACCTTTTATGTGAATTGGATTCATGATGCAATATTTTAGTTTCTTTGAATTTAAAGTGTAAATGACAATGGTGTCTGCTTAAAGCACTATAGCTGTCATCCAGAAGTCGGCAATGGTAGGAATGTTGATAAATTCTTTTCTTCAAAGGTTGTTTCAATTCACCAATGTATCTTAGACTGCAGCTGCCACAGGTAATTTGGTAGATGTTATTCTTTTTATCCTCGACTGGCACAGGAACTTTGATTTTAGTGAAATTAATCGCAGTAGTAGTCGAAGTGGAATTGGCGATTCTAATTTGAGTTTCACGAAGAATATTGTTGATGTGTGCATTACAAAGATGATTATATGGTATTTTACAATATGTAATACGGGGCTCAGGTCTAAAAACATGACCGTTACTTTGTTTAGTAGCCCTGGAATGAAGCCTTTTTGAAATGTGGAAATTAATGAACTCAAGTGGGTATGAGTTTTCCATTAATAGTTTTCTAACAATATTCAAGTTCTCAGCATGGAAAGTCGGATTTGATAGTCCAATCGCACGATCTACGAGCGAATTAATGACACTGACCTTATAAGATTTGTTGGTGTAACTGTGAAAATGCAAGTAGCGTCCAGAAGCAGTCTCATTTCGATACCAGTTGAAAATTAAGGAATGTACTTTCCTATGAATGGTGACGTCAAGTAAATTGATTGTAGAGTCAAGCTCCGTATCAACGGTAAATTGCAGATTTGGATAAAAATTGTTGACATATTCAAAGATTGTTTTTATTTTATCCTTGTCGGCAATAACGAAGCAGTCATCAACATATCGTGTGAAGAAAATGATATTAAGATCGGTGTTGTTTATGAATTCTTTTTCTAGTTTTTGTAAGATGATATCGGCAAGAACACCAGAAATAGTAGATCCCATGAAGCTGCCTTGTATCTGACGATAGCAGGAATTGTTGAACGAAAAGAAAGAGCCTTCAAAGCAAATGCGTATGCCTTCTAGAAAATCATCGCAACTTAGATCAGTGTGTTCTCAGATTTCAATCCATCTTGATTTGATAAAGTCAATCACAAGGGATTGTGGGATGCTGAGAAACAAAGCAGCAACATCAACTGAAAAAATTCGGTCATCAGGATGTAATTTTAGACTTTTCAATTTATCGACAAATTGTAAGGAATTCTTAACATTCATATTGTTGCAGTCAATAGTTTTCTGCAAAATTTTTGCGATAATCTTAGCCAATTTGTAGATCGATGTATCTCTAGTCGATATAATTTGTCGTAAAGATACGTTTGCTTTATGTATTTTGGGCTGGAAGTACATCATGCCTATAGTTGGATCTTGAACGATGAGGTCAGTGAGATTAGTTTCCTTAAGAAACATTCTAATCTTCTTATCAAACGAACTTACTGGATTTTTGACAGCTTTTGGTAAGTAGTAGCATCATTATGTAATGCAAGTGCTTTATCATCAAATTCGGTTTTGTTCATTATTACAGATTTGTTACCTTTATCTGCATTTGTAACAATGAGCTATGGATGGTTTTTGGTGAACTGTTTAGTAAGTGTAATTCAGTCGAGAAGTTCAATTTCCATAAAAGCGGGTACTTGGTTTTTGTTTTTTATATTGATAAGGAAATTGGAAAGTTGTTCTTTGATTTCAAGCTTCTTGGAAATGTTCCAACTTTTCAATACGATTTTAATTAAATTGATGGCAATGTAATATGCATTTTTTTTTTAAATTGTAATGCGAGGGTGTGTAGTCGTTGAATTCAGAAAAAAATACTGAACCGAATAAGCAAATAAAAAAATTAGGTTCCCATTTAAAACAAGAATGTTGTAACCCATATTTTGAGAACCACTGAAAAATTTAGTTTATACTTTTGTAATACACTGAGAAAATAGTATTTCTTTGCTAATTTAACCAACCTTATAGCTCTTATAGTTCTTGAAATAGTAATGGTGGCTCAACTAAATTGAACATCCTTTTTAATGCCCATTTCAATTACTACCCGCACACAGTGTTGCTTAACTTCCTGTATCGAGTCAACGGAAACACACAAACCCTACTTGGCCCTTTCCGTAAATAATTATTATTTATGGCCCTATTTTGTATTTAACTAATTATGTTGCATCACCCTCAATAGGTCATAATACGGAGTAGCTGTCAATGGTGGGAATTCTAGAAATGTTGAATGAAATATTTAAAGTCCTTCGGAAAGACTTGTCGGTGTCATCTTACTTTAGACATTTATTGGAAATATTTAATCACCGAAATATTATTTATTATGTGAATTTAGAACGACAGGAGATAATTTAACACAGAATTCCGTCGTGAAATAAATTATCTCTCCGGTATTTATCTACCCCGGGTATATAACAGAAAGTGGGTCATAGGCGTTTAACATGGGACAATAGTTTTCTGTACACATAACTTCCCAAATTATTTGAGATAAAAATGCTTCTAACAAAAGATGTAGAGCTTAAAATTCTGCTAATTCAATAATCTCAATTTATTTTCTGTGTTTTATAATGACAGAAATTAAATATGATACCACGGAATTAAAACAAAATAATAAATAATAATAATAAATTTATTTCTAAGAAAATATATATACACATTTGTGAGAAATATAAACAAATACAATAGTAATAAACTATCAAACAATAAATTACAATTCAATAAAAACAAATGTTAAGAATTTAAAATTCAATACAATAGAAATTATCTAGACTACATATAGAGTTTTTAATACCTTATTAAATAGTTGAGACTGAAATTGTTTATTATTCAAATTGTTTAGCTTATACGCTAGGCAGTTGTACAGTTTAGCAGACATATAATATATTCCTTTTTCATAGGTACTTGCGGATAAATGATAATTAGATTTTTATTGTCTAGTTTCATTTTTGCTATAGTTGTAATGTTCTTTATTTTTGTGTGCAAACTTTAATAATTCAAAGGCATACAACGAGCAGACAGTTAGAATTTTATATCTTATGTAATACTCCTTACAGCTTGTAGTCAACCTAATATCAGCTATTATACGAATGACACGCTTTTGTATAAATAAAAGATTATTGTATTTAGAGCTGGATCCCCAAAAACTATTCCATATCTCAAATGTGATTGAAAATAAGCATTGTAGGCAACAATACAAGTACCTATGTTACATGCTGATTTTACATGCTTAATTAAATAACATATTTTAGACAGTTTTATAGACAGCTCATTTATATGAGTCGACCATTGTAATAGGTGTTCTATAGTAAGACCAAGACATTTAACAAAATTGGCTTTGTTGGCTATTAATAACATTTTGTGTAGTACAAGATCTTAATGAGCAGAAGACACATGTGGTTTTCGTCATGTTCAGAACATGGGCGTCCACAGACATTTTTCCAGGGGGAGGGGAGGGCCGGTTCGCAAAAAACTCTCAGATGTACATAATTTTTTTAAATATTTTTTTACATAACAAAATACAAATACACATAACAAATAGAGAAAAAAGTATTTAAATTTGTCAAATTAATTACTAGTTTTTGCGTTTGGGTTTGAATTGAAGAGGAAGGAAAATTTTCTAATAACTCTTCCATAAATTGGCACCATTTCTTCAATAAATTCCGATTTAGCAGTTTTACAGTTTTTTTTTTCTAATATTTTGTGTTTGTGTATACTTAATAAACTTAGATTACGTTAGGGAACATGTCGCTGAAAATTCAGTTTCAGCTTGAATTTATTATCTTTAAACTTATAATTTAATTTTTATTATATTATATATACAAATTATGTCATAGTATAGGGTTATACTTTGCTATTGCGCATGGTCACCCCCTCTTTTATAACTTAAGTGTGTTTAGACAAGTAAGATAATATATACTACTGTTTGTAGCACGGACGGACAATTACTAGTCAGTCACTGTAAATATATTAATAATTTGAAGTTATGTAGTTTATTTTGAACTAAAATAAAATTATTTTTTTTAAACCTAAAAGGCTTTAAAACCTAATTAGCGCAGTCGGTAGGATGTTGATAACAAAGTGAAATTAATAAAATATAATAATTTTATTTGTGGCACTTTACTAAAAGTCTTAATTCAACGAAAAATAAAAATCTACAAGAACTTCAAAACCGGTTTCTACTCAAGCCCATCAGGGTCTATCACGACCCATCTCTAAAAAGAAGACTGCACCACATCAACAACTTGCTGTTCGGGTATTCAGATCACGTCCTCATCAGAAGGAAGAGTACTTGCTGTTCTGTACCAGTCACGTCATCGAGAAGTTAGTCATCTACAGAGCTACAACACATACGACTACTAGAATTCCGGAGATGTCCGTCAAACTCGTAATATTATTAGCCATATTACAGTAAGTAATATTATATTTTATATTATAAATACTCGTATATGGGTATATAATATTTTTAATTAATTAATGAGTGATAACTCATCAGAATCAGACGATTCTCAGGAACAAGGATCTGATTTAGAAATAATTAATTTAAATTATATCAAATATATATTAAAACCAAGTAAACTAAACGTTGTTACTATGGCTAGCATCACTTTAGGTGAATTAAAAACGTTTACTGACGTTATTCCACATTATTAAGGAAACATAAAGTTACTCAGTAATTTTATAAAAACTGTAGATGAAGTGTTTGCAACAACTAACACAATAGCTTTGTCACAATTACAAAAATATATTTATTTGGAATAATTAAAACTAAATTAGTTAATACAGCTGCAGAACTTCTTTCTGAAAATAATTTTCAAAATTGGGAAGAATTAAAATTGCATTTAACTAATAACTTCACAGACAAATTATCAGCGGAAACAATACTACAAGAAATAATGAACAGTAAATTCATAACGAATTCAGAAATTACATTAAAATTTATATTGGAAAAATTTATGCAGTATAAATCAAAAATATTCTTGACTAATTATAGTTCAAATCAAAAATTAATAGAAGTAATATTTTGGGCCTTTAAACACGTACTAGAAAAGAGGGGGGACACGGGACGGACGCTGGTAGCCCGAAGAAAAACACAAACGTTACAACTGGGACGCCTAGGATTGCTCGCTTGGGCGTGGCAGAACTAATATTTTATGCCTTTCAACAAGTACCAGAAAAAGGAGGTAACACAGGACAGGTTGGGCGGAACTTGGGGAAAACGCGACGTTCACCTCGGCGGGTGTCTTGGATTGCTCGCTCGGACACCGTCGAAGTGAGACCTGGTGA
Source organism: Pterostichus madidus (assembly GCA_911728475.2). Lineage (NCBI taxonomy): Eukaryota > Metazoa > Arthropoda > Insecta > Coleoptera > Carabidae > Pterostichus > Pterostichus madidus. Next base: position 17,492,455 of record OU452318.1, read on the forward strand.
ACTTACCAAGTTTCCCAAAAATGGGAGTAACTAAACAAAAATCTCTAGGAAGCGCACGACACGGTACGGAGAAACAACAGGATGCGGTTGCTTACCTAGTGGATGGAGAAGACGAATTCTTCTTTGACGGACGGTAGAATTTTCAGGTGGCTTGCTATCTTCGAGGTTTTCACTCTCAGAGACGGATGATCTGACTGTGATCATGATGGCTGAGGGCTCGGTTTATATACTGTTTCCCTAATTGTTCCTGTCCCGGGATGTTGTCGGCGGCTCGCACAATGCTAAAGGATAGGATGTTTTGGTACTGGATCACGGGAATTTGGATTTGGTTCAAAAGTAGGAAATCGGGTTAGACGGATAGCATTGTGTCCGCGGCGAACACGGTGCGCGAGTACGAGCCTGCGTTCGCGAGTCATTCGCGACTTCGCGACTCGCGTTTTCAATCCGCGGATTCGGAGCCGAAAAACCATTCTGACGGGTACGCTTCGTCATAATATATATATATATATATATATTAGGATGGCCCTTATTTTGGGTAAGTTCAAATTTTGTCGGTCTCCACCCGAAATATAGTTTAAAATCACAAAAAAGTATTAAATTAATTATTACAGATTTTTCAAATAAGTTTAACCTGTGCCTCTGGCCACTTTCATTTTTGGTTAAGGATTGTGAATGATGTGGCAGAAAGAGGTATCAAGATCATCACAGATTATAACAAAAGGCTCTCTGTCAACGAAGAACAGAAACAATTTGTCCTGCAAGTAGTGGAGAGTGCAGAGTGCCACACCCAGGCGTGATGATGTATTTATTTATTTTATTTATATATACAAGAGACCTGAATTTTGAGAAATAAGGGTAGTGAGCTCGTGTTCTAGCACCCGTGGAGAAAAAGTTACTCCCGCCGTTTACCCGCGCTTGCTTGAATTTCTTCACGTTGACATTCAGAGCACTGGGCAGAAATCACATTGCGTCAACACCCGTTGGGGCCTATATATATATATATATATATATATATATATATATATATATATATATATATATATATATATATATATATATATATATATATAAACAAAAAAGTTATTGCATTTTGAATAAAGTCAGCAGTGATTTGGGAGCTGAAGGCAAAAGTGAAAGTGGCCTAGAGGCACGGGTTAAACTTATTTTAAAAATCTGAAATAATTCATTTAATACTTTTTTGTGATTTTAAACCAGATTTCGGGTGGAGACCGACAAAATTCGAACTTACCCATTATAAGGGCCACCCTAATATATATATACATACATATCTTACGCTATATCCCAACGAATGGGGTAGCACGAACCGTAAAATCACTCATAAAACATTCACTCATCACACCCATCAAACAACCAGACATCGTCAAACATTTTCATCCACCCTCACTTCAACCACATTCATAGATCACTCCATATAAACTCATTCATTTATTACACTCGAAATTATTATCACACAACAAATCTTCAATCACATCATTTCTTTTCACTTACCATTCATTTTCTTTCTTCAACGTACATAACGTATGCATAAAAAATCTCAAATTACTCACGTTTACTCCTAACAACGAATCTAATAACGAAACTAACAACGAATCTACAAGATTAGAAAAGATGAAAGCGATAGTCTGCACTTATATATGAAAGAAAAGACCACACAATGCAGTAACTGAAAATGAAACAAAAAGATATATATATATATTTATATATATATATATATATATATATATATATATATATATATATATATATATATATATATATATATATATATATATAATTATATATATATATATATATATAATTATATATATATATATATAATTATATATATATATATATATATATATATATATATATATATATGTAATGAAATTATAATTCCATAATTCAAATATTTCCGTGCTCTCACGAGCGCCGGTATAGTAGGTTAGAACATGTGATTAATTGTTTATGAAACAATAGAAACATTACTTGTGATTAGTGACATTAAATGTCGTTTATTTAATTACAGGTAAAGTTTATATAAATAATATAAATTAGAACGTGTAAATAATAAAACGACATTTAATGTCACTAATCACAAGTAATGAAATTATAATTCCATAATTCAAATATTTCCGTGCTCTCACGAGCGCCGGTATAGTAGGTTAGAACATGTGATTAATTGTTTATGAAACAATAGAAACATTACTTGTGATTAGTGACATTAAATGTCGTTTATTTAATTACAGGTAAAGTTTATATAAATAATATAAATTAGAACGTGTAAATAATAAAACTTTAAGTACAGTTGAGAAACTCAGTTGTGTTACTGATTGCTGGTGTTATTTATCCTATTCATACAAAAGGAGCTTACAAAACGACATTTTTGGTCATGGCAATAAAAATGGATAAATTAAGATTCCAATTCACAATGCTAGGATCATCAGATGGAAAATCAAATGTAATCTGCATAATTTCAATCGAGACTTCAGATGGACGTGTTTTTGATATCCCAGACGAATTAAAGTCTGTACATAAACATACGTACATTGCGAATTCCAGCACATTTACAAAAGTAAAAAATTCGCTGAAAAAGAGAGGTCAGAAACGAAACATATGGATACCAGTGGATGATGAAATGAGAGAAATTTATCTTGATGAAGGTGAAAATTTACAGTTTGGTGACCAGTATTTAGAAGAAAAAATACAACCTACGGCTATTGGCCATGAAGATGTACCAAAAATTAAAAATATAGGAAGAATAACTGAAAAGTTTTTGATTGAAAAATTCTCTATAAAAATGCCAAATGCTAGTCAGTGGATTGAAGAATTTGAAAAAGAATGTGAAAGGTTTGAGATTCTAGAGGATGAAGAAAAAATAGAAACCATGAAACATCTACTAGAAAAACAATGTTTAGATTGGTATGGTAGTATGTTAATTAAGTTCACAGCCAATTCAGATTGGAGAATTTGGAAAAAAAACTTTTGTAATACTTATGAAAAAAAAGGCTGGTCCCAAATAAAATATGCCTTTACATTCAAATACCAAACTGGTTCCCTATTAGAATATGCCACAAGAAAAGAAAGATTATTTTTAGAAGTTAATAAATTAATTGACAATGATACACTGATAAACCTGATTGTGTTAGGCTTGCCAGAAAATATAATGAACAGGCTTGATAAAGAATCATTGACTTCAACTACTCATCTATTCAGTGAGATAAACAAGAATGAACACTGGGTAAACAAACAAAATGAAAAAGTATTCTTGAATTATACAGGAAATGTTGAAAGCAAACATAACAAATATAAACAAAGATTGGACACAGAGAAGAAACACAAATGCAGTATTTGTGAAAAGCTCAAAAAAGGAACACGCTATCATTCAGAATCGACTTGTTGGTTCAAACCAAAGGACAAGGCTAACAAAGATGATCAAATTAGACTTATCAACAACTCAGAGTTAGAATGTGAACTACAAAATGAAAACCAAAAAAACTATTAGTGTCGCCATTAATAAAAATAAGGTTAGTACTGAATAAAAATATTGAGGTTTTTGGAGTCTACGACTCAGGCTCAAATGTCTCATTAATTAACTCAAAATTATTAAAAATAAAAAATAAGAAATCAATTGATTCTAACAGTACTAATTTGAAAACTATTAATGGCGTTAAAAAAACCAGTGGCATGGTAACAATAAATGTAAAAATTTTTGATGTAGAAAAAGAAACTAATATTTTTGTAATTGACAAAGATAATTTTGATTATGAATTTTTGATCGGCTTAGATTGTATAAAAAAATTCTATTTATCTCAAGATGAAAACCTGCAAATAATTCAAAAAGTGCCAGTACAAAAAGCTAACATTTCTGAAGACATAAAAGACAATAATGAACAAACAAAATTTGCTTCTAAGGAGACAAATACAAATTCAGAAGAAACTGACATTTCCAAAGAAATGAAAAATAAATATTTAATAAATTTTAATGAACACTTTACCGAAAAAAACTTCGAAATTTATATAAACCACTTAGATTGCGATCAGCAATCAATAATAAATAAATTAATAATAGAAAACAAGTCCGTCTTTGCCAAAGATAAATACGATATCGGGACAGTAAAAGATTATGAGGCACACATCGATTTATTAGAAGAAAAATATTGCAGCAAGAGGCCGTATCGATGCACAATTGCTGACAAAAAAGAAATTGAAAAACAAATTGCAATGCTACTAGACAAAAAATTAATAGAAGAATCTTACAGCCCCTTCGCAGCCCCAGTAACATTAGCTTATAAAAGAGATGAAAATACAAAATCAAGATTATGCATTGATTTCAGAGACCTGAATAAAATTGTTGTGCCTCAATCACAACCGTTCCCACTAATAGAAGATCTAATGGTAAAGACGAGAAACTGCAAATTTTTCTCAACACTAGATATCAACTCGGCATTTTGGTCAATTCCTCTACGCATTACGGACAGACACAAAACCGGATTCGTCACACAAGAAGGACATTTTCAGTGGACTTGTTTGCCATTTGGTCTTAAAACAGCGCCAGCGATATTCTAAAGAATAATGTATAACATAATAAGAAAACACAAACTAGCAGACTTCACAGTAAGCTATATAGATGATATACTAATTTTTTCAAAAACATTCTCGGAACATATCAGGCATTTAAGACAATTATTTGAAGCTATCAAAAATGAAGGATTCAGGTTAAAATTTGTAAAATGCACGTTTGCAGCTGATTCAGTGAAATACTTGGGTCATATAATACAAAATAATTCTGTAAGGCCATTGAAGGATAATTTAATTTCCATTAAAAACTTCCCAATTCCGAGGACGCAGAAAAATGTAAGACAGTTTCTAGGTAAGATAAATTTTTACCATAAATATGTGCCAAACATAGCAATAAAATTGAATCCGTTACACAACCTACTGAGAAAAGAACAACCATTTATTTGGACCAAAGAATGCCAAAAATCGTTCGACGAATTAAAAAACATCCTAATCTACCAATATATATATATATATATATATACAGATGCTAGTTTACTAGGAGTAGCAGGTGTGCTAAAACAACCACAAAAAAACAAAGAAGAAAAACCGGTGGCATATTTCTCAAAAAAATTAAATGAAGTACAGAAAAGAAAAAAGCTATATACCTGGAGTGTCTGGCAATTAAAGAGTGCGTTAAATATTGGCAACATTACTTGATAGGGAAAAAATTTACCGTCTTCTCAGATCACAAACCACTGGAAAATATGAATATAAAATCTAGGACTGATGAAGAACTAGGAGATCTGACATATTATTTGTCACAGTATGATTTTGTGGTCAAATATTCTCCTGGAAAATACAACTTAGAAGCTGACTGCCTTAGCAGAAATCCTGTCTTAGAATCAAACGAAAATATGGAGGAGCAGTTGAAGGTTGTAAATTTAATAACACTTAAGGATATATTGGAAGACCAAGAAAAAAATGAAGACATACAAATAAAGAAAAATAAATTAATAACTAAACATAATGTTTATTACAAAAAAGTGAGAAGAAAGGAAAAAATCATTCTAACAGAAGATTTTAGCATAAAATTTCTAAAACATGTACATAAAAACTTGTGTCATATAGGAATGAAACAAATGCATAGGATGGTTGGACCATATTATACAGCTAAAAATTTAACAAGAAACATTAAGAAAACATGTAGAAGCTGTGCAGTATGTATTAGAAATAAATCAAGGGCAATAGGAAAATTTGGATTGATGTCACAGTTGGGCCCAGCCACAAAGCCTTTCGAAATTATTTCTATAGACACAATTGGAGGTTTTGGAGGTTCTCGGTCTACAAAAAAATACTTACATCTTCTAATAGATCACTTCACGAGATATGCATATATCCTAACATCGAAAACACAAACTGCAAAGGATTTTATTAAACTTGTGAAAAGCATCTCAGAAATTGATCAAATTGGTATGATTCTTTCAGACCAATATCCAGGAATAAATTCAAAAGAATTCAAAATATTTTTGGATGAAAATGTTATACCAATAATCTTCACTGCAGTAAATTCACCATTTTCTATAGTAGGTTAGAACATGTGATTAATTGTTTATGAAACAATAGAAACATTACTTGTGATTAGTGACATTAAATGTCGTTTATTTAATTACAGGTAAAGTTTATATAAATAATATAAATTAGAACGTGTAAATAATAAAACTTTAATTACAGTTGAGAAACTCAGTTGTGTTACTGATTGCTGGTGTTATTTATCCTATTCATACAAAAGGAGCTTACATATATATATATATATATATATATATATATATATATATATATATATATATATATATATATATATATATATATATATATATATATATATATATATATATATATAAATTATATAGGGAACTCGCCCTTATTGCACCATAAATTAATATATTGAATCATCTTGTTTTACTAAAACGGGAACAACATGTTATTCCCTTAGAGTCACGTACTAAATATAATCTTTCTATATATATATATATATATATATATATGTAGGAAATTGATGCTACGCCCCTGGTGAGAAGAGCGCGACGAGTCCAGGCATCGGTCGTGTCTGGGCGTGACGGGGAATCAGTCGTGTCTGGGCGAGACAGAGAATCAGTTGTACGAGGAAAAAGTTGTTAGTTTTCGATTCTTGTAAATTGTAATGTTACTTGATTTCATATTATATGTAATTTAATTGTTTAATATAGTGTTAGTGTTTACTTTAACTGCTCTAATCATTCTAATATCCCACAATTGGGGGCTCAACCGGGATTGAGGAGTCAAGTTAGCGCGGTAAAGTCGAAGTGAGGTTATACGTTGATTTTAAAGTGGATAGTGTTGCAAAGTGGAGTAAAAAGAAGTTATTAATACTATATTAATAAAAGTTGATATAAATAAAGTGGTAAAAAGAAGTTAAGAAGCTGACAGAGGAAGTAATACAAAAATTGAAAGCAAAAACATTACTGTTGCGACAGCACGCGTATGCGCGGACAGAAGGTCAACAGATAACTGTGCTGATCAGTGGCGTACGAAGAAAAAAAACTTTTGTGTACGGTTTAATCATGGCGAAAAAAGAACGCGAGTTGCTCCAAAAAGAAATAGACTTATTAAAACGTGAAAATGCACTTTTATTACGCGAACAGCAACCCGAAGCGAAAAATAATATTAGTTTACGCGATTTTCAAGAAAGTCTCCCAGTTTTTAGCAATGATATTACATATCCGGTTGAAAAATGGCTACAAGATATGACAGACAATGCTGATATTTTTAGATTATCGCAATTACAACTATTAGTATCTGCCAAGAAGCTACTACAGGGAACAGCAAAAATTTGGTTAGCAACGCAACCAGCATTTTCAGAGTGGGACTCATTTGAAGCTGCAATAAAACAAGAATTTGGCCAAAGTATAAACAGCGCGACAATTCATCGGGAATTGTCTAAGAGAAAAAAGAAGACGGATGAAACATTCAAGGAATATGTACTCACCATGACAGCAATGGCAAAAAGAGGAGGAGTTGAAGATTTAGCCATTATTCAATATATCATTGATGGCATTCCAGATTACGAAACAAATAAAACAATTTTGTACGGAGCAGAAAATTTGCAAGAATTTAAACACAAAATTGAATTATATGAAATAAGACAAAGAGCTAAACAACAAATATCCAAAATCCAAGAAGAAAATAAAAGAAACTACAATAAGAATAGAAAAGCAGCAACAAAATATTCAGTTGGTGATTTGGTCGCCATAAAGAAAACTCAGTTTTCTACTCAATCAAAACTCTTAAATAAATTTTCAGGTCCGTATAAGGTAGTATCAGTCAAGCCATGCGACCGGTACGATGTGGAAAAGAGTGGCGAAACCGAGGGCCCGAACAAAACTTCGACCAGTGCCGACCACATGAAGCCGTGGTTAGCAGGTTCATCTGAAGGGGATGATTCATCCGGGTCGGATGAAAACCAGGATGGCCGAATGTAGGAAATTGATGCTACGCCCCTGGTGAGAAGAGCGCGACGAGTCCAGGCATCGGTCGTGTCTGGGCGTGACGGGGAATCAGTCGTGTCTGGGCGAGACAGAGAATCAGTTGTACGAGGAAAAAGTTGTTAGTTTTCGATTCTTGTAAATTGTAATGTTACTTGATTTCATATTATATGTAATTTAATTGTTTAATATAGTGTTAGTGTTTACTTTAACTGCTCTAATCATTCTAATATCCCACATATATATATATATATATATATATATATATAGGAAATAATGTAAACAAGTTCATTCTTGTCATAACCACTGTACTTGTAAGAACTCTGTTCTAAGCATAACGTCTGTAACACTTGTAATAATAAAGAGAAATCTTTTTAAAAAAATAAGTTTTCAATCAATCAAACTTAATTGGCGCAGTTGCAACGGATTCCAAAACGTCTTAAATTACCGAAATGACCAAGTGATTAATTCGTTTAAGTAATTAGACGGTTGTATTTCAACACTTATTTGTATGGAACACCGTTTGACTTTTTATTAGACACGATAAACATATTTTAAATTTTTAATTGAATACCGATACTTATTTTTAATTAAATAATTTTTAATATGATTGTCGTGCTCTTTAATAATTTTTAATATGATTGGCATGCTCTTAAATAATTTTAAATATGATTGTCGTGCTCTTAAATAATTAAAAATCAAACCATTAAACAAACGAAACATTAAAAATATGGTTAGCGTAGTAAAATTCATTTAAAAATAAGAATCGCTGTCTGTGAATTAAATTTTGAAATCTATTTCGATTTAAAAATAAAATTAAATTAAAAATAAGATTCAAAAGGGCTCGATTCATATATTTAAATGCGCCATCTATCTGCGAGCAGCGTAATCTGTAGCATTGTTGCCAAGTGTATTAGCAGGTCATACCCATAACCATACCCACATTCAGTGAATTTTTCTGAATATATCCAAATATGTTTAATAATTTGTATTATTATAAATTTCGGTAACTAATAATTCTTTTCATTGATCAGGTACGCTTTAATTATCATTTGATGTAAGACCGAGAATACATAACCTGAATATTTATTGTAATAAGATTATAAGAATATTAATTCTATATCTAAAGGAAAAGTGATTTTTGTAGGTAGTTTTGATAATTTTATATTTTGATTGTAGATAACAAAGGAATTTTATTCAAATTCGGTTGAACTAATATCTTATATCATTTAAAATTATGCATAATAGTAGATTTATTATTATTGTTTGCTCTGTGCATCGAATTGAAAGATTTGGGAGTTGAAGAACTTATAATATGAGCTCATTCACAGGGATATTTGTACCATATTTTAATAAAAATTATATAGAAGCAATATGTAATATTGTCGTGTACTGTATACAAGTTTGATATGTATACATATTTTAATTTATTCATAAAATATGTTCCTATTGTCTAGCATAAAATATTTTTATACTTGTTACCAGAGCTGGGCAGTAGCTAGCTACTTTTGTAGCTTAGCTACTAGCTTAGCGACATTTATCTTAGCTGTAGCTGTAGCTTAGCTAACTGTGAAATAATATATCTGTAGCTTGTAGCTAGCTACTTTTTTTTCTATTAGCTTAAAAATAACAACTGAAGCTACTTTTAAAGCTACTTTTTGTAGCTTAAAGCTACTTTTTGTAGCTTCAAGTTACTTTTTGTATCTTCAAGCTACTTTTCGTAGCTTCAAGCTACTTTTCGTAGCTTCAAGCTACTTTTTAAGCAGAAGGTCAACAAAGTACGCATGCGTACAAGCTAAACCCACACAAAATAATTATTTGTTGCCGGTTCTAACAGGCTCTAATACGTAAAAATACACAGTAGGTGCCAGATGGTGTTTGCTATTTTTGATATTTATGTACGTAATAGTAAATTAACAGTCATTATAACAAAAGACTGATCATATGACAATGGCAAATTTAATTGTTTCACAGTAATTAAAAAAAGTAGCTTTAAAATTTAACAACTACTTTAACGAAAGCTTTTAGGTGTAGCTTATCTATATTTTACAAAATATAGCTTATAGCTGTAGCTTAGCTACTTTTTTAAAGAATAGCTGTAGCTGTAGCTTAGCTACTTTTTTTAAGTAGCTTGCCCAGCTCTGCTTGTTACAACATCACGAAACTATAAAACAGCAGATTATATTTGCTATTACAAAAGTAGGCCAAATATTTTTTAATCATATTGACATTAATATCATACTGCAAAAAAAGTACTAAAACATGGTTTAAGATTATGCAATAAGATAGTCTCTCTTGCATTAGATAAGGGATTTTATTGCATGTTTTAAATATTAATTATTCAGTGAAGTCTTCTTCTTTCGACGATCTATGATTTATTTTAGTTTCATGAGTCATGTAAACATTAAGGGTGTGATGATAGAATTCATCGTAAATCTGAAAGATAAAAATATGTTGCAGACTGAATATAATTCCTTAAATTGTTTCAAATAGAAACATGCTATATTTTCAACACTTAGCTGTAAGATGTCATTTCGTAATTTTTGGAAGCCCAGAACAATCTTGAATGAAGATCTGATTTGATGATATTGTTATTTTGAATTAAATTTATTAAGTACTGTTCCAACATTTATTGTAGTAGCATTAAGGTGAATCATCCGGGCTGAAGATATAGCATTAGAACGGCTATCTAACTTGATCTCTTTAAAACAAAATATTCTTATTATGAATGAAACTTACTATGTATTGTACATAATTTCAAAGCCAAAACTTCAAAGTATGACAATAAACTAAATACCATTAATGTTATGTACAAATGATGAAATATATTACATCAAATATTGACTTTAAGTTCTCATAAATACGACGATTAATTTTAGGTTAAAAATTTTGTTTATTTAGAATCTGGCCTTCTATAATATAGCAATTTTTTATCCAATTTAATCGTGAAAAAAATGTAAAAAATGCTCAAATCAGGGCTTTTTAGTGTATTTTTTGTTTTCTCTCAAAAGTTCCACGATCAACTTGGATAAAAATTTTGTATATTATAGAAGGCGAGAATCTTAAATATAGAGAATTAATTAATTAATTAAATATGATTGTCGTATTTTTGAGAAAATCAGACTTAAAATAGTTTCCTTGAATTTTTGTGATTTAAGGTGAAACATACGGGCTGAAGTTAGTATCAGAACTATGATTTGCCTTGATCTCTTTGAAACGAAATATTATTCTTATTATGAATTAAACTTATTAAGTATTGTACATAATTTTGAAGCCAAAACTTCAAAGTATGGTAATGAACTAGATACCATTAATGTTATGTACAAATATTTAAAGAAATTACACTCAAAATTTGAATTTATTTCTCAAAAATGCTGGAAACGATTTTAATTAAAAAATTCTGTATATTTAAGAATATAAATGCCAATGGCACACTAGTCGAGGAGCATGAATGAGCGTCAAGGAACTCATCGACGAAAAAACAGAACGCACCCAGACTGATAAAATAAACAAACATGAAAAAATAGCACAAAGCAAAATCAAAATGACAGCCCACGCTAACATGAAATGAGACACAATAATATGTGTGAAATGAAACACAATCGTTTCATCGAGGAACTCCTCGATGGAAATAGAGGCGCCTCTATTTTTCATCGATGACGGGTGCGTTCTGTTGTTTCATTGATGAGTTCCTCGACGCTCATTCATGCTCCTCGACCAGTGTGCCATTGGCATTATTACTCCGAAAAATTTTATATAAAAAATATGTAAATAAATATATCATCACGCCTTCTACCCATTACTGGGTGTGGCAGTCTTCCGAAGCAGATCTCGGTAAGTGATATATTTTGCGCGTGAAGTGCGGTTACCAGTCGTCAAATCACGGCCCCCAAAGATGTTAGTGGTGGAGGAGCCACAGGGGTAGTTTTTGAAATTATGAAAATTGTTTGTCGCCTGTGGGAATCGAACCAGGGTTCTCAGGACTTTATACCACTGAGCTAGCCATCCCATAGAAAATTTTTATCCAATTCGAATTTATAGTTCTGGAGAAAAAAAATTAAATATGAGAAAAATGGCTCCAAACAGGACTTTTTTGTATATTTTTTGTTTTTTCTCCAAAACTGTAAATTCAAATAGGATAAAAATTTTCTGAGTAATAGAGGACTATGTTCTTAAATATACAGAATTTTTTAAATAAAATCGTTCCTAGCATTTTTGAGAAAATTAGATCTAAAATTTTGATATCATGCTCCCCTACACTTCAATTTCAATTTATTTGTATTATAAAGATTAAATATTCTTGTACATACACATAACAAAAAGCTGAATGTTTAGAGATTATGTAGTACTACTTGTTTGTTCATTTGGATGAGATTAAATGTATGAAATATTTTTTTAAAATTTGAATTTTTTCTAGCTACTTTGCGAAATTCTCATTTTAATGTGAACCATCCGGACTGAAGTTAGTATCAGAACGATGGTTTGCCTTGATCTCTTTGAAGCGAAATATTATTCTTATTATGAATGAAACTTATTAAGTATTGTATATAATTTTGAAGCCAAAACCTCAAAGTATGGCAATAAACTACATACCATTAATGTTATGTACAAATATTGAAAGAAATTAAACTCAAAATTTGAATTTATTTCTCAAAAATGTGACGAACAATTTTAATTAAAAAAATTCTCTATATTTAAGTATCTGATCTTCTATAATATAGTAAATTTTTATCCAATTTGATCGGGGAACTTTGGAGAAAAAAAATAAAATATCTCTTACACTTCAATTCCAATTTATTTATATTACAAAGATTAAGGTGAAGCATTCGGCCTGAAGTTGGTTAACCAACAATTTGTTATCGCGTAAATGGGGTTTCTAACAAGAATGTGAATCTGTATGGAATAGTGGAAGAAGTATTGGCGCGAGTTTAAAAACAATGCAAACTTGAAGATTTTCAAGAAAATTATTTTAAACCGCAAGAAATATTTCTATATGATGACAACACAAAAACTAAAATTTAATAAAATATAGTATTTTATTTGATATTATAATAACAAAAATTAACTAATTTACTTACAATTTTATTTAAATTATACATAATCATGTATAAAGTATATTATTTTATAAGGAGTTAAAGTGATACGTTTTGTGCACTCGTCCACCATCTAAAAATCAGACACAAAACGTCATTTTCACTCCACATAAAATATGCTATTTTTTTCTTCAAACGCCGGAATATTTACCCATTATGTCATATAATTTCTCTGCCACTCGTGAGCGGCAGGAAAACATTTTCTGCCGCAGGTAAACTAAAGAAATTCCTTGATTTTAACGAGCGTCAGGAAGAGTATTTGACAGAAAAATCAAACTTTAACTGTTTCTATAGATTCTGATATAGTATAGCTTTTTATATACAATTTTTCGCTTTATGATTTATGTACATAAAAATATTTCCCAATGTCTATAAATGCACCAGAAAACAATATTTTCCGTCCCACTGAATTAATCAGGTTATTTGAACTCTTTCAAATTTCTTACTTTCTGTGTTTCTGTGGCATATTCCTGATCGAGATGCTTCTTTCTTTTCGTGAATCAACTATTTCTGGAGCAAGTTAATATTGGAAGCATCCACTGAACAAACTCCTTATCAATTTTTATTGTCTCTACTTCTATACCCTGAGATGTCCAAATAATAAAATCACATTCCTTTCGTCCTGTTATGAATTTAATTTTAATGAATTGTTTGAGGTTAGGAATGAATTACTCTCTATAACCGTACAATTAAAAACTTATATGTTGAAAATATTGTTTATTGAGAGATAAATAATACATTCCAATATTACAAATTATTCTATTCCACTAGTATGCTCTCCTAAAACTGATAAAATATTTTATAAAAAAGTACCCATGACTTTCAATATTATAATATGACACGAAATACAAAACTAGACATATTTATACCACAAATTCTCAAATAATCATTTCATAGTGTAACATTTTAAAATATAACATGAATCATGACAGCTGTCAAAACGCCAGATCATTTTTGCGCTGAGTGTACACCAAAGCCTTCTTCAATACATTAAAATGAGAATTTCGCAAAGTAGTTAGAACAAATTCAAATTTCAAAAAAATATTTTATATACGTATTCTCACCTAAATGAAAAAACAAGTAATACCGCATAATCTTAGAACATTCTACTTTTTGATATATAGATTAAAAAGAAAGTGAACCCTTTATAAAAGAAACAAATTTGAATTGAAATTGAGGAGATCAAGATATCAAAATTTCGAATCCGATTTTCTCAAAAATACTAGGAACGATTTTAATAAAAAAATTCTGTATATTTAAGAATATGGTCCTCTATAACTCAGAAAAATTTTATCCAATTTGAACTCATAACTTTTGAGAAAAAACTAAAATTACCCGAATAAGGCTGGACTTCAGCGTTTTTTCGCACATTTTATTTTTTTTCTCAAAAGTTCAAATTGGATAAAATTTTTGTGAGTTATAAAGGACCATATTCTTAAATATACAGAATTTTTTTTATTAAAATCGTTCCTAGCATTTTTGTGAAATAAATTCAAATTTTGAGTGTAATTTCTTTCAGCATTTGTATATAACAGTAATGGTATCTAGTTTATTACCATACTTTGAAGTTTTGGCTTCAATATTATATACAATACTTAATAAGTTTCATTCATAATAAGAATAATATTTCGTTTCAAAGAGATCAAGACAAATCATCGTTCTGATACTAATTTCAGTTCGAATGCTTCACCTTAAATATAGGGATATAAAAATAACACAAAGAAAAAATAAATATGAATTTAAGAACAAGTAATAAATTCATCTAATATGAATATATACTGTTAAATAATAAAAATATATTTTATATCACATGTTTATGTATCAGTCATCATAAAAATATAATTTTATAAGACAACAATCTACAAACACTGCAAAAGCCGCCAAACACGTTTCAAACTTGTCAACAACAGCTGTGAAGTTACCAAACTAACCGACGCTCGAGCATAGTTAGTTTGATTATTAAAAACTAACCACAAATTTCAAAAACCGTGTTCCGTAATGAAACCGGTTACTGAAAAAACTAACCAGAGTTAATGTGGTTCATTTTCGAAATATACTATAAAAATAAGGGATATTGGCGCGCGTTTTAAAACTATACAAATTTGATTTTATTTTCAAGAATGGTATTGTAAATCACAGTAAATGTTTCTGTATAATACAATAACACAATAAAATATAAAATTAAATTAAACATAAGATTTTATGTGATATTGAATAAAAAATAAATAAATTTATCATGAAGCCTTTTACACATTACTGGGTGTGGCACTCTGACGAAGCAGAACTCAGTGATATATTTATGCGCGTAAAGTGCGGTTACCAGCCATAAAATCATGGCCCCCAAAGACGTTAGTGATGGAGGAGCCACAGGGGTAATTTTAAATTGGTGAAAATGTTTTTGTCGGCAGGGAATCGAACCAGGGTTCTTTGGATCCACAGTCCGACTTGATACCATTGTGCAATTACCCCATTGATATTTGATATTCTGTTATAAAATTAACATTTTATAAGTTCTTTTTGCATATTTTATAAGTAATCATATATAAATTACTATTATTGGCGACTGTACAATTATTTTATTTATGACACTGTTTAGTGTTCATTAATGGTTCTTCATTGGAATAGTAAATTTGTCTATCTAATAAATTAATTCTTTTGAATTTAATACTGTCTTTTGGACGAATGCAGGCAATTGCCGGACGAAATCATATCCTAGTATAAAAAAGTATTATATATTTACCGAGAATTAATTAATATAAAATTCCGATATAAGGAAAAATTCACTGATTTGTACTAACTAAAATATATTCTCGGATAAGATATGCACATACAAAATGGAAACAGAGAGGGAAATATAAAAAAAAAATACATCACTGCACAAAAGAAATGTACACCTACAGTAATTTATAAATACTTATATTTTATATTCAAACTATGTAATAAGACCCATTTCCTGTTTAGTTTTTTCTAAATGAATATACTTCTTAAATAAATCACAATTGCCGACTTGCGTGTTGCATAATCTTCGATAGTGTAACATATTACCTTTAGTTTTTCCTAAAACGTATTGAAAACTTGCAAACGTTCTATGAATTAATCAAAACACATACGATCAGAAACATCAGAATTGTGGGTCTCGATGTGTCTCAAAAATTGTAAGCACGATTTGAATATTAATATTCTGTAAATTTTTTAATTGGGTCTTAAAACAGTAAATTTTTATTGCGTTTGATTTTGGAAGTTTCGAAAAAAAAAATATATGCGAAAAAACTCTGAAAATAAGACATTTTCCAAGAAAACTATATTTTATAGTGTGTTTTAATAAGCCAAGGTAATGTAAGAATGAAATTAAAGGACTTAGGCTTAAGTCGTAGTCATTTACTGAAGCATAGTTGACAACGTTTCGGTTACGGATGTAACCATCTTCAGGTCAGAAAACTAGTTGGTAAAAATAACAACATAAAGAAAAAATTCTTTTATAAAATCTTAAAAGAAGTTCGGAGTCAGCAATGTGCAATAAAAAAAAATTAATAAGAAGTTAAACGAGGCAAAATACATGAATCTAAGTTGCAATGCTGACTCCGAAGAGTCGAAGTGACGACTTAGAGTCGTCACTTGCCTCGTTTAACTTCTAATTAATTTTTTTTTTATTGCACATTGCTGACTCCGAACTTCTATTAAAATTTTATAAAATAATTTTTTCTTTATGTTGTTATTTTTACCAACTAGTTTTCTGACCTGAAGATGGTTACATCCGTAACCGAAACGTTGTCAACTATGCTTCAATAAATGACTACAACTTAAGCCTATGTCTCACAGTCCTCCGCACTTTATAAGAGTCCATAGTTTGAAACTCTTTTGGCGATAAGTGCTAGTAACATAAATGAAATAGTTCGATGTATTGCTATGAGCAATATTTGGAAATAATTGAGATTGTCTATATACATCATTTTATGAAGATATTGCGGCTACACTTCACCAGTAACGTATTAAAATAAATCGACATATTTATTTATATACACAAATAAAAAATTCAACCCAGAAACATATTGGACTAGTTTAATTAGTATTTTAAGTAAATACTTAAACAATTGTTGAAATAAAATAAAATAATAATGAGAAAAATAGGGTTATAGTCAGAATTTGAATAATTTTTTTATTATAATAATTATAATATTATAATGGCTAGCTCAGTGGTATGAAGTCGGCCTGTGGATCCTGAGGTCCCTGGTTTGATTCCCACAGGCGACAAATTTTCATAATTTGAAAAAGCTGTCCTTGTGGCTCCTCCACCACTAACATGTTTGGGGGCCGTGATTTGACGACTGGTAACCGCACTTCACGCGCAAAATATATCACTTACCGAGATCTGCTTCAGCAGAGTGCCACACCCAGTAATGGGTAAAAGGCGTGATGATATATTTATTTTTATTTTTATTTATAATTTAAATCTTTTTTAAAATCTTATCCAAAGAAAAATCACAATAGGTTATTATATTCAGAAACACCATTTCTATCACTTAATAATTATATATATATCTGTTTATTTATGGCATAGATAGCTACTGTTGGCATTTCTTTTAATTCAATGAAAAATGTTTACGTTTTCTTTCACTTCAATCTTTTTGGTTTATTAATACCTACAAGTTATAAACATATTATAATGACTTAAATATTTATTGACATTAATAAAAAAAATATTAATACCACCTTTATTTTTTTATGGAATGAAATAATTTTCACAAATTTTGTTATTGCTCCATTAGTATTAAACTAGTGGTCGGCCTGGCTTTGCCAGACCTTCACGCTACGCTCCGCGAACACTGAAATAGGATTCACATCTGTAAGACAATTGATACTAAATAAATCAAATTATTTCCGAAATAAAAGTTTTCAATTTTGCACGTCTGTCCTTTAAAATACATATAATTGATACCAAGCACTATAGGTTACGAAGCTCTGGCACTACAAAATTGACAATAAAAAAAAGTCCAATTCAGCACACGAACTCTTTAAGCGACCTTTTATTTGATACCAAACACGATAGGTTTTGATGCATTTTTACTAAAACAATTGCCGATCGAATAATATTTCATTTTCTACGCGAGCCCTTCAATAGACCTTTCATTTGATACCAAACACGATAGGTTTTGAAACGTTTTTACTAAAACAATTGCCGATCGAATAATATTTAATTTTCTACGCGAGCCCTTCAATAGACCTTTCATTTGATACCAAACACGATAGGTTTTAATGCATTTTTACTAAAACAATTGCCGATCGAATAATATTTAATTTTCTACGCGAGCCCTTCAATAGACCTTTAATATGATACCAAACACGATAGGTTTTGATGCATTTTTACTAAAACAATTGCCGATCGAATAATATTTAATTTTCTACGCGAGCCCTTCTATAGACCTTTCATTTGATATCAAGCACTATAGGTTTTGAAGCACTTACACTAAAACATTTGCTGATTGAAAAAAATCTTAATTCTACATGCGTGACCTTCAAAACTTTCATATTATACCAAATACAATAAGTTTTGTAAAACTTTCAATAAAATACATGTCGATAATAAATTTAAATAAATAATAATAAACAATAATTGCTTAGTTTTACTATATATTTTTACAGAGGACAATTTTGGTTTGGTTTACCTGTATACTTAATAAAACTTGTCAATTTGACGTTTAAACTATAGTGAACTGTCAAAAATTAACTTTTTAAATACACATATTTGAAATGTGTAATTATAATAAAAACGTCCCCTTATTTCCCCAATATGTGTAAAATATTTCAAAACTACTCACAGATATTTCATATTTACGTAATTTATAATTAAAAATGCGACATGTCCACTGACAAACGTCAAAGTGACAGTAGATCTTCTTCTTAAAAATTTCAAAGCCACCACACTCTTAGTTGATTTTGCCCCAAAACGCATATTTTTTCATGTTTTCTCGCACATCATGTTTACGAAAAATCTAAGACTAACAAAAGTCACCCCCCATGATTGACCTCTATCAAATAAAAAAAGTTTCAAATTAATCGGACAAACCGTCTAGGCTGTAGAGGTGAGCAATTGACCGTGATGAATCCAAACAAATATATATATACCTCTTACGCTTTTAGTATATGAACTAGCGGTCGGCCTGGCTTCGCCAGGCCTCACGCTAGGCTCCACGGACACTGAAGTAAGGTTCACTTCTGTATGATAATTGACAAAATATAAACTAAATTAGTTCCAATCTAAAACATTTCAATTCTGTACGTTTATTCATGCAAAGACCTATTAATTGATGCCAAACACAATAGGTTTTAAATCTGTATCACTAAAACAATTGTCGCTCAAAAAAATCAATTTAATTCGCGTGCCCTTTAGCAGACATTTCATTTGATACCAAACACGATAAGTTTTAATACACTTTCACGAAAACAATTGAAGATCTGAAAGTATTTAATTTTGTACGCGAGCTCTTCAAAACACCTTTCATTTTATATCAAACATGATTGGTTTTAATGTACTTTCACTGAAACAATTCTCGGTCAATAAAAATACCAATTTTATATTGGAGCCCCTCAAAGGCCTGTAATTTAATACCAAATATGATACGTTTTGAAACACATTTACTAAAACAATGGACGATTAAAAAAATAATTAATTTAACATGCGTTTAAAAGACCTTTCATTTGAAAACAAACACGATAGGTTTTGAAACACTTTCACTAAAACAATTGACTATCGAAAAGTATTACATTTTGTAAGTGAGTCCTTCAAAAGACCTTTCATTTAATACCAAACACAATAGGTTTTGAAGCACTTTTACTAAAACAAGTGCCGATCTAAAAGTATTTAATTTTGTACGCGAGTTCTTCAAAAGACCTTTCAGTTTATATCAAACATGATTGATTTTGAAGCATTTTCACTAAAACAATTCTCGGTCGAAAAAAATACCAATTTTATATTTGAATCCTTCAAAAGGCATATCATTTAATATCATGATAGCTTTTGAACACCATTACTAAAAAATAGACGATCAAAAAATAATAATTCATTTAACACGCGTGCCCTATAACCTTTCATTTGAAACCAAACACGATGGAATTTGAAACACTTGTAGTAAAACAATTGACGATTGAAATGTATTAAGTTTTGTACGCAAGCCCTTCAATTTTGCATGCGATCCCTATAAAAGACCTTCTATTTGATACCAAACGCGGTATGATTTGCGAAACTTTAAATTTGAAACAATTGACTATCGTAAAATTTCAACTGTTTTAATTTCATCTGAAACTTATTCTAAAGCCCTATCAAATGACTCCTAACATGTTTTATTTTCGAATACATTTTGCTATATATTAAAAATCCTTCGGACGTCATTTCTGATGACATTCCACATTTATATTTTATATATATATGAAATCAAATGAAAATTTTCTTTAAACTTTTTTGAAAAACTGTTGAAAATCGCTAGAATATTATTTCTGACATCGTTTTTTCGAGTTACCTTTGTTTGCATTGTAGAATTCTGCGGTAAATTTTTTATTTTTTTTTACTGTATATTATTACTGCGGACAAATTATGTTTTGTTTCACTATATACTTAAAAAAATTAACTGACACTTTGTCTTCAAATTTTTATATGAGCATGAAATATGATGAAAATAGTTTAAAACATGTATTCTCAATCATTTATTGCCTAAATCAATTTTCAAAATTTCTCTAACTTGTCTAGAAATTTGAATAATTCTATCAGAAAATTCCATGCGTACCAAACAGAATTAGTTTTGATGCACTTTCACTAAAACAATTATCTGTCAAAAAAAAAACAATTTTTCACGCGAGCCCTTCAGAAGACCTTTCATTTCATACCAAACACAATATGTTTTGAAACACTTTCAATAAAACAACTGACGATCGAAAAGAATCATTTTTGCACGCGAGCCCTTCAAAAACCTTTCATTTCATATCAAACACGACATTTTTTAAGCTCTTTCACTAAAACAATTAACGATCGAAAATTATTAAACTTTATACGCAAGCCCTTCAAAAGACCTTTCATTTGATACCAAAAACGATAAGTTGAAAAAAAATCAATTCTGTACTCGAGCGCTTTAAATAACCTTTCATTTGATACTAAACACGATAGGTCTTAAAGTACTTTCATTAAAACTATTGCCGATCGAAAATATTTTAGTTTTGCACACGTATCCTTTAAAAGAACTTTCATAATATACCAAATACGACTGCTTTGGAAGCACTTTCAATTAAACAATTATCGATAGAAAATTTAGGAGTGCCCAAATGATTCTAATTCGAGTTATCTGGTTTTTATAAATTGAACTTTGCCGTAGACAAAATTTGCTTGGTTTTACTGTATATTATTATCGAGATCAAATTTGGTTCAGTTCACCTATATAAATTATAAAACTTATTATTTATTTACTTTTTAAATGCACGTATTTGAAATGTGTAATTATAATAAAAACGTCCCCTCATTTCCACAATATGCGTAAAGTATTTCAAAACTATTCACAAAAATTTAATATTTAAGTAATTTATAATTAAAAATGCGACATGTCCACTGACAAATATCAAAGTGACAGTAGATGTTCTTAAAAATTTCAAAGCCTCCATATTATTTATACTTTATAAAACTTGTCAAGTTGACGTTTTGCTTTAAAACCAACTTCATAGAGAAGTGTCAAAAATTTGCTTTTTAAATACACATATTTGAATTGTATAATTATAATAAAAACGTCCCCTCATTTCCACAATATGCGTAAAGTATTTCAAAACTACTCACAAAAGATTTTCCATTTGATATCAAACACGATAGGTTTTGATGAACTTTCACTGAAACAATTGACGAACGAAAATATTTCAATTTTTCACGCAAGCCTTTTAAGAGACCTGTCATTTTATACCAAACACGATAGGTTTTGAAGCACATTTGCGGAACGAAAAAATAAATTTTGCATGCGAGCCTTTCAAAAAAACCTTTTTATTTGATACTAAATGCGGCATGATTCGGAATACTTTAATTTTAAACAATTGACACTCGTAAAATTTCATATATTTTTTTTCTATTTCATATAAAAGTTCTTTCAAAACTCTTTTATATGATATTAAACACGGCATTATACGGAATACTTAAAATTTAAAACAATTGACGGTCGCAAAGTTTATTTTTTTTATTTCGTCTGAAAGTTCTTCTAAAGCCCTTTCATATGATATCAAACACGATATGATTCGAAATACTTTATGCTTAAAACAATTGACGGTCGTCTTAAAATTTCCATCAAATATGTGTTTTATTTCCTAAAATATTTTGATTAACTGCCTTTTTTTATTTCGTCTGAAAGTTCTTCTAACTCCTTTTTCATATGACACCAAACACGGCATGAGTCAGAATACTTTAAGTTTAAAACAATTGACAGTCGTAAAATATCAATTAAATAAGTGTTTTATTTCCGAATACATTTTGCTAAACTATTAAAAAAATCTTCGAACGTCATTTCTGATGACGTTCCACATTTATATTTTATATGTACATGAAATCAATCAAAATTTTTCTCTAAGCTTTTTGAAAAACTATTGGAAATCGCTGGAATATTATTTCTGAGATTGAAAAAATATAATTCTTTACGCTAGTGCTTCAAAATACCTTTTAATTGATTCTAAACACGATATGTATTGATGCACTTTATTTTAAACAATTTGATACCAAACATGATAAGTTTTGACGCACTTTAACGAAAATTATCGCCCATCAAAAAAGATCAATTTTTACATGCGAGCCCTTCAAAACACCTGTTATTTGATAATAAACACGATAGGTTTTGTAGCACTTTCACTAAGGCAATTGCCGATCGAAAATATTTCAATTTTGCACGCGAGCCCTTCCAATGACCATTCATTTGATACCAAACACGATAGGTTTTGAAGTACTTACACTAAAACAATTGCCAATCGAAAATATTTTAATTTTGCACGGGTGTCCTTTAAAAGAATTTTCATACTATACCAAATACGATAGATTTTGTATCATTTTCAATTAAATAATTACCGATAGAAAATTTGGGAGTTCTCAAATAGTTCCAATTCTAGTTACCTGGTTTTTCTAAATTGTAGTTTGCCGTGGACAAAATTTGCTTAGTTTTACTATATATTTTTACCGAGGACAAATTTGGTTGGGTTTGTCTGTATACTTTATAAAACTTGTCAATTTGACGTTTCGTTTTTAAACCAACTTCATAGTGGACTGTGAAAAATTTACTTTTCAAATACACATATTTGAAATATGTAATTATAATAAGAACGTTCACTCATTTTCACAATATGCGTAAAATATTTCAAAACTACTCACAAAAATTTAATATTTAAGTAATTTATAATTAGAAATGCGACATGTCCACTGACAAATGTCAAAATGACAGTAGATGTACTTAAAAATTTCAAAGCCTCCAAATTCTTAACTTGTCATTTTGACGTTTTGCTTTAAAATCAACTTCATAGTGCAGTGTCAAAAATTTACTTTTTAAATACACATATTTGAAATGTATAATTATAATAAAAACGTCCCCTCATTTCCACAATATGTGTAAAGTATTTCAAAACTACTCACAAAAGTTTCATTTTAAAATAATTTATAATTAAAAATGCGACATATCCACTGACAAATATCAAAATGACATTAGATGTTCTTCTTAAAAATTTCAAAGCCTCCACACTCTTAGTTGATTTTGCCCCAAAAACGCATGTTTTTTCAAGTTTTCTCGCACATCATGTGCACGAAAAATCTGAGACTATCAAAAGGCACTTCCCATGATAGACCTCTATTAAATAAAAAAAGTTTGATTCAATCGGAAAAACCGTCTAGGCTGTAGCGATTTACAAATGTGCGTGATGAATCCATTTATATATATATATATATATATATATATATATATATATATATATATATATATATATATATATATATATATATATATATATATAAATATATATATATCTCTTATCAAAATAGTATATAGGACTAGCGGTCAGCCTATGCTGAATATAAAATTGAAACCTTCACGCTACGCTCCGCGGACACTGAAATAGGATTCACTTCTGTAAGACAATTGACACTATATAAATCAAATTATTTCCGAAGTAAAAGTTTTCAATTCTGCACGTCTGTCCTTTAAAATACATTTAATTGATACCAAGCACGATAGGTTACAAAGCTCTAGCACTACGAAATTGACAATAAAAAAAAATCCAATTCAGCACACGAACTCTTTAAGCGACCTTTCACTTGATACCAAACACGATAGGTTTTGATGCATTTTTACTAAAACAATTGGCGATCGAATAATATTTCATTTTCTACGCGAGCCCTTCAATAGACCTTTCATTTGATACCAAACACGATAGGTTTTGAAACGTTTTTACTAAAACAATTGCCGATCGAATAATATTTAATTTTGTACGCGAGCCCTTCAAAAGACCTTTCATTTGATATCAAACACGATAGGTTTTGATCTATTCTTACTAAAACAATTGCCGATCGAATAATATTTAATTTTGTACACTTTCATTTGATACCAAACACGATAGGTTTTGATGCACTCTTACTAAAACAATTGCCGATCGGATAATATTTAATTTTCTACGCGAGCCCTTCAAAAGACCTTTCATTTGATACCAAACACGATAGGTTTTGATGCACTTTTACTAAAACAATTTCCGATCGTATAATATTTAATTTTGTACGCGAGCCCTTTAAAAGAACTTTCATTTGATACCAAACACGATTGGTTTTGATGCACTCTTACTAAAACAATTGTCGAACGGATAATATTTAATTTTGTGCGCGAGCCCTTCAAAAGACCTTTCATTTGATACCAAACAATATAGGTTTTGATGCACTTTTACTAAAACAATTTCCGATCGAATAATATTTAATTTTGAACGCAAGTCCTTCGAAATACCTTTCGTTTGATACCAAACACGATATGTTTTGAAGTACTTTAATAAAACAATTGCCGATCGAAAAAATTCTAATTCTGCATGCGAACCCTTCAAAGGACCTTTTATTTGATACCAAACACGATAGGTTTTGAAGTTCTTTTACTAAAATAGTTTCCGATCGAACAAATTTGAAAAAATCTCATTTCTACATGCGTGACCTTTAAAACTTTCGTATTATACCATATATGATAAATTTAGAATTTTGATAATAAATTTGAATAAATAATAATAAAATTGTATTTAATGTACATTGCCGTGAACAATATTTGCTTATAGTTTTACTATATATTTTGTTGCTGAGAATGAACACGCGAAGCATGGTGTTGGTGTGCTTGTTAGTGAACGAATGAAACCGTTTGTGAGAGAATATGGTTGTACTTCATCGAGAATTCTTTGGCTGAGATTAAAGGTAGGCATTCATAGAATCTTCGTTGTGTCAGTTTATGGTCCAACCGAATCCGAAAATGATCTTGAAAAAGATAGATTTTGGAATTTGTTAGATAGTGTTATTGATTCATGTGATTCAGGTGGGAAAGTTATTGTATGTGGTGATTTAAATGGTTGGGTGGGAGTTAAGAGAAGCATGTCTGGAAATGTATTGGGTAAGTTTGGTGATGCAAGAGTGAATGAAAACGGTAGGAAAATAGTTTCTTTCTGTTTGGAGCGTGATCTCTTTGTTTCCAACTCTATCTTTAAACATAAACTTGCTCATTTGTATACATGGGAGAATATTAGTGAAAATAGACGGAGTATGATTGATTTTATTTTGTATGATGAACGATTGAGAAGTTTAGTTGTAGATACGCGTGTGAAGCGTGGTGCTGAATTGGGTACGAATGACCATTATTTAGTGGTATCGCGTATACGTCTAGATAAATGTTGGAGAATGAGGGTGAAAAATATTAATAAAATGTTTCGTGTGAAATCCAGTGCACTGCAGAATGAGGATGTTAGAGATTTGTTTGTTGAGAAAATAAATGAATCTTTGCCTGTATGTGAACTTAATTTTGAATGCAGCATAAATGATGTTTGGTTCAAATTTAAGGATACAGTTCTTAAATTTGCAAAAGAAGTTTGTGGTGAATGTAAATTAGGTTCTTGTCCAAAAAATGCATGGTGGAATAAAGAAGTTAAAGAAGCGATTGAGGTGAAAAAGAGAGCATATTTGCGATTTCTAAATGTGAAAGATGTGCCTGGAAGTTTACGTGATGAATGCTTGCTGGAATACAAGAGGTTAAATAAATGTGTTAAGAGAGTAGTGAGAGAAAGCAAGGCGCGTTTTGATGATTTGATGAGTGAAAGATTAACTAATGATTTTAGTATGAATAAAAGAATGTTTTGGTTGAGAGTGAAGAGATTGAGAGGTGGTAATGTCAGGGCAGTGAAAGCGATTAAGAGTGCGGATGGTGAGTTATTGTGGAATGAATCAGATGTTACTAATAGATGGTGTGAGTACTTTAGGACTTTATATGGTAGCATTAATAGACCGAATGGTTGTAGTGAAAATGTTAGCGAAAATGTTAGTGGTGATGAATGGGATATAGATGAGAGTGATGTTAGTTTCGCATTGATGCGTCTGAAGAATGGTAAGGCTCCTGGTTTGGATGGTATATCGAATGAGATGTTGAAGTATGGAGGTGAGAGGTTATTTGACTGGTTAGTTTATTTGTTTAGATTTTGTTTAAAACGGTGTGTGGCTCCTGATGATTGGAAATGTGCTATCATTTGTCCTTTATTTAAAGGTAAAGGTAGTTCGAGTGAATGTACTAATTTTCGTGCGATAAGTTTGCTGAGTGTGGTAGGGAAGTTGTACGGGAAGATTCTTATTCATAAGGTACGAACCTTAACAATCTCCAAGTTAAGTGATATGCAAGGTGGTTTTTTGCCTGAGAGAGGATGTGTGGATCAATTGTTTTCTCTTCGTATGATTGTTGAAAAGTCACTTGCTAAGAACAAGAAGGTGTTCTGTGGCTTTCTCGATCTTAAAAAAGCATATGATAGTGTTCATCGCGAGACATTATGGAATGTACTGTTACAGTACGGTATAAATGGTAATTTGTTGGGGGCAATTCGTGCGCTGTATGAAGGTAGTGAGGCTGCGGTTAGAGTTAATGGTAGATTGAGTGATTGGTTTTGTATAGACATTGGCGTGAAACAAGGTTGTGGGATGTCTCCGTGGCTCTTTAATTTGTACATGGATGTATTGTTACGAACGGCGTTGAATGGGGTGGATGGTGTACATATTGGTGGTAGTGTTGTGCCTGCGTTAGCATATGCGGATGATGTGGTTGTTATGGGTGAATCTGAAGAGCAATTGAGACGAATGATTCTAAATATAAATGAAGTAGGAAAAGATTTAAATTTATTATTAAATGTCGATAAATGTAAAGTGTTAGTGTTTGAAAAGAGCGATTTGGTGACTGATTGTAATGTTTCGGTGAATGGTGTGAGATTGGGTCAAGTGAATGAGTTTTTATATTTGGGTAGTATGTTTTCAAGGGATGGACGTATTGATTGTGAGATTGAAAGAAGAGTATCTGCGGGACGCAAGGTATTGGGTGCTCTGGGAACCTTTGCTCGAAATGTGAATGTATCCAGTGATGCTCGATTGAGTGTGTATAATGGTGTTTTAGTGCCTACATTGATGTATGGTAGTGAATGTTGGGTGTGGATGAAGAAACATGAACGTCGTATAACTACTGTGGAAATGCGGTATTTGCGGGGTGTGTGTGGTTATACTAGAAGAGATCGTGTCCGGAATACATTGGTGTATGATGAGTGTGAAATTGAGAAGAATGTAGTTAGAAAAGTAGGTATAAGTCAGTTGAGATGGTTTGGGCATGTTGAACGTATGTCGAATGAGAGATTAGTGAAACAGGTATATGTTGGTGAAATTGAGGGTGAAAGATTGCGTGGGCGACCTATGAATAAATGGATGAATATGATAGAAGGATTGTTGCGTGAACGAAAGTTTCCGAGTACGAGAAACAAACGTGCTTGTATGAAAGGAATTATGAATGTGGATGAAGCAAAAGTGGTGTGTCAGGATAGGAACGTTTGGCGAAGATTAATTGCGGAATGAATCTGATGATTTCAGAAAAGCGCAGGGTTTTTAATTTTAGTTTCGTTGTTTAGTAATTTCATTAGAGTGTTTACCTGTAATTGTGTGAAATTCACTTTCAAAAATAAGCGCAGGGACGACACTCCCTTCGTTTCTTATCTTTTTTATTCTTTTCTGATCTTACATTGAGTGTTTAACTGCAATTGTGTGGAATTCACTTCCAAAAACAAGCGTAGAGCGACACTCCCTTCCTTTCTTATCTTTTAATTCGTTTTCAGTTATTACGTAGTGTTTAACTATAATTGTGTGAAATTCACTTTCAAAAACAAGCGCAGGGTGACGCTCCCTCCCTTTCTTATCTTTTTGTTTCATTTTCAGTTACTGCATTGTGTGGTCTTTTCTTTCATATATAAGTGCAGACTATCGCTTTCATCTTTTCTAATCTTGTAGATTCGTTGTTAGTTTCGTTATTAGATTCGTTGTTAGGAGTAAACGTGAGTAATTTGAGATTTTTTATGCATACGTTATGTACGTTGAAGAAAGAAAATGAATGGTAAGTGAAAAGGAATGATGTGATTGAAGGTTTGTTGTGTGATAATAATTTCGAGTGTATAAATGAATGAGTTTATATGGAGTGATCTTTGAAAGTGGTTGAAGTGAGGGTGGTATGTTTGGATGAAAATGTTTGACGATGACTGGTTGTTTGATGGGTGTGATGAGTGAATGTTTTATGAGTGATTTTAGGGTTCGTGCTACCCCATTTGTTGGGATATAGCGTGAAGATATGTATGTATGTATGTATATATTTTTATCGAGAACAATTTTGGTTTGGTTTACCTGTATACTTTATAAAACTTGTCAATTTGACGTTTAAACCAACATCATAGTGAACTGTCAAAAATTTACTTTTTAAATACACATATTTGAAATGTATAATTATAATAAAAACGTCCCCTCATTTACCCAATATGAGTAAAATATTTCAAAACTACTCACAGAAATTTCATATTTAAGTAATTTATAAATAAAAATGCGACATGTCCACTGACAAATGTCAAATCGATCGTAGACGTTCTTCTTAAAAAAACCAAAGCCACCACACTCTTAGTTGATTTTGCCCCAAAAAGGCAGGTTTTTTCAAGTTTTCTCGCAGTTACCTCTTACGCTTTTAGTATATGGACTAACGGTCAGCCTATGCTGAATATAAAATTGAAACCATTTAAAAATTGAAATAAAATAGTTTGAAAAATAAATGTTTTGTTCGCGTGTAGTAAAGTTAAATAAAAATATGTTTCAAAATTAATTGAATCTTATTTGCCTACAATACAATTTTTCTTCAAACAAAAATTCATGTTTTTTTTTAAAAAATAAATTAAAATTTGAAATCAATTTAGAACACTTGTGCGAAGTTTAAAATAAAATTATTTACTACAATTAAAATTTGAAAAGTTAATGTAAGTAAGAAATATATTTTAAAATAAAAATTATTATTTTATTTAAATTTTTAAATTATTTCAATTTTATATTCAGCATTTAATATTTAAAAAAATTATTAAGAGAGATACCTAGAAGCCGAAACATATTTTTAAATAACGATTGAATTTATTTTTTTTAATATTGTATAGCGTTCATTGAATTTTTTTTCGAAAAATAATTCAATACATATGTGTTAAATGCGCCATCTCTCGACGATTAGTGTAACATTTAACAAAGTTGCCAAATTTATTTGTTGCCCGTATATTACAGAATTCTGTAACTTGCATTAAAAATAGAAGTCAAATAGGTTATGGATGATTGCAATTATATTGTTACTTTATTATTATTAGAATTAATTCCGTGCTTTGACGGAGACGTCAAATCACTGTCAAATTTTGTGAACACGGTAGATAATTTCGTTAATTAATGAATCTAATCCGTCTGAAATCACAAAAAAGTTAGTAATACTAACACTACAAAATAAAATAAAAGGCAAAGCCGCTCAGTGCCTTAGTATCACAACCATTAAAGAATGGAAAGAACTAAAAGGTCACTTACTACAAAATTGTTCAGACTCGAGATCTGAATATACACTAATGTACGAAATCACACATTTTAAACAAATTAAAGAAAATATATTGGAATACTTCACAAGATTTAACGATCTTTTCCTAATTTATGAAAGTAAAATCGAATGCAAATATGAGGGTAACGTAAGCAAAATAATAATCGAAAACGCTGTAAAATATTACACGCAATGTTTTATAAATAATTGCAAAGACCCCTTTAGAACACAGTTATCAGCAAGAAATCCTCAAACGTTAATCGGAACTATTTTAATTCAATTTTTAAATGGTTTCAATTTTATATTCAGCATTTAATATTTAAAAAAATAATTCAGACAGATTTTTAAATGATACCTAGAAGCCGAAACATATTTTTAAATAACGATTGAATTTTTTTTTTTAATATTGTATAGCGTTCATTGAATTTTTTTTCGAAAAATAATTAAATACATATGTGTTAAATGCGCCATCTCTCGACGATTAGTGTAACATTTAACAAAGTTGCCAAATTTATTTGTAGCTCGTATATTACAGAATTCTGTAACTTGCAATAAAAATAGAAGTCAAATAGGCTATCGATGATTGCAATTATATTGTTACTTCATAGCAAAAATGTGAGATTGTTGTATAACTAGTTGAAAATAAGATTAGTTTTAAATGTATATACTACCTACAAAAATCGCTTCTCCTTTAGATATAGAATTAATATTCTTATAATCTTATTACAATAAATATTTAGGTTATGTATTCTCGGTCTTACATCAAATGATAATTAAAGCATATCTGATCAATGACAAGAATTATTAGTTACCGAAATTCATAATAATATAAATTATTAAACATATTTGGATATATTGAGAAAAATTCACTGAATGTGAAACAACAGATACAGGTTTCTATAATGTTTGAGTTTTGGATGTGACCCGCTAATACACTTGACAACAATGCTATAGATTACGCTGCTCGCAGATTGATGGCGCATTTAAATATATGAATAGAGCCCTTTTGAATCTTATTTTTAAATCAATTTTATTTTTAAATCGAAATAGATTTCAAAATTTAATTCACAGACAGCGATTCTTAATTTTAAATGAATTTTACTACGCTAACCATATTTTTAATGTTTCGTTTGTTTAATGGTTTGATTTTTAATTATTTAAGAGCACGACAATAATATTTAAAATTATTTAAGAGCATGCCAATCATATTAAAAATTATTTAAGAGCACGACAATCATATTAAAAATTATTTAATTAAAAATAAGTATCGGGGTTGAATTAAAAATTTAAAATATGTTTATCGTGTCTAATAAAAAGTCAAACGGCGTTCCATATATTTGGAAACGAACTAGAACCAGAAGAACCCCTAGAGCTAGCAACGCTAGTGCCAAAGGTCTTCAAGAAATACTGGTGAGCAGAAATCAGCAAACCAGAACAGCAGTCAGCCAAGCAGTCAAGAAAAGAACGAGAGTCGTCGCCACAGTCAGAACTCAACTTCTACAAGAATCGACCAATATCATCCCTGGACTACTGTCAGCTTCCATTGAACGAACATCAATCGAAGAACAGCAGCCAACAATTCAAATGATTAAAGAAGGCATACTATTAATGTAAGTCTATTTTTAAATCTTATTTAAAACAAACTGGAAGATTTGTTAAGAAACTTTAATAATTTAAACTTAAAAATGGTAACTCCACTGAACCCCGCAATTGGAAATATTTTTACTAACCTTAACAATGAGGTTATAAAATTATTAGAATTAATTCCGTGCTTTGACGGAGACGTCAAATCACTGTCAAATTTTGTGAACACGGTAGATAATTTCGTTAATTAATTAATCTAATCCGTCTGAAATCACAAAAAGTTAGTAATACTAACACTACAAAATAAAATAAAAGGCAAAGCCGCTCAGTGCCTTAGTATCACAACCATTAAAGAATGGAAAGAACTAAAAGGTCACTTACTACAAAATTGTTCAGACTCGAGATCTGAATATACACTAATGTACGAAATCACACATTTTAAACAAATTAAAGAAAATATATTGGAATACTTCACAAGATTTAACGATCTTTTCCTAATTTATGAAAGTAAAATCGAATGCAAATATGAGGGTAACGTAAGCAAAATAATAATCGAAAACGCTGTAAAATATTACACGCAATGTTTTATAAATAATTGCAAAGAACCCTTTAGAACACAGTTATCAGCAAGATATCCTCAAACGTTAATCGAAATCTTAAACCTAATTTCAAATGATTTACAATATATACACAACCAGAATACACAAACACAAAAATTTCCTCCACCCAAAAACCAAATTCAATTCAACCCAAATAAAAATCAATCACCCATGCATAAATATCAACAACAACCTTTTAAACCATTTCCTCAAAATACGAACTTCCGAAATCCTCAACAATCTTTTGCACCCAGTGCAAACTTTCGTAATTCACCCCAACGAACCTCACCTATGAGTATTCAAACATCCCAATTTCCTAAACGAAATTTACCTAGAGCTAAACAACTATTCAACCAAACCATGGAAAATAATTCGGAAAATAAAGACTTAGATCCAGACGAAATAGATTTAGATGCAGAAAAAGAATTTTATGATGAAGTTGAAAATGAATATAAGAATTTCTCAGAACCAAAAAATAATTTTTTAGACGTAGACAACGATCAACTAGAATTGAATCCCTAACAAATAACTTTAGTAAACTACCATTTATTCAAGTTGCAGAATACAAAATTTTATTAATCCAAAATTAATTAAATCCAGTCACACTAAATTTCCAGATGTATTACAGTAAATACCTGTAACGGAAAATCGACAGGAAAAGAATTTACTTTTTCAAATTCAAAAATTATAACATAAAGAGCTACATATTCCACTTTCATAAAGATTTTGACATATTACTAGAAATTCCAGGAATAAAACTACTAAATACTAAATTTGATTTTATAAAAGAACAAATCACATTTTTAAATAAGTATAAATTTAACTTAAAATATTTTAATACTAATAAAAAAGAACATCTTAACATAGAAATGAATAATCAAAAAATTCGAGATGAACATTTAAATCCCGAAGAAAAGCAACAATTATATAAAACTTTAAACAAATATAAAACGCTAATACTACAAGAAAACGAAAAACTTACCTTTACTAATAGAATTAAACATCAAATTAAAACTATGGATAACATACCAACCCACGCTAAACAATACAAATATCCCGAAACATACAAACAAGAAGTGCAAAACCAAATTGATAAAATGTTAAAAGACGATATTATACAACATTCTTAATCCCCTTGGTCAGCCCCAATCTGGGTAGTACTAGAGAAAATAGATGCTTCCGGCAAACAAAAATTTAGAGTCGTAATAGATTATCGAAAATTAAATGACAAAACAAAAGACGATAAATTTCCTATCCCAGATATTACTGACATATTAGACAAACTAGGAAAATCAAATTACTTCACGACAATTGACTTAACATTAGGATTCCACCAAATTGAAGTAGATTCAAATGATATCGAGAAAACCGCCTTTTCAACTAATTCAGGACATTATGAATTTAAACGCATGCCTTTCGGACTAAAAAACGCACCTTCAACATTCCAAAGACTCATGAACTTTGTATTAAAAGAATTAATAAATAAAATTTGTTTTGTTTACTTAGGCGACATAATTATACTAGGACATCACGTCAAGAACATCTAAATAATATTGAAAGAGTTTTCCAAAAACTAAAAGAAGCTAATTTAAAAATTCAGTTAGATAAAAGTGAATTTCTACGAAAAGAAGTAGCCTACTTGGGACATATAATTACAACAAACGGAATAAAACCAAACCCAGACAAAATACAGGCGATAAAAAACTTCCCCATCCCTAAAACAACGAAAGAAATTAAATCCTTTCTCGGATTACTCGGATACTATAGACGATTCATTGACAGTTTTTCAAAAATAACTAAACCACTAATACAATGTTTAAAAAAAGAACAGAAAATTTACATAAACAATTTAGAATATATAAAATATTTCGAAAAATGTAAAACACTCCTTTCAAACAATCCCATTTTACAGTACCCAGACTTCTCAAAAACTTTCATCCGAACTACGGACGCGAGCAATTTCGCAATCGGAGCAGTATTGTCACAAAAAACAGAAAATAATAAAGATCTTCCTATAGCTTATATATCCAGAACCCTGAACGATCACGAAATAAATTATTCTACCATAGAAAAGGAACTTTTAGCAATAATTTGGGCAACAAAACAATTTAGACCTTATCTATTAGGATACAAATTTAAAATCATTACTGATCACAGTTAAATTCATTAAATTCATTAAAAGAACCAAATTGAAAATTAATACGATGACGTTTAAAATTAGAAGAAATTTATTATACTGTGGAATATAAAAAAGGATGTCAAAACGTAGTAGCAGACGCACTATCTCGAATAAAACCAGAATTCAAAATAGAATATAAAAATTCAAATATATTTAAATCAAATAATACTTTAGTTCACTGTATCTCTAAAGACAAAGAAATGAGATAAGGATTCGCCCAACAAGTAAAGGAAAATTACCCCTGTAAATCCTATTATAACATAGATAACAAAATTTTAATTCAAAAAGATCCCAGATTAATTTGCCATTTAACAACAAAAGAAAACTACTTTGATAAACCTACATTTGAGAATATTAAAATATGTTTAGAAAAATTACTAGATTATTGCATACAAAATGAAATAAATGAATTAGATATGCCGAAGATTTGCTCTGGATTAGACGGAAAAAATTGGAATAAGATGGAGAATAATAATAATAATGGCTTAACACCCCTTTTTGGGGTTGCGCCGCTTCTTTCGAAGCTTTCTAAATCCATTTTCCGGAGTGGATCAGTCTCCCTCTCTCGTCCATTTCATTTAAACTTTTCTAACTATGTTCCTCCACTGTTTCCTGTCTCTTGTTTTGCTCTGCCACTTTTCAATCCCTGCTTCTCTTAGATCTTCTTCTACTTCATGTATCCATGTGGCTTTGGGTCTTCCTCTTCTTCTTTTCCCTCTTGGTCTCCACTCGACTATTGCTTTAATCGTATCCTTCTCCTCCGCTCTCCACACATGCCCCAGCCATCTGACTCTCTGCTGTTTTATTTTTTTTACTATGTCCTCACCCCCTAATTCTTGTTCGATCTCGTAGTTCATTAACTGTCTGTATTCATTTTCCGGTGTTTTTATTGGTCCTAATATTGATCTCATTATTTTTCGCTCCATTACTCGCAGTTTTTCCTCTTCTTTTTTCGTCATTGTTATTGTTTCAGCTGCGTACATTGCTATCGGTCGTATTATTGTTCGGTATATTCTCATTTTTGTCGCTTTCGTTAGTAATTTACTATTCAGCAATTTCTTGTTCGCATAGAACGCTCTATTTGTTGCCAATATTCTTTCTTCCGTTTCCGACTCTCTTTCTCCTTTACTTGTAATCGTTATCCCTAAGTATCTGAATTTGTCCACTTGTTCAAATTTGTGCTCTCCTATTTTAATTTCTCTGTTTTCAGCATTTTTCCCAAGTATCATTATTTTAGTTTTTGCTTCATTTATTTTCATTCCTATTTTTTTTCCTTCACTTACTATTTCCTGCAGCATTTCTATCATAATCTTCCTGTTTTTTGTCATTATCGCAATATCATCCGCGTATGCAATCACCTGTCCTCCCCTTGTTCTAAGTGTACCTACTTTTTCTATTTTTTTCATTACATGTTCTAATGCCATATTGAACAGTGTTGCTGATAGTGAGTCACCTTGTCTTACCCCTTTATTTATTTCAAATTCTTCCGTCTCGCCTTTTTGTGTCTTTATACTGATCTCTGTATTTCTCATGGTCATCCTAACTAGCCTTCTTAATTTTTCTGGTACTCCTAGTTCCTCTAGAGCTATCATTAGTTTATCCCTTCTAATAGAATCGAATGCCTGTTTAAAGTCGACAAAGAGTATTTCTACATATATGTTATATTCGAGGGCTTTTTCTATTACTTGTTTAACCGTATGTATTGCGTCGGTCGTCGATTTTCCTTTGGTAAAACCGCATTGGTATTGTCCTATTATGTTCTCCGTTGCATTTGCTAGCCTTCTTTGAATTAGAGTTGAGAGAATTTTGTATGTCGTGTTCAGTAACGTGATACCTCTGTAATTATGGCATATTTGCTGGTCTCCTTTCTTGTGTATCGTCACTATTTGTCCACTTCTCCACTCTTTTGGCATATTTTCCTCTCTCCATATTTTCTTAATTAACTCATGTATTCGCTGTTGTAACTCTTCACCTCCATATTTTATTAGCTCCATATTGATGCCATCTTTCCCAGGTGTTTTACCATTGCGACTTTTTGTTATTATTTCTTTTACCTCCTCCAGTGTTGGTTCCACTACTCTCCCATCTTCGGATGTTTCTCTCGACTGCTCTGTAAGATTTTGTTCTGGTTCCGTTAGTAGTTCTTTAAAGTGTTCTTTCCAGGCTTGCTTATATTCTTGTTCATTTTCTGCTAATCTTCCGTTTTTATCCTTTATGCCACATATTTTTACTTTATGTACTTTATTTTGTTCTCTTATCTTTTGGTAGAATTTTTTAGTGTTTATATTTTTTCCTTCTTCCTCAATATCATTTAGTTTATTTTCAATCCATTCCCTCTTGTTTTTTCTCATAATTTTGTTACATATTTTTCTTATTCTCTCGTATTCTATCTTGTCTTCTTCTTTCTTTGTTCTTAACCACTCTAACCTCGCCTTTGCTTTTTTTCCTACTATTTCTTGACATTCTCCGTTATACCATTCCTTTTTTCTATTTCCTTGTTTTTCTATTCCTACCCATTTCTTTGCCGCTTCTTGTATGCCTTCCTTTATATTACTCCACTCTGTCTCCAGTTGTCGTTCTCCACTTTTCTTGTATAAACATTTATCTATCTCCGTCGCATATCCTTCTCTTATACTCTCATTACTTAATCTTTCTATATCCCATTTCTCTTGCTTCTTAGCTTTGCGTTCTCTTCTTATTTTATTTTTTATTGTCGCTGTTACCATGACGTGATCCGAGTCTGCACACGCTCCTCTATATGATCTTACATCCATTATTGATGACTGCTTCCTTCTTATAATTAGCACATGATCAATTTGGCTGTTATGCTTTTGATCCGGTGATGTCCATGTAATTTTGTGTTTCGTTGGATGGTTATGTTTTGTACTGCTTATTATTAAATTCATTCTTGTTGCTAACCTGCATAACCTCTGTCCATTATCGTTTGTTTTGTCATGAATTGTATATTTTCCTGCTATATGCTGAATGTAATCCTCTTTTCCTATTTGTGCATTAAAGTCCCCTAGTATTATCGTTGTATCTTCCTTTGGTATTTTCTCTATTTCCTCTTCTAGCTTCTCGTAGAATGATTCTTTTTCTTCTGCTGCGGTATTTTCCGTTGGTGCGTATATGTTCAGTATAGATAACTTGTAAGGCTTTTCATTTATTCTGCAATATGCCATTCTCTCACTTATTGGTTTGAATTCGATTACTCTATTTCTAAGATCTCCGAAAATGATGAAAGCTACCCCGTACTGGCCTTGCTTTTTTCCTCCTGAGTATTGCATGTCATATTTGTTTTTGCTTATAATTCCCTCACCACTCCATCTGATTTCTTGTATTGCCGCTATATTTATTTTATATTTTAGCATTTCATTTGCTATTTCTTGCATTTTCCCTGGTTGTAACATGGTTCTAACATTCCATGTACTTATTCTAATCTTATTACCCTTATTTTTTTTACTAACATTAATTATTTCTTTTTGTGGTTGTTTTTTACTCTCATAATCCTTTTGCGTTGCATTTTCCTTTATTAATTTTTTATATTCGGTCCCTAGGTTCCTCGCTAGTTTTTTGTTACCATTTTTATAAGATCTTGTTCGTTTTTATCCCATTTGTATATTTCATTTTCGATTATTAATTTCTGATATCCTATTTTAACTGCTTTACCTTCTCCCTTCTTTCCTCTAGCTATTTTTCTTATTTCTGCCTGCACTCTTCTTTCCTCCATCGTCAGGTCACTTTCAATATACATATCACTTCCTCTTAGTCTATTTTTGTTTTTTAAGATTTCCACCTTTTTCTCTAGATTTTCAACTTCTGCTACGATCATCTTTTTATCTTTAGATATTTCTCGTACATTCTTTATTTCAGCATCTACCTT
Organism: Pterostichus madidus; assembly: GCA_911728475.2. Taxonomy (NCBI): domain Eukaryota; kingdom Metazoa; phylum Arthropoda; class Insecta; order Coleoptera; family Carabidae; genus Pterostichus; species Pterostichus madidus. Next base: position 17,530,943 of record OU452318.1, read on the forward strand.
AATTTTGTCCCTTATAAATTCCTTGACCGTATGGCAATTAATAGGTTTATTACCTATTCCTGTTATTACAATATTATTTCTCCTTTTTTCTTTTTCCATTCGCTCCACCTTATCTTCTAATAATTTCACCGTCTTATTTATTTGCTCCTTTTCCTTTTGCCAGCTTGCTTCTTTCTTCTTCAGTTCTTCTTTGAGGTCTTTTATTTCTGCTGTATTATTTTTAATTTCCGTCATCAGTTCTCTAAGCATCTCTTTCAATTCTTCCATTTTCTCCTCTTCTTCCTCTTCTAATTTTTGGTTAGTCTGAGGTGATCTTAATATCTTTTTACTTTTTGAGAAAATTTGTTCGTTGCCCTCTTCGCTACTACTACAGCTCCCTGTATTCCTACTCCGCTTGTTTGGCATTACTTCACTTAGCCCCCTATTGATGTCGCCACCTTCCTTATCAGTTATTTGGCTCCACTGATTACAGGTTGCTGTTTGTTTCCCACTTTGCTTCTTCTACTTATCTATAGATGGCGCCACGCGCACTTGTCTGCGTTCTGCCTTCTGTACTTTGATTAACCTACTTTCTTATGACAGTTGCTAAAAGGATGTTTGTAACTTATAAAGGATATTGATATGGTCTCCTCTCCTCCCTACACTCTTCGTCAGCCCTCCTCTCTCCTTGTTGATTCGTTTTTCCTCTTTCCTCGGTGTGTGGTAATATACAACAAAGATTTCTAGGTTATACTCTGAAAAAATTTTATTTTTCTTTCCTACCCGGAAAAGGCCCCAGAAAAACTTCTTTAACTGGGCTCACTTTGCGTTATTTTTCCTTGGCTATACGTTGTTGCCTCACTATCTTTTTTCCTCTGCTTTTCTCAATCACTATTCTCTTATATTCAGGACACGATTAACACACGTTTCACACGTTCAAATCTCAAAAACCAAAAACTTGGATGGAGAATATAATTAGAAAATATTTTTAAATTCAAATATCAAAATTAATATTCATGAAAAATTTAACAATATAGAATTAAATTTAAACTCAGACACAAGTTCAATCATAGTAGAAACAGGTAGCGAAACTAATACCATACACTCCGATGACGAGAACCCCGTAAACGGCTTAGTAACTTAGACACCCCAATAAATACTTGTAAAAACCAAATAATTATAAAAGAAATACAAAACGGTAAAAGTGATATTAAAATAAAAAAATTATTTAATAACAAAATACAACGAATATATTTCTATTTAACGAAAATCGAAAGTAAAAATAAAATCAAATAAATATATCATCACGCCTTCTACCCATTACTGGGTGTGGCACTCTGCTGAAGCAGATCTCGGTAAGTGATATATTTTGTGCGTGAAGTGCGGTTACCAGTCGTCAAATCACGGCCCCCAAACATGTTAGTGGTGGAGGAGCCACTGGGATAGCTTTTTCAAATTATGAAAATTTGTCGCCTGTGGGAATCGAACCAGGGAAAGTAATAAGAAAATTATGAAATTCATTAAAGAATATTTACAACCCGGAATAAGTTATTATTGTTTAATACCAGAAAAATTTAAATTAACAATCAATGCTGTTCTACAAACTTATTTTAATGCAAACAGCTATAAATTAGTAGCGTGTAAAACAATGAATACCGATATTGAGAATAAAGAAGAACAACAAATTATTATAAGAAATTATCATGAAGGCAAAACAAACCACAGAGGCATAACGGAAACATATAATAAATTAAAACAAAAATATTACTGGCCTAATATGCAAAAAGATATTCAAAATTTTATAAATAAATGTAATACTTGCCTAATTACAAAGTATGAAAGAAATCCTATACAAATCCCAAATATATTAACACCAACAGCAGATAAACCGTTTGAAAAACTATACATAGACCTCCTGTCATTAGAACAAAATAAAATATTAACTATCGTAGATGCTTTTTCTAAATTTGCAGTAGCATATGTAATCAAAGATAAAAATGCAATTACAATCTTAAATAAATTAATGAAATACTTTACACACTTCATGATACCTAAAGAAATATCATCTGACAATGGATTAGAATTTAATAATAAAACGATCCAAATTTATCTAGCCCTTAGAAAAATTGACATCCACTATATCTCAATTGATAACCCAAAAAGTAACGGAATAGTTGAAAGATTCCATTCATCCATAATAGAACATATGAGAGTCATTAAACAAAACCCAATAATAAAAACACTAAAATTAAAAGAAAGACTAAATTATGCCTTAATAGCCTACAACAACAGTATTCACTCTACCACTAAAAGAACACCCTTAGAAATTATATTTGGACGAATATCAGAACCAAATTTAAAACCAGAAATAGTACAAATCGACGAATATTTACAAAAACACGCGGAAACATTAGAACAAATTAATGAACAAGTTAAACATAACATTGAACAAAATAAAATGAAATACTCAAAAAGATTACGAAATTCCCGAACAAGCTTACGTAAAAATAAATAAAAGAAATTCAGGAAAAATAGAAAAACCTAAATCTATAATATTAAACGTAAAAACTATACGACATCAAAGAGGTCAAATTATAGACGAAAAGGATAAAAAACATAAATTATCAAACCTAAAAACACCCCGTGTTGTTACAGATTAATTCCCTTCGGGATATCCCAAATCATTCAAGATGACATTAACACCGGACTTAACATACTCGGTCTAGGAACTGCCTACGTACAGGTAAACACACAAATAATATCCCTCCAAATACCCTTAGATAACATCTTAAAACAATATTACATGCTAGAAACAAACACTAACACACTATACACCCAAATGCATAAATACAAATATAATGAAGAAATTAAAACATATAAAAATATACTGAATAACCTTATGATACATTTAAAAGATAAAATACAGTTTTTTAAAACAAAAAGAGTAAAACGCGTACTAATTGATGGACTCGGATCCATTATTAAAAGTATAACAGGAAATCTAGACTCAGCAGATAAAGAACGATACGACCATGTAATAGATAATATAATTAATAATGAGAATAAACTGACAGATAAAGTGAATATAATAATAAATACTAATAATAATATTACTACACAAATTAACGATAAAATAAAAATTATGAATGAAAATAATATTATTCTAAATGCAAAATTAAACAATTTAGAAAAAATAATTGGGAAGATCCTGGATGATATTGATATTATAAGAACGCAAAACTGGATAAATGAATTAATCCAAATAGGACAAGAACTTTACTTCTCTTTAATACTTCTGGAAGAAACTATGACCTTTAGCAAATTAAATATCTTATACTTCGGAGTAATCAATCGCGAAGAATTAATAATTGAAATAAACAAAATTGAAGATAATTTTATAAAAGCAATTTTAATAAATAATATTCAAAATAATAATATTCTGAAAACATACAGCTCTACAAAAGATGATAAATTAATCATCCTTATTGAAATCCCATCCAATGTCCTTAAAGAAGAACTTTTGCAAGCTACCCCAATACCCACACACCTACACAACACATATAAAACAATAAATATTATGAAGGGTTTATATATAAAAATAATTGTAAAATCAAACCCGTAAATTAATGTACGAAAATTAACCATAGAGAGTATACTGCCTATCTCAAGGTAATGAGTATGAAAAATGTTTAGAGAACATAATCTGCTACAAAGACTTTCAATTTTGTGAATATAATAATCTATCACCTATAAATTCAATCATTAACATAGAAAATTCAGATTTGACCTATTTGTTCTTTCCAAACGAAAAACAAATTAAATACTACTGTAATAATGAATTAAATATAAAAAATTTAAAAGGGATATATTATACCAATAATTGTAAAATTAATAATCAGATTGAAGTAAAGAATAATTTTGGAGAATTAATCGACATTCATATAAATGTAACTAATAACCGTATAGAGGAAATAAAAGATGAAATAAAAAATATATCATCAATAAAATACAAAGTAGAAAGTAATATCCAGTTAGAATCCCCTTACAATAATGTAATTAATAATTACTATTATATTGTAATTTATATATTAATTGTAGTAATAATTGTAGTAATATTGATATGTAAATATAAAGATTATCTTAAGAGAAAATTTAAGAAATCAAATTCGAAAAACTTATAAATAACATTAAAAGAAGTTCCGAAAATGTAACTCCTATTCTTAATGAGGGAGGAATTATATAGGGAACTCGCCCTTATTGCAACATAAATTAATATATTGAATCATCTTGTTTTACTAAAACGGGAACAACATGTTATTCCCTTAGAGTCACGTACTAAAAATAATCTTTCTATATATATAGGAAATAATGTAAACAAGTTCAATTCTTCTCATAACCACTGTACTTGTAAGAACTCTGTTCTAAGCATAACGTCTGTAATAATAAAGAGAAATCTTTTTTAAAAAATAAGTTTTCAATCAATCAATCTTAATTTATATATATATATATATATATATATATATATATATATATATATATATATATATATATATATATATATGATCTTGTTGTCATTTGTTTTGAACAGTCAGTTGATAATTTATATTTGATTAGATTTGACAGTACAATCATTATGGTATTTAATAACGTGTAATTTAATTATTCTTACAGAATTAATAAAATCAGTTATTTGAAAACCAACTTACAAATTAAATTACAAAGTTATTAATTTAAGAAAAAAGAAAATGAATAATTGGTCTGAATGAAAACATTCTTTTTAAATGTTTTTGTAGATAAAGGATGGTGTAAAATGAGGAAAGCATACAACTTTAAACATTTAGGTGGTTCATTGATTGATTATGTGTTAGCAAAAGAAAGATTATGCTTAGAAGCTGAGAGTTACAGTACAGAATTATCAAGAATCAACATGATTGTAGTTGGGTTACCGCTAGAAGTTCAAAATGAACTAGATCGCGAAGAAATTACAACTGTAGAAAAATTGTTTACGAAATTAAGAAAATTAGATGACACTTTTAATAAACAGAAGAAAACAGTTAATTCAGAACTGAATTTAAATAAAAAGCAAGATAGATTTAAAGAAAAATACGATGAACAAAAGAAGAAAACAAGCAACACTATTAAAAAACCTTGTTTCATATGTGAAGATCTAGGATGGCCAAATCGTTACCATTCCGTTACTGAATGTAGAAATAAAAATTTATATGCAACAAAAAAACAAATCAATCAAACGGAAGTTGATAATCACGAAACAGAGGAAATGATGCAGATTAAAGTTGACAAGTTTTTAAATCATATGGGATGGCTAGCACAGTGGTATGAAGTCGGCCTGTGGATCCTGAGGTCCCTGGTTCGATTCCCACAGGCGACAAATTTTCATAATTTGAAAAAGCTATCCCTGTGGCTCCTCCACCACTAACATGTTTGGGGGCCGTGATTTGACGACTGGTAACCGCACTTCACGCGCAAAAATATATCACTTACCGAGATCTGCTTTAGCAGAGTGCCACACCCAGCAATGGGTAGAAGGCGTGATGATATATTTATTTATTTTTATTTATTTAAGTTTTTAAACTAAAGGGCCCGGAGAAATTAAACTCATTGATTAAGATTAACGTACTTATTGATAATAAGATGAACATTAAAGCTGTTTATGACAGTGGTTCAAATGTAAGTTTAATAAATCAAAGAGTTGTAGATCTTTTAAAAACAAGTCTAATAAACAAGAATGTTTTAAGAACTATCAATGGGTTAAATTTCAGATCTGCCCGGGCAAATATTATTCTTAAAATTGGTAAATTTACAAATAAAATAAACACCTATGTAGTAAGGAATAATAAATTCTCATATGATTTACTACTGGGTCTTGATGCCATTAAAAAATTTAAACTTGTTCAAGATGATAATCTGCAAATATTACAAAGAATTGATAAAGATAGCACACTAAAATTAGAGGATATTGAGAAAACATCAAATAGAGGTTCGATGGGTTCGACTATAGAAGATACACTTAAGGAAATGGTAAAAAAGGCAAAGATGATAATATTGAAGTCAATTTCAACGAACCTAAAGATGTTACAGAATTTAAAGTGAATTTGAATCATATAAAAGATGAATACAAAAAAATACAAATTTTAGAGTTAATAAGAAAATATAAACATATATTTGCAAAAATAAGTTCCATGTTGGAAAAGTGAGGTCACGAGAAGCAGAGATCAAGTTGATAAAAGATGAATATGTAAACTCACGCCCATATAAATGTACTGTACCAGATGATAGGGAGATATCAACACAAATTAAAAAATTACTAGAAGAAGATTTAATAGAAGAATCAGATTCACCTTACTCATCTCCGGTAACACTGGCATTTAAAAAAGACGATGGTCGTCGGACAAGATTATGTATCGATTTTAGAAAGCTAAACAACTTGATAATACCAGAATGTTACCAATTTCCAACAATAAATGATGTAATAGATAAGGTTTCAAATTGCAGGTATTTTACAGTTGTTGATATAAATTCTGCGTTTTGGTCAATCATAATAAAACAAGAAGATCGAGAAAAGACATCGTTTATCACAAAACACGGTAAATTTATGTTTAAGGTTCTTCCTTTTGGACTAAAGAATGCACCAGCAATTTTTCAACGGATTCTCTCAAACATATTAAGAAGAAATAACATGGATCAGTTTTGTGTAAACTATATTGATGATATTTTACTATTTTCTAAAACTTGGAAAGACCATATCAATCATATTGCAAGACTACTACAGGTCATTGAAGAAGAAGGTTTTAAACTAAAATTAGTAAAATGTATATTTGCTGCAAATTCGGTAAAATATCTTGGTCACTACATACAAGAAAATAAAATATCACCAGCACAAGAGAATTTAGTTGCAATCAAAAATTTAAAGAGACCAACAGATAAATCAAGTGTACGTAGTATATTAGGATCAATTAATTTTTATTTAAAATATATCGAAAACAGTGCAGAAAAGTTTGAACCATTACACAAATTATTAAGAAAGAATGTTGAATTTAAATGGACAGATGAATGTGAAAAAAGCTTCAACTTAATCAAAGAATATCTATGTTCTTCTCCAATTTTAGCAATATATGATATAGATAAAAAAATATACATTGAAACGGATGCTAGCTACAAAGGTATTGGAGCAACTTTTAAACAACCACAAACTGATGGTATGTTGCATCCGGTCGCCTATTTTTCAAGAAAGCTGTCTGAAAAAGAGAAAAAATGGAAATTATTCATTTAGAATGTAAAGCCATTAAAGATGCTATAAAATATTGGCAATATTATATAATTGGCCGAGAGTTTACGGTATGTAGTGATCATAAACCATTGGAAAATCTAAAAACCAAATCTCAGACAGATGAAATATTAGGTGATTTGGTTCATTATCTATCCCAATTTAATTTCAAAATTATTTACAAGAAAAGAAAAGAAAATGTTTTAGCAGATTTATTATCTAGACAACCAGTTTTAGAATATTTTGAAAATGAAGACGCAATTAAAATAGTAAATTTAATAGAGTTAAGTGAAATAATAAAGGATCAAGAAGAAAACAGTGAAGAATTAAATTCTGCTAAAAAAATTGAAAAACGTCATAACATTGTATTTAAAAATTTAAGGGATAGATCTAGAATTTTTGTTTCAAGAGAATTCGGCATAAGATTGATCAAATTAGTACATGTTTATTATGGTCACAATGGGGTTGTACAAATGCGAGAAAAAATACGTCCATTTTACTATTTTAAGAACCTAGACAAATTAATTAATGAATATTGTGACCGCTGTTTCATTTGCAGGGAAAATAAAGTACGCAAAAGTAGACCTATTGGTTTAATGTCAAAACTGGGCCCAGCGGATAAACCATACGAAATCATGTCAATCGATTCTGTTGGTGGTTTTGGAGGAAATCGATCACGAAAGAAATATATGCACATTTTGGTTGATCATTTCAGTAGATATGCCTGGATTTCTACTACAAAAGGTCAATGTGCGAGAGATTTTATAAATCTTGTCAATCCTATTGCACAAAAGAATAAAATTAAAATAATTCTAGCGGATCAATATACTGGATTTAATTCATCAGAACTTAAGAAGTATCTAAATAGAATGAATATTCAGTTAATTTTTACCTCTATAGACTGTTCACAATCCAATGGATTAAATGAGAGATTAAATCAGACTTTGGTAAATAGAATAAGATGTAAAATTAATAGTGGTGATACACGTGCTTGGTCAAAAATTGCGGAAGACTGTGTTACAGAATACAATAAAACAATTCATAGTTCGACAAAATTTGAACCAGCATATTTACTTTATGGAAAGTTATCATCCATTTGTCCAGTTCACACAGAGCACCAACGTGATCTTATTAAAGATAGAGAAAAATCATTTTTTAATTCAATGAAAAGCTTTGATACAAATAAAACAAGAGTAGATAAACAGCGAAGAATTCATGAATTTAAAGTTGGAGATCGTGTGTATGTTGAAAATGGAAGTAAACTAAACAGAAAGAAGACAGATAAAATAAGAATTGGACCTTTCAAGATCTTGAAGAGGATTTCATCGTCCTTTTATGAAGTGGATTGTGGAAAGAGAAAGAAGGAATCAAATTGCTTCCACAGTAGCAAGTTGTCACTTTATTCTGCTGAAAAAGTGACCTAATGGGGGGGGAGATGTAAATTACAACACTCTATGATCTTGTTGTCATTTGTTTTGAACAGTCAGTTGATAATTTATATTTGATTAGATTTGACAGTACAATCATTATGGTATTTAATAACGTGTAATTTAATTATTCTTACAGAATTAATAAAATCAGTTATTTGAAAACCAACTTACATATATTTATATTAGGGTGTCCGTAAAAAAGAAAAAAAATTATGTACCCGCTCAATAGGTTTCTAGTGATGTCAAAGAAACCATATGGATCTTTATTTGACGTTTTATAAGGCGGAACCGGTGCCACAAATGCGATGAAGTAGGAAAAAATGACGTTTTTAGGCGTTTTTTCGCATCGCACTACTTCTACTATTCTACTTCTACTATTTCTTTCTGATTATTTTAACCTCTAATTTTGTGGTGGTACGATAATTGTAGCCGAAGTTATGGCCATTTTAGTAAATAACAATTTTCACAATTTTTTACATCAATGTTTGTTATGATTAAATTCGGATTACTGAGGCGTGTTTTCATATGAAATCAACCTCCTGAATTCAAATCTGAGCTCAAAATGTACATTTGGAACTATTTTTATGAATAAATATTAATGTAATAATTTATCCCAGCCACGCACCAAACGCCAATCACCGCGCAGCAAGCGTTCCTTCCGCGCCAATTACGGCGTAACGCGATCTTCGGAGCTCGCCTCGGAAAATTCATGTAAATTATTACACGAATATTTATTCATAAAAATAGTTCAAAATGTACATTTTGAGCTCAGATTTGAATTCAGGAGGTCGATTTCATATGAATACACGCCTCAGCAACCCGAATTTAATCATATCAAACATTGACGTAAAAAATTGTGAAAATTGTTATTTATTAAAATGGCCATAACTTCGGCTACAATTATCGTACCACCACAAAATTGGTGGTTAAAATAATCAGAAAAAAAATAGATTTTTCGATTTTGGCAGGAAAAACGCCATTTTTTTCAACTTCATCGCATTTGTGGCACCGGTTCCGCCTTATAAAACGTCAAATAAAGATCCATATGGCTTCTTTGACATCACTAGGAACCTATTGAGCGTGTACATAATTTTTTTCTTTTTTACGGACACCATATATATACAATATATGGTGTCCGTAAAAAAGAAAAAAAATTATGTACACGCTCAATAGGTTCCTAGTGATAGATATATATATATATATATATATATATATATATATATATATATATATATACTAGCTATTACCCGCGACTTCGTTCGCGTGGTCTACAATTTAATGCGAGTACCCCGAATGCGTTTCATTGCAACTCAAAGAAAGTATTTGTGTTCAGCTGTCCATGTGAGAAGCATGGATTTTCCAAGTTTAGTCCACACACTTGTAGCGACTGTCCCAGTGCTTTGTTGACGGTCATTGCAAATGCGAGTCGTACCGGAAACTGCAAACGTCTGAATTCGAATGGCATAGGACTGAAGCTTTATTATACCTATATGTTAAGATTAGTTCTCGTCTGTACCTATACCAAATTTAAATCGAATCAGTGCAGTACTTTTTAGGATAGCTAGCGGCCATTTTGTTTCAAGACGGCGGATTGAAGCTTTATTATACCTATATGTTAAGATTGGTTCCCGTCTATGCTTACACCAAATTTGAATCGAATCAGTATAGTACTTTTCAGGATAGCTAGTGGCCCATTTTGTTTTAAGATGGCGGACTGAAGTTTTATTATACCTATATATTAAGATTGGTTCCTGTCTATGTCTGTACAAAATAAGAATCGAATCAGTACAGTACTTTTCAGGATAGCTAGCAGCCATTTTGTTTTAAGATGGCGGACTGAAGGTATATTATACCTATATATTAAGATTGGTTCCCGTCTATGTCCGTACAAAATAAGAATCGAATCAGTGCAGTACTTTTCAAGATAGCTAGCGGCCATTTTATTTAAAGATGGCGAAATTAAGCTTTATTATACCAATATGTTAAGATTGGTTTCGTTCTATGTCTATACCAAATTTGAATCGAATCAGTGCAGTACTTTTCAGGATAGCTAGCGGCCATTTTGTTTCAAGATGGCGGCCTGAAGCTTTATTATACCAATATGTTAAGATTGGTTCCCGTCTATGTCTATACCAAATTTGAATTCAATCAGTGCAGTAGTTTTCAGAATAGCTAGCGGCCATTTTGTTTCAAGATGGTAGACTGAAGCATTATTATACCAATATGTTAAGATTGGTTCCCGTCTATGTTTATACCAAATTTGAATCCAATCAGTGCCGTAGTTTTCAGAATAGCTAGCTGCCATTTTGTTTCAAGATGGTAGACTGAAGCTTTATTATACCAATATGTTAAGATTGGTTCCCGTCTATGTCTATACCAAATTTGAATCCAATCAGTGCAGTAGTTTTCAGAATAGCTAGCGGCCATTTTGTTTCAAGATTGTAGACTGAAGCTTTATTATACCAATATGTTAAGATTGGTTCCCGTCTATGTCTATACCAAATTTGAATCCAATCAGTGCAGTAGTTTTCAAAATAGCTAGCGGCCATTTTGTTTCAAGATGGTAGACTGAAGCTTTATTATACCAATATGTTAAGATTGGTTCCCGTCTATGTCTATACCAAATTTGAATCCAATCAGTGCAGTAGTTTTCAGAATAGCTAGCGGCCATTTTGTTTCAAGATGATAGAGTGAAGCTTTATTATACCTATATGTTAAGATTGGTTCCCGTCTATGTCTATACCAAATTTGAATCCAATCAGTGCAGTAGTTTTCAGAATAGCTGGCGGCCATTTTGTTTCAAGATGGCGGACTGAAGTTTTATTAGACCTATATGTTAAGATTTGTTCCCGTCTATGTCTATACCAAATTTGAATCCAATCAGTGCAGTAGTTTTCAGAATAGCTAGCGGCCATTTTGTTTCAAGATGGCGGATTGAATATTTATTATGCCTATATGTTAAAGTTGATTCCCGTCTATGTCTATACCAAATATGAATCGAATCAGTGTAGTACTTTTCAAGATAGCTAGCGGCCATTTTGTTTCAAGATGGCGGATTGGACTTGTGCTAAGTCAGAAACCTTCTCGGGGGTGCACACAACAACTTAGCAAAGTTTCATCGCAATCGGATGAATGATATAGGAACGCATAAGGGACAAACAAACAAACAGACAAACAAACATTAATTTTTATATATATAGATATATATATATATATATATATATATATATATATATATATATATATATATATATATATATATATATATATATATATATATATATACGGTATATGGTGTCCGTAAAAAAGAAAAAAAATTATGTACACGCTCAATAGGTTCCTAGTGATATATATATATATATATATATATATATATATATATATATATATATATATATATATATATATATATATATATATATATATATATATATATATATATATATATATTAGTGGCAACGTCGAATTTTGGGTGAAAAAAATCATGTGATCAGATATGGCTGCTATTGCGAGATCTAAAATAATCTGAGTGGAACGTCTACCCATATTAATTCTATAAAGCTTTTACTGCTTTATGTTGCTGGTGTTCATTTGTTTAACAGCATACTCGTTAGATCTTTTCCTTTTCTGTTACTTTTTTTTGTTTAAGTTAGTATTGCCCAAAATTGTATTTTGACAGTCATTCGTTCGATCTATCCTAGTGTTGAATTCTCCGCTGAGAATTAATGAATATTGTGTGTTGGTATGTATAATATTATTGAGGCTATCGGAGAAAAGTTCTATCGGAATTGAATAATCGTACTTAGGTGAAAAATACACCGAGCACTAAATAAAGTTTCGGCTTCTAGTTGTTGTGAATATTAAAATCCCATGTACTTCTTCTTCAATTATTGTGATTCTGAAAGTACCAGTTTTTGAGAATATTATCAGCCTCCCTTTAGCTCTTCTCGTGCTACATTGTTTAGTTGCATGTTACTCATATCGAATAAAGTTTTTTTTTTAAATAGTGGATTTCTTCTAGTTTTCAATTTATCCAAGTTTCAGAAAAGCATGTATAAAATATCGTCTGCTAGCCCGTGTTCTTTTTTGCTCCTAATCTGTTACTTCGTTATTATCATCACCAAAATCAGAGCTATTATACGCATCATTTTGGTTTTGATTAACATTATGCCCTACTCTTTTAGCTTTTATTATATAGGGTTTTAGTAATTTATGGCCTTGTAACATTTTTCGCTTAAAATCTTGCTCAACATAGATTTTTGACCCTTTTAATAGTTTCCCATTACTTCGAATTTCGGCTTTAACTTTCTTAGAGTTCAATTCCTTTTTGATGAGTCTACTACTATTAGACTTTGATTTGCCACATCATTTTTCGGCTTCGAAATTATTTGCCGAAATGTTAGCTAGGCCTAGTTCATTCATGAAGTTGTTGTACAACTTTTCCTTTAACATTTTCTTCATTTTCTTCAGCGATTACAAAAAGCAGGATGTTTATTTCCGTGATTTTCCTCTCTAAAACTCTATCTGGTTAGTCTTTTCTTTTAAATCATTTACTATTTTTTCATACCGTTGTAAGGTCTCCGTCGATGAATTAATGAACGTCCCCATTTTTTTTTCATTTTTTTATAGTTGCGTTGGTAGATGTTATTTCTTCAATAGATGCAATTTTTTTGGTATTGTTATTATACTATGTTTCTTTGCTAAATTTGGTGGAGCCGGTAAAATAAACGTCAGCGCAGCGCAAACATTTACGAGTAGTTAGATGTCTTAAGCATGAATAATAAAATAATAATCTGACATATAAGTTACTATTCAGGTTTGAAAATTTCTGTGCAGTGCTATGCTTCATTCGCCGTACTTATCATTTTATCGCAATCGATTTGTTACACTAATCATTATTAAACTCAGTATTAAGAATTAAGCTGCGAAAATACCCCAGGTAATATAGATTCAAAAAATTTTACATAATTATCTTTAACTTTCCACATTTACAGCAGTGTTGCCAATCTTCTATGATTAAATATAAGATCGTGCTAAAATGAATAATCGAATATATTGCTCGTGAAACCGATGCAGCACATTTCACTAGTCCTTCAAGCTCGTGAAATCTGCAGTTCAGTTCCACTCGAAAATATAATCGATGATAATCATATTACTTATTATATTACCTTCGAAAATAATACAGTTGCATAGGATAGGACAACAGTACCAAGAATAGAAAACAAGTGTCAGGTCTGGTTAATGTTACCAGCGGATTTTAACAAAAATCTGCTATAGTTCAGCATATTCTTGCTAGAAAGCTGCTACATTCCAGGCAGTATAAACTACAAAGTCGATATAATAATACAATATTTAAAGAAAAAGCTATTATCCCCAAGTTTTACATTATTTTTCCAAATTGTTTTATAATAATATATGAGTATTCCATTTTTATGTAAATATCATTACATCTAATTATAAAACAGACGTTAATGATATAATGACAAAAAAAAAATAGAAAATATAACTTAATATATTTTAATTTGTTTCTACAAATTTTAGTACAGAAAAAGTAATATCTATTAGGCCAGCGTCACATGTAACCTACTGGCCTTTTGCTTTATTTAAGTTTGCGATCTCTGTCCTTCATGATAGCCAGGATAACAAATAAAAGTAAACAAGTGACTAAAACAAGTAACCAAGCAATTTATTAGTTTTAAGATTTCTTCAAATAATAAATTTAATTCTGATATTCTAAGTGTAAACATAAGCAAAGATATGCAAATCTTACATAACTATTATTTATTTATCTTTAGATATGCTATGACTGCTACTAGCTGTCAAATACAACTCACAGATTGTAGTGAATTAAAAGTGTAGTTACGTTAATGGTTTTTAGTACTAAATTAATGTTGAATATAGTATAATGCTTGGTTTTGATCTTGAAAGTGTATTGGGAGGCTATTTACTTTAATTCTGATGAAAAGTAAGTTTGATGTGTTACATTAATTTTGAAGACTTAATCTCATTCGAAACTATCCGATATCAAGAACAAGAAGCAAACAAAAGGAACAAAATTAAATCCTAATTGAATGCTGTCATATGTTAACTTAGCAAGTCATTAGAATTATAAATTTTACTGTTCTAACAATTTACTACAATGTATTTTTTAACTTGCATCTTATTCCACGTATGAACGTAGCAGAAAGGTACTTGTAAGAAACGGTGTCTTATCACTAATCACTGTGAGAGAAACTCAATTTAAATATACATAATAATTTTATAGATGCTTGCCATCATTCTGATGTTTTTATAGTTAATTAAAATTGACAACTTATGCGCACTTATTCAATAATGTATTTAAAATATCTGCATAGTTACGTGGCATAGAGTTTAATTGCTTTTTTAATACATTTGAAGTATGAGGACACCAACCAGAACCAATAGAATATTTTTCACTACACCAAGGAAAGATGATCGGAACTTCAAACGCTGAATATCAATTTTTTCATTTATTCTGCATTCTGACGATGGAGAACCATGAAATATGACACTGAACCTCGTAGTATCTGCAAAACAGAAAATATAGTCAAATCAATGTAAGTAGATACTTGACAATAACTATAAATATTAACGATATTTTTTAGGAACATACTTAACTATACAGTTTTATAAAGAAAAAAGTTATTCTAGGCTTAACTAAGTGAAACTAAATGAAATGGTCATTCTAGTTGCGTTTTATAAAATAAATCTGGCTTCAGTTAACAAAGTGAGGAAGACAGAAATAGTAAATTTTCTGGACAGAGTAAAGGATTAATTATATATTTTGGCTAAAATAAATATACTGATTTAAAGAATTTAAGTCATATAAATGACTTTGAAGTTTGATAAATTTAAAGTTTATGACAGAAAAATTCAGGAGACACCCGGACTCGAACCGACGACCTATAGCTTGCCGGGCACCATTTTTCTGTCATAAACTTTAAATTTAAATATACTGGTGATGTGACACGCAACGACAAAATTAAAAAATGAGACCATGGAACAAGTATCGAATAAATTTCACGTAATATGGGTCTAAGAAATTCCAAACAATTATTCTTGTTTTACGAAAATATAAAATTTGAAGCTAAAAAAATATATCCCAGAAAAAAGTAAATAAAAATTTATAAGAAAATAATGAAATTATAATGTAGTATTCGTATTGTAATATGTATTACAGAGCAAACTGTACTTTTAAGTATGTTAAAATTGTTCCCAATAATAATTTTGAATGATCTTGAAGCCTAAAAACTTAAATAATTAATAATTTGATTAATTGCAGATGTTGATTGATTTAGAATTTTAATAAAAGTTCTATATTATTTAACACACTCATTGCCATTTTTGTTGATAATTTCTTCGTCATTATATAAGTCGAATGGATGTATTCTACCTCTAAATCAGAGATGAGCCAACCTACAACCATTAAGGATGCACAGCAAAATTAAGTAAATTTCGAGGGCTCAACTAAATGTTGTAGGAATATATTAGGAATAATATACACAGGCTAGTAGGAAGAGTTGACACTCGCTGGCCACAAGGATTGTGATGTGACGTCATGATAGTTGCCCAGATCAATTAATGAATGTGATTAATTAGGTCAATGAAATTTTTTTTTTATTATAAATAAGAAGAGAAATAAATATTAATAATTTTATTGTAAATTTTTTTAAAGTATGTGTGTGTGAGAGAGAGACAAAAGGACTTGCGATAAATTTAGTTTTTAGCGAATAATAAATTTATTTGTTGATTGATAACCAGCTTTGTAGTAGAATTTGTCTCACGTACATAATAAAGATGGTAGCAACCATATAAAGGTCTTTGTGTATATTTCGGTGACAGGTACAAAGCAGGTGTTAACCCATTACCCGCCAATGTCCCATTTTTGGGACGTTTTTTTAGTCTAAGATATTTTTAAACCTCTGAATTGGATTTAGTTTTTCATCACTCTACAAGGTTGTTACGACTCAAAATTAACCATTTTTGCAACTAGTTGCGAAATTATATTTAGAGAACTTATTTAATTATTTTTTTAATTTTGAGTTTTTTTCATATTTTAATGTAATGATTTTGATCTTAAATATTTTTTATAATGAATTTAAATATTGAATTAAATATACGGTAATTTCTTTGTACATTCTTGTTCAATATATTAATACATTTTTCATATTACAAAAATTACATTTGTTGTAAAAATAGGTTTCTTTTTGTTTATGTCCCAAAAATGGGACATTGGCTGGAAGCATGAGCAAGTGGATTATAAGATTGACAGTTGTATTTGAGATTAGGATTAGTGTAGTCTTGTCTATAGTGAGATTATTTTACATTTTTGCACAAAATGAGTAAAAAACAATTATTTAGTGTCGCCGATATGGAAAAATTATTTGAAAGTGGGGAGTTTTTTAAAGATTTTGAAGGATGTAGTACAAATGAAGTTGGTAAAACCATAATTTCACCTGTACCAGACGAACAAACTGATTTAGAAGATTTTGATAAAAATAATCTTTCTGATGATGATGAGGTACGTAATGTAGCAGGCACGATGAAATTATTTTTGCCTTTTGATGACGGTTTTACTTCTGATGATGAGATGCCTCTATCTGTTCTAAAAAATAAAATTAGGAAAACTAATAAGTCTGTAAATAAAAACAAAAAACAGAAGGAAGTAAATATCACAGACTGGAAAAGGATTTCACCGACATAGTCCTACACAAACACTCCTTCAGAAAATAAATACGAAAATTTGTCTGTCTTACAAGAAAAAAGTACCGTTGAAATATTTCAAGAATTTTTTACTGCCGATTTGCTTCAGTACATAAAAGAACAAACAAAATTACATGTTGCACAGAAAAATCAACAAATTTTTTTATGAATGAAGACGAGCTAAAATCATTTGCAATTTTATTATTCAGCGGTTACCATAAACTGTCCCAAGAAGACTTGTACTGGGGGCAAGCTCCTGATGCTGGAGTACCACTCGTATATAATTCTATGAGTAGAAGACGTTTTAGAGAAATAAAAAGATTTTTACACCTGAATGATAACTCCCAAATTATAAAGGAAGACAAAATGTACAAACTTCGACCATATTTTGACAAACTAGCTACAATTTTTTTGAAATTTGGAGTATCTTATACTCATTTATACGAAATGATGGTCCGCTATTACGGACGTCATTCAGTTAAAATGTTTATGCGAGGAAAGCCAATAAAATTTGGGTACAAGTTGTGGTGTATGTGTAGTTCATCTGGATACTTATACAATTTTCAATCATACTGTGGTAAGATACAAGGAGAAAATTCTGAAGATCAGTTAGGAGTACGAGTTATAAAAAAACTCATGCTAATATCTACCCAGAGAAGATGTGCACAATGTGGGAAGAAATCTGCGGGAATCTGCGGATAGTGTGATGATTTATAATGTTGAATAAAAATTTATATATACATTTGTTTGTACTAAGATATCTAATTTAATATATATATATGGTGGCTTGACACCCCTTGCAGGGGTTGCGCCGCTTCATGGAAGCTCTCTAGATCTAATTTAATATATAATATCTTTTTATTGTTATAAATAAAAAAGCTACCTAAAATATAGAATGCAATTCAATAGGACAATATAGTAATATATAACACTTTGAGTTCCGGCGGGTAATTGGTTAAACTATTTCAGAATTTTATTGTAGGAAAAAGAATTGTAGAAAAAATGAAACCATTATTCGCGACATAGGCAGGTTTTTAAATAACTGACTTGGCTTATGTATTCTAAATCTAGCGAATATGATATTTATTTCTTAATAACTGACTCGGCTTTGAAATAAAATTTATCTCACGCCGCTAATAAAAGATTAGGTACCTGGTAGCGAACACCTGTGTCATAGAAACGTCTTTGTGTATTTTTTGGCTGGCATGTAAAGTCGATGCGAAACTATTTCAGAATTTTACTGTGGCAAAAAGAATTGTAGAAAATAAAAACCATTATTCGCGAAATAAAGAGGTTTTTAAATAACTAGACTAGACTTATGTAATATAAATGTTTTCCGCACATTAAAGAAATATGTGCAACACGGGTGAATAGCGTTGTTTTAAAATAATAGTCTTAGAAAAAGGTTTAGGCAGATTTCAAATCTGCTTTAGTTAATGTGAGAGATTTTTACCGCGTGAAAAAGTTCATGAGCCCTAACCCCCTTTATATCCTAGGACGCTGATCAGTGTCTTATAAAAGCACGCAGAATAGATTTTTCAAGATTATATATTTTGTTTATCTTCTTTGCGAAACATGAATTCTTCCGTTGATAAAATTCGTGTCACAAAATCTCAATCAGATTTTGTAAACCAAAAGGAGCCACGATACATTAAACCGTGCCCTGTGTAAAATATTAAAAATCAGAATAGTTGGAAAGTAGAGCCGTACTTCGTACACTGTGCTGAAAATTGGGACGATGAATTCGACGAGCGGAACATCAACCAAGTCGAGGAAGATTGAACACTACGCGACTAATTGTAAATTTTTTATATATTATATGTCTATATAAATATATATTGTGTGGGTTCTACGTATTACAATGACAAACCAAGCAAAGTTCGACGATTTTTGAACATTTGTGAAGATCTCATAGATTCTTATCTTACAAAACAGAATTTTAAATAAAATAAAATTGTATAGAATATCTATGTGACTCTCCGCTTAGAAAGTGAAATATGGGGGGGTAGATGAGAATCCAGGTATAAAATTGTGGCATAATTTCATGAAGAACAGTATTCTACAGGTATTCTTTAAACCGAAGGTGATTATAATTGAACAGTCTTTTGTGTGCTATTCTTTGATTAGAAGTGTCAACAGTCAAATAGACCTAGCACACGCCGTAAAGTAAACGAGCCCTATCTAAATTTGAAAACCGCATGTAATAATATTTTACATATGAATTCGTATTCACATTATTAATTAATTTAAACGCTTTGAATATAACCGAGCAATTAACCAACATAAAAACTCGACGAAGTTTAGCAGATTTAGAAATTAATCAAGTTTATAAACTAGTAGCTATTAAAGCTGTTAATACGAGTTTTAGAAGAAAAAAAATCCAGAATGCGAAGAATTTGTTACCTATTTTCCTGGACAATTCGATGACTTAGCTGATGAAGACATAATTGATTTGAAGAAGACCGTTTCAAAATGGGGAATAAAATATACTGGAATGAAAGATTGTGATACTACGGGTAAAAAAGCCCGATATTGTTTAAATAACTGAATACATACTGTAACATTTTTCGTCTTCCTGGAAGTGTGTAGAATTTTTAAGGCACAAAAATAACTCACAACTATTTTATGTTAAATGATAATAAAAGTATTTATTTAATGAAATAAAAATAAAAATAAAAGAAACTTATTTTATATTAATTAACACTACAATAAAACTTAAACACTACTTAGAAATACACTGAAACTAATATTATTTATATAACATTTACTAAAACTACTATTTATATTACGTACACTAGAGCAGTTAATTATTTCACGATATTACGTATACTAGAGCAGTTATTTATTTCACGATATGACGTACACTAGAGCAGTTATTTATTTCACGACATTTATGTTATGCGTTAAAAGTCAACTGTCAACAGAACTCCCTCCAGCCGTCTGCTCTCCTTTTTATATTGCCGTCCCATTTCTAGAAGAATTCCTGAATATTCATCCTCTCGCTCTCCAACCGCACGCTTAAATATGCGAGCTCGCTCTATGCATCTGGGTGGTCTTGCTGCAACGCTCTTGTTCCGAGAAGGTTTCTGGAATGCTCTCGACTGACTCGCTTTATATTCGTTACACTGCCTCCTCCTTAAAACTGTTACGTCTCGGAACAGGTGTTGACGGGTTGCAGAGAAATTATGACGAAATCTGCAAGTCGAACCCTTGACACATCCTATTGTCCTAAAGACGTAACAATCCACAATGCGATCTAAGTTTGTTTTTCCTTTGAGGTCAAAGCTGCAGACAAGAATTTCTATTCCTATGCGGCGGAAGAGAACTTCTAACATATTACTAATTATTCTCCACTCTAACCCATCTAGTCCACAACCCAATTTTGGTACTGCCAGCTTCTTAATATCGTTATTTAACAGATGTTCTCGCAAATCGGTCAGTGTCTCCCATAATGTGCGATAGATGGGCTTCTGAGCTGATCGTGACTTGGTGACTAAATAGTAAAGGTAGCGTTTGTGTTCCGATTTGTCTCGCAATTGTAATGTTGTTCCAACAGATGGATGTTTATTTACCAGTTCTTGTAGCAGTCCAAATTTCTTTCTAAATACTGTAGCAATTCCTCGGAACATGTTTACGTCTGCCGCCACACAGTGGGCAATGCAATAATCCAAAGGCACCAAGAATAGATCTCGGTGTTCTTCTTTTGTCAGGCCGTATCGTGCTTTATGAACGGTGGAATATTTTTTCATGAAGTCTTCAAATGTTAATTCAGGTTCATGTTCTGAACGCAGCGATCATTTGCTGCACAAACATCACTAACTTCATGGTTATTTCCAGCAAAAAGGGCTAGTCGATTAAAATGGACTACTCGCGGCTTCGCAGTCGGTATTTTCCTAATAAGGTAGATAACGTCATTTATCCTCTTCATCACTTCATAGGGTCCCTCCCAGCATGTTTGTAACTTCGGTGATAGACCATGACGCTTCTGTGGATTATATAACCATACCGACTCACCAGGTTCATATCCTCCCTTTTCTGCCCTGATGTCATAATGATCTTTCATTCTGTTGCTTGAAGTGGTTGAAGTGAGGGTGGTATGTTTGAATGGAAATGTTTGACGATGACTGGTTGTTTGATGGGTGTGATGAGTGAATGTTTTATGAGTGATTTTAGGGTTCGTGCTACCCCATTTGTTGGGATATAGCGTGAAGATATGTATGTATGTATGTATGCTTGAAGTTTGAATGTTTGAACGAACGTGAATATCGTTCATTCATCTTCGTAAATCGGTGACGTAATCTTCCCCAGCTAGATCTTCTTCGGGTTTACAACCAAATTTCAAATCGCACGGTAATCGCAACTCACGTCCGAATACGATATTTGCGGGTGTTTGTCCTATTGTTTCATGCACAGATGAACGATATGCCATCAAAAACATATGCAGATGACGATCCCAGTCTCTTTGGTGGTTAGAGACAACTTTCGACAGATATCTGTTGATCGTTCTATTCATTCGTTCAACCATGTCGTCTGACTGCGGATGTAATGCAGTCGTTCTTGTCTTATGAGTTACGAATGTCCAACATTTTACAGATATCTTGAAACAAGACAGACTCGAAGTTTCTTCCCTGATCGCGCGATACACTAAATCGACATATACATTCCTTCACCAATACTTCAGCGACGGTGATTGCTTCTTGGTTGGGCAGAGGGTAAGCTTCAAGCCACTTGCTGAAGTAGACCATGACGACTACTATATACTTGTTGCGTCATCAGTTTCTGAGAATGGTCCAGCCACGTCGATTGCAATGCGTTCAAATGGGCTTCCTACGTTTTACTGCCGCATTGGGGCTCTTCGTCCTATGTGGCCCATTACTTGCAGCGCAAACTACGCATTTCTTGTGCCACTCTTTGACGTCTTCTTTACAATTTAAGTAGTAAAATCGTTCTCGCAACTTCTCAGAAGTCTTGTCAACTCCAAGGTGTCCTCCAGCAGATCAGTCGTGGATCTCTTCCAATACTTCAGGTAACCTGTTTTTAGGAATTAGTAATTGAATTCTCAGCTCAGTACCTTCCGCATTCTCCAAGACACGTTTTAAGAGACCCTCTTCAATTATTAAATAGTCCCATTGCGCCCAGTACGATTTTACATTTTGGGAGTATGATGCAACATCTTGCCAAATCGGTTTGTCCCCGTTTTTCTTTCAATTCATTATTATTTTCAAGTCCGAATCGTTGTCTTGATCTTTCCGCAATTCTTTCGGTTGCCATTTATCATCGACTACCGTTTTTCTTAACACAGCAGCTCGCTTCTCTTCTACTTGGCAACAATGCTTGCATTCTTTGGAACACGGTCTCCTGGACAACGCGTCAGCGTTACGATGGCTAGTTCCCACCCCATATTCAATGAGAAAATCATATTCCTGCAACCTTTCGATCCACCTGGTTACCTGACCTTCTGGATTCTTGAATTGTAATAGCCATTTCAAGGTAGCATGATCAGTTCTTATCAGGAATATTCTGCCATATTTGTAAAAATGCTCAGTGAATTTCACAACTGCCAATAGCTGTTTCCTGGTAACGCAATAGTTACTGATATAGGCAATAACTTTTTCACGACCATTTTGTACTTGAGAGATGACGCCGACAATCCCAACATAGCTCGCATCTGTATCCGAAATGAATCTCCCTTCCGGAAGAGGATAAATAAAGACTGGCGCGGTTATCAGAGAATCCTTCAATTTTTCAAATGCTGCTTGACAGTCATTTTCCCAAACAAATCTTCTACCTTCTTCAGTAAGCCGTGTCAGTGGTTTTTCAATATTGGCAAATCCTTGAACGTATCGCCGATAGTAGGTGCATTAACCAAGGAAACTTCTTAATTCATGTTTATTCTTTGGTACTGGCCAGTCCTTTACAGCTTTTATTTTCTCTTCATTCACTGTAATTACCTTACCAGAAACCACATACCCGAGATAATGCACATTCTCTTGGAACAGATGACACTTTTTCGGGCTGAGCTTGAGATTTGCCTGTTTCAATCTTTGAAAAACTTCTTCCCAATTCTTTATGTGATCCTCGAACGTTTTTCCAACTTCAATAATATCTTCGGGGTACATCAAACAGGTTTTCCATGAC
Source organism: Pterostichus madidus (assembly GCA_911728475.2). Lineage (NCBI taxonomy): Eukaryota > Metazoa > Arthropoda > Insecta > Coleoptera > Carabidae > Pterostichus > Pterostichus madidus. The sequence continues at coordinate 17,554,499 of OU452318.1, forward strand.
AGTCCAGCTAACACGGTTTCCATAAGTCATTCAAATATTGCAGGAGCATTGCAGAGTCCAAATGGCATAACTTTGAATTGCCAAAGTCCCGTTCCGATGATAAATGCTGTCTTTTCACGTGCCTTTGGTTCCACGTCAACTTGCCAGTATCCGATTTTTAGGTCCAACGTAGAAAATACGTTCGTTCTGCCCTTGGATTTCTTGTCATATTCAAAGATATCTTGATACATGCTAATTAGGTTCTTCGCTTTGATTTTCTCCTCAGATATCAGTCCGTGAAAAGATGTTGATATTTGACTGAGTCAAGTATCCGAAATCTTGCTAGTTGGGGTTTTTTGAGCTACCATTGTTCTAATAATCGAAGATACGGATGAACATTCCCGTACTATAGTGCCTTGTCTAATTGTAACCGGATACGTTTTCATGTTCATTATTCGAACTGGTATTATCTTGTTGGCCTTTACCAGTGATTTTCCAACCATCATTATTTCGGGGTTCCAACATTGTCTCACTTCGCTCCGGAAGTACTACATCTTCGGTTACTAAAGCACGTGCAACTTCGTCCTCTCGTGGATGTAGTACGAATTCTTCATCATTTACCACTATTACGCCGTGCTTGAGGTCCAATTTAAAGCCATATTTTTCCATAACGTCCATTCCAAAAATAAAGTCATTTTCAATTTCGGCTACCAACACTCGATGTTTGAAGGAGGTGTTCCCGATGTTAGTGGTCACATCTAACTCTCCTGATGATGTAGCTAGTTCTCCGGTTGCTGTACGTAATCGCCACTTAGTCGGATATAGTTGTGTCGATGCAAACTTATTTGTTAAGTCGAATCTTATTATTGTTTTCGTCGCACCTATATCCAGCAACATTTTGAATGAACTTCCGTCAACAAGACCATCCTCAAAAATGCTGTTTGATTATGAAGAGATGCGACATATCCGATGGAATGTGGGGCTACCAGAATACGGGTCGACGACAGCCCCCTCGCATCAGCCCGACCTAGTTTTCCAACTCTGCATCTGTTTTCTTTTTAGGCGGCTTCCCGCAAAGTCTTCGCGGGTGTCCTAATTCACCACAGTTCCAGCAACGTATTTCTCTTCTTGCCTCCAAGTATTTCTGTAGCGATTCGTCGTAACTTTTCTTCTATATCTTCATTATCTTCGTTCTTAATGTCGCTGTTTATTGATCTTACTTACGCGAAGCTAGTTTTGCAGCTTCTTGTTCTAAATCAAGAGACAGTGCATCGGCTAATGTTTTTGGTCGAACCAATCTTAGTGCTTGCTGAATTTCGTCATCTCGGATACCATAAATAAATGTTTGGATAGCTAAGCACTCTAATACGCAGTCCGGAGCTGTAGGATATGCGAGTCGAACCAAGTGCGCAACGTCAGCTTCAAATTCTTGGAGAGTTTAATTCGATCTCTGATATCGATTCTTTAATTATGTTTGGTACACTTGTTCTAGGTACGCATTTCCATATTGCATATCTAAATGCTTAACTAGCTGGTCATAGTTTTCTTGCTCTTCTTGCTTTAGTTTTTGCAAAATATCGACTGCATTTCCACGCAATGCTACCGTCAACGAGATTGCCTTCTCACTGTATGACCAACCGTTAGCTTTTGTAGCAGCTTCAAATTGCCTCAAATAATTTGGCCATGATGTTTTTCCATCAAATTCCGGTGTTCTTATGCGAATTGTTGATATACTCTCCTCTTTTGCTATTTTGTTTTCACCCGCTGCTTCGGTTTTCAGTACCCCAGAATATGAATTTACTGACGAAGTTGTATTGAAGAATTTGTCTTCCAGTTGTTCTATTTTTCTTTCATATTTGTCTTTTAATTCATTTGAATCCTCTTGTAACTTCTGTTCTAATTCTTTTTTAAAATTCTAGAACTTTTTTCCAATTCTTCTTTTAAAATTCTAGAATTTTCTTCGGATTTTCTAAAATACTCTTCTAAAGTTTGTTCTAAAGTTCTAGAATTTTCTTCCAATTCTTCTTTTAAAATTCTGGAACTTTCTTCTGATTTTCTAGAATACTCTTCTAACTTCTTTTCCAAAGTTCTAGAATTTTCCGCTAAATCTTCTTTTAGAATTCTAGAACTTTCTTCCAATTTCTGCTCCAAAGATCTAGAATTTTCTGCCAAATCTTCTTTTAGAATACTGGAACTTTCTTCTAATTTTTAAAAATTTTCCGCCAATCTTCTTTTAGAATTCTAGAACTTTCTTCTGATTTTCTAGATTTTTCCGCTAATTCTTCTCTTAGAATTCTAGAGCTTTCTTCTACCTGCTTTCGCGAAGTTCTAGAATTTTCTTCTAATTTCTCCAACATTTTACGATTGTCATTCGAACCAATTTCAAATACAAATTCTTCAGGATCCTGGTTAGCCGCATCTAAGGCCTCTTGTAGACGCTGCTGTAACGTTGCTTTTAATCCCGATGAGTCCAAATCTCTCTCCTCTAACTCCTTCTTTAGGTCCACAACTTTCAACTCACTTAGTTTTAAACCGAACGACGCCATTTTATTTATTTTTATTACACACTTCACTATTTACCAATTGTAACGTTTTTCGTCTTTCTGTAAGTGTGTAGAATTTTTAAGGCACAAAAATAACTCACAACTATTTTGTGTTAAATGAAAATAAAAGTATTTATTTAATGAAATAAAAATAAAAATGAAAAAAACTTATTTTAAATTAATTAACACTACAATAAAACTTAAACACTACTTACAAATACACTGAAACTAATATTATATATATAACATTCACTAAAACGACTGTTTATATTACGTACACTAGAGTAGTTGTTTATTTCACGATATTACGTACATTAGAGCAGTTATATATTTCACGATATGACGTACACTAGAGCAGTTATTTATTTCACGACATTTATGTTACGCGTTCAAAGTCAACTGTCAACTGAACTCCCTCCAGCCGTCTGCTCTCCTTTTTATATTACCGTCCCATTTCTAGTAGAATTCCCGAATATTCCCCCTCCCGCTCTCCAACCGCACGCTAAAATATACGAGCTCGCTCCATGCATCTGGGTGGTCTTACTGCAACGCTCTTGTTCCCGAGAAGGTTTCTGAATCGCTCTCGACTGACTAGCTTTATATTCGTTACAATACGTTCTTTTTAACAGTATTGTATAAAGCATCTTGTTGACAACATGTGTACGAAATATACACATAATTTTTCTGATATAATTGCTGGCCCCTCAGTCTGTGGAAAATCATATTTTGTTAGTAATTTTACATCTAATGTTAATAATACGAGTGATACAATATTTTCAAAAATCTGCTGGCATTATGGAACTTGGCAGAATTTATATAATACGATTCCTAATGTAGAATTTGTTGAAGGACTACCAGATGTAGAAAATATAGATGGAAAAAATTCCGTGTTAATTTTAATAGATGATAGAAGTAGATATATTTCATCAAGTGAAGGGGTAGGGAGATATATCTCTTAATGCAAATTACCTAATTTATTTTTAAAATCCCCGAGACAAAGCACAAATTATGCAACTTTTGCGACAAGTTCCTCCAGAAGATGATAGATTTGTGCAAAAAGCATACTGTGACGCAACATCTGAACTTTATAGTTATTTAATTTTCGATCTAAAACAAAACACACCCGTTTGGCTGAGCTTTCGTACGTCACGCGACGGATTAACATATGTTTATTTACCCCGAAAAAAGTATAAATACCGTAGTACAAATATGCCCGAGATTACATCATAAAAATGAGTACGAGTATATTCACTAATATCGAACTGTTGCAGGCTCTTCATAAGCTGAAACCTAAATATAGGTTGGCATTATTAAAAAAACACAGAGTGAAATTCTGTTAAATGTATCTGCGAATGTGTTTATAATATTTTACATGGTCAAATTTGTCTTAATAGAAAACAACAGTCTGAACTTAAACGACATAAAAAGTTTTAAGAAAACTTACGAAACGCGATGAAAGCTGAAAACAAACGAAACACATGTTATTACAATCCGGTGGAGCGTTTCTACCATTGCTGTTTACCCCGGTCATAACAGAAGTTTTAAGTAGTTTAATTAAAAAAATTAAAAAATAAAACAGATCATATTAAAAAAATAGTATTAATATCGCCTGAAAATTTACATCGTTTACATATAAATAACATACAAGACACATCCAGTCGGTTTGATAACGATATGAAAAATAATTTAAATTCAAATTTGCCCAAATATGAAAAATGGACTGTATCATGAAATTTTTCAAAGATATTTACATTTTCAAAGACAATCTCGTGAACCTATAAAAATACCTACTGAAAGCGAAATTATGTAATACAGAACAAAAGTTGCCTGTAGAGAACTCGGACGACATACAAAATGTAGTAAATGTTATTTCTAAATCATATCAAAACAAAGCACATTTATTAATTCAGAAACTAAAATTAAATAAATATATTATTAGATGGGACCAGAATGGCGTTGTTACTGTAACTAATTTACAAATACCCAATTAGAATACATCACACAATATCAACCCTATAGTGTGGGAAGTTTTTGCTAGTGCATTGAAAACTGTTAATGTGCCTCTAGAACTAGTTCATAACCCCCATAGAAGATAAGTTATTGAGTATAAATCTAAAATGAAAAGTGTTAAAAATAAAAGTAAATCACCGTATTATACTAGTGACAATTCTTCAAAATTGAGAACTGGAAACGATTTACTTTTTAATCGTGAATAAGAAACTGTATATATATATATATATATATATATATAAAATAAAATAAATATATCATCACGCCTTCTACCCATTACTGAGTGTGGCACTCTGCGGACGCAGATCTCGGTAAGTGATATATTTTGCGCGTGAAGTGCGGTTACCAGTCGTCAAATCACGGCCCCCAAACATGTTAGTGGTGGAGGAGCCACAGTGATAGCTTTTTCAAATTATGAAAATTTGTCGCCTGTGGGAATCGAACCAGGGATCTCAGGATCCACAGGCCGACTTCAAACTATTGAGCTAACCATCCCATATATATCCCTGGTTCGATTCCCACAGGCGACAAATTTTCATAATTTGAAAAAGCTATCACTGTGGCTCCTCCACCACTAACATGTTTGGGGGCCGTGATTTGACGACTGGTAACCGCACTTCACGCGCAAAATATATCACTTACCGAGATCTGCTTCAGCAGAGTGCCACACCCAGTAATGGGTAGAAGGCGTGATGATATATATATATATATATATATACATATCTGTAAGATAATTTAATTTAAGAAAAATAAAACAATTATAAGTTCAGGTATACGTCAGTAAATGGCGCTAGTAGCATGCAATACTACAAGGCTGTGGCATGTTCGCCAGTGAGGAGATGCAGCCATTATTGTTTTGCATGCGTTCGTGGCAAATAGATTGTCATTTTTCGTTGTGCTTGAGAGTGTTTGTGTTTATTGTTTTAGTCAAATCCTCACCAAACATCCTGACAAAACATCCCTTACATATCTGACTATAATATCAGAATGTCGCGGTTTCTTTTATATGGAGGTCTACAGTCATTGTAAAAGTCTATACCATTGTTTTGTTTTCATCCCCACTTGCAAATCAAAACAGATTTTGTCAAAACTCCACAATATACTCAGTAATTTATATCAATTCTATATACTATTTGAAACTAGTGTATTATCTATTAAAGTTAAAGAAAATTCGGATGCCGCCTGGATTCAAACCAGGGACAGTCTAATTGCTAGTCAGACGTGATAACCGCTACACCACGGCACCGCTGGCAAGTTGAAGGCGACAACCGAACTTTCTTTAACTTAGTGTGTGTCTATGCAACTTTTGTTCTCCTAGATTCCGACTAAGTCGGCATTGACAGAGAGAAACTGTTAAGTGCGGCGACACCGACGATTTTTGTAGAAATCTAACTGTAACAATGAAAGAAGTAACAATGACTTATATTATTCCAATTATAGTATAGAGACTGATAATATGTTAAAGTTAAAGAAAATTCGGATGCCGCCTGGATTCGAGTGTATTATAATACAATAAAAAAATGAAAGAAATTTTTTTTATCTGTATTTTTTTAAAATTATGTATTTATTTTTTCTTAAAATAAATGTGTTCATACAACTTACATATCTAAATAACTTATAATTATTGAGACGGTACACGTCTATATTGTAATATTATATTTATTTAATGTTATACAAAATTATACATAATATATAGAATAAAGAACAAACTAAATAACAAAAATAATAATAATAACAATAATAAAATAAAAGAACGAATAAATTAAGTAAGATTGGATGAACGATCTCTTCCCAAAATATAAAAAATTTCATCCAAAGCCTCCTGATTTGGCAGAGTACCCATTACTGATGCGGTATTTCCCCGTTGCAAATCAGTACTTATTCTTTGTCTTAGTACTCTGACGATCGTTTTTCTAAGGACTGGGAAAGAATTAATTTTCCCAACTTAGCCAAAAACAATTTTGCAGATGGTCCAAGCGAACCAAAGGTTTCAACACCAAAAGGGATGAAATGGTATAAATCTTGAAGCGTAGAGTATTTCCTGATCTTTTTTCCTCTGCTTGTAAAGCTGCATATCCACTTCGTTGACTCGTGCCAGAAATGTACGAATTAACCATTGTATCCACGTCAGTTACATCCCAAACCAATGCTTTCCCCGATGCCCATGGGATTACAGACATCCCATCTGGACGTTTTCCATCATCCCTTGCTAAACCAGGGGGTTCTAAAATGGAAGGAACTGCAGCCGAACTTAATGCCCTATGAATTGTAGAATTAAGAGACGCATGACGACTCAAACGACCTTTGCTTAGTCTACAAGAAAGCCCATGATAAGCTAAGCTATCCACTTCGGCTCCACAATGACAACGATGCGACTCACAGATTGGCGCGCCAAAGCGTAAACCAATTGAAATTCGTAATGTCTAATAGATTGCCAAGTGAAGTAATTGGAAAAGCATGTATCCAAGAGCCAGGAATCTGTGAAGACGCAGCGAGTATGCGTGCCCTGGTTGTATTATTTTGTGTGGAAAGTAAGCTATTTAGTATATTTTGGCAAATAGGTTCATCCCAATGACGTTGAGAATTGCGGCATATACCAGTCGGAGGATCAGAATTAGACACCTGGCGCCAAGAAAGAATACCAGGATTGACGATTTCATCCAAGTTAAATTCGGGCAACACTGTAGTAATCAGATGTTCGACTGAATGAACCGAAGCCAAATAGGCTGGGAGAGCTAGTTCAACAGTAATACTTGAGAATAAGTATCACCTTGTATGCGAAGATCAGTAATCTCCTCCAACGCCATAATAATAATAGAATCTAAACTTCTCAGGTAATTTAAAAACTGCCATACGGGCGAACAACGTAATATATACATATAAGAGTTTAGGAATGCATATACAGTTTTTTAAAAGGAAAAAAGCATGATGAGGTTCTAGAATGTGTAGTCGAGACGTAAGCAATTCAACTTGTTTACGTTTATATCCAAAGCAATAGGAACAGCATTAGGGGTCACAGGTGCACCAAGAAACATTAGTTGGTCAACTTTGGCAACAGTGATAGAATCTGAAACAACCTTTACAGTCTCAATAGCAGCCGCACGAGTAGATTGATTGCCACCAAAAACGTAAAGCTCAAATTTTGCTAAATTTAGTTCCAGACCAATTTCTTTGTCCCGCTTGATAATTGATGCAAGATCAGATGCTATAACATCTGGCTGTCCAGAAAGAGTGCCATCATCCAAATACCAAAGATTGAGCTTAATCGAAAGGTGGTCAACAAGTGATTTAATCACCAAGCAAAATAATAATGGGCCGAGGGGATCACCTTGTTGGACACAGGAAGCAGACTTAAATAACATATCCCCAAAAAACAGGTGACTCTCTTGACGATAAAGCTGCTCAATAAAGCTACCATACTATGGTAAATACAATTTTACGGCATCCAAGAGCTTGTCTCGTCGAATAGAATTGAAAGCGTTGCGAAAGTCCAGTTTTAAAAGTACACAACATTCATTGGTATGATTGGAGACAAATAATCGAACTGTATGAACCAAAGCTTCAGCACCACCACGAGTACCATAACCAAGCTGCACAGGACGAAGCAAATCACCCATTTCCACCATAACACGACGACTCACAATTTTACCAGCCAACCGGCGTAAAGTACAACCCACAGCAATGGGACGCAAACCACCATCATTTTTTGTGAGAGCGATTAAAGATGCACCGTAGAGTATTGGACAAATTTCTGTTGGTACAAGGCCAGTCAGCATACTAGTTACTAATTTTGCCAAGTCTAATGCTAGAGACTTTGATCTTTCGTTGTTGGATACAAGCAAATCCTTAAGATTTTGTGGGTTTAAACCATCGATACCGCCAGAAGAAGCATTTGTAAATGAAGAAACGGCAGCATAGATTTCCTTTGGATCCACAAATGGAAACCTGCCAGCGCATGGTAAGATATCCGGAAAATTCATATTGTGAAAGGCTGATGGATGTTTTGAAATCATGGCATCTATTATATCTGGGATTGGTTGTGCAACCCTGTCATCAGATGATAAGAGTCTGATTGCACCAGTGATTGACCCTTCCTGAAGTTTTCCCTCAATCGCTTTTTTTAAAAGATCACGTCCACCAAAAGCAGTACCTATGGGGGCAGGTTGTTGAATTTGTGCTCCAGACTGCTGTGCAGAACGGTTAATATTGGACTTTATTACTGTAGTCAGAGACAATTTTCTACTCTCCTTATTTGCGGGCAATGAAAATGTATCAACACCAAAGCTAAGTAGGGCTCTCCATGATTCAGTGTCATTATTAGTGATACACTATTTTATACATTTAGAAAGGGCATCTGCCGCTAACGCGCGAGCGGACTTAGGGACACGCTTCGAAATTTTTAAAGATCTGCGGCGTGCTTGTAATTTCTCATGAAAAGAATGCACCACAGAATTTTCAACAACGTCAATAGGTGACATAGAAGGGATGCATTTAGACTTTCTTTGATGAATTGCAATGCCACGTTCACCATTGTATAGTTTTTGGTAATTCGGACAGGGGACAAATGACATAACTTTGATGTACAAATAACAGAAACAATATTTTTTCCATAATTCTATAAAAATTAAATTAATTTATTTTAAATTCCAGAATTCTTGAAACTGCCTCAAGCGGAATACCATATAAACAAACATTTTTCTAAAATGCAAACTTTCAAATATTATTTTTATTAAAATGCGCACGTACTGACGTTAAAACAACTATATTATTCGATTTATTCAATTTATTAATTATTGTGAAACGTTTTGGCCATAACTATATTTAAATTTTTTTGTAATTTTTATGATGAAATAATTAAAGTAATTTTTAAATTATTAGACGATTACACGTTATAGTATTTTGCGATATTTATTTTATTCCATATATCGTACTATTACAAGATTTGGTGCCGTGACCAAGATACGAAGTTCATTAAAGCTGTCAATTGGGAGTGAAGCGAAGAATAAGGTTCAAGTAAATGATACGCATCGCTATAAATTTTAGTAAGCTACAATTTCAACACATTACCCGAATTGTGAAAATATCTAAATAAATGTATAAGGTCGTTTTGGGAATGGTTGAAATATTTTGATCAGAGTCGGGGATCTTTAAAATCTGTCTCTTGGAAGGAAAAAAAATTGGTATTACGCACAAATACAAATTTACATGATGTAGTAAATTATGGCTTAATTCATAATTTTCTGAATTTAGATTATTCAGAATTAATGCACAGGATCGTTTCGGGTGGGGTTGAAATATTGCGACCGCGAGTGAACAAATAATTGCGATTATTGTGTGAAAGTTATTATTAAAAATAAACAAATATACTTTTCAGAACTATTACTTTGGAAATTCTTACAAGTCATCAATTTGTTAAAAATTTGACAAATACTACAATTTGTAAATAAATAAACTAGAAATAGCCGACAACCATTTTCACTAAATTAAAATTACCCCTGTGGCACCACTAACATCTTTGGGGACCGTGATTTGATGGCTGGTAACCGCACTTCACGCGCATAAATATATCACTTACTGAGATCTGCTTTGGCAGAGTGCCACACCCAAAAATGTTGCGCGTAATGATACATTGCGTATATATCCGTTTCCTGTAGGTTTAAGACCGCAAAACTTATATCTGGAAATTATATTAGAAACAGCTGTATATCATGTCGAAAATTAAGCAAGATGTTGTGGATGAATTGCATAAGCCTGCGCGTGTAAATTTTCCAAGAAGACGGGTGATTATTAAGGGTTTGGATGAATTATTTCAAGCTGATTTGGTGGAAATGATACCTTACGCCAGATTAAATAGAAATTTTAAATATATTTTAGTTGTCATGGACGCATTCTCCAAATTCATATGGACGCGAGCAATAAAAAATAAGTCAGGGCGTGGTGTAACTACTGCAATGAAAGATATATTTAATAAAAGTTATCGCATTCCTAAAAATATTCACACTGATTTGGGAAAAGAATTTTATAATAAAGATTTTAAACAGTTAATAAAAAAGCACAATATCAATCATTATTCAAATTTCAGTAATAAAAAGGCCAGTATTGTGGAGAGAGTGAATAGAACTTTAAAGAATGCAATGTGGAAGCGTTTTAGTCTACAGGGGTCATATAAATGGCTTAATTTATTACCTTAACTAACTGAGTCATATAATGCGACAAAACACAGAACAATTAATATGAAACCTAGAGATGTTAATAAAAGTAAAGAAAAGCTTCTACTAGATATGTTGTAATCTCCCTAGTTAATAATAAGAATGTATATTGATAGTATTAATTTCTATTTAGTCTTTGACGATGATGTCACATCCTGTTGATGCCTTCTGCATCCCTTCAGCGTTCTTAGAATTGTTATTGTCTAAAGACATTTTGATGATGTTTGCCCCCTTAAGAATGCTGAGTATAGTTATTTGTCTCACCCAGCTAAGGCTGAGACGTGAACAGAGAAGTCAGTCTGTTACCATCCGCGACTCAAACAAGTCTTCTACCATCACTGACTCAAACAAGTCTGTTACCATCCGCGACTCAAACAGGTCTTCTACCATCACTGACTCGAACAAGTCTTACCATTTTTGACTCGAATAAGTCTCTTAAACAAGTAACTCTGTTAAAACTGTGTAAATAGTGTACAAAAGTTAGTAGTAGTAGTTAATAAAACTATATTAAAGAAACACGATCTTTACTAGTGGGTTTGGCCCTTAGATCCTGCTCTTATCCTCTATTTCCGATTAAAAATAAATATTAAACTAATTATTGTTGTAGCCAAGCTACCAGGTTCCAACAACTAATTATTTTTGGTGGCAGCGCGATGGGATTATAATAATAATAAAAAGCGGATATAATAAAGTCGTGTAAAACTAACTGTGCCGCGTCGGAAGTGAAAAAATTGTGAAGTTTCAACCATTAGTAACTCCATAATATTCAGCTATAGAAGTCGCGGGTCGAGCTTCTGAAAAAGCCACAAATTACCCCGATTCTAAACATCAAGCCTGAGTGTGATAAGCTACGGAGCTAGCAGCTCGCACTTTTCCGTCGCTCAACTAACGCAACAAGCAGAGTACACAGAGCCGTATTCAGTTCAAATTCAACGCACGGGTTCCAGTCCCATTTCTACGAGGGTTCCAGTTCAATTCCACAAGGGTATCCAGTCCCATTTCTACGAGGGTTCCAGTCCCATTTCTACAAGGGTATACAGTACCATTTCTACGAGGGTTCCAGTCCCAGTTCTACAAGGGTATCCAGTCCCATTTCAACGCACGGGTAATCAGTCCCAATTCAACGTTCCAGTTTTACATTCAATCTTCACTATGAAAGTGTAAGTGTTTTATTTTCCACAAGTGGTTATTTTCAAGTTTATGAATAACGGAATCCCAAGTTTATTTAGTGAGTTTCAAAGTGTTATTACTAATTTTGATAATTTATTCGTTATGGCCCATTTATCACTAGAAGCAGCCATTAGTATATTAATTGAACATCAAGGGGATGATAGTGTCAAATTACAAGAATTTTTAAATTGTGCAAAAATTGCATATGATAAAGTTGCACCTGATGATAGACCAACAATTTTAGCTATTATAACCTCTAAATTAAAAGGTAAAGCATATCAATCAGTCAGATTTAGAGAGATAAATTCTTATGAAAATTTAAAAAGAATTTTAGAGGAAAATTTTGCAGATCGAAGATCTATGAATAATTTACAATTAGAATTAAATGCAAGTAGACATTTGCCAAATGAATCAATTTTAAGTTACTGTATGAGAATAGAAAAATTATTTGCTCAACTTTGTTATGTTAGTACTTCCGGACAAACGGAAGATAAAGCAGAAACAATTCAAGATCTATTACGAAAACAAACCTTAAATGTATTTATTGAAGGGTTGCGTCAACCCATAAAAATGTTTGTAAAATCTCAAAATCCTGATAGTTTAGAACGCGCATTTACGTTGGCAAAAGAAGAAGAAGTTAATTTAACGTCTGACGAACGTTCAGTAAAATATTTCGGCTATCCTCAAGAAAAACAAAAATTTACTCCTAGATTCAATCCTGTAAATGATAAAAATAAAATTAAATGTTTTACATGTGGAGCTTTCGGTCATAAGTCGCCTAATTGTAGAAAAAATGTACAGCAATCCACATCTTATTCTTCTCCTACATATAGTCAGTTTAGAAATAATAATCAAGGTTATAATAATTATCCCCGTAATAATTTTATAAAACAAGAAAAGCCATCTGTTAATGTTACTCAGTTGTTTTGTCGTTATTGTAAAAAAGATGGTCATGATATAAAGAATTGTCGAAGAAGAATTTATAACGAAAATAATAAATCAAATAATTATGCTGATACATCAAGATCAGATCCGTCGGGAAACGAGAAAAGAAGCGCTACAGCGGACCGTGTAGCGGCTTCTCAAAACATTCGTCGCTAATCGGTTCAAAATTTAATAATTCTAATTTTAACTCTTATGTAAATTCTGTTAAAGATGACAGAAATTCAAATATTTTGAGAAATAATAATGAATTACAAGAATGTCCTCAAAGTATTGTAAATAATTATAATAAAAATTTAGATATTTTTATAACAAATGAAGAACAATTAGAAAAGTTAGATTATGTTATAATTCCAATTTCAAGTGTACGAAATAATTCTGGAAAATTTTTGCTTGATACAGGTTCAGATATTTCATTAATAAAATTGAGTTCTATAAAAGATGATATTTCAGTTCATCTTGATATTATTATATTAATTAATTATTATATTATATTAATGGGATAGCTAGCTCAGTGGTATGAAGTCGGCCTGTGGATCCTGAGGTCCCTGGTTCGATTCCCACAGGCGACAAATTTTCATAATTTGAAAAAGCTATCCCTGTGGCTCCTCCACCACTAACATGTTTGGGGGCCGTGATTTGACGACTGGTAACCGCACTTCACGCGCAAAATATATCACTTACCGAGATCTGCTTCAGCAGAGTGCCACACCCAGTAAATGGGTAGAGGGCGTGATGATATATTTATTTTATATTTATTTTAAATTTAAATTTCCATTCCAAGTTGTACCCGAGAATTTTGCTTTAAAAAGTGATTATGATGGTATTTTAGGAAAAGACTTTTTAAGTTATTATAAAGCAAACATATGTTATGAAGATAAAGTTTTAAGATTTACATGTGAAAATGGTGAAATTTCCTTACCATTACTTTCTCAAAATAATGAAATTATATTACCTCCACGTTCAGAAATGTTAATTCAAGCTAATACTACTTCTGTTGAAGAAGGAATTTGTTATGCTCGAAATTTAGATGGACTATTTATGTCAAATTCGATTACAAAGCCAGTAAATGGAAAATGTTTAGTTTCCATTATTAATATTACAGAAATTGAGAAAAGAATTAAAGTACCTTACGTCGAACTTGAAACTTTATATTCAGTTCAAACAGTAAATTTTAGTAATAATAATGAACAAGCGGAAAATAGTTTTGATGCCAAACGTATAGATAAAGTCTTATCGTCGATTCGCAGTAATCATTTAAATATAGAAGAAATTATTTCATTACAAGAATTATGTGCAGATTATTCTGATTTATTTTATTTAGAGGGTGATAAATTAACTTGTACTAATGAAGTTAAACATCAAATTAAAACAAAGGATGATGCTCCAATTCATGTCAAACCTTATCGCTTACCTGAAGTGCATAGATCTGAAATTCAAACTCAAGTAAATAAAATGTTAAACGAAGAAATTATAACTCCCAGTAAATCTCCGTGGAATGCACCATTACTCGTTGTTCCAAAAAAATTAGACGCCTCTGGTAAACAAAAGTGGCGTATTGTAGTTGATTTTAGAAAATTAAATAATGTTACTATTGGTGATGCATTTCCACTGCCTAACATCACAGACATTTTAGATCAGTTAGGGAATTCAAAATATTTCTCTACTTTAGATTTAGCATCTGGATTTTACCAAATTAAAATGGATCCAAGTGATCAAGAGAAAACCGCATTTTCGACACATTTCGGTCATTTTGAATATTTAAGAATGCCTATGGGGCTTAAAAATTCACCATCAACATTTCAAAGGTTGATGAACGTAATACTTAGTGGTTTACAAGGATTATCATGTTATGTTTATTTAGATGATATAGTTGTTTATTCAGCAAATTTAAAAGAGCATGTTTCAAAATTACAAACCGTATTTGACAAGTTAAGAGAATATAATCTTAAATTACAGCCAGAAAAATGTGAATTTTTAAGGAAAGAAGTAATATTTCTAGGCCATATTATTACAGATCAAGGTATTAAGCCAGATTTAAGTAAAATTTCAGCTGTTCAAAATTTTCCGCGTCCGAAAAATGAACGCGATATTAAATCATTTTTAGGTCTTGCTGGTTATTATCGAAGATTTATAAAAGATTTTTCTAAATTAGCTAAACCACTTACCCATTTATTAAAGAAGAATGTAAATTTTAATTGGACTGATAATTGTGAAAAATCATTCGAAACTTTAAAAGAAACTTTAATAACTGCCCCTTTACTTCAATATCCAGATTTTAATAAACCATTTGTTTTAACTACAGACGCTAGCAATCATGCTATCGGAGCTGTTTTGTCACAGGGAGATATTGGAAAAGATTTACCTATTTCATATGCCTCTAGAACCTTAAATTCTGCAGAACAGAATTATCCAGTTATTGAAAAAGAATTCTTAGCCGCCGTTTGGGCTGTAAAACATTTTAGACCATACTTATATGGCAGAAAATTTACTATTGTAACAGATCACAATCCTTTAGTTTACATAAATAATTTAAAAGATCCAGGAGCACGTCTTATGCGTTGGCGAATTAAATTAGAAGAATATGATTATTCAATTATCCATAGACGAGGAAAGTCAATCCCTCATGCAGACGCACTTTCTAGAATTTTCAATATTAATGCCGAACAAAATAATAACGTTTCTTATCCAGAATTTTTAGAAGCCATTAAAAATAAAATAATTATTAATAATAATATAAAAGAATTTTACGAAGACTTATTTAATGCACCGCCAGACTTTGCTTTAGCCCATTGTGTTTCCAAAGATTTTGAAATGTCACAAGGTATCGCTGAAAAATTTAAAGCTAAATTTAATCATGTTAGAGAATTAAAAGATCAACATAAAGAAATACATGAAGTAGCTTATTTGAAATATGAATCACGAGATATCTTGTATTTGATTACAAAGGAAAATTATTTTGACAAACCTAATTATGAAGATGTATATCTAACATTATTAAATTTAAAATCATTTCTTATTGAGAATAAAATTAATAAATTAGCAATTCCAAGAATAGCGTCAGGTTTAGATAGAAAAAAATGGGAAAAGATTCGTATTATGTTACGATATATTTTTAAAAGCACCGATATTTTAATTCATGTTTATTACTATAATCCTAGCGTTGATTTATCAGAAGATGAAAAATTACAATTAATCAGAGATTATCACGACAATCCTTTAGGAGGTCACCAAGGTATATCACGTACATATAAACGTATGCGTATAAAATATAATTGGCCAAATATGAAAGCAAATATTATAGAATATATTAATAAATGTGGTAAATGTCAGAAAAATAAATCCTCAAACTTAAAAATTGTTGCTCCTATGGAAATTACCACTACGTCATCAAAACCAATTGAAAAATGTTTCTTAGATATTGTTGGACCAATTACAGTGACAGAATCCGGTAATAAATTTATTCTTACTTTTCAAGACGATTTAACTAAATTTTCAGAAGCGATTCCCATTCCAGATCATACAGCGTATACTATCGCTGATAAATTTGTTAAACATATAATCTGTCGATATGGTATTCCAAATTCAATTTTAACCGATCAAGGTTCAGATTTTATGTCAGAAGTTTTTAAAGACGTTTGTAAATTATTAAAGATAAAAAAATTAAATACCACAGCTTATCATCCTATGTCAAATGGAGCATTAGAAAGATCACATCATACCTTAGCAGAATATTTAAAAGCTTTCATAAATCAAGATCAAACCAATTGGCACGAATTTGTTCCTTTTGCAATGTTTACTTATAATACCACTCCACATACGTCTACTGGTTATACACCATTTGAACTAATTTATGGGTTTCAAGCTGAAATACCCACATCGGTAAAAACTCCTCCAAATCCAAATTATACGTATGATGATTATGTTCAAGATTTAAAACTAAAATTACAAATCTGTCATAAATTAGCCCGCGATAAATTAATACAGAAGAAACAAAAGTCGAAAGAAAATTACGATAAGCACGCGCGGGAGATCACATTTCAAGTCGGTGATAAAGTATTACTATATGATGAAAGCGTTCGCCGAGGTCGTAGTAAAAAATTAGATTCACGTTGGATTGGACCATTTATAATAATCTCACAAGACTCCCCTGTTAATTTTGTTATTCGGAAGCGAAATAAGAACTATAAAGTTCATTGCAACCGTCTGAAACATTTTCACGACTAATCCAAGATCAGATTACCCTGATAACTGAGAAAACAATATCTTCTCTGTGTTTATTTATTTGTAATGCTCTGGGGTTCCAAAGAGAATTCCCGGTTACACGTCAATGAACACAGCAGTTAATCATTTTTTACAAATTTTATCTGATCTTCTTTATGACAATTTATTGAATTTTGCGTTTTGGATGAGTCCCTGACTTTTTATTTTTAATTACTCAGGAAGGTTAGTGTCTCATTTTATGCCCATTTGGAACTTTAAGTCAAAATTAAGTGAGCCTAATCTGTCCTAAGGGACTTCAGCTGGTCACAGACCTTTCACATTGTGGGCAACCTCTGGAAGGACCCAGATGTTAAAATCCGTGGAAACACGTTTAAACTATTTTAAGGAATAAATGTATTTTAAATACATATTTATTAATTTTAATTTATTAATTTAATTTTATATTAAATTTATGAAGAAATGCTATTTTGTTTTAGGGTACTAGCCCTTATCGTTGCTATGCTGATTGCAGTAATTACGAAGTCAGATAATGATTTCAATGTAACCTCGTTTGAATATTCCCCTGGAATTTATTTTGAAAACATTGGCGAAGCACAATTTTATAGTGATAAATGGAAAGTAATAACATATATTGATATAGATAATATGATAAGAAAGTTTGATGTTATACTAAAGTATTATGATTTAACAAGAGCTAATTGTGTTATAATTAAAAATAAATTCCCTGGTATTCAACTTTGTCAACAATTCTCACGAGCAACTGAATTATTAATTTCTAAAATTAAAGAAAGACAAGAAACAATATTTTCTCTCACTTGTCATCAAAAACGATTTAAAAGAGGATTAATTAATGCCGTTGGCAGACTTTCAAAAGTATTATTTGGTACATTAGATGATAAAGATGCACATTTTTATAATAATAAAATTAAACAATTTTCGAATAATGAAATAAAATTGAGTGAGCTGATTAAACATCAAAGCTCAATAATTGAAGATTCTCTTTCAAATTATAATACTACATTTAATAAAATTAATTCGAATGAAAATATTTTAAGAAATACTGTTAATCAAATGTCAGATATAATTCACAATGAAACGAGTACAATTAATATCCTTGAAGCGAGAGAAATACTAGATGAACGAATATCATTATTTACATTCATGTTCGAGCAATACCAGTCTGAATTAAGTGAATTAATTAATGCAATTTTATATGCAAAGAAAGGAATTATTCATCCTGCTATTTTAACACCCAAACAGTTGACCAGAGAACTAATACAGTTAAGCAGTATTATACCAGAAAATGTTAAATTTCCTATTCCTATTAACGAAAATAATATTTATTTAATGTTTGATTTATTAGAAATAAGTGTTTTCTTTTGTGACAGTAAATTAATTTATGTAATTAATATTCCATTGGTAGATTATGATAATTTTAACTTGTATAAATTAGTTCCAATACCAGTTCATTTAGAATCTAAAAATTTCGTATTTATTCGTCCTAATAGTAATTATATTGCTATAGATAAAGCAAAACAAAAATTTATTCAATTATCTGAATATGAATTTATGCAATGTAAAATAATTTCATCTTATCTTTGTGAACATGTAAGTCCAGTGTATACAGCTAATTTTCAAAATTGTGAAATAGAATTATATAAACAAGTGGATAGAATCCCTTATAATTGTGATACGAGACTTGCTACTATAACAGAATCTATTTGGTTAAAATCAGTACAGTATAATAAATGGATGTTTTCTATTTCTGAAGAAGAAAATATTTTGATAAATTGTAATAATGACAAATCAGTAGATATTAAATTAAATGGAACAGGAAGCATCACTATTAATGAAAATTGTAAAGTTTATACAAAAGATGCCCTGCTGATACCATCTAAACAAATCTCATCTAAAGTTTTCCTAGATTATATACCTCAATTTGAATTAAATCAAAATATTGTAAATATTACAAATCTTTCCAAAATTTATTTACCTAAAATTAATAAATTTAATAATCATTTAAATAATTTAAAAGAAGTTAGTAAAAGTCTTGATCAAATAGATAAAGATGTAAATGAATTGATTAAACATGTAAAATTAAATGATGAATTTAGTAGTTACACTTATGTTATTTATATATGAGGAATTATTTTAAGAAATTTATAATATTATTTTGTAAAGATCCATGTAAGAAAGTGTACGATGGCGAGATGTCCACCAGTCAAAGTAGTATTCAATTTGCAAAACCAGGTGTTTTTGTTAGCCATATTAATATAACTGAAGAAAATAAAGACGAGATATCTGTTGCACATAAAGATGTTTTAGATAAGGAAATAAGTAAGAAGGTAAAAGAAAAAACAATCTCCAAAATAAAACCCAGTTTGTAAATTGTTTCATGTTTTTTCTTTTCCTTAGGGGGAAGGTGTTGTAATCTCCCTAGTTAATAATAAGAATGTATATTGATAGTATTAATTTCTATTTAGTCTTTGACGATGATGTCACATCCTGTTGATGCCTTCTGCATCCCTTCAGCGTTCTTAGAATTGTTATTGTCTAAAGACATTTTGATGATGTTTGCCCCCTTAAGAATGCTGAGTATAGTTATTTGTCTCACCCAGCTAAGGCTGAGACGTGAACAGAGAAGTCAGTCTGTTACCATCCGCGACTCAAACAAGTCTTCTACCATCACTGACTCAAACAAGTCTGTTACCATCCGCGACTCAAACAGGTCTTCTACCATCACTGACTCGAACAAGTCTTGCCATTTTTGACTCGAATAAGTCTCTTAAACAATTAACTCTGTTAAAACTGTGTAAATAGTGTACAAAAGTTAGTAGTAGTAGTTAATAAAACTATATTAAAGAAACACGATCTTTACTAGTGGGTTTGGCCCTTAGATCCTGCTCTTATCCTCTATCTCCGATTAAAAATAAATATTAAACTAATTATTGTTGTAGCCAAGCTACCAGGTTACAACAGATACTGTTTACAGTAATATAAAAATAGCTGGAATTGCAAAATTTAAAGTAGGTGATTTTGTGCAAATTTGTAAATATCGGAGTGCATTCGTAAAGGGATATACACCAAATTGGTCTAATGAAATATTTACTATAGATCAAGTAAAATTCACAAATCCAGCTACATATATTCTTAAAGATTATTCTGGTGAACTTATTCAGGGTGGATTTTATGAGCATGAATTACAAAATGTGAAATATTCTGATGTGTATTTGGTGGAAAAAATTCTTAAACGAAAAGGTAATCAAGTTTACATAAAATGGCTTGGTCTAAATAACACGCACAACAGTTGGATAGATAAAACTAATATAGAATAATGTGTGTATAAAAGTGATGTCACTTCATCGATTGAGATTACTGTCGTCATGAACAACATAGGTGTTGTTCAGTGGTGCTGGATACTCGTCGAGAAATAAATGAATGCCAATCTCAAACGAAATATTTATTTCTTTAAATGTTTGGGTACAAAAGGAGGCGCCTAAAAAATACAATATAAAATAAGTTTGCGCACTCCTGATTTAAGTATTGAGTATCTCATTTTGTATGAAGATACTCGAATGACATTTTAATTATATTTGTCGCTTACCTCCTAATCCCAATGAATATGCGGCCTGATAACCGCTGTTGTCTGGCAGCTGACGATGTCGCGTATTACAATTTTATAACACGACCGAAAACAAGATTTTATTTTTATGTCACAATTTTTCTGGCATTCAATAACATAATAAAAACAAAACATGACTGAAATCGTTGCACGGTGATTGAACCGGCTTGCTTCTATTTTTCTAAATGTATTGCTTACTTCTCAACACTCCTCCTAAGTAATACATTTCTAAATTTTTCGAAAACTTTACGATTTAACGATTTCGTAAGTATGTCAGCGACCTGATCTGAGCTAGGTATATGCCTAAGAGTTACAGTTTTGCCTACGTGCTCCTGGATGAACTTCCGAGGTATCTCGATGTGCTTCTTTCCCTTGGTTGTTTTTCCTTCGTAAGCATTGTGGAGCATATGAATTGCTGACTGGTTATCTACGAAGAGGATGGTTGGCTCGTCCGTCTCGATGATCTCCAATTCATGTGCGATTCTTCTGATCCAGCTAATGTCGTCGATTGATGCCACGGCAGCGCGATACTCGGCCTCGGCAGTCGAAGTGGCGACGAGACGCTGCTTCTGTGAGTACCACACCAGTGGTCCTCCCCGCATCAGTAAAACTCCACTCGTTGATCGTCCGGTCTCCAGATCTCCTCCGTAGTCTGAATCTGTGTAGGCCAATAAAGTTGTGTCTCCGTTAAACTGGATACCAAGATCCTTCGTGCCCTTCAGATACTGGAAAACTCGAGTAACCATCTTCCAGTGACTTAACTTTGGCTTACTACATTGACGACTGAGATAATTGACTGCAAAACTTATATCTGGGCGTGAAATAGTAGCCAGATAAAGCAGGCTACCTATAGCCTCACGATAAGGAATGGTGGCTGGCACTGGCTTGTCATTCACCTTACTTTCTTCTCCTGTAACCATTCCCTTCTCGATGGGAGTCCAGACTGGATTGCACATGTTGAACTTGAAGCGATCCAGGATTTTCTGTATGTAATCGGTTTGTCGTACTGAAATAACTTCTGACTCAGTCTTTATCTCCATTCCGAGATAAGTAAATTCATCTGGCGGCTGTCGTTTGTAAGTGATTTCGAATTGGCGGCTTATCTTATTCAGAATATGGTAGATTTCTCGTTCATCTCGTCCAGCTATGAGTCCATCGTCCACGAAGAGGGTCAATATTACAGTCTTCCTCTCATTGTAGAAGACACAGGGATCGTCGTCCGTGCTTGTCAGCCCGATGGTTTCAAAAAAGCCCGAAATCTTCTCATTCCACTTTTTAGGAGCCTGCTTCAGACCGTATAAACTCCTTCTCAGTCTACAGACCCTGTCAGTCCCATCATGAAATTCTTCCGGTTGACGCATATATAGCTCTTCTTCCAGATCTCCATATAAAAATGCTGTGGTGACGTCAAACGGCAGAGTTGCGCAGTGGAAGCGTGCTGGGCCCATAACCTGTTGTTCAGTGGTGCTGGATACTCGTCGAGAAATAAATGAATGCCAATCTCAAACGAAATATTTATTTCTTTAAATGTTTGGGTACAAAAGGAGGCGCCTAAAAAATACAATATAAAATAAGTTTGCGCACTCCTGATTTAAGTATTGAGTATCTCATTTTGTATGAAGATACTCGAATGACATTTTAATTATATTTGTCGCTTACCTCCTAATCCCAATGAATATGCGGCCTGATAACCGCTGTTGTCTGGCAGCTGACGATGTCGCGTATTACAATTTTATAACACGACCGAAAACAAGATTTTATTTTTATGTCACAATTTTTCTGGCATTCAATAACATAATAAAAACAAAACATGACTGAAATCGTTGCACGGTGATTGAACCGGCTTGCTTCTATTTTTCTAAATGTATTGCTTACTTCTCAACAATAGGTGAGTGGTTCATCAAAGCTTACAAAGCGAATAAATTAAATGATTGTACTTTTATTGAAATTATGCAAAATTTTGAGGGAAAAGAATTAGAGCTCATGTTCAACAAGCTTCCATCGAAATTTAAAGAAAATTCAGAAATTGTTAAAAATTTACCATGTTATAAACATTATAATTTGGGGCGCATCCACATAGATGGACCCCCACCACCCATTTATAAGTGCTTTTGGTGTAACGAATAATGCGGCGCATGTGATTGGCTGAGCATGCATATAAAAGATTCGTCACTGCTCACTGCACTCATTACTTATCATTATTCACTCAAAATGAATACTGTTATTGTTGATATACAAGGTTTTAAAATTTTTAGAGATAATGTTCAAACATTTATTCTTAAAGAAATTGCTGTAATAAATCTTGCAACTGGGATCAGTCAGTATGAAATGTTTGCACCGCCTTTTCCGCGTGCTGAATTGGATTATAAAAGTAAACAAAGTGTGTTATGGTTATCTAAAAATCATCATAATTTAGAGTGGAACTTTGGTGATATACCATATGAAAATCTGTCACATACTGTCAACTCCATGTTCTCACCCTGCGTTGACAAAATTTATGTCAAAGGGTTAGAAAAAGTATGCTGGCTTAAAAATATTATAAAACCAAGAGTAAATATTAATATTATAAATATTGAGAACTTAAACTGTCCTGCTCTAAAAGATCTAAGTAATCCTAATTTAGATTATTGCAAGTTTCACGTTAACCACTGCGCTATACGGAATGCATAGCGCATTAAAAGATTGGTTTCAAGAACGCTTTACAAGATATAAGTCATTGCAATTATTTTACAAGGAAGGTCTACTGTCTTTCATGCTGGATGAATAAATCGCTAGTCTACCAATGGAATTTGTCATGGTGTTTGCTGGACGTGAAATCGAAAATTTATGGGGCAGATTTCCTAGATCCTGGCAAGATGATACCGAATTTCAAAAATATCGATGCTGCTTCAAACATGTGAGTGTGGGTGTGGATCAAGTGGAGGGCCCAATTCCAATGATAAAAAACTGTTCTAAATGTTAATTTTAAGAATGCTATGTAATTTAATTTTAAGAATGTATAATTTTAATGAAAATAAAAATATTTTACTTTAATCTGGAATTTTTATTCATATCTATTGTGTACTGCTGCAATAAGGTTAAAATAAATAAAATATCATAGAAGTTTAATACATATTTATTTTCATAAAGTACAATATATTTATAAACTATGAATACATTTTAGCTTCTAATACAGGTGTAATTATAGGTGAATAAAACGTATCTATCTTATTTTTAAATCTTGCTCGATCTCTCGCATACTGTTCCCAATTGCTTCGCCGGGCCATCTGATAAGCGAAGCGCCACTTTATAAGGTGATGTATTTGGACTGTGTCGTTGAATCGGACTATCATGTTTCACTTTATCATTAATACTCAAATTTTGCATTTTTATTGTTATATAATACATATCAATGTCATGCGATAATATTTTAATATTTTTCAAATACAGATCAAGTTGCTTGTGATAATTTTCTTTAACACTAATTTTTCACTAAATTCCACGTTCACTGTCTTGCCAGTTTTTCCCCTTGAAATGATTGATAGTCCTCCTGCAGAAGTCTTGTCATTCAAGCTGGCTATCTCATCTTCATCGAGAGCGTTGAATCAAGCCCCCAAATATATACGATTTTGCGGTAGTTCCAAGACAACTCGCTCACCAAATGTTGTAGTATTGTTGTATACTTTTACAATTTTGTACTTTTTCCCAACTTCTAGGTTGGATAATGGTAAAATTTCTTTTACTTTTGCAACTTTATTGAGTTTTTGCAGAAGGCTCATGATGATGATGATGTTAAGTATGAAAATTTAAAATTCAACTGTTCTTCAATAAGGTACACACATTTATACAAAATCGTTCCCCCACCATCAATCTGTAACGAACTTGTAAACATAAAGTAAATCTAGAGTCTGTCCCGATGCGCATGCACGTGTTTGTCGTAGGTCAAAAATCTTGTTCAACAACTCGAGCGCTGCACGTGCTTGGTAAAGGTCACTGACGCGTGACTCATACACGCAACGGTTGCATGGATCAGGTGTCTGCGTACTGCTAGCCTAATGACCCCCCAGCTGAGGGCAAAGACCTTAGCACGTGGCCAGCAATGACGTCAGCCACCCCGACAGCGATGACTCATACCAACACTCCGCCGCTGCCGCCACCAACCGTCACCACGCCGCCAACCGTCACCTTCAACCGTCGCCACCAGCCGTCGCCAAACCATCACCCCCGCCACGCCCCCCGCCACGCCCCCGCCACGCTAACCCGCCGCGCCCCCCGCCACGTCACCAGCCGTCGCCATGCCATCACCATTGACGGCCGCCATTTTGAAATATGGTCCAGAACTCTCTCTGGATGCCAACTTCTTCGCGGGTGTCCTAATTCACCGCAGTTCCAGAAACGTATTCTCTTCTTATCTCCAAGTATTTCTGTAGCGATTCATCGTAACTTCTCTTCTATATCTTCATTATCTTCGTTATTAATGTCGCTGTGTAATGATCTTACTTTAGATTGGCTACGCGAAGCTAGTTTTGCAGCTTCTTGTTCTAAAGCAGGAGACAGTGCATCGGCTAATGTTTTCGGTCGAGCCAATCTTAGTGCTTGCTTAATTTCGCCATCTCGGATTCCATAAATAAATGTTTGGATAGCTAAGCACTCTTATACGCTGTCCGGAGCTGTAGGATTTGCGAGGCGAACGAAGCGAGCAATGTCAGCTTTAAATTCTTGGAGAGTTTCATTCGATCTCTGATATCGTTTTCTTAATTGTGTTTGGTACACTTGTTCTAGGTGCGCATTTCCATATCGCATATCTAAATGCTTAACTAGCTGGTCATTGTCTTCTTGCTTTAGTATTTGCAAAATATCAACTGCCTTTCCACGCAACGCTACTGTCAATGAAATTGCTTTTTCCCTCGGTGACCAACCGTTAAATTTTGCAGCAGCTTCAAATTGCCTCAAATAATTCGGCCATGATGTTTTTCCATCAAATTCCGGTGTTTTTATGCGAATTGTTGACATACTGGTCTCTTTTTCTATTTGTCTTTCATCCGCTGCTTCGATTTCCAGTACCCCAGAATATGAATTTGCTGATGAAGTTGCATTCTGTTCCAAATCTTCATTCAAAATTCTAGAATTTTCTGCCAATTCTTCTTTTAAAATTCTAGAACTTTCTTCTGATTTTCTAGAATTTTCTTCCAACTTCTGCTCCAAAGTTCTAGAATTTTCTGCTAATTCTTCTTTTAAAATTCTGGAACTTTCTTCTGATTTTCTAGAATTGTCTTCTAACTTCTTTTCCAAGGTTTTAGAATTTTCCTCCAAATCTTTTTTTAGGATTCTAGAACTTTCTTCCAACTTCTGCTCCAATGTTCTAGAATTTTCTGCTAATTCTTCTTTTAGGATTCTGGAACTTTCTTCTAACTTCTTTTCTAAAGTTTCAGAACGTTCTTCAGATTTTCTTGAATTCTCTTCTAATTGATGTTGCACGGATCCTGTTAATTCTTCTTTTAGACTTCTAGAACTTTCTGTTAATTCTTCTTTTGGAGTTCTAGAACTTTCTGTTAATTCTTCTTTTAAAATTCTAGAACTTTCTTCTAACTGCTGTTGCAATCTAGAATTTTTTTCAAATTTCTCCAACATTTTACGATTGTCACTTGAACTAATTTCAAAAACATATTCCTCAGGATCCTAGTTAGCCGCCCCTAAGGCCTTTCTTAGACGCTGTTGTAACGTTGCTTTTAACCCGGATGAGTCCAAATCTCGCACCTCTAATTCCCTCTTTAGGTCCACAACTTTTAATTCACTTAGTTTTAAACCGAACGACGCCATATTATTTATTTCTTACTACACACTTCACTATTTAATGACCCCACACCTGACACAAATTGTAACGTTTTTCGTCTTTCTAGAAGCGTGTAGAATGTTTAAGGCACAAAAATAACTCACAACTATTTATGTTAAACGAAAATAAAAGTATTTATTTAATGAAATGAAAATAAAAAAGGAATGAAACTTATTTAAAATCAATTAACACTACAATAAAACTTAAACTCTACTAATAAATATTCAGATACTAATATTATTTATTTTACGTTCACTAAAACTTTATTTTACGTACACTAGAGCTGTTATTTATTTCACCACATTTATATTACGCGTTCGAAGTCTACTGTCAACTGAACTAACTCCCGTCCGTAGAAGAGTTTCCTCTCGCCTCTCCAACCGCACGACCAGAGAAGTGCTCACACCTATACCGCCTGGGTGGTCTGGCTGCAACACTCTTTTTCCCGAGAAGGTTTCTGGAATGCTCTCGACTGACTAGCTTTATATTTATTACACTATCCTTTATAATACTGGGCATTAAATAAATATATACTTCACATTTCTCACCAAGAAGAGTTTTTCTGCTTAAGCACGATTACGATTAATTTTTAAATGGCATAAATAGTCAATTAAATTATTAATGACATTTTAAAATAAGTTAGTTTGTGTATTCGGCGTTTGTAATTATTTTAACGCTCATACTGTAGGATCGCGTTGTTCGGGTTGGTTTTTAAACATTGTTCATATTTGATATTTTCTTTAATATTACATTTAATCATGATTTAGCGGAATCACGATTAAAGGAATAATGATTGAGAAAATCACAATCGCAGTCCAAAGAAAAATAATGTTGATAAACATTTTATGGGCTATAATTACAAAATAAACTATATTTTTCATTTTGTTTTGAGCCAATTTACTAGAATAATAAATATAGCAGAATTCTTAAAAATAGTCAAATGCCCGGTTTTATACACAACTTTTTCTCCACTTGAAATTTAGTTTCCTAATAAATTTACTTAAGTGGAGATTTGGGTTCTACAAAATTCACTTAAAATTTTATTACAAAGTAAATCTTGACTTAAATTAAGTGGAGAATTCCGTAGTATAAAATTTTAAGAAGAGATATTTTATAATGTATCAGAATAACCCTGCAAAAAATTAATTTCTATTTTAATGTCAGCGTGTTTTTAAATAGTTTTGATCCACATTTCTTCCTTCTAATTTTTTTAAAATGTTTGACATTAGTGATGTTATCTATATATCTTCTCAATCTGTTTCATCTATTGTTTAAAGCAGGGGCCGACAACCGGGCGTTCGCGGGAATATTATTTTGACATTAGTTTAATTCAAATCGCATAGGAATGAGCGTACAACGACAAAAACTAAAGAATATCGCAATTTATTTAATTATTTTTTCACAAAATAGTCGTATTGACATTTAATAATTAGTCAAACAAAAATATTATGATTTGTTCATTTGTTTGTTTCATAAAGCGGTGATTCCTATGCGATTTGAATTAAATAAATGCTAATTTAATATGCATTTTCTCAAAAAAATTGTAATGCGAGGGGTAGGTACTAAACTTTGTATTAGTTGAATTCAGAGTAAAATTCCCTTCCGCACAAAAAAATAAATATATATGTTCTCATTTAAAATAAGATACTGCATCCCATATTCTAAGAACAACTGGTCTAAAAATTTTAGTTTTACTCATTAAAGTAGTCTTATAAAATAGAAATTGTTTGCTAATTTAACATATTTCGTAACTCCTATATTTCTCTAAATAGCAATAGTGCGCCACTTAAAATAAACAGCCTGAATAGTGAGATTGTACACTCGCCGGCCTCAAGGAATGTAATGTGACGTCATGATGGTTGCCCAGATCAATTAATGTATGTGATTAATTTGTCAATGAAAATATTTTTTATGATAAATAACAAAATTAAATTGTAATAATTTTATTGTAAAATTTTCAAAAGTATATATGTGTGTGTGTGTGTGTTAGTGTGTGAGAGAGAGAGAGAGAGAGACAAAAGGACTTGTGATAAAGTTAGTTTTTTAGCGTATAATATATATAGTTCTTGATAACATGCTTTGTACTAGAATTTGTCTAACGCATATAACAAAGATTAGGTATCTGGTAGCGAACACCTGCACCAAACAAAGGTCTTTGTGTATATTTCGTTTGCAGGTACAAAGCAGGTGTTAAGCTATCTCAGAATTTTACTTGGGGAAAAAGAATTGTAGAAATAAATAAAACCATTATTCGCGACATAGGGAGGATTTTAAATAACTGACTTGGCATATGTAATATAAATCTAGCGAATAATATATATATTTCATGATTACTGACTCGGCTTTCTAGTAGAATTTATCTCACGCTATTTCAGAATTTTACTGTGGCAAAAATAATTGTAGAAAAAACATTATTCGCGACATAGAGAGGTTTTTAAATAACTGATTTGGTTTTGAAATGTTCCCACTCAGTAAAAGCAATATTTGCAGCACTGGTGAATAGCGCCGATTCAAAATAAATGTATATTGTCTTGAAAATGTTTTATATGTTTTCTTTTTTAAAAAATTACTGACATGGATTTTGTAATATAATTTTTCCCTCAAACTAAGTAATATTTGTAATACGACGGTATAGCGTCGATTTAAGATAAATATCTTTGAAAATTTTTATAAGTTATCCACGTTTGCTTAACGTCCTGCAGATTTCTGTTCCCACGCTTACAATAAAAGCTAGCAGGTGGTGATCACATGTATCACATAAAGATGATTGGGTAATTTTTTGTACCTAATTGAAAACGTTAATACAATATAATCTAGTTCTTCTTGATCAATCACTGCCGAGTATCATCTTATATAAATATGTAAGATAGAATTTTCATCATTATAGAGTTTAAATTTCTTCGTCTCTATAGTTCGTTCAAGTATGTCGCAGTGTATCAAGAATTTTATTCCTCCATAGAATTTGCTGCCAACGGCGGATGCCATCAGAGTCGCAACTTCATCAACATCATCATCATCAGAATCGTCATCATCGATATTAGTTACTGCGGGAGTGTATCCTGCACTACCAGAGCCCCAAGTAACAGACGAAGACGCTAAACAAATTTTGGATGATATACTTGGTAGCAAGGTGTCAGACGATGACTTTGCGAACCTTATGCTCAGCTGTAGAATATTTAGAGAATGAGTCTGAGCTAGATCCGGCCCTGTTGAAAGATTAGTATCTGTTTGTCGGTGAAGGGGCTGCACGCTTAAATCTTGTTTTGGGGGTTGTTGAAACTATGAGTTTTGCGTTCCCTGTAATTAAAGATTTCAGGAATAATATGACAAGTTTATCGACGTAACGCCTTTACCTCTAGACTCTATGAGATGTAGGTTTATTGATATGAACATTGACATTAACGACATTCATGGTGTTATAATTAGTGTGGTGGAAAATAGACAATTAATATGTAGGTTAAAGAATGCGCAAATAATTCTGAGTAACAATTTAAATTTAACTAGTATAGAAAGTAGTATTAGTTTATTAATAAAACAATATAATATTAGGTATAAACATATTAGTAATATAAAAAATTTGTACAATATATATATATATATATATATATATATATATATATATATATATATATATATATATATATATATATATATATATATATATATATATATTGTAACAGTACGATTTATGGAATAAAATAAATATCGCAAAATACTGTAACGCGTAATCGTCTAGTAATTTAAAATTACTTTAAATAATTATTAACTTCGGATCTATGTTGTGTTTGTAACCCTCAAAATATTCGTAATACGAAGTAGCTGTTCAATGGTGAGGGAATATAGCAAGGGTGCAAGTAAATGAAAGAATTAAATTCCTTCCAAAAGACATGATCTTATCTTGTGCATTTATTAAAACTCAAATCATTTACAAAATATGATTTATTATGTGAATTTTGAACGAATAGTGTGATTTGAACACAAAGTTCTGTCGTGAAATAAATAGTAAAATAGCTCTCTGGTATTCACCTTACGCAAGAGGATAAAACACGACAAAAAACCCTAAGCAGAGAGATAAAACAAATAATTAAATGTGTCAAAAATATATCCGCATGCTTACTGGAACTTCGACTGGATCAACAGCAACTTCAAGTACATATTGTTACATTTAATTAAGAATATAACAGAATTAATACTTTCAAACTTATCACAATAATTTGTCAGTGCATCGAGATTTTTATTAAATTATTGATAAATAATAATTATATTGTTATATTGCTAGGTTGGCCCTAAGGCAATGACTATCATAGGATCAGTTTCCTAAGTTTTCTTTATAGTCAACCAATACCCAGCTATAGGTCGTGGCGAAAGCAGCGACAAATGGGAGGTTTCTCCTAAGTTTATAGGTTCTTAATCCATTCATGGAATTGATTATCTAAATTTCTTTTATAGGTAATCAATCGCATCTATAAGTTTTCTTTATAGGTAACCAATGTCTATCTGGGGCTTTCATTCTTACGGTAACCAATGCCCAGCGTTTTTGCGAACAATTAGCAAGCAATTGATATCATAGTGATGGTCTTTCAGCATTCATATGATTCGATGAGTAACTACATAATAGAAAACATTTATGAATAACAATAATTGTAATAAGGATAAATACTATGGAAATGTTCATGATCAGCAAAGGATGGTGTCACCCGTACCTGGCGTAGCCATAGCAGCATGATAGGAAAAAGGATGTGTGTCACCCGTGTTTGGCGTAGCCATAGCAGCATGATGAGGAAAGGATGTGTGTCACCCGTGTCTGGCGTACCCATACGAGCATGATGGGAAAGGATGTGTGTCACCCGTGCCTGGCGTAGCTACACCAGCATGATGAGGAAAGGATGTGTGTCACCTGTGCTCGGCGTAGCCTTAGCATCATGATGAGGAAGAGATGTGTATCACCCGGGCCTGGAGTAAGCCATAGCAGCATGGTGACGAAAGGATGTATGTCACCTATGCCTGGCGTAGCCATAGCAGCATGATGAGGAAAGGATGTGTGTCACCCGTGCCTAGCGTAGCCATAGCAGCATGATGAGGAAAGGATGTGTGTCACCCGTGTCTGGCGTAGCCATAGGAGCATGATGGGAAAGAATGTGTGTCACCCGTGTCTGGCGTACCCATAGCAGTATGATGAGGAAAGGATTTGTGTCACCCATGCCTGGCGTAGCCGTAGCAGCATGATGAGGAAAGGATGTGTGTCACCCGTACCTGGCGTAGCCATAGCAGCATGGTGAGGAAAGGATGTGTGTCACCCGTGTCTGGCGTAGCCATAGGAGCATGAGGGAAAAGGATGTGTGTCACCCGTGCCTAGCGTAGCCATAGCAGCATGATGAGGAAAGGATGTGTGTCACCCGTGTCTGGCGTAGCCATAGGAGCATGATGGGAAAGAATGTGTGTCACCCGTGTCTGGCGTACCCATAGCAGTATGATGAGGAAAGGATTTGTGTCACCCATGCTTGGCGTAGCCGTAGCAGCATGATGAGGAAAGGATGTGTGTCACCCGTACCTGGCGTAGCCATAGCAGCATGGTGAGGAAAGGATGTGTGTCACCCGTGCCTGGCGTAGCCATAGCAGCATGGTGAGGAAAGGATGTGTGTCACCCGTGTCTGGCGTAGCCAAAGGAGCATGATGGAAAAGGATGTGTGTTACCCGTGCCTGGCGTACCCATAGCAGTATGATGAGGAAAGGATGTGTGTCACCCATGCCTGGCGTAGCCGTAGCAGCATGATGAGGAAAGGATGTGTGTCACCCGTACCTGGCGTAGCCATAGCAGTATGGTGAGGAAAGGATGTGTGTCACCCGTGCCTGGCGTAGCCATAGCAGCATGGTGAGGAAAGGATGTGTGTCACCCGTGTCTGGCGTAGCCATAGGAGCATGAGGGAAAAGGATGTGTGTCACCCGTGCCTGGCGTACCCATAGCAGTATGATGAGGAAAGGATGTGTGTCACCCATGCCTGGCGTAGCCGTAGCAGCATGATGAGGAAAGGATGTGTGTCACCCGTACCTGGCGTAGCCATAGCAGCATGGTGAGGAAAGGATGTGTGTCACCCGTGCCTATCGTAGCCATAGCAGCATGATGAAGAAAGGATTTAAAGGATTTTGATGTGAGTTGTTGATTGGTGGACTTACCCTGACCAGATTCAAACCAGAGCCTTTTTGGCGAACTTGAATCGAACTCTGCCTTCTGCTGAACCTCTGGTCAGCTCTTGGATTCGACTGCTGTTTGGGACTGTTTTCGTACTCTCTTCACTGTTGGCCGCTTCTTCATGGCTCGTACCGGTTAACTGTTACTTACTCTGACTATTGTATCCTATCATTATCCTAAAGCAGCAAAGCAAGCAACTTGTATTCCAAGATTTTCCTCTGGTTCCTCCTGGAAAACTAAGATGAGACGTTTAATTCACCTACTCCCCCCTTGTCCAGCGATGGCCGCGGTGTCTGACTTGGGTGTTGAGACTACATTTAGGATATATTTATTATTCGATGACGTCGGCATCTGGGTTCTAGAACAAAGTATCCGGAACACATATGCATCTATACAATTGCAAAAGTTCTTAAAACACTAAATCAAGAAGTTGATTTAAACCCAACTATCAATGATGTGATTTCAGTTCGATGTATATTTTGTTTCTGTTGTTTAATAATTCTAAACAGCTAATTCTATTTTCTGTGTTACTATTGAATAATATTTAATCACTGTATAAGTTGTCTTATTAGCATATTTCCTTTTTTCGGATAATTTTCACAATCAAATTCAGATGTTAAAAGTGTTTCTTATTATCGAAGGTTACCGGCTGATTTATCTCGAACAACTGATCTACTGAGTCACTGACCTAATGTGGCGCGTACTGCGTCAGCTCTTTCTTGAGTAGAAGATTGTTTATGTTATTGTTTAAAGAATTATATTTCGCTTCGATGTTTCAGTGACTGTCAACAGTTGGATCCGTATTTCAGGGTTAATTTTCTGTAGAGTTAAGAAGCACATTTATTCGTATTTCAGGAATTTGTTATTCTTTACGTATTTTATTTCATTTTCTTATTCACCCCTTTTTTCTACAATATTTACATATTTTCATCACCTTATTCCACTTGTTTACACACTTTCACTTAACATAACTTATTTTCACTGTTCACATATATTTCCTTTACTGTACTTGTAGGTAATATTTCATTTAATTTTCCACTGCTTTAATAAATCATGGATTTCTTGCATTTGCAAATAATTCGACAACTCGTTGAATTACATTGATAGATTCTCCCCCATTCTCTGTTTATTTAGTTCTTTTGGATTCTGTTCCAGTGTGCTCCCTTATTTAAAGGAGAATTAACAAATAATTAGTATGGGTTCTTGTCAGACCGGAGAAAGGACAAGTACTAGGGTTTGTTGGAAATAAGTTTGTACTTACAATTTGGTACAACAAATAACAACGATTTATTCACACTTACTACATGGTTGATGTTGTCGAGTTCCTACTGAACTCTAACGACTACTGTACTCTGAATCACTCGTCATCACTCTGAATGACTCTTCATCACTCTCTCGTATTGACTATTGTTATAACTGATCTAACGGTACTATATATCTAATTACAAAAGTACTAAGTCAGCAAATAGTTAGCTACTTACGTCAAACAATATTATTTTGAATACTTGACCTCATTACAACATGCTCTAATTTACTGAATTATATTCACTAAGAATGTGCCGACTTTGACTTGTTACATTCCTCCCTTTTTCAAACAATTTGCTTCCTGTAAAGGGGCACAATTTACATATTACACAAAACATAATTTAACTATTATTTCCTTGTTACATTCCCTTTTTTATACCTTAACTTTTACTAATTTTAAATTAAATATACATAAACACAAAAACACTTTTATCACTTGTACCATCCATAAAATAATCCAAATAAACACCACCATCTTCTTATGTTCATTTTACAACGCACAGCACTATAATAAAATAGAAGTTTGTACCTCGCATCTCGTTCTTTCTTGTGGTTATTTGTAAAAGTCAAATTTGGTTTTAATTTCTTCTTGTAGTACTGCTTACGTCGTTTAAATCTCGAACCTCGTTCGCGCGTACTTCTTTTCATCTTTTGGCCATCTGTTGTGGAGTTCTTCTTTTGATGTGGATTCTTCCTATCGTACTGTTTTCTTTGTTCTTTATTTCTCTGAAACTGTTTGCTGCTTTCGAACTTAATGCTGATCTGTCCAACTTCGTCATTTCCTTCATTAACCGCTTGTGAAATTTCCTCAATACCCGTACCCTCTATTAAGACATTTTTTTTAACCCCTGATGCTTCTTTTTCCTCCCTATTTACCTCGTAAATTTCCGGAGCTTCCTCGGTCACGGCGCCATTAGGTCTCTCTTCACTGCTACAGTCTTCTTCCGAACTTACTTGTTGGGTGTCATCCTCATTCTTGTCTATTTCAGCAATATTTTCTCTTTCTTTAATTTATTCACAAAGACCGTACTTTTTCTTAGGCATCTTACATCCAAAACATCTTAATACTCCATCATCCATCGGAATGCCATCTAAATGATTATAAATCATAAGAGCTGCCTCTTGATCACCGGATATTTCCGCCATTCTTAACATATTGAAGAACCACGTAATTTCCTTCATCTCTTTTAATTCTTCCGCGTCTATTTCTTCTGTATTTTTCTTAGTTTGGCCTGTTGTTTCTGCTTCTCTTCTGTTATACTGTGTACCATTTTCAATGTCTTCTTCTTTCTGATTATCATAAAAATTCGACTGCTGACGCTGATATTTATGCTGACGTTCACGCTGACAATGCCTGGCGTAACGGTTGCCATTGCAATTATAACACTAGACTTGGTTTCTTCTATAATGAGTGTCGTCATCTTCTCTCTGATAGTCGTAGTAATTGTCTCTCTGATAATTGTAGTTTTCTTCCCTCTGGTAATTGTATTTTTCTTCCCTCCGATAATGGTTATTTTGTTCCCTCTGATAATGGTAATTTTCTTCTCTCTGGTAGTTGTAATTTTCTTCTCTCGGATGATTGCAATTTTCTTCCCTCGGATAATGGTAATTTTCTTCCCTCGGATAGTAGTAATTTTCTTCCCTCGGATAGTGATTCGGCCGTTGACGCTCATGTTGTTGCTGACACTGCCTGGCATAGTGGTTGCCATTGCAAATGTAACATTGCACCGGGCGTCTTCTCTCGTAATTTGATCTTCTTTGGCCATACATCTTTCTTGAGTCGCTTACTTGCCTGTTGGTGTTGAGTCCATGCTTCTCAATTTACCAGTGTAGTTTGGAAAAAAAAATCCGCAAACCGCTGCCAGCATTTGTATCGGAAAGAATACAACTGTTGTTATTGTTGAAATTCCTAATACTTGCTTTTCCGCGAGTGGACCAAAAACGATTGGCCACCCTGATCTGACAAAAATATCCCACCGCTGCCACCAATTTGTGCTCCCTTATTTAAAGGAGAATTAACAAATAATTAGTATGGGTTCTTGTCAGACCGGAGAAAGGACAAGTACTAGGGTTTGTTGGAAATAAGTTTGTACTTACAATTTGGTACAACAAATAACAACGATTTATTCACACTTACTACATGGTTGATGTTGTCGAGTTCCTACTGAACTCTAACGACTACTGTACTCTGAATCACTCGTCATCACTCTGAATGACTCTTCATCACTCTCTCGTATTGACTATTGTTATAACTGACCTAACGCTACTATATATCTAATTACAAAAGTACTAAGTCAGCAAATAGTTAGCTACTTACATCAAACAATATTATTTTGAATACTTGACCTCATTACAACATGCTCAAATTTACTTAATTATATTCATTAAGAATGTGCCGACTTTGACTTGTTCTTCATTTTTCTTTTCCACTCTTTCCTGTCCAGCGTGTCTTCTCCGCTCTGTCATTTCTCTCTCAAATCGTCCACAACATAGTCGTTCCATCTACTTTTTAGACTTCCTCTCGCTCTTCTCATGACTAATCTGTAGCCGGTATTCTCTCATTTTATTCTATTCCTTTTTCCTCGAATATTCTTGTTAACTGTATCCTTTTCTCTTTCTCGGTGATCCTATTTTAAATAGTTTATAAATTAAAAAATTTTAAAAAATATATCATCAAGCCTTTTACCCATTACTGGGTGTGGCACTCTGCCAAAGCAGATCTCGGTAAGTGATATATTTATGCGCGTGAAGTGCGGTTACCAGCCGTCAAATCACGGCCCCCAAAGATGTTAGTGGTGCCACAGGGGTAATTTTAATTTGGTGAAAATGTTTGTCGGCTATTTCTAGTTTATTTATTTACAAGTTGTACTATTTGTCAAATTTTTAACAAATTGATGACTTGTAAGAATTTCCAAAGT
Source organism: Pterostichus madidus (assembly GCA_911728475.2). Classification (NCBI taxonomy): domain Eukaryota; kingdom Metazoa; phylum Arthropoda; class Insecta; order Coleoptera; family Carabidae; genus Pterostichus; species Pterostichus madidus. The sequence continues at coordinate 17,591,423 of OU452318.1, forward strand.
AATCGTTCTGAAAAGTATATTTATTTATTTTTAATAATAACTTTCACACAATAATCGCAATTATTTGTTCACTCCCGGTCGCAATATTTCAGCCCCACCCGAAACGATCCTGTGCATTAATTCTGAATAATCGAAATTCAGAAAATTATGAATTAAGCCATAATTTACTACATCATATAAATTTGTGTTTGTGCGTAATACCAATTTTTTTTCCTTCCAAGAGACAGATTTTAAAGATCCCCGACTCTGATCAAAATATTTCAACCATTCCCAAAACGACCTTATACATTTATTTAGATATTTTCACAGTTCAGGGTAATGTGTTAAAATTGTAGCTTACTAAAATTTATAGCGATGCGTATCATTTACTTGAACCTTATTCTTCGCTTCACTCCCAATTGACAGCTTTAATGAACTTCGTATCTTGGTCACGGCACCAAATCTTGTAATAGTACGATATATGGAATAAAATAAATATCGCAAAATACTGTAACGTGTAATCGTCTAATAATTTAAAATTACTTTAAATATTTCATTATAAAAATTACAAAAAAATTTAAATATAGTTATGGCCAAAAAGTTTCACAATAATTAATAAATTGAATAAAACGAATAATATAGTTGTTTTAACGTCAGTACGTGCGCATTTTAATAAAAATAATATTTGAAAGTTTGCATTTTAGAAAAATGTTTGTTTATATGGTATTCCGCTTGAGGCAGTTTCAAGAATTCTGGAATTTAAAATAAATTAATTTAATTTTTATAGAATTAAAGAAAAATATTGTTTCTGTCATTTGTACGTCAAAGTTATGTCATTTGTCCCCTGTCCGAATTACCAAAAACTATACAATGGTGAGCGTGGCATTGCAATTCATCAAAGAAAGGCTAAATGCATCCTTTCTATGTCACCTATTGACGTTGAAAATTCTGTGGTGCATTCTTTTCATGAGAAATTAAAAGCACGCCGCAGGCCTTTAAAAATTTCGAAGCGTGTCCCCAAGTCCGCTCGCGCGTTAGCGGCAGATGCCCTTTCTAAATGTATAAAATAGTGTATCACTAATAATGACACTGAATCATGGAGAGCCCTACATAGCTTTGGTGTTGATACATTTTCATTGCCCGCAAATAAGGAGAGTAGAAAATTGTCTCTGACTACAGTAATAAAGTCCAATATTAACCGTTCTACACAGCAGTCTGGAGCACAAATTCAACAACCTGCCCCCATAGGTACTGCTTTTGGTGGACGTGATCTTTTAAAAAAAGCGATTGAGGGAAAACTTCAGGAAGGGTCAATCACTGGTGCAATCAGACTCTTGTCATCTGATAACAGGGTTGCACAACCAACCCCAGATATAATAGATGCCATGATTTCAAAACATCCATCAGCCTTTCACAATATGAATTTTCCGGATATCTTACCATGCGCTGGCAGGTTTCCATTTGTGGATCCAAAGGAAATCTATGCTGCCGTTTCTTCATTTACAAATGCTTCTTCTGGCGGTATCGATGGTTTAAACCCACAAAATCTTAAGGATTTGCTTGTATCCAACAACGAAAGATCAAAGTCTCTAGCATTAGACTTGGCAAAATTAGTAACTAGTATGCTGAATGGCCTTGTACCAACAGAAATTTGTCCAATACTCTACGGTGCATCTTTAATCGCTCTCACAAAAAATGATGGTGGTTTGCGTCCCATTGCTGTGGGTTGTACTTTACGCCGGTTGGCTGGTAAAATTGTGAGTCGTCGTGTTATGGTGGAAATGGGTGATTTGCTTCGTCCTGTGCAGCTTGGTTATCGCACCTTATGGGAGGCACTGATTGATTTGCGAGAACATCTTTTAAATAACGATATTATGAAGCTGGTGATACCAAAATTTGGTTGTGGACTAGATGGGTTGGAGTGGAGAATAATTAGGAATATGTTAAAAGTTCTCTTCCACCGCACCGGAATTGAAATTCTTGTCTGCAGCTTTGACCCCAAAGGAAGAACAAAATTAGATCGCACTGTGTATTGCCACTTCTTTAAGACCTCAGGATGCATCAAGGGTTTGACTTGCAGATTTCTTCATAACTTCTCCCTAACCCGTCAACTTCTGTTCTGAGACGAAACAGTTTTAAGGAGGTGGCAGTGTAACGAATATCAAGGTAGTCAGTCGAGAGCGTTCCAAAAACATTCTCGGGAACAAGAGTGTTGCAGCCAGACCACCCAGGCGGTATAGGTGTGAGCGCTTCTCTGGTCGTGCGGTTGGAGAAGCAAGAGGGGAGTATTCTGGAACTCTTCTACGGACGGGAGTATATAAGCCGAGGTCAGGTGGCTGGAGTTAGTTCAGTTGACAGTAGACTTCGAACGTGTAATATAAATGTGGTGAAATAAATAACAGCTCTAGTGTACGTAATATTAATAGAAGTTATAGTGAACGTAAAATAAATAATATTAGTATCTGAATATTTATTAATAGAGTTTAAGTTTTATTGTAGTGTTAATTAATTTTAAATAAGTTTCTGTCATTTTTATTTTCATTTCATTAAATAAATACTTTTATTTTCGTTTAACATAAATTATTGTGACTTATTTTTGTGCTTCTAGAAAGACTAAAAACGTTACAATAGTATAACTTTACTTGCATAATATATTCAATTTTTTATTTTCTTTAGTTTATATATATTTTCTCTTTAATTCCACAAATGAAGTACTCTTATTTATTTTCATATTTAAAACTTTGATATGAATCAGTCAGAATCATAGAAAAAGCATGATTTAGAAGGGTAAGGAGATTGTCGTTTTATAATCACAAAATGAGATAGTGCATAACTACTAAAGCTTAACGTTTACCATATAACCTCTAAAATATATTACTTTTCCCAAATTACGAACTAAAAGCGGAAGTTTCTGTCGGATAGTAGTTGAAAAGTATAATATTTAACTCGCGTGTGTTAGCAATTAATAATAATGGTAATAAAAATTGCTATCATAACATACTCGTTGAATAATGTACTATTATTGCAGAAATACTTATCATTATCAAAATTATGAAGAAAAATATTTTAAAATAATAATATTATTTCATTAGTTATTTTAATTTAATTTTTTTTTAACATCTTCCACAATCATAAAACATTTATATATACTCAGTTCCATTTCTTTGATTACTTATTTTAAAATCAAAATATCTGTAACTTTTTTAATTTCTTGTTGAATGATTTTAATAAATAATATGAAATATGTCACCTGGTTCAGATACAAAAATGATATCTCCACAACCTTTACTTGATGCATTTTTCTGTAATATAATTATAAATTCTATGGCTAGCGTATAGTGTATATCTAGCCAATGTAACCTAGTACACATTTATACTTACATTCGCAACCCTGGCACATCATATACATATTTTAAACAGAGAGAATACTTCAAAGCCGAACATAGACCTATAAATGGGAAATTAGTTTTTCGCAAATTATTGCTCCTTAATTTAATTTATTATATAATGACACCAATCGAAAATAAATCTAGGTTACTTTAAATTTATTCATTTTTAACTGTAATTTTTATTATTTATACAAAATTTACAACACTTCCAATAGAATATCATATTTAGCCATGGCTTATTTGAAATAAAAGCCAAAATTTTGATATCTGTCTTTAATAATACAAAGTGATCATAAGTAAATCTTTCAGTTGGCAGTAAAGAAAAAAAATACTTGAAATTGGTAAGACTGATACATAAATTTATTACCTTTTGTTGACAGTGATATTTGAAAATTTCAATTAATAAAAATAATTATTTCCCTAACCCTTCCGTTTACATAGCAATGATCTAAGATGCGAGTTCTATTACATAATTTATTTGTATTTATTTTTTAAATGACACGTCAAACAGTACTTCCGCCTTTACCTGCCGTTGTGCCAGCTGAGGAATAAAAATATACCCAGAATTGTATTGCCAACTGTAACACTTACTTTTGATCACTTGTATTAATAAAATGACAGTAGAAAAGAATGCTAGTTAATAATATTGAGGATATGCTTAGGCTCAGTTCTTGTTGTAAATAATCCTGAAATAAAACTGATAAGAAGTGACAATTTACGACTGTTGAGTAGAACATACCTGGATTTGAATTACACTTTGACGTTTGAGGTTATGACATTATTGTGGGTGCCTTCTACAAATGAAGATCAGAAACACTGTAATATTTAAAAAATAAAAGTGAAAAAGAATAAATTTGTAGAAACTAAATGGAAAAAATTATTTAGTTTCGATCTGTTTCATTATAAACGCTCTAAGTTAAATTTAGTAGCAATAATCTCCGAAAAACTATTTTCCCGTATTAACGGCCTATGTTTGGATTTCAAGTATTCACCCGATATACTGTAAACATAAACTTTAATAATATTGTTTCTCTCATTTCTATATTCAATTAAACTTAAGAAAACAACGTATTTCGTTCTTTCTTTCGTTATCTAAAATGATGACGAGGTTTCAAGCTGGTCTCGAGTAAACAAATCTATATATTTGATTCAATCATCTCTTATTTGATATTTGCCAACATATAAATTACTCACACTTATGTAAGTAGCCAAAGAGAGAAAAACAAATTTTCCAGCTGACATTTTGATGGGCTTTTGTGCTCGCGCCATCATCAGTATTAAATACTTTTTCACTCTGTTTTCCGCCGCAAACCAGTCGCAGTTATAGGCGGCTCTGGCTATTCCTTCGCTTTGTATTGTGATTTCATTTCCATTGTAACAATATATTCCGAGTTGGTACACCATCAACATCAGGTACATGCACATGCTAAAGAATCTTATGCTGAAAATCGGCATCTACAAACAAATACAGTCAATAAATATCGTTTTCGCGCCTACGTCCGACATTAACAGTATAACATATCCAATATCTTTCGAAAACCATATGTTTACCGAACACCATTCGGTAAAAACTAGGGATTTTTGTAATGTTAGTATTAGCATCACTGGCTGGCACAGTCAATGAGTGCTTCAAGTATAGAAATTTTTGCTAATTTTAGAGCTATTTTATTTTACACTCAAATGTAAGTAATTGTACTCGTAATTCAATTTATAGTTGCTGTGTACAACCAACCAAAGTTGAAATATGAAACAGGAAATACAATGGTATTTTTTTAATATGAAGTTTGCTGTATACAATTTTATAAATAAAATTTTATTCTTCTTAGAAAATATTTCTATATTTAACAACTTCATTCACAACAATTAACCGTCAAACAAAGTTACCAGAATTACTTTTCTATTATTTGATGACGATATTTCAGTAACTGTCAAAGTTTATAATAAAAATTATTTTGTGTCATTGTTTTCCACAGCACTCTCAATTCGTAATTTTCTTCATAAAAGCCAGCTTTCGTTAGATACTCTTGTATTACAAACAATTGAACAATTATATATTTTTATATATTTACACTTTTCGTCTAATTTAATAAGGGAAGCAGCATACCTCATGTTCGAAAAATACCATTGTATTTCATATTTCAATTCTACACCCAGTGTATTTATATATGAGCTCGTTCGCGGATTTTTTTAATTTCGCTGCTCGCGATATCCTTCAATTTGCTTCATAATATTTTATATAAACTACTCGACTGAAAAATAGGTCTTCCAAAATTTTTGTGCCTTAAAACGACTTTGGCGCTAAATGTGAATTTTTGAAATAATATATAATATATAATATATAATATATAATATATAATATATAATATATAATATATAATATATAATATATAATATATAATATATAATATATAATATATAATATATAATATATAATATATAATATATAATATATAATATATAATATATAATATATAATATATAATATATAATATATAATATATAATATATAATATATAATATATAATATATAATATATAATATATAATATATAATATATAATATATAATATATAATATATAATATATAATATATAATATATAATATATAATATATAATATATAATATATAATATATAATATATAATATATAATATATAATATATAATATATAATATATAATATATAATATATAATATATAATATATAATATATAATATATAATATATAATATATAATATATAATATATAATATATAATATATAATATATAATATATAATATATAATATATAATATATAATATATAATATATAATATATAATATATAATATATAATATATAATATATAATATATAATATATAATATATAATATATAATATATAATATATAATATATAATATATAATATATAATATATAATATATAATATATAATATATAATATATAATATATAATATATAATATATAATATATAATATATAATATATAATATATAATATATAATATATAATATATAATATATAATATATAATATATAATATATAATATATAATATATAATATATAATATATAATATATAATATATAATATATAATATATAATATATAATATATAATATATAATATATAATATATAATATATAATATATAATATATAATATATAATATATAATATATAATATATAATATATAATATATAATATATAATATATAATATATAATATATAATATATAATATATAATATATAATATATAATATATAATATATAATATATAATATATAATATATAATATATAATATATAATATATAATATATAATATATAATATATAATATATAATATATAATATATAATATAATAATATATAATATATAATATATAATATATAATATATAATATATAATATATAATATATAATATATAATATATAATATATAATATATAATATATAATATATAATATATAATATATAATATATAATATATAATATATAATATATAATATATAATATATAATATATAATATATAATATATAATATATAATATATAATATATAATATATAATATATAATATATAATATATAATATATAATATATAATATATAATATATAATATATAATATATAATATATAATATATAATATATAATATATAATATATAATATATAATATATAATATATAATATATAATATATAATATATAATATATAATATATAATATATAATATATAATATATAATATATAATATATAATATATAATATATAATATATAATATATAATATATAATATATAATATATAATATATAATATATAATATATAATATATAATATATAATATATAATATATAATATATAATATATAATATATAATATATAATATATAATATATAATATATAATATATAATATATAATATATAATATATAAGGGCTGAGTGAAAAGTCCCTGTAAACAAGAAATGACTTATTTGGTCAAAACATATATTATTTCTCAACATAATCCCCTTGTAGCACGATACACTTCGTCCAACGTTTTTCTAAATTTTCAATCCCTTCCAAATAATACGATTTTGGCAATCCTTCAAAATAGGTTTTTGTCTCAGCGATGACCTCATCGTTTAAGCAAAATCTCTTTTCGCCGAGCCATTTCTTCTAGTTTGGAAATAGATAAAAGTCGCAGGGGGCTAAATCTGGAGAATGTGATGGATTCTTATTGCGCTTGAAAATCGCGAAACACTCCTTTGAACTTAGACGGTCGCGCTTGTTGTTGTCAACAGAGAGCAAATGCGGCACCCATTTGGCAGATAGCTTTCTCATATCCAAAAATTTATGCAAAATGTTTCGTACTTGTTCGGTTGAGATGCTCATAGCCTCAGTAATCTCGCGCAATTTAACTCGCCGATCGCCCAATATCATACCATGGATTTTATCGACGATTTCTGGCGTTGTAACCTCAATTAAACGACCATAACGTTCGGCGTCCTTTGTGGTCATACTACCACAACGAAAATCAGTAAACCACTTGTGAATCGTTCCAATCGATGGTGAGGAGTCCCCATAATGTTTAACAGGCGATGCTTTGGTTTGCGTAAAGTTTTTTCCACGCAAGAAACAATGTTTAATCAAGACGCAAAATTTACTTTTTTCCATGTTTTCAAAAATATTCAAGGTTGCTTGTTTTCGATATGTGTCAAAACAGAACTGAATAACATATCAGTCTGAAAATTTTAATGCGTTCTAGTAAAAGATGGTACATCACAAATGTCACATGAGATTTGCGATTGTGGCGCCATCTGTTTCATTTTCAGGGACTTTTCACCATGCCCTCGTATAATATATAGTATATAATATTTGTAATATTATTAATTTTTTAAGTACTTAGTTATTAGGTTTGTAGCAAACTGCAGCTTTGTCATAATTCAAATTTTCGACATTCTGCGCGCATTCATATTTAAAAATTCCAATATGATTAGAGCAGTTAAAGCATTGGACTAGAAGGAGAATCAATGAATTATGAATGTGAAAAAAGCTGAAACGGTGTGCCTGTATAAGAATGTTTAGTGACGATTGGTTTCTGGATTTTTCACTAATTTTAGTTTTTGATATAACTTTATCCAAAATTTAGACCTGCATTAGGAAAACGTCAAAATAATGCATTTGTCAGCTCATTGTTAAATTTTTGACAAACTGCCCCGGCCTTAATATTTGTTAATCCAATCCTGCTCGTTAAGCTATCACACCCATATTATTATGTCACACTTTGATAGTAATATAGCTTTATGATTATTTTTTTAGACTAAGTTACGAATTACGTTTGTTACCAATTTCAATAGATGAATTATTATATTATTTATCAGTTTAAAGTTGTATCCAATCTAAAATAGATAAAAGCTAATAATCCAATTAATTTTTATTTTATTGCTTATGTTTAATTAGATGACAATTATTTTTGCCGTTTTAAAGTTGATTTGTAAGTATTTATTTACGTTTAGATATAGGAGAGTTTCATGACGATACGTTTTGATCTAAATCTCAAACATTATTTAACATTATTAGCAATATATTTTATATTTTGTTTTGTGCTTCTCTGTACAAAAGCAATTTCATCCAAATTACAGTACAGAGTCCGGACTCACTAAGCCCAGAATTCTAGTTCAAATACTTTTAGTATCAGTTGGATTCGAACTCGGAATCGTTGAATTTGAATACTGTAACTCTAAACACACCACCGTACTACCGGACATATTGCATCGTATTTGAACAAATAGTATAAAAATCAGCATTGAGGTGGTTTTAATTGTCATTTCCGGCCGTGATGTGGTTAACATTACTGCACTTGAATTCGAAGATCTCGAGTTCGAATCCCACTCAAGCTAAAAATATATGAACTACCACACTTCGTCTCGTTGAATCCGAATCCTTTCTGTAATTAGGAGTAAGTTCTTAGAATAATAAAAACAAATATACCCTGTAAAGTTTTGTTAACATAAAGAGTTACTTAGCGAGAAAACAACCAAAATAGTAACCACATTTCTAAAAAAACTTTGGAAAAATAAAATTCCTATTTCCAATATTGCATAGCATAAATGTATACTATTTTGTTAGATGAGTGAACGACAGGGTCGCATGGAACGCACAATGTGTATAAAATTTAAATTTAAATTTAAATTGCAATAAATATTATAATTGCTAACAATTTGTAATTTTCTGGAAGAAAATTTATAACTGTTCTTTTGTCTAATGATATTTCTTTAAATTTTTGTATAATATTTAAGTTATAACTCATAAAATTTAGTTGAACTACAAATATGAATAGAGAACAAAATTTAAAAACGCAGCACCAAACAAACTAGAGGCAAATAGGGCAATATTTTTTGTTCCGAAAATCTTAATTCGAATATGAAAACTAAACATTCTTTTTCCAATATTTGGAACACTACTAGTCAGTTGCAATTAAAATTTGTTGGTATGGTTTAGAATTGAACTCGGATCTTTATTATTAATGATCTCAGCTAACCCCGAAAATGCGCTGTGAAATTTAAATATTTTATTATTGTTAAAATATGTGAATACTTACGAAAGATAATTGAACTAGTTGCATACAAAATATTAAAGTGCTGCCCAAGATTTGAACTAAAACCATTAAATTAAACTGATCCTCAACATTGTTAGACAAATCTATAATCTTGATGTGATGCTCCAAGCAATTCTTCACACATATTTCCAAATTTCTGTTTAAGATGGCGTTGTGCTTTGGAATTTCCTCCCAGATTTCTCTTGTCATGTCATTTTTGTCCGTTGTTATTTCCAGGTTGCTAGCTTTTACTTTATTATTGTATGTTAGAGATTCTAAATCTCTCTCGGTGTCCTATAATGTTGATTAATACTTTAATAATAATACATTTTAAACGATTTTCATAAGCAATTTGCAAATCGGAATGGAATAATAATGTTTACTGATATTCATTAAACGTGATTGAAGGAATAATATATATATAGCATTTTATTTTAGTCATTTTTAATTGTATTTGTTTTGTTCAATTTATTTCTACGTCGATAAATAAGTGCGTCATCGTTCTCGCTACAGATATTTCAACCCTTACATTCACTTATTATTCCGGCCCATTTATTTCTGTCATCCGCATAATCTCATTTCCTTTCAAATTTATTCCTTTTGTATCATTTCAACTTTAAAATTAAAACAAATCGTTTATATCTTATAGAATTTAAAATTTTGTAGACTCTTTGGTTACACAAGATGAGTTTAATTTTTTGACCGTCATTAGCAACAAGATCAGTGAAAGATATAAAGTTGGATAAATTATTTGTTTTTTTCAAAATAATACATAAGTTACTAGATCCTAAATAACTTTAATTTTAAAATAATGGGACATAAAGAAAAAGTTTCAAATAAAAAGGATACAGTTTGTCCGCGTTGTGGTGACTGGTGCGTCATCAAACATACGGAAGAAATTTTGTGACTTCATACTGGTTTTCAAATAGTCATGACGAACAAGAACTATAATAATAATAATAAACATAAATATTGGTAGCTACATTGTAATAATTGTATGATGTAGTTGCAAGAGAAAATATCAGTTATCTTGTACATAAAATTTGATATGAGTATATTCTTCACACATATTCTTCCTTAAAATCATGAAGACAGAATCAAGAAATTGGAAGATTTAGTGACAGAAATTAAACTAGATAAAGATGTAGAAGATCATCAAAGAAAAGAATTTAATAATTTAGCGACGTAGAAGATTCCGAAAGTGAGACAGATTTGTCCTGGACAACTAACTACATAGCACTACATATTCAATTTTACTTACACAAATCCGGAGCCCGGAGATAACTCACTGAAACCCGGAGAGGTGGCAAGCCTAAGTAGATCTGATAGCGTGTAAAGTTTTATTTACATTATCTAAATTATATTTTAAATATTTTATATCACTGATTAGTGATTCTTGATTTTTAAATATATCTAACTACACACACACACACTATGCTCTATGGCCCATGTAGGGCCTTGGCTTCTTCAACTACACCCCTCCACTTCTTTCTGTCTCTTGCTTTTTGTGTCCAGTCTCGTATTTTTAATTCTCTTACGTCTTCTAGGACATTGTCTTCCCATCTCAGTCGGGGCCTGCCCTTCCTTCTCCGTCCTTGGGGAGATATTTCAAAAGATTTTTTTGCGATTCTGCTGTCGGGCATGCGTTTTAGGTGTCCCAGCCACCTAATTCTTTGTTTCTTGATCCAGCCTACCAGATCCTGGTCTCCATATAGTTGCATCAGCTCGTGATTCATTCGCGATCTCCAGCCATGTAGTGTTTCATCATTGATGGGTCCATATATTTTCCGTAGAACTCTGCGTTCAAAACGCATCAGTATTTCCTCGTTCTTCTTTGTAATAGTCCATGTTTCGCACCCATATGTCACTACAGGTCTTATGTTGGTCTTATATAGTAGTATTTTTGATTTCCTGGATATCAGCTTCGATTTTAAGATGCTGTCTAGTGCGAAGAGGCATCTGCTACCGGCTGCTATTCTATTTGATATTTCGACAGATATGTCGTTGTTATATGTGATTGTGGTGCCCAAGTACTTGAATTCGTTGACCCGCTCTATCTTTTTATTACCACTTTCGAGGAAAGTTTTCTCTCTCTGGGGTTCGCTTGCTTCCAGCATTACTTTTGTTTTATTAGTATTGATTTTTAAACCTGCTTCCGCTCCAGCTTCCTCCAGTTTGTTGAGTGCATCCACTACATCTCTTTCCCGCCTTCCCAAAATAGTTACATCGTCTGCAAATGCAAGTATTTGTAGGCTTCTGTTGTAGACAGTTCCGCTAGCATTTATTCGTGTTTTGTTCATTATACTCTCTAATATAAGGTTGAAGAGTATCGGGGATATCACATCCCCTTGTTTAACACCTCTTTTTATAGGGAAATCCTCGGATGTATCATTATCGACTTTACATTTACATTTTGTGTTTTCAATACATACTTTAATCAATCTTATTAGTTTTATTGGTACTTTAAAATTTTGTAGCGTTGTCCATATTGATGTATGTCGTATGCTGTCATATGCCTGCTGGTAGTCTACATATAATTGGTATATATTTATATTATGTTCCCAGCATTTTTCTAGGACTTGTCGTATGCTGAACATATGGTCGACTGTTGAGCGCCCATTGCGGAATCCCGCTTGATACTCTCCGATTACATTTTCTGCTATAGGTGTTAGCCGCTTGTTGATTATGCTAGATAGTATTTTGTAGGATATATTTAGGAGGCATATGCCTCTGTAGTTACTGCACTGTAGTTTATCTCCCTTTTTGTATATTGGGCATATAATCCCAATTTTCCATTCCTCTGGAATTCTTTCTTGTCTCCAAATATTGATAATTAGTTTGTGGTATGCCCTTGCCAGGTCTTTTCCCCCTGTCTTTATTAGTTCTGAAGGGATCCCATCTGATCCTGGTGATTTGTTTGATTTCATGTTTTTGATAGCTTCTTCTACTTCATTTAGTGTTGGCTCTTCTGGTTCTAATTGGTTTTCTTCTTGTTCTACATTAATTTCTTCTTCTTCTAATTCTTCCTCATTGTTCCCATTAAGCAGCTCTCTAAAATGTTCTGCCCACCTGTCGATAATTTCCCTTTTACCGCACAGGTGTTTTCCTTCTTTGTTCTTGCATAGGTTAGCCCGCGGTTGGTATCCCCTTTGGATTTCTTTTACCTGCTTGTACATGTTTCGAATGTCTTTCTTATTGTGATCTTCTTGGATCTGTAGCAGTTTTTCCTGCATTGCTTCTCTCTTTTTCCTCCTAAGTAGCTTGCTTGTTTTATTTCGTTCTTCTTTATATTTAGTGCTTTTACTACGTGTTGGTGTTTGCATAGCTCTTAGTCTAACCTGTCGTCTTCTTATTATTGCTTCTTCACATTCCTCATCAAACCATGTATTTCGGCTTCTCTTTTTGAGCTCTCCTAGCGTTTTTTGAGCTGCATCCGTTATTGCTTCTTTAATCCTGTTCCATTCTGTATCAATTTCGGCATTCTCTACTCCTGCTGCATTTTCCAGATTTTTACTTAATACGTCTTGATACTTAACAAGTTGTTCTTCCTTTCCTAGTTGTTCCACATCCCATTTCTGCCTCCGCTCTCCTTTCTTTTCATAGCTCCTCGAGATTCTTTCTCTAATTTTAGCTTTTACTAACAAGTGATCCGAGGAGCAATCTGCTCCTCTCATGCTTCTGGCGTCTAGCAAGCTAGTTGTATATCGGATGTTTATTAGGATATGATCAATCAAATATATCTAACTAATTTTCCAAAATAACTTGAATATTATTCACATTACTTAAGTCAGTAATATTAGATGACCCACTTAACTTAAGATAGGTTTCGCAAATCCATCTTATATTCTTGCTACCCTAGATGCAGTTGAATTCACAACTATATATATGTATATATATATATATATATATATATATATATATATATATATATATATATATATATAATAATAATAATTTGATTCTTCTTTAAAAAAATAGTCACCATCTCCGGGCGAGACTTAGTTCTGAGGTGGTAAACCTAGTTTTACCTAGGGTTGCCACCTTAGAACTAAGTCTCGCCCGGAGACGATGACTAAAAAATGCCCAAAAAAAAAAAACACACATATGCAATTTTTTTATTTATATAAATTAACAAATTCAAAACTCACATTCCTACAAATTAAATGCAATTCTAATGATCACAGAGTAATTACTATACATACATATAACTAATAAAAAAAGAAACTTAACAACTTACGTATAAAATAAAAACAGGTAAATAAGAAGTAAAATGTGCAATATGCAATATAGTATAAATAAATATATCATCACGCCTTTTACCCATTACTGGGTGTGGCACTCTGCCGAAGATCTCGGTAAGTGATATATTTTGCGCGTGAAGTGCGGTTACCAGTCGTCAAATCAGGGCTTGCAAAGATGTTAGTGTTGGAGGAGCCATAGGGGTAGTTTTTGAAATTTTGAAAATTGTCGCCTGTGGGAATTGAACCAGGGTTCTCAGGATCCACAGGCCAACTTCATACCACTGAGCTAGCCACCCCATATATATATATATATATATATATATATATATATATATATATATATATATATATATATATATATATATATATATATATATATATATATATTTGTTAATCCAATCATGAAAGTTTTATCGGTTCATTAGCAACTAACGGTTCAATAAATTTCAGAAAGTCGCTATTGTTGCTATATAAACAGTTCTTTAACTAAAGACCTCTTTATTTTTTTCTTGCAACCCAGTATAAGTATAATAAATAATTTATTTATGTAGATTCTTCCATGTATGTTTCCTGTTTGGCATTACAGCTTTTACAAGATCAGCATTTTCTGTTTCTTTTTTATGAATTCATAAAATTCTCGATTGCTCAAGTAAAAATAAAGTTTTATTCATAATTCTGCCTTTACCAGCTCAATTCATATCTTATTACTATTTTTATATAATAGATAGGTAATAATTGTAATTTACTCTTTAGGAATTTGATCTGATACAAGATGATATATCAACTATTAGAACCGAAATTAATAGTGCTTATAAATTCTTTCCTAAATAATCATGAGGATAGAATCAAGAAATTGGAGGACTTAGTGACAGAAATAAAACTAGATAACAGCATAAATACAAGATCATCAAAGAAAAGAATTTTGTACATATTCTAACCCGGCGAAATAATAACTAAACCCGGAGCCCGGAGATAACTTAATGAAACCCGGAGTCTCCGGGTCAAACCCGGAGAAGTGGCAAGCCTAGTTCTACCTTATCAGCAAACATGCATCCTATGAACAACTCAATCAAGGCCGAACAATTAGCTCCCAGTTTATCGACTACGAGCGATAAAATTATTAATAATAAACAATTGGCAAAAGATGTCGATGGTGGTACAAATGTAAGTCAACATTTGGAAAATAACATCAAAATTACAAAAAGTAACAGTGTCGCAAGTAAATTAAGAAGTAATTCAATGACATCCCCCAACCGCCAATAACAATAACCAATTCACCACAGTTACCTATAAAAAAATCTAAAAAAATATGTGGTGCGGGTTCGCAACAAATTAATAATAATAATTTAATCGCAGCCCCCAAATACGAGTATGTGTTCTTATCTCGTTTTGCTCCAAAAGTAAAAGTTGAGCAAATCCAGGATCAGTTAAAATCTCTAAAAAATAGTTAATAGTGTCTGCTGTTCTATAAAACCAAAATTGTTTATACATACTCATCATTCAAAGTAATAGTTAATAAAACTAATTAATATGACAATAAATACAACCCTAGTAACGGTAAGGATGGAAAATAATCTTTCGAAACACCTCGAAGTAAATCAGGGAGTTAAACAGGGAGACTGCTCATCACCCATTATTTAATCTTATGCTAGAAAAAGCGGTTAGAGAAAGAAAACGCACTAATTCAGGAGTAAACTTAAACGGTAAACACCAACTCTTCACGTTTGCTGATGACATAGCCAAAGTGGCAAAGAACAAAGAAGGAATTGAAAATATCCTGAGGGAACTGGATATATGCACCAAAGCGGCGGGCCTACGAATAAATATCGAAAAACCTAAGTATTCTATTATAGCCAGAAAGAATATATACACCGGAACGCACATAGATCTACTGAACTACAAATTCCAAGTAGGCAACGAATTTAGATTTCTAGGGTCGATAATACACTCTACAGGTAGTACTGAACAAGAAATAAAATCCAGAATCGCAAGTGGTATAAAATGTTTCTACTCAGTGAAGTCCCTACTTAGATCTCAGAAACTCTCGAGAAAGAATAAAATTTAAATCTATAAAACGATAATAAAACCAGTTGTTCCCTACGGATCTGAAACATGGACCCTAAACGAAGCAAAAGAGCTCCAACTAAATGTATTTGAGAGAAAAATACTCAGGGTCATTTACGGACCAATACAAGTAAATCAAGCTCTTTGGAGGATAAGAACAAACCTGGAGTTAAAACAACTATACCAAGACTTAGTAGCAACTGTTAAAAGGAGCAGGCTTCGATGACTGGAACACCAGGAAAGGATGAGCGATGAAAAACCCGTTAAAAAGATTTATAAAGCAAGTCCAGCTGGAGTAAGACCTAAAGGAAGATCTAGAATAAGATGGATCAACAGCGTTCTTGGAGACCTTAAACAGTTAAAGGTCACTAACTGGCGAGAAGAAGCAAGAGCTCGAGGAATCTGGAGAAAGGTAGTGGAGGCGGCAGGAGCCCTCAAAGGGCCGTAAGCCAAATGATGATGATGATCATTCAAAGTAAGTTTTCTTGACGCTCACCGCGAAATTATTATGAATCCCGTAAACTGGCCTGATGGTATAATCATCAACAAATTTTACTCTAAACCTAAAGCAGTAACGAGAAATATTTTTTTTAGAAAATCGCCCGTCAATAATTATGACAACATGAACAAAAATATTTCTTTAGTTACTCAAATAAACCGAAAAAATATGGAAACCGAGCTCAATGTGCATAATTATTTTAAATTATTTTATATTTACATTCAGTGCTTGAGAAATAATATATATATATATATATATATATATATATATATATATATGCACTATTGCTAAAAGTGGTTCAAAAGAACACTGTAAACCACTTTTAGCAATAGTACGAATGGTTTTCTTTTGTAATCTAAATATTTTTTCACATTTAGAACATGAACCCCACAATAATATTCCGTAACACAGATGTGAGTGGAACAGAGCAAAGTATGCAGTTTTCAAAGTCTCTGTGTTAGAGGATGTTGAAAGTTTTCATAATCCAAATATTGCTGAGGATAGTTTTTTACAAATTGAATTGATTTGATGTGTCCAGTCAAAATTATTACTTATATGTACACCAAGAAATTTAACATTATTAACATTGTTATCATATTCTATGTGTTTATTAGATATGAACATGTTTTGGGTCTTACTTTTATTTAATTTCAATATGTTGGTTGAGAACCACTCTTCTGCTGAATTTGTAATGTTCGAGGACAACCTATTTGCAGATTCTACCTCCTTCAAATCGGTGAAAAATATAGTATCATCTGCAAACTGTATTGTTTTTTATCATATTATGAGGAAGGTAATTGACGTGTATAATGAATAATAAGGGCCCCAGTACGGACCCTTGATGCACCCCATGTTGAGTGACTTGTAGGCTGGAAAATTCATTGTTAACAAAGACAGTATCGATCTTCTAAATATGAAGTTAACATTTTAGAGGAAAACATCTTACACCATAATAGTTTAGTTTAAATAACAAAATATCATGTGACACGCAGTCAAATGCCTTTGAAAGATCGCAAAATTTACCAGCTACATAAGTACCCTGATCCACTAGATCGACAATATTATGGACAGCTTTTATAAGAGGGTCGTTGGTTGACTTATTTTGTCTAAAACCATACTGACATTTTGATAAAATAGATTTTTTTCAAAATAATTAACCAATCTTTTATGAAAAAGGATTTCGAATATTTTTGAAATTAAAGAGAGAAGTGAAATTTGTCTGTAATTACCAATGTCTGTTGCGTCACCTTTTTTAAAAATATGAATAATTTTAGCAATCTTTAGCAGTTTAGGAAATGTCCCGGTGCTAAACGCAAGATTAACTATGTAGTTCAATGGTTTGGAAATTATTTTTTAGTTTCTTTACTTACAGAAATATTAATGTATATATATATATATATATATATATATATATAATTTCTCAAGCACTGAATGTAAATATAAAATAATTTAAAATAATTATCCACATTGAGCTCGGTTTCCATATTTTTTCGGTTTATTTGAGTAACTGAAGAAATATTTTCGTTTATGTTATCATAATTATTGATGGGCAATTTTCTAAAAAAAATATTTCTCGTTACTGATTTACGAAAACTTACTTTGAATGATCATCATCATCATTTGGCTTACGGCCCTTTGAGGGCTCCTGCCGCCTCCACTACCTTCCTCCAGATTCCTCGATATAATACTAATTAAATATAAATAAATAAATATTTCATTTTGTAAATAACTAATCGTAACAAATGTATGAAAGATAAAAAGAAATCGTTTTTATTTTATTAAAACAAAACTGCATAGTAACACTACACCCCCTCAAAAAATAATAATAATAAGGAGTAGAAAGAAAATGAAGTATTTACGTAATATAAAAATGATTAGCAACATAAATAATAAAAAAATAGCATTGTTCGTTTCACTACGTGACGGTTACTGTTAACCGCGGCGGTACGGATTTTATGTTCAATTGAGTTGACGGTAAAATAATAAGTTACTAGATTTTGTTTTTTAACTTTTTGATATCTCACGGTAAAACGCTGCGGTAGCTAGCGGTAAAAAAAATTACAGCAACTTTAGGCTTCTCTGACTAGCGGTAGAAGTTATATTTCACACATTTTTGACATCAGAGAAAATTACTAGCGAATGTAGCAGGGGTGAGAAGGAGAAAGACAGTAAAATATCTATCTCAGTAATTTTAAATAAAAATATTTATTAATAATTTTGAGGCCCTATGCTATAGGATTCAATGTAGCGCGTTGGGCCCCAAAAATATACTATTTAAATCTCCAGGCGGATTTAAGCATAATGTGTATCATGTACCATTGGGCCTTGGTGTGGGACAAAGTCTCACCGTATAATGTGGGGAACCACGCTGATTTAGGGGAACATCCATCATCTTATTATATAGCAAAGTTTTTACCTGCGAAATTATTTTAATATAAATTTTTATAAATGAAACATTTCACTGTCAAACAGTCCCATTTTTCCTAATCATACCGTGTTTGGCATTATACGAAAGGGCATAAAAAAGACATTCAGAAAAAGTTGAAAAAACTATATATTTACGACTGTCAATGGTTTTAAACATAAAGTATTCCGAATCATACCATGCTTGGTGTCATATGAAGAGGCTTTAGAAGAACTTTCATTTGAAATGAAAGAAGTTGAAATTTTAAGATAGGCAATTATTTCAAACAATTCTTGCGTTCAAATTCATCATTTTCGACAGAACTTGTATCTGCTGTCGAATCCTCCTCACTTTTTGATGATAAAATCATATTTTTAACAAATTCTTCCATAAATAAAATATAAATAAATATATCATCACGCCTTTTACCCATTACTGAGTGAGGCACTTTGCCGTAGCAAATCTCAATAAGTGATATATTTTTTCGTATGAAGTACGGTTACCAGCTGTCAAATTACGGCCCCCAAAGGTGTTAGTGGAGGGAGAGCCACAGGGGTAGTTTTAATGGCGTTAAAATTGTTTGTATGTTTTAGGAATAAAAATAATAGGTTATATAAATTTTAGTGACTTAAATTATTACTGTCACTTTTTGTAATATATTGTTATGAAATCACCAATTAAATATTTTAGTATTACGGGATTTACAATTAAAGATATTAGGAGTTTATTTAATTATAATTTACGAAATAATTTTATAGTTACTTTTATGTTAGTGGAATAAGATTACTATGATCATTATGTTCTCAGTGCTCGAGGAAGTTGGTGGTTCAAATGAATAAATCAGTGTTTTATGTGTTAAATTATAACAGCTAAAATGTCTAAGCGAAACCGTGACTGTAGTGATAACAATAGTGATGATGACAGCAGTGTTAATCGTGTTAATTACGTTAGTAACCATGTGCGAAATAAATCATTGGACGACATTATCGAAGGGAAATTAAATAAAATACTGAGATGAACCATGAAAAAGCAGCGCATAGAAGTTGAACCTTCACCATCTTATAATTCGCGAGGTAGTAACATCATACCCATATTTGATCCAGAAAATTCCTGTATGACGGTAACAAGTTGGATTAATAAAATCGAATAATTAGCGAAAATTCATAATTGGGACGCAGAATCGTGCGCGTACTTTATGCAGTCTAAACTGGAGGGGTTGGCAAAATTATGGCACGGTAATTTAACTTCTTACGGCAAATCATGGATTGAATGGAAACATGAACTAATTAATTCCTTCCCCATGCAACAAGATTACGCAACCATTCTTAAAGAAGCGATTGACAGACAAATTACCGGGTGAAACAATGGCTACCTATTATTACAACAAAATTGTGCTGCTGATGAAGTGTGAATTATATGGACAAAAAGCTGTTTCTTTAATCATAGATGGTCTACCCGAACAAATCAAGAGTGGTGCTAAAGCCGGAGCCAATGAATTACCAGAGGATTTTTTAAAGAATTTTCTATCTTTACTGAATGATAACAGCGAAGCCAGTGGTAGCGGTCTTCAAAAATCTTCAAATATAGTGCGCTGTTTCAATTGTAGTAAACAAGGACACTTGGCAAGACAGTGCACAAACAAACAAAGAACGACACGAAGAATGACTCCTGAATGCCACTCATGCAAACGTTCTGGCCATACTGCGAAATATTGCACCCGACCGCGAAACAATGAAAGAAAACGAGAGAACGAGCAGACCTTCTGTCACATCTGTAAGAAGTCAGGGCATACTGCTAATGTATGCTGGCACCATAAGCAAGGACAGGGACAAGGACAAGTGGACAGACCAGCGAGCACAATTCCAAAATGCGAGGGATATCATCGTCACACCCAAGACAAGTGCTGGAGGACGCAGAAAGGAAATAACAGGGAAGTATTATCTAACTCTAATTACAATTCTTGTTATTATATTGATGTATTAGTTAATGACATGCCAGCTGTTGGTTATTTAGATACTGGTAGTGCGATAAATGCTATTTCGTATGAATTTGCTGATAAACTAAATTTAAAGCTCGAACCAACGACTACCGCTGTAAAGTGTTTTTCTGGTGGAATCATAGTTCCTGTGGAAAAGCAAATATTATTATCAACATAGCTAATACTAAGTTGCAAACAGAAGTAATTGTTTTGAAAACGGTTTTTACAAAAATGGATATTTTAATTGGTCAACCAACAATAAACGACCCAGTGTTAACATTCAAAATTCACGGTACTAAGGTTGAATTAAAAAAAGTAAAAGTAGAGGATATCGCTTCATTAAACGCTTTAGAATGTGTAGATTATAGTGATAAAGTCAATATTTTCGTAGCTGCAAACATCAAAGTCAATCCAGGAACAACTCTAATTATGCAAGTAAAATTTGAGGAATATCAGCAGCCGGTGTTGGTGCTACCCAAAATACGGGCCATTGGCCGTGTGGAGTACAGTATCCCGAGGACGTTGGTGCAAAATGGTAAAGGAATGATGGAAATCAGTAATATCGGTGACGTTCCTGCACCATTCAGGAAGGGTGAAATTTTGACTCGAGGTACAGTAATTAGATTAGTTGATTCGAAGGACGCAAACTTAAATTACATCACGGGGAAAGAGATTACAGACGCTGTAAACCATGTAGATCTCACAAAAATTAAGGTAGGACCAATTGATTCTAATTCTTTAGAGCGGCTTCTCGCACTATTACAATAAAATAGTAACTGCTTTTCGAACAAATCCTAAGAAATTGGGTGTACTGACAAACCTGTATATTATAAGCCATATCGGTTATCCGAAGTTAAAAAGATAATAGTCAGAGAAAAGATTCAAGATTTGTTGGATAATAATATCATTCGCGAGTCGATCTTTGATTATGCTAGTCCGGCTATATTAGTTAATAAGAAGACTGGTGATTTCCGGTTATGTATTGACTACAGAAAACTAAATAGTAATACAACTAAAGATAGGTATCCGCTTCCAAATATTGAGGATCAAATTTCAAAGTTATATGGTAAACGTTATTTTTCATGTTTAGATATGACTCGTATTATCACATACCGGTTGCACAAAATTCAATTCATAAAGACGCTAGCCGTAGTGGAAACAATTAAACGTTTTCGTATTTATCTCTTTGGAATCAATTTAAAAATAGTTACGGACTGCGCAGCTGTCCGAAGTACGTTAGTAAAGCGAGATACTATGCCAAGGATGGCAAGATGATGGCTTTCCATTCAGGAATACGATTTCGAGATCGTACACAGCTCAGGCGAGAAGATGAAACATGTAGTTGCATTAAGTAGAAACCCTGTAACAATTGCACATATTGAGGAACGTGATTGGATAGTGGGAATACAAATGCAAGATGAAAATATTCCTACGATAAAACAGAAGTTAGTAGATAAGTCTGACGCTGATATTTTAGTTACGTATAAGGTAGAAAATGAAAAACTTTATCGAAAAACACATGATGGAGTATATAAACTTGTAATACCCAAGATGGCTAGATGGAATATAATGCGTAAGTATCACGACGAGATTGGGCACCCAGGACTTAGACGATGTGAAGAAATTATCAAACGACAGTTTTGGTCTCCTAAAATGAATAGGTTTATTCGGAAATACGTAAATTCATGTTTGGATTGCACCTATAAGAAGGGAAATTCTGGACGCGAAGAAGGAATGTTATTTCCGATAGAAAAACCAAAGGAACCGATGCACACAATCCACATAGACCATCTTGGCCCATTTTGTTCAAGTAAAAAAGGTAACTCGTATTTACTAGTTATTGTAAATAAATAAATAAATATATCATCACGCCTTCCACCCATTACTGGGTGTGGCACTCTGCTAAAGCAGATCTCGGTAAGTGATATATTTTGCGCGTGAAGTGCGGTTACCAGTCGTCAAATCACGGCCCCCAAACATGTTAGTGGTGGAGGAGCCACAGGAATAGCTATTTCAAATTATGAAAATTTGTCGCCTGTGGGAATCGAACCAGGGATCTCAGGATCCACAAGCCGACTTCATACCACTGTGCTAGCCATCTAGTTATTGTAGACGCATTTACAAAATTTCTGTTTGCTCGAACAACTAAATCTACAGGCGCGGCAGAAGTTATATATGAGTTGAAAAATATTTATTCTATGTTCGAAATTCCCAAACGAATCATTGCGGATAGGGGTAATGCATTTAAAAGTAAGATGTTTAAAGAATTTTGTGCGGATACTCAAGCAAAACTAGTTTTAAATGCAGTGGCATCACCAAGATCAAATGGCCAAGTAGAAAGATACAACAGAAACTTATTAAATGCAATAAACACAAGTACTGTGGACGAATGCGTTTGGGATGAGAAGCTGAATGACATAATTTGGGGATTGAATAATGTGATCAACACTAGTACAGATTTTACACCATATAAACTTATGTTTGGATTCACAAAGACCAGACACCAAGACAGGATTAGAAAAATTAGAGGAAAATATTAATACCTGCAGAAATAAAGCGACAAGAAAATTAAAAAAGCAAGCAGAGAAAATGAAACAGCGTGTCGATAAGAAAAGAAAGGAGAGTAGTAAGTACGGGATAAATGATCTTATCGTTTGAAATGGCTCTGAGAATATAGACAAAAATGCTACAAAGAAACTAAATCTAAAATTTGGAGGGCGTTATAAAATCAAGAAAGTACTAGGTAATGATTGGTATATAATTGTGTCACTGAAAGGATTAAGAGGGTATAAAAGGTTTGAAACAGTTGTGGCTGCTGATTCAATAAGAAAATGGTGAGGTGATACTTTTTCAGAAGCTTCCGACAGTGACAGTGAAGTAAATAGCACAGATGAGTTAATTGATTTACTAGAAAGTTAAGTAGAATTATTAGAGAAATAATTGTTTTTGTTGTTCATGTTTACAGGTTTTTTATTTGTAAAAGGGTGACCTGTCACATGGATGACAGCAAGGGACCCGAGATTTGTAAAAGGATGACCTGTCACAAGGATGACAGCAAGGGACCCGAGATTTGTAAAAGGGTGACCTGTCATATGGATGACAGCAAGGGACCCAAGATTTGTAAAAGGGTGACCTGTCACATGGATGATAGCAAGGGACCCGAGATTCGTAAAGGGTAACCTGTTACACGGATGACAGTAAGGGACCGGATATACAAAAAAAAAAAGTGACCCGTCATATGAACGACAGTAACGAACCGAACTTGATATATATATTTTAATTTTTGTTGATTTCTGTTACAGGAATAATCAGTAATTTGCGAGGACGCATATTTCATCAGAGGGGGACGTGTGTTATGAAATCACCAATTAAATATTTTTGTATTACAGGATTTACAATTAAAGATATTAGAAGTTTATTTAATTATGATTTACACAATAATTTTATAATTACTTTTATGTTAGTGGAATAAGATTACTATGATCATTATGTTCTCAGTGCTCGAAGAAGCTGGTGGTTCAAATGAATAAATCTTGAATAAGGAATACAAAATTGAGTTATATTTAATTTTGTATATCAATTTTTATTGAGTTGTAAAGTAAAACTCAGCTACAACTAATCGTCGCGTTTTACAGTAACCGCCCCGTAGCGAAACAAGCAAAGCTAATAACAATGTAATAACAATGAAAAATAAAAATTGTAGTGGGAACACAGGTGCTGTTAATCAAAGTTTCGCAAATTCCAATGGCGAGTTAGTATTATAAGATTTGTTGATATAAGCTGGTTTATGTCTATCAATAATGATGATTTCCAATTTATTATTAATCAACAATTTACAAAAATTTATATCTTTTGATAACCTTAAAAGGACCGTCAAAAGGTTGTTTAAGAATCGATTCGATTGAATTATTTCTAACGAAAACATGAGATGTTTGGTATAAATCTCGAGGAATATAAGTTGGTGCTGTTTTAGGAACATGTGAAGTAATAGGTTCGAATTTATTAATTGCTAATTTAAGGGTTGTGAAGTACTGGAAAGTGTCGAATTTGATGATATATATTCTCCTGGAAATTTAATATTTTTACCGTACATTAATTTAGCGGAACTATATTAACAATTTTCTTTGATTGTATTTATTTTTGAATTTACGGTGAAATCGTTCTATAATACCTTATGATTAAGGATGATAGGCTGTAGTTTTAATATGATGAGTTCCCAGTAATAGTAATAAATTAGTATATAATGCAGAATTAAATTCTTGCCCTCTGTTACTGGTGACAGTTATAGAATTTATCTTCTAAGTAATGACAGAAAAATTTAATAGCTAAAAATATAGCTAAAAGCTCTTTCCCTACATTGCAGTAATGTTTTTGTTTTGGAGATAAAGTTACAGAATAAAATGAAATGGGTTTCCTGCTATTTTCAATAAATTATTGAAATATTGCTTCGATTTCAACATCAAAGGCATCTATTGTTATATTAATTTCAGCTCCATGTTTTGGAAAATTTAAATATGTCAGCTCAGTTAGCTTTGAAGGCATCTTTTGCTTTATTTGACTAAATAAAATCTTTTGAACTATTTTTGTAGTCATATAATAATTTATTTATCGGATTACTTATCTTTTAATTCGTTTTCAGTTCTTACGCAGAGTGTTTAATTGCAATTGTGTGGAATTCACTTCCAAAAACAAGCACAGGGCGACACTCCCTTCCTTTCTTTTCTTTTTGTTTCATTTTCAGTTACTGTATTGTGTGGACTTCATATACAATTGCATGCTATCACTTTCATCTTTTCTAATCTTTGTAGATTCGTTGTTAGATTCGTTATTAGACTCATTGTTAGGAGTATGCGCGGATAATTTGAGATGTTATATGCATGTGTTATGTACATTAAAGAAAGAAGATGACTGATAAGTGAATAGGAGTGATTGGATGGATGTGATTGATGGTTTGTTATGTAAGAATGATATCGAGTGTGATAAATAAATGAGTTTATATGGAGGGATCTATGAATGTGGTTGAAGTGAGGGTGGTGTGTTTGGATGATAATGTTTGACGGGGGCTGATTATTTGATGAATGTTATGAGTGAATGTTTTATGAGTGATTTTAGGGTCCGTGCTACCCCATTTGATGGAATATAGCGTGAAGATATGTATGTATGTAAAATTGTTGCACAATTTTTTATGAATCGATGATAAAAATTGGTTAAGCCCAAAAATTTTCCTAATTGTTTTTGTTAAGTAGAAAGAGAAAATTTATTTATTATATCATTTTTTGTAGTAAAGTTTTAATTCCAGATGTAGAAATATGTGTCTGAGAAATTCAATTTCGTTTACACAGAACGCCAAACTTTTCTATCTTTCAAAAATAATTTGTAAATGTTAGAAATATTGTTTTGAAGAAACACTTGCCATAAAAAGAACGTCAATATAAGGAAAACAGAAATCTAAACCGCTATTGACTTTGTCTATAAAACGTGGGAAAGTTTCAGCGCTATTTCTGAAACTAAATGGCATCACAGTATATTCATAAAGTGTTTGTGTTTTATAGATTCGAAGTGAAATATTGTAAATAGGATAAGGGATATCTATCGGAAATATTTTGCTAATTTTTGACGAGGACTTGTTTTTCTTTTTAAGGGGTGAAGCTCATGAACTTGAAGAAGAACGTATAATTTTTTTTGCAGTTATAAATTTGTTAGGTGCTAAAATTGCCTATCGTCAAAACTTGATGTTTGACAATGTGCTTAAGATAACGTTGAAAATTTAAGTTTTTAGTTAAATTTGGGTATTTTGACAGTATGTTTTTAAATAAATAAATAAATATATCATTGTTTGTTGCCTGTGTGAATCGAACCAGGGTTCTCAGGATCCACAGGCCGACTTCATACCACTGAGCTAGCCACCCCGTAAAGTATGTTTTTATAATTTGAAAATGATGAAAGATGTGTAGAACTATGATGATTGTTAATATTATTTGTTTGAAATAATTTTATAATTATTTTACAATAAGTAAAAAAATCTGCACCGATAATTGAATGTTGAAGATCAGCAATGATGAACTACTAAATAAATTTTTTTGAAAAGCCAGAATTTAATTTAATCGTTTTATAACCATAAGTTTTAATGATTGTATTATTTGCAGCTTGTAGGAAATGTGAATCTGACTGATTTTTGGAATTTTGAGAAACTTTGATAGCACTCATCTGTGCACCACTGTCAGTCAAGAAACACTGTCCAAACTAATCAGTTAAAAACAGCAATTTCGCAGAAGTTGTATAAAAAGTATTGCTAGAAATAGATGGAATTAAATTACATTTTATAATGGATTTAATATTTCTAGAACTTGATTGCACCTCAGACCTTGTAATTAATAGTGGTCCAGAACATGGAGAAATACATTTTCTTGCTGTTTTTACCATAAGTTTGACTATACCTTCAAAGTTCAGAAGAAAAACTTTTCAAACATGATAATTAATGCTTTTAGTCTTGCAGTTCTTGAGTCAGTTTTTGTAAGATCGAAGAATCATCTGAAATTACAGATAAAAAAGGGTTGTAAAATATTGATAAGCATTTCAGAATTCGATGTTCCTACAACTGTCACCACTGACAAAGAGTAAAAATGCAATTCTGCATTATTTACTAATTTACTACTATTACTGGGAACTCATTATATTAAAACAGCAGACCATCATCTACAATAAAATGGTATTATAGAAAGATTTCACCATCAATTATAAAGTTCATTAAAAAAATTTGCAAATTCCTCTCGATGGATGAATTTTCTTCCGTTAGTTTTGATTGGAATTAGATCTATAATCAAATAAAATTGTAAATACGGTTCTGCTAAATTAGTGTACGGTACAAATATTTAATTTTCAGATGAATATATACGTACACAGCCATCAATTTCTTAAAGTAAAAAGTAAAATCTAAGTCTAAGAACTAACTAAAAATAAATTTAATCCCTAAGCTTTAATCAATATAAAAATAAATCTAAATACGTATTTCGAGAACTAAGTTCTCATCAGTAATTGAAGTAAGGGGATTAACCAAGAACGTTGAATTTCTATCGGATTGATAAGGCTTAGGGGTTAAATTTATTTTTAGTCATCAATTTATTCGCACAATTTCGACACTTTCCAATACTTCGCAACTCTTAAATCAGCAATTAATAAATTTAAACTTATTACTTCACATGTTTCTAAAACAACGCGAACTTATTTTTGTCTAGATTTATTCCAAACATCTCATGTTCTTGTTAGAAATGAGTGAATCATTCCGATTCATAAACAACCTGTTAACGGTCCTTGTAAGGTTAACAATAGATATCAAAAAAATTTCAAATTGATAATTAACGTAAAATTAAAAACCGTCAGCATTGATAGACATAAAACCAGCTTATACGAGGGCAGTCTGAAAAGCCCCTGAAAAATAAAACAGATGGCGCCACAAACGCAAATATCATGTGAAATTTGTGATGTACCATCTTTAACTAGAACTCAATAAAATTTTCAGACTGATATGTCATTCAGTTCTGTTTTGACACACATCGAAAGCAAGCAACCTTGAAGATTTTTGAAGATATGGAAAAAAGTGAATTTCGCGTCTTTATTAAACATTATTCCTTGCGTGGAAAAAACATTACGCAAACCAAAGCATCGCTTGTTAAACATTATGGGGACTCCTCAACATCGATTGGAACGATTCACAAGTGGTTTACTGATTGTCGTTGTGGTAATATGACCACAAAGGACGCCGAACGTTCTGGTCGTCCAATTGAGGTTACAACGCCAGAAATCGTTGATAAAATCCATGGTATGATATTGGACGATCGGCGAGTTAAAGTGCACGAGGTTGCTGAGGCAATGAGCATCTCAACCGAATGGGTACGGAACATTTTGCATAAATTTTTGGATATGAGAAAGCTATCTGCGCATTTGCTCTCTGTTGACAACAAGCGCGACCGTGCGACAAGTTCAAAGGAGTGTTTTGCGATGTTCAAGCGCAATAAGAAGGACTTTTTCGCCAGATTTGCGATTTTTATCTTTTTCCAAACTTGAAGAAATGGCTCGGCGGAAAGAGATTTGACTCCAACGATGAGGTCATCGCTGAGACAAACGCCTATCTTGAAGGATTGCCAAAATAGTATTATTTGGAAGGGATCGAAAAATTAGAAAAACGTTGGACGAAGTATATCGAGCTACAAGGAGATTATGTTGAGAAATAAAATATGTTTTGACCAAATAAATCATTTCTTGTTTCATTTTTCAGGGACTTTTCACCCTGCCCTTGTATCAACAAATCTTATAATATTGGCTCACCATTGGAATTTTATAAAATTTGATTAACACCACTTGTGTCGCCACTACAACCGTTATTTTCCGTTGTTATTACATTGTTATTTTTTATTTTTACATTGTTTATGTTGGTTAATCGTTTTTAAACTACGTAAATATTTCATTTTAAAAATAACGAATCGTAACAAATGTATGAAAAGTAAAGCTACATTCACAAATCGAAATTAGTTTTTGTTTTATGCTTTATGTTTTAGTGTGTTTTTAGGTGCCATTCGCAAATAGTTTTGCTTTTCTCGATTTTAGTTAGAAGTGACATCTATCATGAATTTTAGAAGATCGGCTATATTCAGAAAATCGGTAATACAGTAAATGCAACTGTCAAATGTGCTAGGTTACACATGATGTCATATGTTGTTTGTTTACTTTCGTATTTTTTGGAAGAGCAAGGTAAATATTTTCATAATAAGAAAGTAGGTATTAAAATCTTATTTTTATTTTCATTCATTTTGACACTCGAATAAAAACAAACTTAGGTTATCGTCAATGTATATATCACTACATCATTCTACGCTTCATCCTATTGGTCTATTCCTAAGTATAAAACGTAAAACTAAAACATAAGTTTGGAGTTTGCAAACTTTTGTGTTAAAACCAAAACTAAGTACTGATTTGTGAATGGCTGCATAAGAAAACATGTCTACAAGGTTATTAAAACAAAAATGGAAAACATAAAACAAAAACTAATTTCGATTTGTGAATGTAGCTTTAAAATAATTTTAATTTCATTAAAACAAAACTGCATCATTACATATGTGACAAAGATAGATATTTGTAATGTTTGTTAAATATTACTTTTATAACTGATGACGTATTAGTCACCACAGAGCGGACAAACTTTACAATTTTATAAATTTTATCTAGTGACGAAAGCAAATATGTATTTATAGACATACATTTAAATTTTTTATTTATTACTCTGCACAACAGGAACTTATTCCCAGTTATATAATGGAATTCGGGCGTTTCAGATGCAATCTTATTTTTTATATAAATTGAAGTCAGCGAGATGCACAACGAGGCAAGAGTACTCTTGCATCTTGGCTTATCACGCAACAAAAATGAGAGATGTGAATGTGAACGATATTAAAATAGAAAATTAAAAATTAAATCAATATAAAGCCTTTGAAAGCGAGAAATTCACATGAAATCTAGTGAGAGTCTAGAATTTTTATATACCTACAAGGACTGTTAAATAATATGGAACCTTTGATCGGTACAAATGAAATTATTTATTTCGAGGTATAGAAACCTAATTACTTTAAAGTATCCTCCTAGGCAATGCACACACTTCATTCTCCGGTCCCGCCATTGTTAGCAACATTTATAGAAAGCTTCTTGTTGAACAAGAACGAAGGCATCGTCCCTATTGAATTCTCAGAACGGTTTCCTCTTGGTTTTCGCCAAGCTTAATGCAATATCGCTGCTGAAGTCGTTTCGATTTTAGCAAAAATTGAAACTAGCGCTTACCACACTAACTCACTCATTTTGATTATTAAAATAAAATGTGTTTCTGGTACCTATTATTATTATTATTCAAATTTCACTTATGTAAGAACAAGATCTTCCTTCAAATATAATTTAGAACCACATATAATAATCTCTATACATTATTTTCCCTTTTATTCCTTTTTGAATATCCTTCCGCTTTATAAAAATCAGTACCTGCATTCTTTTGGCTCGCTCCAGCACTGTCAGTACCGCATTATGCAGTATAGTAAACTGAGCATTCAGGTGCACTAACATAGCAGAAACTAACGTATCCAATATCCCGACTTCCACTCCGAAGAGAGACACGCACCATACTTGCCAGAAAAATGTAAGCTGATAATTAGGGGTAGGTTTAGGATCAAACCAGAGCCAGGAGCTCCAGGGGAGAGTACGTTCTACTACTACGGTGGAGGTGTTGGTCACAGGGCTGAAAGAGTCGTAGGTTAGAGGGTCGTCTCGCCAGACGTAAACCACTCGGTTGATGATTAGGGGTGCTGCTATTAGATAGAATACTTGTGCCTGAAAAGATAAATTATGAATGCTAAAATTATATTATTTACTATTATTTAGAACGCATTCTTAGCGAAACTCACTTCGCTCGCAATTCTAACAAACAACACAGTCCACTCATGCAAGCCGTTCTATTCGATTTAACTCAAATTATATGATGATAATGATAATAATGCACTTTTATTTGCTACTATTTGTTTACCTGTCTATTAGCAACAGAGATAGCTCTTTTGATAATTTGAAATTCTTCTTGTCCACCTCTATTAACATCTGGTACAAAGAATCCTTCCTCAAACGATGTTAAATACCTTCTAATATTATTTTTGTTTGACAAAAATATTATCATTTTTAGGCATCCTTAAACAAAAAACACAAAAATAATTCTAAACAATTCATAAAAATTATTGTACTTTCTAGTTACCCATGAAGTGTGTCATAAAGTAACATAGCGCAAACGACATACCGTTCAAATCATTTCTATTTTGTAAAACTGCCAAAAATTCACAAACCGTAAATATAACGAAGGAGAATAATATGAATCCTAAAGCGTATATGTTGTACAGTATTTTGAGGAACGGATTTTCAATGTCGAATATATTTATGCCGATTAAGCGCAAAGTTGTTAAGTGAAATGAAAAGTAATCCTTGGGAATTGTTCCTTCCTTCCCAGACATTTTCCTGGAAAATTAATCACTAAAAATTTATTTTCAATATTATTTTATTTTATTTTTTACTTATTGCAAAAGGAACTTAATCTCAATTACAGTACTGGATGTTTACTACTTATAGTGGGATCCAAAACACTCAAAAACAATGATATTTTTTATATAAATGGAAGTCAGTGAGATTTGAACGCATGACCTCTTGCTTATTGACTAGTAAGTACTACTTTTATTATTTTGATGCATTTATTATCAAATTACGGTTTTTAGTTCATTATTAAAAATATTTAGTTAACAACAGTAAGAAAATAACTTCTTTTTAACAAATAACTATTAATAATTAAGTATTCCATAATTCACTGAAATAAAGTATATTAAAATCATTCGTATAAATGACTTAATAAAAGGAAATTTGTTAAATTATCTTATTTATTTGAACCATATTTCACTGAATCAAACTAAATTTATTTTAAAGGATGAAGCTATATAATACGGGATTATAAATTTTTATTTTATTTCAGATAAATAAAGTGCTATTGCCTGAATGCATGAATCCAAAATAATCTATTAAATTTGTTTTATATGAATTATACATATATTTCATTTAATTGGAATTTATTTCATACAAACAAACTATTTGCCTATATATAAAGAAATATTTATTTAATCGAGTTATAATTTATTAACTACGACTATAAATGTATTTGCGAGTAGCGACATGATTTAAGAAAATATTTGCTTTAGTTGTGGTCAGATGAACAGATAGTATTCATGTCTAGTATTTTATTTAGGTTAAAATGTCAGATGAAACAGTGAAAATATTACTGGGAGACTAGGAAATGACACAGCTAATACCAGTATTGATGAGTAAGTGCACCAATTATTCGTTACTTGTATGATAAATAACTTATCGTGCTTTTCTGGAATATATCAAAA
Source organism: Pterostichus madidus (assembly GCA_911728475.2). NCBI lineage: Eukaryota > Metazoa > Arthropoda > Insecta > Coleoptera > Carabidae > Pterostichus > Pterostichus madidus. The sequence goes on from OU452318.1 coordinate 17,624,505, forward strand.
CACAACAACAGTACGCCATCTACATGTACTATGAGCTAATTCACTATAGATTCATCTGGGCGGCAACCAAACATTATGATCGCCTACAGCCTAAACGGTTTCTGCGATTGTTGTGATTTTTTTTCTAAAATTTAAAGAATATTTAAGTTTCAGGACAAGTTAGATAGATTTCAGCAACAGAGGACTGTAGAAATGTGTTTTGAACTATTAAAAATGATTTCAAAACAATTTAAAAGTGTTACTTATGTCAAAATGTGAAATTGGCAAAAGGTTTGTGAAATATAACGTAAAATCTAATAAAATTTTGCATCGGAAATAATATTATGCAGTGAAACCAAGCAAAATTACACTCATAGTGTGCAAATGTGGTATTCGCACAGAAAGAAGAAGTATTAAACCTTGCAATATTGTAAGACATAGCTGGAATTCAGTCTCAGGGTCACTCCAGAATTGCGGGGTGGCAGAGTCAGCACTCCTGCCTGCCGAACTGCGAGAGGGCTGAGTCAGCGTTCCCGCTTGCTTGACTAATCGGGAGTTAGATATTGACACTCTATGTTCACACATTGATTACGCTAGACGTGTACTGATATAGCAATATAATCATTATTGTATTTAATTGTAGTTTAAAACCTAAAACACCTTACAATATACTGACTTTGACAGTAAGTGTCATTTTAAGAAATAGTTTATTTTATGAAATACAGTAAGTAAATGATGCAAGTAGATAATCCCCTATATTCTATAACTGTATCATTACTTTTTAATGATCTATAAGTTAATGATAAATTTATTATTATTTATTTATTTTCGTTATTTTACAAATGAGCACAATTTTGGTATTCTGAGACCAGAAAAATGTATCCTCACATTTTTGTGTTATATTAATGATTTTTTTTTACTAATATACGTAGTACGTAGCTGTTCTTATAAAAATAACATAATGACAGCACACTGATTGTACCACAAAAAGTGTGATTAAAAATAACATTTTTTATACTGGCAGTTTTGTACGAGAGCAAAATGCATAAAAGTAAAATAGAAGTAACAGAGCTAATAGTTTTGATCACACAATGCTGAAATGGCGGTAATCTGCATATTAGTTATAAAAAAATCTGGATTTTCATTAACTTGTCGATCATTAACAGATAATGATCCAGGTATAAAATAGAGGGTAATGATAAAAATGTCATAAAATTATTAAAATCGTATTTCACAATGAATCAAAATAAATGGTCGCATTCAGCTGCCAACTGTCAAAAATCGTACAGTTTCTATATTGTGCTTTGTAAAATGTCATTGAATTGAATAACTCTTAGTAATTTTGTGTTGTGTATGTATTATGAATATCTTGTATAATTCTTTGCCTATTCGGACGATCCCAAAGGCCAGTAATCTTAAGTGACATATTTTAGAACAATTTTTGTTTAAAATCATTAAAATCAATTTACAAGAATTAGGGTAATTTAAATACTGATGCAGCATTTACCAGATTGGAAGTAAATAATGTTTTTACAGAGGTAAGAAATGTGGTATAATTATTCCCGAATATACTGTTTCAATTGATTTAATGTTGTAGATCTAAAATATGATATAGGACGAATCTGTTATTTCTACCAGAATAAAATTAAATCTTAATGAAGTGAAACTACATTTGATTGAACTTTATACGATATAAATAAACAGATGGTTGTAAATTGTTTATGTAAATATAAAATCTTCAACTGATAAAACAAAAGACAAAATGTCTATTGCGATGTGGAATTGAGTCTTAATAAATAAGAAAAATAGGAAAAAAATTTCCATCACTTGTCTCGTAATTCCACAGAGGTTTTTACAGCACGTTTGCATCAACTTCTCAGGTCATCAACAAACGGCTGGTCAGTTCAGCTTTAACCATAGACGTACGTTTCGTCCTTCCGGACTCATCAGTATGGTGCGATCATTTTTTTTATTTTTCTTATTTATTAAGACTCAATTCAATAGACATTTTGTCTTTTGTTTTATTTCAATAGCTGTCAAGCAGTTTGCGATTTTGTCGGTAGATGGCACCACGAGTGGCTCCATAGCTCTCATGTCATGTTACCGTTGTAGATAGGTTAACATCAGTCAGTTCAGCTAAGTCGGTATCACAATCCTCTAGTTCCTAGTTGATCTAGTTGGATATATGATCGCACCATACTGATGAGTCCGGAAGGACGAAACGTACGTCTATGGTTAAAGCTGAACTGACCAGCCGTTTGTTGATGACCTGAGAAGTTGATGCAAACGTGCTGTAAAAACCTCTGTGGAATTACGAGACAAGTGATGGAATTTTTTTTCCTATTTTTCTTATTTATCAACTGATAAACTTCGATAGCAAACATCTAGGTACGTCTATCAGATATCAAGAGTTAATCTGGGTCATAAACTTACAAAAAAAAAAATAAATTCGACATGAATATATTGAATCATTAATATAAATATATCATCACGCCTTTTACCCTTTACAGGGTGTGGCACTTTGCCGAAGCAGATCTCGGTAAGTGATATATTTATGCGCGTGAAGTGCGGTTAGTGTTGGGGAGCCACAGGGGTAATTTTAAATTGGTGTATAATTCAGATGTACGAAAATAATTAGAAAAGTTTGAAATAAGACATGAAAGAATAGTAGCGTATTGTCCAGAACAAAACGGAAAAATCGAAAGAGAGATGCGAAATTAGAAAAGAAATTTTGGGCTGAAGCAACAAGTGCAGCAGTAAACGTCATAAATTAAACTGGAACAAGTTCAGTACAGGGAAGCACACCTTATGAATTATGGGTTAAGAAAAATACATATTTGAAAGTATTTAAAGAATTTCGTACAGAGGTTTGGATTCATGTACTAAAAGAAAGACGTCATAAATGGAACGCAAAGGGAAGAAAAGGTATTTTCTTCGGATATGAAGATAACATTAAAGGATACAGAATATATTTTAAAAACGAAAATAAAGTACAATGTGCACGAAATGTTGTACTTATCCCTAGAAAAACAGAAATACAACTGCATGAAACTGAAAACGAAGAAAAAGAATCAAATATCGAAGAGAAAGAAAAAGAATCAAATATCGAAGAGAAAGAAAAAGAATTAAATATCGAAGAAAAAGAAAATGAATCAAATATCGTGAGACAAAAACATCCGATATTGAAAACAAGAGAAATTTTAAGAAAGCCCGGTAGATTTGGTTTCGGTGAAAATCAAGTTTGCTTTACTTATACCAGAGATGTAGAAGCAAAAGAACCAATTACGTATAAAGAAGCAATGAAAAGTGATGAAAGCGAAAAATGGAAGAATGCAATACAAGCAGAGTTAGTCGCCTTGGAGGAAAATGCGATGTAATTGACAGCAAAATAGTGTTACAAATTAAGAAAGTTAAAGAAGGTAAACCATCAAGCTATAAAGCTCGTTTGATAGCTAGAGGGTTTAAATAGAAGAATAATGTTGATTTATTGGAAATTTACTCTCCGGTTGCAAAATTGACAACCCTCAATATCATGTAAGCCGTAGTAAATCAATTGAAAATGTTTACATGTCAACTTGACGTATGTAGTGCATTTTTATACGAAGAAATTAGATATGGTTTTCTGAGTATTCCAGAAGGAGTTTCACAAGAATATGGGAAAGTATGTAAATTAAATAGAACTTTATATGGTTTGAAAAAGTCACTAAAATATTGGAATATACAATTCAATTCATTTATGGAGAAAGAAGCATTTAACCGTTAAAAAAATATTTATTGTATCTATACAAAATTTAACAAATAATCAACTAATTGAAGAACTAAAAAAAAATTATTCAAAACATTTAAAATGAAAGATTTGGGAAAAGTTTCACATTACATTGGCATAAATATTAGTCAAGATATGGAAAACGCAGCAACAAAAATGAATCAAACAACTTATTTAAAAAATGTCAGATTGGTTAGTATAACCAGAAAATGAAACAACACATAATGAAGAACTCGAAGCTCGCTGCAGAAAACTAATTGGCTGTTTGATATACGCAATGATTGCTACAAGACCAGATTTATTTACAGCATTTCGTACTTTAAGTCGTTACAAAACTCGTGCAAATATCAAATTATGGAAATGTTTAAAACATGTACTAAGATACATAAAAGGTACAATTGATTTTTAATTTTTAATTTAGTTTATGTCAGAGATGAAAATGCTAAAATACTGACAGGATTTGTTGATACTGATTTGGCAGGCGAGTTGAATGATAGAAAATCAACGTCTGGATTCATATACAAAATTTTTAATTCATCGGTATCCTGGACTTCACACAAGGAAAATACTCTAGCTTTATCGTCCAGTGAAGCAGAGTACTAAGCACTGAGCATAGCAATTAGCGAAGCATGTTGCTTACGTCAAATTTTAATTGATCTTCAAGTTTATGAGGAAACCAAGCCTGTCGTCATCTTCGAAGACAATCAGTCAGCTTTAAAAGTGGTTAAGAACCCAGAAAATCACAAAATACTCAAACACATCGATATTCGTCATCATTTCATCAGAGAAAGGGTAATGAAGGCATTATTGTTGTCCAGTACATAAGGAGTGATTTATTTGCGAAGCCATTAAATAAAAATGTATTTAATATGTTTTGTTAGATTCTAGGTTTAGAAAATGTTAAATTAATATTATTGAGGAAGGATGTTCACATATGTCAATGTCAATTAATTTAAATAAAAGAAGGCAATACTTTTCGTCAATGAAACAAAACAATAATGGTAGTAGTTGTTCACGTATTTCAAAATAGAGAGATATAATTTTTCAATGTACGTCATATAATTAAAATAAAAGGATTCAAAAACACTGCGTATATCATTAAAAACTCGTATTTGATTGAAATTTTACGACTGTCGATTGTTTTAAACTGGAAGGATTTCAGATCAGGTCGTGTTTGATGTCATATGAAAAAGCTTTAGAAGACGTTTCAGACGAAATAAAAAAATAAAGAAATTTTACGATGGGCAACTGTTTCAAACTTAATAAATTCTATATTGTATGAAAAAGTTAACTCGAATAAAAGATACCTAAAATAATACTCCAGCAATTTCCTACAGTGTTATGACTACGCCGCCAATTACAGTTGTCATGACTATGTTGAGTAACTATGTTTTTTGTTCGTGAAAAAAGTTGTTGTTGTTGATAAATATTTTTGAATTGAAAATAAATACATTTTTTGACTGTTCTAATTTTTAATAAAAACTTAATCTTAAATTTGGTCTTTCGAGCCAGGATATATTTTATAATAATATTTGACATTATAGGTAACATTACATTGGTCTTTCGAGCCAGGATATATTTTATAATAATATTTGACATTATAGGTAACATTACATTGGTCCTTCGAAGCCTTTATTGAATCGACTCTTTGGAAAACCGTTCATTTTCATCATGTCTGAAAAACTTCGTCGTAGTGAACGAATTAAATCACAAACAAAACAAGCTGTAAATGAAGATGACAAGATACAGAAAACAACATCACTAAAAGACAATACACTTCATAATCCTGGAGATGACCAAAGAAGTATATCTCGACAATCTTCAAAGAATACCGCAATTCGACAAAAACTAGCTATTCAATTAGAATATGCGAAGAAAAAGAAACAACACGATCAAGAAATATTAGACTTAGAAATGGCTTTAAAATTAGCCGAAATAGATGAAGAACAAAGTATTATCGCTGATATACCAGACATGCCAGCAAACATAACAGACAAATCAAAAGTAGAAACATGGTTCGACAGACAAGAAGAAAGAAGACAAGAACAAGATATTCAATTATCAGAATCGACAAGAAATATTAATTTGAGTAAATTATTATCACGACAGTCACTACCTAAAGAACTACCAATATTTAGTGGGAACCCGACAGAGTGGCCAAACTTTATATGCCAATTTAGAAATTCGACAGAGATCTGCGGATTCACTAATGAAGAAAATCAGTACAGATTACAAAAGTGTTTGAAAGGAAAAGCTAGAGAAATTGTCAATTCTTTACTGATCTTACCAAATAATGTAAATAAGGTTATTAGTACATTGGAAAGGAGATTTGGACGACCAGAATACATAATTTCAATGTTACTAGAGCAAGTCAAGAGAATATCTTCGATTAAGGAAGATAAATTAGATCTTCTGATTGAATTTTCAGACACTGTCAGCAATTTAGTTTTTACTTTACAATTATTAAATGAAACTGATCATCTACGCAATCCATTACTTCTACAAGAATTAGTTAATAAATTATCAAATAATTATAAAATGCGTTGGATAAAACAAAGTACATATTTACAGCCAAATGATTTAAAAATAGAAAAATTTCAAGAATGGTTAGCTGAACAAGCAGATATGGCATGTCAACTTCAAGTACCATATTTGTTAAACATTGAAGACAAATATAATTCAACTAAAAATAAACCAAAAAATGTATTCGTCACAACTGGGAATGAAAAAACTTCATGTTACTGCTGTTCTTTGAAAAAACATCCGTTGAATAAATGTCAAAAATTTCTGTCATTTATTATTGATGACCGCTGGACATTTGTAACTTCAAAACGAATTTGTTTCTCTTGTCTAACACCTGGCCATGGTATAGTAAACTGTCTGAAAAAGGAATTATGTGGAATAAATGGATGTAAACGACTACATCATAAATTATTACACAATGAAGATAAAATAAAGTCAAATGGTAAATCACAACCGGAAAGTAAAATGATTTCCCAGGAAACGAACTGTCAAACTAACTGTCACATGTCACAGCCATCAAATGACGTTTTGTTAAAAATATTACCTGTGAAATTATCAGGTAAAAATAGAACAATCGACACATTTGCTCTTCTGGATGATGCATCGACTGTCACTCTAATTGACGAAGAAGTGGCAAAACAACTTCATCTAGACGGACCAGAGAAACCTTTACATATTCAATGGACAAACGAGGAAATACAGCAAAACTCGGCATCAAAAGTAGTCAATTTAAAAATATGTGGGGAAAAATCTAAGTCGTTCTTCATACGTCATGCAAGAACTATTAAAGGACTATCATTGCCTACTCAAATTATTGACATGAAAGATTTGTTAGAAAATTATTCTTACCTTGACGTTCCACAAATATCAAAATCAAAACTTATTGGAAAACCTACAATATTAATTGGACAAGACAATTGGCCGTTACTAATTAATCGAAAAATCATATATGGACCTTGGAATGGACCTGCACTTAGTAAAACACTTTTAGGATGGGTTGTACACGGCAAAACTAGTAATCGGCATCAACCAGCTCATAAAAAGTATACCTGCCATATTTATCATCAAGAAAAAGACGACTTAGATATACTTCATGATATGGTAAAAGAGCAATGGAAAATAGAAAATCTTGGAATCAAACCGATAATAAATAAGACTTTATCGAAACAAGATTTACGTGCAGAAGATATTTTAAATTGCACAATGAAACGTGTTGGGAACAGATTCGAAACAGGTCTCCTGTGGAAAGAAGATAAAATAAATTTCCCTGATAGTAAAGAAAATGCATTTAGAAGACTACAATGCACTGAACGAAAGATGGACAAAAATGAAGAATATGCCAAAGCATATTGTAACAAATTTGATGACTTAGTTAAGAAAGGTTATTTAAGAAAATTATCTACAGAAGAAGCAGCCATTGAAAATTCAAAAACTTGGTATTTACCGCACTTTGGAGTTGTAAATCCCAACAAACCAAACAAAATTAGAATTGTCTTCGATGCTGCATCTAAATCAAATGGTATAAGTTTAAATGACAAACTGATGAGTGGACCTGATTTATATAATTCTTTATTTACCATTCTTTTAAATTTTCGAATAAAGAAAATAGCGTTTGTGGCTGACATCAAAGAAATATTTCTACAAGTAATGGTCAGAAAAGAAGATCGATGTGCACAGAGACTCCTTTGGCGCGGCATGAATCGTAACAAGTTTCCAGATGTATACGAGATTCAAGTAGTCTTTTTTGGATCAACATGTGGTCCTTGTCTTGCTCAGGAAGCCAAAAATAGAAATGCCAATTGTTTCATGAAAGAAAATCCCGAAGCATGCAATGCAATTATTAGAGAACACTATATGGATGATTATCTTGGTGGAGCGGACACGGAAGATGAAGCAATCAAATTAATAAATGACGTCATTGAAATACATAAACGTGGAGGATTCACAATTTGCAACTGGCTATCCAATTCTATAAATGTTCTAAAACTAATAGAACCATCTCTCACAATTTTTGGGGAGAAGAACATTGATTTAAATGATATCAATAAACACATAACTTCTGAAAGAATTCTGGGACTTTGGTGGAATCCAATAAAAGATAATTTTAGCTATCAGACGAAATTCCACAAAATTGACAAAGATATTTTAGAAGGAAAGCGACGACCATCAAAACGTGAAATATTAAAAGTAATAATGTCAGTGTTTGATCCCCTTGGATTTTTGGCAAACTTCATTATTCAAGGAAAAATATTACTGCAAGAAATTTGGCGCAGTGGATTAGGGTGGGATGATGAAATCACAGATTCCTTAAATATTAAATGGTTAAACTGGCTAGCAGATTTGAAAAATATTCATAAACTTAAAATTCCAAGACAGTACACAGAACTAAAATTGACAGAATGCAAGATTGAGTTGCATGTATTCTGCGATGCGTCCGAAGATGCATATGCGGCAGTTGCATATTTTCGGTTTGTAAAAGGCACTAATATTTCAACTTCCTTCATTTGTGCAAAAACAAGAGTTTCTCCCTTAAAAGCAACATCAATTCCCAGACTAGAACTACAAGCAGCACTAATGGGAGCTCGACTTGGGAATTCACTGAAAAAAGAACTAAACATCAATATAGAAAAAACAGCATATTGGACAGATTCAAGTACAGTTATGCATTGGATAAAATCAGAAACTCGACGTTTTAAAACATTTGTTGCACAACGAATTGGTGAAATTCAAGAATTAACAAACACAGAAGATTGGAACTATGTTAGTTCAAAGAATAATGTAGCAGACGAAGCAACAAAAAGAACTAAAAAATTTGATTTTACGAACGAAAGCACTTGGATAACAGGACCTAAATTCATTTTAGAAGAAAAAATATTTAAGGACGAACCTAAAGAAGTGCAATCTGAATTTTTAGAAGTGAGAAACGATTGTATTTTTGTAATTACAACAACAGGCCATTTACCAACACCAGACCCGAACAGATTTTCAAAATGGTATAGATTACTACGAAGTACAGCTTGGATGCTAAGATATATTCGAAAAAGTCAGAAACGAGTAACTTTAAAGGAAAATTCGTTGGAACTACAGCCTGAAGAACTTTTATTTGCTGAAAATTTACTTTTAAAACGAAGCCAAACAGAGTCGTTTGCTAATGAAATATGTACATTAAAAACTGAAGCAAAACTACCAAAATCAAGTAGACTGTTTTCCTTGACATGTTTTCTAGATGAAAATGGCATAATTCGAATAAATGGAAGACTAAACAATGCAACAATTTTAAATGAATTTACAAGAAAACCAATAATTTTGGATCCAAAACACAGTATAGTTAAATTGCTTTTACAATATTTTCATGAAAAGGCAAATCACTTGGGCCGTGAAATGATTATAAATGAAATACGTCAAAAATATTGGATTTTAAACGTCAGACAAGCTGTCAAGAGAACATGGTTTGATTGTCAACTTTGCAAAAATCGAAAAAGCGTACCAAAAATTCCAATTATGGGACAACTGCCCAACTGCCGACTTGAACCAACAATTCGACCTTTTATTAAAACTGGAGTAGACTATTTTGGACCAATCGAAGTCACAGTTAAAAGAAGCCACGAAAAACGATATGGTGTCATATTTACTTGTATGGTCACACGAGCTATTCATTTAGAAATTGCACATGATTTGACAACAAATGGATTTATTCACGTGTATAGACAATTCGGATGTAGACGTGGATTTCCCGAAGAAATATATAGTGACAACGGAACGAATTTTAAAGGGGCAGAAAAAGAATTAAAAGAAGCACTTCAAACTTTAAATCAAGATGAGATCATTAGAAATTTATCTCTTAAAAATACAAAATGGAAATTTAATCCTCCATTGACACCTCACATGGGCGGAACTTGGGAGAGATTGATACAGCTGGTAAAGAAAAACATGACATCATTATTACAAGACAGATATCCCCAAGAATACGTCCTCGGAACTGTGTTTTCAGAGATTGAAAATCTAATAAATAGTCGTCCTCTGACTCACGTATCCATAGATCCAGAAGATCCAGAAGCATTGACTCCAAATCACTTCCTTATTGGATCATCACACGCAGCATGGCCGTTTACAGCAACGAATGACAAAGATTTATGCCTTCTGTCAAAATGGAGAGCAGCACAACGACTAATTGATATTTTTTGGAAACGTTGGGCACGAGAATACTTGCCAACATTATTGTCTCGAAACAAATGGAGACAACAACAGAGACAAGTTAGTATGGGTGACGTTGTTGTCATTGCAGATCCAAATGGACCACGGAATACATGGCCAATAGGAAAAATTATCTCGCTGTATCCTGGAAACGACGGAAACGTACGAGTAGTTGATGTGAAAACTGTAAATGGCATTTATCGACGTCCAGTAACAAAAATTTGTGTTCTTCCTGTCAAAGATCACATTGTTTAGTAATTGATCATTATCAGGATCTATTACTGAGGAGGAGTATGTTATGACTACGCCGCCAATTACAGTTGTCATGACTATGTTGAGTAACTATGTTTTTTGTTCGTGAAAAAAGTTGTTGTTGTTGATAAATATTTTTGAATTGAAAATAAATACATTTTTTGACTGTTCTAATTTTTAATAAAAACTTAATCTTAAATTTGGTCTTTCGAGCCAGGATATATTTTATAATAATATTTGACATTATAGGTAACATTACATACAGTTTTCCAAAAAGTAAAGAAAAATTTCAATTGATTCATGCACATATAAAGAAAAAAATATGGAACTATCATAAATAACGTCCAATGAATTTTTAATAGATTAGCAAAATCTTTTCGGAAATAAAACACGTATTTGATTGAAATTTTAAGGCAGTCAATTCTATCAATCTTAAAGTATTCCGAATTATGCCACGTTTGGTGTCATATGAAAGGGCTTTAGACGAACTTTTAGAAAAAAATTTAAAAAAGTTAGTTTAGCAAAATGTTTTCGGAAATAACATTATGTATTTAATTGAAATTTTACGACCTTCAGTTGTTTTAAACCTAAAATGTTCCTATCATATCGTGTTTGATATCATATGAAAGGACTTTAGAAGAACTTTCAGACGAAATAAAAAATACGTATATTTCGACCATCAATTGTTTTAAATTTAAAGTATTCGGAATCATGCCGTGTTTAATGTCATATAAATAAGTTTTGAAAAATGGATTAAGGATTAAATTTTACAACTGTTAATTGCTTCAAACTCAAAGTATTCCGAGTCATGCCGAGTTTGGTGTGATATAAAAAGGCTTTAGAAGAAGATTGTAACGAAATAAAAAAAAATTAAATTTTACGATAGGTAACTGTTCTAAACTTAGAGTATTCAGAATGATGATGTGTTTGGTGTCTTATAAAAGGGCTTTAGAAGAACTTTCAGATGAAATAATGTAAAATTTAAATTTTACGATCCTCAATTGTTTCAAACTGAAAGTATTTTGATAATTTGTAGAATCTCAAGATGGAGATTTTATTAAGCCGTAATTTTTATGAGAAGAATAGGAATTTATTTTACTTTTTTACCTTTACTACTCCTATTCTTCTTAAAGTATTTTGAATTATACTGTGTTTCATATCATTTGAAAGGGCTTTAGAAGAACTTTAAGATGGAATTAAAAAATATTGAAATTTTACGCTCGCCAATAGTTTTGACTAAAAAAGTATTCCGAATCATATAGTGTTAGATATCATATGAAAGGGGTTTAGAAGGGGTGTCGTGCACAATATTTATTTTTCCGAATGGCAATTGTATTAGTGAAAGTGCATCAAAACTTATCGTGTGTAGTATCAAAGGTTTTTTTAAGGGCTCACGTGCCGAATTGTAATTTTTTTGGTCGTCAATAGTTTTAGTGATAGAGTTTCGAAACTTATAGTGTTTGGTGTCAATAAAAAGATCTTTAGATGAACAGACGTATAGCAATGAAAATTTTTAGATCGTAAATATAAAATTAATAAAATAAATATATCATCACGCCTTAAATAATTCAATTAAATCTTACATCAGTATCCGCGGAGCCTAGCGAGAAGGCCTGGCGAAGCCAGGCCGACCGCTAGTCCTATATAAGCAAATCAAATTAAGATCGCTGCGCCATCTAGAACACTTCGCAAACTACTGTATCCAGAATAGATTTTTGACGTTTTAAAACTACAACACTTAAATCGCACTTCAATATTATAAAACACAAAATAGCTCTTTCTTTTATATTTAATTTATTTATATGATTGTCATTATATATTAAATCTCTTGAATTTAAAATAAAAATTGTAAGGTTTATTTATTGTAATAAACACTCGACAACTTTTAGTTAACTTATTTATTCAGCATTTAACCTTCACTCTAACTAATAACCAAACTACGTTCTATCCGTTACAACATAAAAACCAACCTTCCTGACCACACCCTCACTACCAACCTCACATTCTTTATTACTACCAACTTAACATTTTTGTAACTGTTACATCTCCTTTTCTTTTTCCTTTTTATAAACTATCTTACATATTTCACTTATTATTTTACATAGTCTTTTAGGTAATATGGTTTTTTAATTACGCGACGACCTCTGGTCTTTTCCGTTGATTCTAGCTTCTCATCTGAGACTTGATCACCTGGTGCGCGCTTAACTGTTGCAGTCGGTCCTAGTGGTTGTAGATGAACCCTGTTTCGTCTGATCAGTCCTTTTTTCGTTTGTACCAAATATGATCTCGGTGCATTTAGTTCCTTGACCTTGCCTTCCATCTTTTTGTCATGGATCCACACACGTTCATTTTTTTCCAGTTGCCGTCTCTCGTTAGCCCCGTGTCGTTTATCAAAGTAAGTCTTTTGTTTTTCTTTCTCTTCCCTTTTTTTTATTTGAACGGCGTCATGATTTGGTAATTTAGGTTTGAGTTTCCTTTCGGCTATAGGTATCCTTTCCCTCAAGATTCGTCCTGTTAGCAGTTGGCTGGGCGATGATCCGTGGCTTAATGGAGTATTGCGATATGCCAACAGACCAAGGTAAAAATCTTCCGATTTCTTCAATATTCTTTTGGCTGTTCTCACCCCGCTCTCTGCCATTCCGTTTGACTGTGGGAAATTTGGGCTGCTTGGTTTCCATTTGAATCCATATGTTTGCGCAAATTCTTTGAATTCGTAGCTGTTGTATTGAGGGCCGTTGTCGCTTCTCAAATTTTTCGGAATACCGAATCTCGCGAATATTTTCTTCAATTCTTCAATTATGTATTTACTTTCGGTCTTCTTCATCTTTATAATTTCTAAAAATAAACTGTAATAATCTTGGACAATCAAGTAAGTATCTCCTTTCCACTCTAATAAATCTGTTGCGACTGTGTGCCATGGGAGTGTTGGTATCTCCAAATGAAGCAGTGGTTCAGCTGTATGTGCTTGGCTCTTTAAACAAGTTTCACAGTTTAAAATCATATCGTTTATCTCTCTTGAAATACCGGGCCACCATACTGTCTGCCTGGCTCTTGCTTTTGATTTATTCATTCCCCAGTGCCCCGAATGAATTTCTTTCAAGCATTTCTGTCTTTGTGTGTTAGGAATAATTATTCTGTCTTCAAAAACCAGCATATTATCCATGATCGATATCTCATTTCTGTATTTATAATAAGGCCCCATGATATTCTTATTTTTGTTATTTATTTCTGGCCATCCACTTTGAACAAATTCTTTTATCAATTTGAGTGATTCATCCTTCTGTTGCATTTCAATAGCGTCTTCTTCGTTTTTATTTAATATTTGTAGCAAGTTGATTGATTTTATTTTAGCTGATGATATCACGTCCTCATCTTCCATTCCTATCGGTAATGGTGCCCTGCTCAGAGCGTCTGGTGTATACATTTCTTTACCAGGAACATATGTAACTTTATAATCAAAGATAGATAATTTCATTTTAAAGTTTTGCAATCTTGCCGTCATATCATTTATTGATTTATCCATTAATATCGGTATGAGTGGTTTATGGTCTGTTTTAATTTCAAACTGTTTACCGATTATAAATTGTCTCAGTCTGTTGCACGTATACGTGATCGCTAGGCACTCTTTTTCGATCTGAGCGTACCGCTGTTCTGCTGGGCTTAATGATTTCGAGCAGTAACATACTGGCCTCCAGTTGCCATCAGGCTGTTGTTGTTCTAGCATCCCTCCCAGTCCATAGGCTGACGCATCTGCTGATATCCTTGTATTGTAGTTTACATTGTATTGCGCCAGTACAGGAACAGATACTATTAAACTTTTTACTTCTGCAAAGCACTTATCTTGTTCAACTCCCCATATAAATTGATTATTCTTGTGAAGTAGTTGGCGAATTGCATGCGTTATGTTAGAATAATTGTTTATGAATTTACTCACATATGTCACCATTCCTAAAAACTGTCTTACGTCTTTGACACATTTTGGTTTTGGATATTCTGTGATTGCTTGCACAAGATCCGGGTCTGGTTTTATACCCCTATCTGTGATTAGATAACCAAGATATTTGATTTGCGTTACCCCTAATACGCATTTTTTTATGTTCAATGTTAATCCATTTTCTTGTAGGATGTTCAACACAATATTTAAGTTTTTATCATGTTCATTTTTGTCACGTCCGCTTATGATTATATCATCCGCATGTGGTATTACGGATTTTAACCTGCCTGTATCTATGATTTGGCTTATTACTTTCTGGAACACCTCTGGTGCGCTAGAAATGCCGAAAGGGCATCGGTTATACACGAATCTTCCATACGGTGTAATGAATGTTGTGTATTTCTTGGATTCTTCTGTTAGTTCCAGTTGCCAAAAACCTGACGAACAGTCCAATTTGGAGAATATTTTTCCGTCTTGAATTCTTGCCACCGTTTCATCCACAGCTGGTAATTGGTATCGTTCTCGCTTGACGAATTTGTTCAACTTTGTGAAATCGGCGCATATTCTTATTTTTCCGTTACTTTTCTTGGCGATTACCATTGGCGAACACCATTCGGTTGGTTCATTGATTTGTTGTATCACTCCTTCTTTTTCCATCTTCCTTAGTTCTTTTCGGACTTCCTCCATTAATGGAAGTGGAACTCGCCTTGGTGTGCTGACAACGTATGTTCAGCCTTTTCTTCGACAGCTATATTATATTTAAAATTTTTTACCTTGCCAAGACCGTTAAAAACTTTTTCGTACTTTTCTTGTATTTCTTGATTGTAGTTTTCCATAGGTCCCTCGTCTTGTTTCGGTGTAACGGAATCTATTTTAATTTCTTCTTGTTTTTGGATTGTGACCTTGTCTTTTTTCCATTTAACTATTCCTAGTTTTTCCAAATCTGGTCTGCCCAAAAGATTGTCTTTCGTGTTTACAACGTACATTTTCATATGTTTTTGTTTTCCGTTTACCTCGATCGGTATTTTAATAACTCCTGCTGTTTCCAACTTTCTGTGTTCGCCTCCTCCCGGGCCGACTAGTATAGTTTTGGTTGATTTTAACGGAAATCGTTTTTTTAGTCGCTTATATTCTTGAGTAGTTATTATGGTTGCATCTGCACCTGTATCTATTTTGAAGATTAGTGTTTCTGTCCCTATTTTTAATTTTATTGTCCATGGTTCTTTTATCACATTTACTTTTCCGATTATTTTGATTTCCGAAAGTTCTTCCATTGAACTCTCTTCAGATTTGTTGGATGCATCGGATTCTTCTTCCACATTCCTCGCTAATTTTGTTCTGCATAGCTTTTTGTAGTGTCCTTTTAATCCGCATTTCCCGCATCTCTTTTGTAGCGCTGGGCACTCCTTCAGCGGGTGGCTTGGTTTTGTGCCGCATCTGTTGCATTGTGGGTATGCTCCTTTACTCCGAAAAGTATTTTTCTGATCTTGGTTAAACTTCCGTTTACCTTTTTCATCTTTCTTTTCATACACTCGGTCCACATTTTGTCTGGTCTCTTGTTGCTGTCGCAATTCTTCATTCTGTGTTCTGATGCTTTCGTTTTGTTTGATCTTGTTGATTGTCTTCGTTAATGTGAGCTTATCGTCTAATTGTAGCGCTTCTGATAATTTTTGATCCCTGATACCAACGATTAATTTGTCACGTATTAATTCGTCTTCAAGTTCGCCGTATTTACACGTTTTTGCCATAGTGATAACAGTATTTATGTATTCTGTTGCGCCTTCGCTTGCTCGTTGTTTACGCATATTGAATTTGGCTCTTTCGTAAATTATGTTCGTCTTTTTCACGTAGTGACTGTTAAATGCATCTATTAATTCTTTATATGTAGCAAAATCATCCTGTGTTTTCTGTAGTCTTTCTAAAACTTTATTAACTTTTGGACCCATATGTAGTAATATATTATTGATTTGTATCACCTGCGTTGCTTGATTTAAATTTGTTGTGATTCTGTACCTCTCGTAATAAGCACTCCATGTTTCCCAATCAGCTTCTTGAAATGAGAATTTTTCAGGTGGTGGTGCTGCTAAATACTGTGGCATAGTACTTTGATTATTTGTTGCACCTTCATTCCGCTGCTGTGCGTTTTGATTTTGACCCAATACCTGCATATTTGCTATGAGGTTTTGCAATTCTGCAATTTGTGTTTGCATTGCCTGCATTTGTTGCTCAGTCATATTGGCTGATGATTGGTTTTCTTTTACCCCTTTTTCTCTTTACTGTGAGACACCTGACACCATGTAAGGTTTATTTATTGTAATAAACACTCGACAACTTTTAGTTAACTTATTTATTCAGCATTTAACCTTCACTCTAACTAATAACCAAACTACGTTCTATCCGTTACAACATAAAAACCAACCTTCCTGACCACACCCTCACTACCAACCTCACATTCTTTATTACTACCAACTTAACATTTTTATAACTGGTACAAAAATTAGAATATCAAAATTGTCTAAGCCTGAAATGGTTAAGTGCTCTTTCTGTATTTATTAAATATTTACTTGTACTTCAGAATTTCCAAACGTTTTCGGTTGATTATTTAATCAATTTATTATAGTATCTACTGTTGCTGTCTCTTCTATTGTATTTGTATCGTGACATTTCTCTATTTCGACATTATTATGCGTAGCGTTTTAATGTTCCCTTTGTGCGAAATTTTGTATATCATTCTAAAAATTCTGTCACTATTTTGAATTTATTTATCGTATTTCCTTTGCCTTTAGCAAATTAATAGGTATTGCATTTCATTTTAGATGTACAGTGAAAATTTTTATTTGGTAACAGTTTATTTACATATTAGTTGATTAACTACTTACCATAAAAAAGAGTTAATTGTTTCATTAGGACTAAAAATACCAGTTTTCGTATGAACTAATAAAGGTTATTATTATTATTTATCACAATGATAATTAAAGTAAAAATATTATTTTTGGTCCTAAGACGTATCCCTGGTAACGGAAACAGTCCTGAAATAGCATTCTTTTACTACTGAAAAAGTTGAAATAAAAATGTAATAATTTTTGTGAAATGTAGGAAACATAATATCGTACGCGGGTAAACTTTTTTTTTCCTATTATTAATCGCATAATCCATACTGCATGTTTATCTATTAATTTTGAAATTCTAAATTTTGTCTCAAATGTTGCTTTTTGTATGTCTTTCTTTGGCAATACATTATAAGATACATCTGTATATTTTTTTACATCCTGGTACGTAGTAATAATCGTTCTACATTATATATTTTATCTACACACCAAAAATATTTGAAAATATTTGTATCTAATATATAATACAGTTCAAAATGAGTCCTGGTTACAGTAGTTCTAAAAATTACCGCTAGGTGGTGTAACGCTTAGCCTATACTAATCAGCTTAATTCTCTATAGATTCATCCAGGCGGCAACCAAACATTATGTTCGCCATAGCCTAAACGGTTTGTGCGATTGTTGTGATTCTTTTTCTATGATTTAAAGAATATTTGGAACTAGTGCCTTTTATTTCAAATTTTTCAAAAGTATATTCCGCGTGAAATTAATGAAAAATTTTGCAAATTTTCAATGATCGAAGAATGCACGCGTTGCTATGCATATGAAATATGAACGCAGGCAGATATTTTTCAAAACTGTCAATCACCTTTGATGTTATTTCACCAACAGAGAATTGAAGAAATATGTTTCGAACTGCTAGTAGTGTTTCTAAGACTATTTAAAAACAAATTGGCACTTTTCAGGTGAATGACGTTCAAATCTGTCACGTTTAATGTTACGAAATATACCTTTTATACAAATATTTAAATTTCAGGGCAATTTAGATAGATTTTACAGATTAATTTCAGCAACAGAGGATTAAAGAAATGTGTTTTGAACTGTTAAAAATGGTTTCAAGTCTACTTAAAGATGTTACTTACGTCAAAGTGTCAAATTAACAGAAAATTTGTTAAATATAATGTAAAACCTAATAAAAATTGTCTCCATAAATATTATTATATAGTGAAACCAAGCATAATTTCATACATTGTGTGCAAATGTGGTATTCGCGGAGAAAGAAGAAGCAATACACTAAGAAAGTACTCTCTTTAACCTTGCAATACGCTAACTTTGACGTCTTATCTATTTCGTATCTTTTATCTCCGCTAGAGTTCTAATTTAGCGTATAGAATATCGTTCATATCGCTAGAAGCGACTGAACATGTTCAATTTATCAAAAATAAAATTTATCTACACCATAAACAATTACATTAGTAACAAAGCAGTATTACGAGTATTTCACTGTGCTGTGGAAAATATCATTAAATCATTGAATAACTAATAGTAACTTTGTGTTGCTTAGCGTTATGTATGTGTCTCGAATATCTTGGATAATCCTTTTCCTTTTCAAACGATCCCTGAGGCCCGTAAGCTTGAGTGACAGATTTTAAGACAATTAAATTTGCGAATCTTCTCATTACTGAGGACATCTGCCTAAAACTCTAAGCATTACATCAAAAACTTATTTAAAAGCGTAAGTAATTTATGTCATTAATATCGGAATAATAGATTTTAATTTTGTTGCTCTCAATTTTTATTCAATCGTCCATTCCAGGATATAGCAATTCCGCTGTAGTAGATTTAACTTATGATATATTTTCGTACGTGTGAACTGCGATTGTTAGCAATCAAATAATGATTACATGTTAAGTTATTATCTTAAATTTGTCAAATACAAATAACAGCGTACCACATTTGCACACTATGAGTGTAATTTTGCTTGATTTCACTGCATAATATTATTTCCGAAGAAAAATTTTATTAGGTTTTACGTTATATTTCTCAAACCTTTTGTCAATTTGATATTTTGACGTAAGTAACACTTTCAAATTGTTTTGAAATCATTTTTAATAGTTCAAAACACATTTCTTCAGTACTCTGTCGCTGAAATCTATCTAACTTGTCCTGAAACTTAAATATTTGTCCAAAACTCTTCTTTTCTAACGTCGAATGTGACAGCTTCGAACGTCATTTTTTTCTTTTTTGGTTTTACTTACAGGCCTATTCTATAAAATATTTTTATAACATCGTTATTATAACGATTTTCGTTATATTTGATTTCGTTATCACATTGTAACGATATTCGTTATTTTTCTATTCTGTAACATCGTTCGTTATTAGATAATCGTTATAATTTTTTCTAACGAATTCGATATTATTTTTGACACATGAATTTATGTTGGCAATTATATCTATTATAATTTGATAACATCATGTGTATTATTTTATTCAAATGACAGCAGTGTTTATTTGTTATCATAGCAACCATAGGAGATGAGAATCTGTCAAAATTAATAAAAAATAATAAATATAAAAGTTGCAGTACGTAATATTATAAATAGTTCAAACATTTTTGTGGAACTTTGACAAGTGTAGGAATTTTTTTCCCTGTTTTTCTTATTTATTAAGACTCAGTTCCACATCGCAATTGACATTTTGTCTTTGTATTATTTATGTAGTACCTAATATATTAAAACAATGGAGAAAAACTATAGCACGGGAAAAACTACAAGGGAGCAATATAAATCCTATGTAGATTTTTTAGAAACTGATGAAGTCTTGGGAACTAATAAAAATACTCCAGAAAATCCAAAACAAGTAGACAAAGCTTTTGAATTATTGGCCGCAGATTTAAATTCACTTGGAGGACCAGAAATAAATAATGTTTTTTATCTCCAACAAAACATATAAAATGTTGAAGATTATTTACTATTAAAACAGTGAATATTGTAGTAGATCGTCTATTTTGTTCCATCACTGACAATAATTCATGTAAAAAAATCTCGTCCAGCTTCTCTTGATAATCGAAATAATTTACGGAAGTTTTCTTCCGGTATTGAAAAAGGATCACTTATGTCGCGTAAATATGTATATAAATTTCTCAAATTTCGTCTTAAAGCAAATAATTTAAGATTATACATGTTCAATATCTATTTGTTAAAGTATAATTTTACCTATCATTATTTTCTTCAAGATAATAAAGAAATAAAATTAAATCGCGATGATTATCCATTTTTTAATTCACAATGACGTACCTGACACGTGAGAAAATATCGTAACGAATGATTTTTGCATTCGTTATTTTCTTGATGATCTTAACGAAATTCGTTATAATTTTTGTTATAAAATAACGAATTTTAAGTTACTGAATACCATTTAAACGAATTTCGTTACAATAACGATTTTTCGTTAAATAACGATTTTTTCGTTAAATAACGAAACGTTATGACTTAACGAATGCTTACAGAATAGATCTGTTAAGAACTTCGTTATAATAACGATTTTTCGTTAAATAACGAAACGTTATGACTTAACGAATGCTTACAGAATAGACCTGTTATTACAGTGGACAAATTTTGCTTGGTTTTACTATATACCTTAACAAACTAATTGTCAGAAAAATTAGTATTCGGAACTGTTTGAGTGACAGATGTGACAAGTACATTCTCAGCTTTAAACATTCAAATCTTCATATTTACAAGGTAATTTCGATAGAATTTTATTCACTCCTATCAATAACCAAATAGAGCATCCCGAAAACGTTATTTAAAAAAAAAAAAATAATAACACATTTACAAATCCTTTCCAAATATTAACCCTACTTTATAGAAATAAGTCTACTTAACAAATTCTAAACCTATAACTGCACCAGTAGCGACAGCTACTGTGTAGTAGCGCAACTCTTCACAACCCGTGACGGGTTGTGACAATGATAGATACCTATTATCAACCAATTCGTAAGTGCGCTGGTATCCAATACATTGGTGTATTGCTGGTCAACTCCAACAAGAATATTCAATAAAAATCACTAACAGCAAACATCTCCGACCACTCATAAATAGACAAAATGAACACAAATACACAATCATCACAATCATATGCCCAAAAGGTAACCAAACCGAAACAGAGCGCACCTCAGATATTTCCCTCCAAGGAACATGCGATTATTTTGAACGCGATTGACGAACTAATAATAAAAGACTATATAATAGCAATTGGTAATATAGTTGATCCTAAAAATATACTCTTCGTATCTAAAATTTCTAATAATCGCATATGCATCTACCTGTCCAACAAAGAAATCGTTAACATACTATTAGAAAACCACAGACTTATTGACATTAAAAATCATAGAATAGTAATAAGACGATTGATAACACCAGCAATAAAAATTGTACTGTCTAACGTCTGTCCATCAATCTCGCACCAAACTATAGAAAAATTGTTAATACAAAATGGATTGAAACCAGTTTCCCCAATTTATTTTCAAAGAGCAGGCCTTCAAGACGATATTTACTCTCACATATGCAGTTTTAGAAGGCAACTCTATGTAGCACAGGACAGCCAAAATGCACCTGATAGCATACTACTTAAACATGACGATACCGAGTATAGGATATACCTAAGTGGTGAATTGATAATTTGCCACAACTGTAACAAGATCGGACATGCGTACTCGAAGTGTGAAGAGCAAAACCAGCAAATAAATCTATCACAATTCCCTGAAATCAAGGAAAAAACAGCAACCAAAAGATCCGCCACTACAGACTCTGAACCTGAGAATAGTCATATAGAACAGACAACCCAAATAGATAATAATATAACAAAAAATACAACCATAACCGACAAAAAAGAACCGGAACACAAAACTACGAACAAACCAAAGGATATGTACACTCCAACTACACCAAACACAAATAAATTAAATGATAACCCACAATTTAAACAGCCACCTAAAAAACAAAAGAAAAGCGCGGGAACAAGATCAAGATCACAAAGCCCAGCGAGCCAGGAAACAATAGACGAACAACTAACACCAATACTTGAAGACATAAAAATTAACCCAAATAAATACATTTTAACACACGACGAAATTAAAGACTTCCTACAAAATATACAAGGGTCAAATGAACAACTAAATATTGTAAGAGAGTACACATACGATATAAAAAAGTTCCTAGAAATGCTAGAACACATAAGAGCAACAATTACACACAAAGGACTTAGAAGCAGACTATCACGTATCTCGACCAAAGTAAAAATCCAGACACTAGAAGAAACACAACATAACAAAACACAAACCTAAAAAATGATACTACTTCAATGGAATAACAACGGTATACAAACCCATTTACCAGAACTACAAATATTATTACAACAACACCAACCACACTACATATGTATTCAAGAAACGAGATTACACGAGGAAAAAAACTTCAAAATAAAATATTACGACTGTTTTAGAAAGGACCGACAAACTGATGGTATAGCAAGTGGTGGAGTAGCCATACTTTGTAAAAATTCAATTCAAACAAACCAAATTCACCTGAAATCAGAACTAGAAGTAATCGCAATTAGAACCAACTATCCAACATTACTGACAATCTGCAATATATACATTCCGCCAAACAAAGTCATAACTACAAACGAAATGCAAAATCTGATTGACCAACTGCCTAAACCCATAATTATCCTTGGTGATTTCAATGCCCACAACATCTTATGGGGCTCAGAATATAATAATCCAAAAGGAAAAGTATTAGAAAATACATTACTGGACAATTTCACCCTCTTAAATGACGGATCACCCACACATATCTCGACTCGCACAGGAAATACCAGTATTATAGACCTAACATTTGCGGATGCAAGACTAGTCACAAATATGACATGGGAAACAATACCCCTTTTACTCAGCGATGGACACATACCAATCAAGATCACATATGACACAGGCAACTCAAACCAAATTGAAGAAAGTGAATGTAAAAAATGGAACTACAAAAACGCAAACTGGGGTAAATATCAAGAAATCATGAAAAATTCAAATCTACAGACAACATTCGAAGATATAAATGAAGTAATAGAAAACTGAAACTCACAAATTACAAAAGCTGCTGAAACTGCAATAGGATACAAAAAAAATAAACACTTTCGTAAAAACGTCCCATGGTGGAATCCTGAATGCCAAGAAGCAATCAAGAAACACAAAAGAGCACTATACAAAGTAAGAAAATGCAAAAACCCAGAAAATATTCTAGAACTACAGAGATCAAAAGCCTATTGTAGAAAGATAATAAAACAAAGTAAAAAACTCTCCTGGCAGAACTTCGTGTCTTCTATTAACAAAGACACCCCAGCTAAACTTATTTGGAATAAAATTAATAAAATAAAAGGAAACGACGCACCAAGAGACATAAATTGCCTCACTACAAACTCAAGAACAGTAACAAAATCAAAAGATATCGCTAATACTTTAGCTAACAATTTTAAAAAAATATCCAGTTATGAAAACTACGAAATTAATTTCTTACAGTATAAAAATGAAATTGAAAAAACAGAAATAACGGCAAGAACGGATACAAACAATCCTCTCAACAAAGAATTTTCGAATTGGGAATTACACACGGCTATTGATGAGATGAAAGAAGAAACGAGCCCCGGACCAGATAATATATCATCAAAACTAATAAAACATCTCCCTGATGAAACGAAGAATTACCTTTTATCAATATACAACTTCATATGGACGTCTCACACTTTTCCAGAAAGGTGGCGAGAATCAACAATAATTCCTATACTAAAACAAAATAAAAATAAAAGCGATCCATCCAGCTACAGACCGATATCACTAACAAACTGCCTCTGTAAAGTCTTGGAAAAAATGGTGACAAAAAGACTCAACTGGTACCTGGAAAATAATAACCTTTTAACAACAATGCAATCAGGTTTCAGAACTGGACGCTCAACCTTGGACAATCTTACAATCCTCACATCAGAAATTCAGCAAACTTTTAAAAATAGACAACACATGATAGCAGTATCATTCGATATTGAAAAAGCTTATGATACAACCTGGAAATACAACATACTTAAATCATTACAAAACTATAAAATCGAAGGTCACACCATATATTTTATTAAGAACTTTCTTCAGAATAGAACATTTCGTGTCCGGATAAATAACTGTTTCTCTAACCAAATGGAACTAATAAACGGAATCCCACAAGGTTCTACTCTTAGCGTTACTCTATTCCTGATAGCAATTAATAGCGTTGCAGAAACCATAACAAGTCCAGTCAAATATCTTCTATACGCAGACGATTTAATTATATTTCACAGAAATAAAGACATCCAAGCAATACAAGAACAAATACAAAAAACAATAAATAATATACAGAAGTATGTAGAAAAACTAGGCTTCAAACTCTCCGAAAGTAAAACACAAGCTATACACTTTTCTAAACATAGAAAAAACCTTAATAATCCAGCAATCACTATGCGAAACAAAAACATACAATATGTCAACGATATAAAAATTCTAGGTTTAACATTTGACAGAAAACTTACATGGAGAAAACACATAATTAATTTAAGTACTGAATGTTACCGGAAACTAAACATCCTAAAAACTCTATCGCACTTCGACTGGGGTTCAGATAGGTCAACACTTCACTCTATATATAAATCTATAATAAGAAGTAAACTAGACTACGGAGCAATAGTATACTCAACCGCAAAAAAATCTGTTCTCCATATTTTAGACACAATACACCACTCTGCTATAAGGATTATTCTAGGAGCTTTCAGGACAAGTCCACTTGAAAGCCTATACTGTGAAAGTAATGAACCATCACTCTACTTTCGAAGGAAATATCTAAGTCTGACATACATCACCAAACTAGCGAAACAACCAAACCACCCATGTTATACACACATCTTTGACACACTCTCCCCAGCTACAACTATCAAAAACCATTCCGTTTTCCAATCTCACATTTCGCAAATGATGAACTCCATAAACTATACCTTACCCAATATCCACATATACAAATCATCCAAAATACCCCCATGGTCTATCGAAATGCCCAACATAAAACTGAATCTCTGTAAATATAGTAAAGAGGACACTAACCCTCAAATAATTAAAAATCATTTTAATACGTTAAAAGAAGAACTCCAAGAAAGCCAGTTTATTTACACCGACGCATCTAAGATACAGAATAAAGTAGGAGCTGCATTCGTTACACATAACGAAATTCACAAACATCGTTTGCCAGACGAAGTCGGGATATACACAGCAGAAATGTATGCTATATACTACAGTATGATATATATATATTTAAAAAAGCCGAAGAAAATACTTCCAATTGCACCCGTTACGTCATATGTTCCGACTCCTTAAGCTCCATTCAATCCATCAAATCAATTTACCCAAAACACCCTATTGTTATAAACATCCAAGATCTTTTATATCAGCTATCCATAAACAATGTCCATATTACATACATTTGGACCCCCTCACATATCGGCATATCAGGAAACGAAAAAGCGGATGCAGCAGCGAAAGAAGCCACAGAAGCGGATATGATCACGATCCCAATCCCAACAAACGATGCGATAACGTCATTAAAGAAAAAGATGCTCGAAGTATGGCAAATACACTGGAACCTGCTAACCACAAACAAACTAAGACAGGTACAAATAAATATACAGAAACAGATAGCGAAACCGAAATGCACAAGAAAAGAGCAAGTCATATTCACAAGGATGAGATTAGGCCATACCAAGCTGACCCACAAATTCCTTTTCGACAAAACAGACCCGCCAACGTGTGATGGATGCGGAGCCCAGCTAACTGTGGAACACTTCCTACTGCAATGCTGAATATACCAGGAGCAAAGACAAAAACATAAAATCCCTGATACGTTAAAAGAAGCTCTAAGTGTAACTAATATACGCCAAACATTAAACTACATCAGAGACATTAACATATACGACAAACTATAACATATTACCTACTATAATATACCTGATATAATATAATACTATGTAAATACCATATACTTTTATGTAATGTGCTAATACCCGATGGGGGAAGCACAATAATTGTAAATAAAAAAAAAAACTAATTGTCAAATTGATGTTTTGTCTTAAAAATTTTATGTGAACATGAAATCAATTGAAAACAGTTCTAAACATTTATCCTCAATCCTCTAATACCTTAATCAATTTACAAAATTTCTCCAACTAGTCTAGAAATTTAATTAATTCTATCGAAAAATTCCATATGTAACGTCAAAAATGACAGCTTAGGTTTATGGTTTTCAAAACCTGGATTGTGTATTTAAGAGGTAAATAATGTTTCTTATCCATAGACGTATCTGTCTGTCTTTAAAAACTATTATATAAATATGAAATCAATTGAAAACCATTCAAAACATATATACTCATTCCTCTAATGCATAAATCAAATTAGAAAATTTCTCCAACTTGTCTAGAAATTACAATATTTATATAAAAAGTTTTATGCGTAATGTCAAAAGTGATTGACAGGTTTGAAAAATATCGGCTTACGGTCATTCATAGCAACGCGTGCATGCTTCGATCTTTGAAAATAGTTTTTCGTTAATTACACGCGGGCTATCCATTCGAAAAATCTGAAATACCCAAAAGGTACTGGTACCAAAAATTCTTTAAATCCTAAAAAAAAATCACAACAATCGCACAAACCGTTTAGGCTGTAGGCGATCATAATGTTTGGTTGCCGCCCAGATGAATCTATAGTGAATTAGCTAATAGTACTCGTATATGTAGATTTCCGCTAGATTGCTAATTTAGCGTATAGAATATTACTCATATCGCTAGAAGTGACTGAACAAGTTCAATTTAACAAAAATAAAATGTATCTTGACAATAAACAATTACATTGTTAAAAAAGCAATATTATTTCACTGTGCTTTGGAAAATATCATTGAATCATTGAATAGTAACTTTGTGTTGTTTAGTGTTGTGTATGTGTCCCGAATATGTTGGACAATCCTTTTCCTTTTCAAACGATTCCTGACGCCCGGAAACTTGAGTGATTTTACGACAATTAAATTTGCAAATCTTTTCATTTCTGAGGACGACTGCCTAAAACACTAAGCATTACATCGGAAATTTATTAAAAAGACGTAAGTAATTTATATCGTTAATAACAGAATAATAGATTTTAATTTTATTGCTCTTAATTTTTATTCAATTCCCTGATGTAGCAATTCCGCTGTAGTAGATTTAACTTCATGATATATTTTCGTACGTGTGAATTGCGATAGTCAACAATCAAATAATGATTACAGATAAAGAAATACCATGAATAATTTCTGTATAATGAAATTTACAGTTATTGTCAGTTATAGATTTAAAATATAGGCAGCTACGACCTATGTAGCTCAACGTAGAAACTTTACTGTACTGCAAATTAAGGTCTTGTGTTAAATTTGTAAAATATAAATAACATCGCACTATAAAAATTGTAAGTAAATAAAAATTCTGATATATTTGATCACAATTTAAAGTGATCCATAGCAGTTTATAAATCACCTCACAAAAACACTACAAACGTGCAGAAAAAGGAACCGAAATATCGTCAAAGGATGGCATTAAACGACAAAAGAAACAACAATTATATTAGTAATAGCTAAACAAGAAGTAGTAACTAAAGAGATAGTAGTTGCTAGACCATTACTCTCTAAACCAAGCATTTTTGATTATAAATTATTTTAAAAATAAATTTTTGTGAGTAGTTTTGAAATACTTTTATTATAATTTTATACATTTCAAATACGTATATTTTAAAAGCAAAATTTGACAGTACACAACGAAGTTCGTTTTAAAACAAAACGTCAAATTGAGAATATTTATAAACTATAAGGTAAACTCCACCAAAATTGTCCTTGGTAATAGTATACGGTAAAAACCAAGTCAATTTTGTTCACGGAAATTTATATTAAAAAATAAAAAGATAACAAAGATCTTATAAATTTTCTTTTGACAATTGTTTTATTGAAAATGCTTCAAAACCTATCGTATTTGTTATAAAATAAAAGTCCTTTTGAAGGTCATGCGTGCAGCATTAAGATTTTTTCATTCAACAATTGTTTAATGAAAGTCTTAAAAACATCGTGTTAAATGGAAGTACTTTTGAAGGGGTCGCATATACGAGTAAAATTAAATATTTTTTAATTGGCAATTGTTTTAGTGAAAGTGCTTCAAAACCTTTCGTGTTTTATAACAAATGAAATGTCTTTTGAAAAGATCACGTGCAGAATTTGAATTTTTTCGACCGGCAATTGTTTTAATGAACGTGTTTCAAAACCTATTGTGTTTGGTTTCAAAGGAAAGGTCTTTTGAAGGGCTCGCATACAAAAAGTAATACTTTTAGATTATTAATTATTTCAGTGAATGTGCTTCAAAACCCATCGTGTTTGGCATCAAATAAAAAGTCTTTTGAAGAACTAGCGTACAAAATTAAATACTTTTCAATCGGCAATTGTTTTGGTAAAAGTAATTCAAAACCTATCGTGTTTCTAAAAAATTGGTCCTTATTCATAGAATTAAATAATCCCGTTTGTAAATAATTTATAATTGTATGTTACATTGTTTTTAAACGGTACAATTGAAAAGAGAAGAGAATGTTATTGCCAGGAAAATAAGTAAATTAATATTGACCCTATTAGTAGGATTTCATAATTTTAAATAATATATAATGCGTAACTATATTAATAACTTTTACAATTACACTTTTTGAAACTTATCCGCTGAAAGATTCGCTTATATCTAAATGACTTAGAATAGTCCTTTTCTACAGTCAGCTTATGCTATAATTCAGCACTGTGTTTGGTAGCAAATGAAAGGTTATTTGAAGACCTCGAGTATAAAATTTAATACTTTTCAACCGGCAATTGATTTATTGAAAACGCATCAAAATCTATCGTGCTGGGTATCAAATAAAAGATTTTTTTAAAGGGCTGCAAAATTGTTTTTTTTCCATCGTCAATTATTTCAGTGGAAGAGCTTGAAAACCTATCGTGTTTGGTATCAAATGAACTGTCTTTAGAAGAGATCACGTGCAGCATTGGAATTTTTTCAATTGGCAATTGTTTTAAAGAACGTGCTTCAAAACCTATTGTGTTTGGTGTCAAATGAAATATCTTTTGAAGGACTCGCATACAAAATGTAATACTTTTCGATCTTCAATTGTTTTAGTAATAGAGCTTTGAAACCTATTGTGTTTGGTATCAATTAAAAGGCCTTTAGATGAACAGACGTGCAGATTTGTTGTAGATTCGTAATAATTCAATTTATATTGTGTCAATTGTCTTACAGAAATTAATTCTACTTCAGTGTTCGCGTAGCTTAGCGAGAAGGCCTGGCGAAAAAAATTTCAGAAATAATATAGCAGTGATTTTCGATAGTTTTTCAAAAAAAATAGAGAAAAATTTCAATTGATTAATAGAAAAGTTTGGAATAAGACATGAAAGAACAGTAGCGTATTGTCTAGAACAAACCGGAAAAATCGAAAGAGAGATGAACAATTGTTGAAGCAGTAAGGACAATGTTAAGCGATGCGAAACTAGAAAAGAAATTTTGGGCTGAAGCAACAAGTGCAGTATATATGTCATAAATCGGACTGGAACAAGTTCAGTACAGGGAAGTACACGTTATGAATTATAGTTAAAGAAAAATACAGATTTGAAATAATTTAATGAATTTAGTACAGAAGTTTATATTCATGTACCAAGAGAAACATGGCATAAATGGGATGCAAAGGGAAGAAAAGGTATTTTCGTTGGATATGAAGATAATTTTAAAGATACAGAATATATTATTACTAGCAGTAGATCTCGTATTGCGAAGATGTTAAGTTGTATGCTGTCATAAACAGTGAAAGAAATAAAGAAGATGAACGGATATATACACCAGAGGAATACAGACGTTACCCAGAGAACAGTTTAACAGAGAATTTATTACGGTAGGAAATAATATTTCCCTACTTAACAGAATTTAATCTTAAACTTTACTTTGCACAAAACATCCCAAAATGGTTTCGAGAGGAATGAAGCGAAACAAATAAAGAATTATTAAGGCAGGAGTCAATAAGAAACACAAGGAAGTATCCTTTAAGAAGTTGCAAAGTTGATAGCGTGGAGGTCAAACCGGACAAGCAAGTAGAACCTATGCCAACGCCGGATAGACAGGCAACCAGGCACGCTTGGAAGGAGAGTAGGTGAAAGTGAGAGAAGGCGAATAAACAGTAAGAATAAGCAAAGTGAAAGGCAATAACCGCGTATAAAGTACAATTGAACAGTAATATAAGTTTAGATATAGTCAAATAAAGGCATAAGCGCACAATCAACAATTAATAGCCAAATAAATTGTTAAACAAACATAAATAAGGTTAGTAAATAGAAGTAAACCAAAATCATCCAGAAATAAGAGAAAGAAAGATAACAAAGCAAATCAAAGACGTCGAATGAAACGCGGAACAAACAGAACCAACAGAAGCAATAGCAAAATCAGGAAAAGTGAAGACGGAGAAGTTGAAGAAGAAGAACTCAGAGGAGCATTTAAAAAGAGCACATTAATACGAAGATCACCCAAAAAAGATCCAAGCGAAGAAAACGAAAGTGAAAACAGAGAAATGGAAGAAATCTTGAAAGGAATGAAAGTAGCCCTGGGGAAACTAACAGAAAATGTAGAAGAAGTAAAACGAGACATGGTTGTCAGTAAGAGGAGAAATGGAACAAGGTAATATGGAAGTAAAAAAGGAGGTAAGTGATGGACTCAAATAGATAAAGGAGAACATACAAAAAATAAATGAAGATATTAAATTGCTGAAACAAGACGGTAAAGAACTGAAAACAGAAGAGACTTGAAGTACTAGAAAACAAGACAACAGCGAATGAAAATGGAAATGGAGGTGTATCTAAATTGGAAGAAATACTAAAAGAAATGGAAAATAAAATTGAACAATTGGAAAAAGAGAAACGCAAAAATGATAACGCTATAACTGAATTGAAAAAAATAGAAGAAAGAAAAGAAAGAAATATGAAGAGAAATAGCATAGTTGTCAAGGGAATAAAATTAGAAAACGATACAAAAGCAATAGAAGAGTACATTAAAAAAGTATAGGAGTAGAATGTAAGGTGCGGAACACATTTAAAATAGGAAAAAGGAAAGAATGGCAACAAACAGTGGCGACCATAGATACGTGGGAAAATAAAATGGAAATCATGAAAAACAAGAATAAATTACTTGGAAAAAAAGTGTACATTAAAAAAAATTCAAAAACTTCTCCGATTAACACCAGCCAGAGAGCAACTCAGAGCACATCAGAAGCTGAGATTCGACATCCGTAACCATCTGAACGAACATCAGAGAACTTCGGTCGTAATCTTCAACCACGTGGACGACTTCAGGGCACATGAAGCGGACACTAATATTTCTGTAAGTCATACATGTCATTTAGAGAAAATATTCTCATTCATTCTGATACAAGCTCAAATACAGAATCTGATCCATATCTAGACGATCTAATTGAAAGTAATTTAAGTAATATAAATTTCATTATACGACAATCTCAACTAAGAATGGCTACTTTAAAGAAAGAATACCTTCATATGCTGCCGGAATTCCACGGCGAGCGCGAATTATTCCCTCGTTTTATTGATATTTGTGAAAAACTTGTAAACAAATTTTATATTACCACCGACACGACAGATTTTCAAAACGACTACTTAATGAATAGTATACTAAGAAAAATTAAGGGCGAAGCGGCAGTTAATATTGCAAGTTGTACGGTCAAAACATGGGAAGAATTGAAAAAAGCATTATTAAACGCGTTTGCGGATAAACGCGATTGGTTTACATTAAATATTGAAATGACCGAACTTAAACAATATCCAAATGAAAACGTTTTTGAATTTTACGGAAGATTGCAGCACATTTTAAATCTGCAAATATCTTATATATTCACCCATGCTACAGCCGACGCAGCTCTTGTTATGAATTACTACTTTCAAAATTAGGCTCTACGCATCTTGCTACGTGGTTTAAAGGAACCTATCGATCAACTCATGAGAGCCAAAAGTCCTTCTGATTTAAATGTGGCGTTAGGAATGTTAGCGAACGACTTTCAATTCGAACACGTCTCCAAACCATCTAAGAGCATTAACTCGAATAATTTTAAACCAAATCACAAACCATCTGCACACAACACAAAGCTTTACTCTCCTAGACCGACATATTATAATATAAATCCTTTTCCTAATAATTATTATAATCAACCTAACAGAGCTCCAGCACGTCCTAATAACCAATCAACAACTATAATCCAAAATAATGTGCCACACAATAACCAAGGCCCATCTACCAGTCAAAACTATCCAAAACCTACTCCAATGAGTATTTCCACTCGAAACACTCAACAATATCGTCCCAGACCGAACCCGTCCTACCAGAGACAAAGTCAATTCGGACAAAACCCCTTCGGACGAAATCTACACAACTACAATTTCACAACAGAAGAATTATTTAATATTGAAGACACAGAACCAGTTAATAATTTGGAACCTTATAATTTTATATAACAAGAACAATTCACTGATCAAAATTTAGTAAATGACGACAATAACATTCCTGATCAAACCAATAACTGTTTTTAGGAGAAACAGCCTCGAGTCTCGATCCTTCCCTACATTCGAATTATTAAATCTGACTAACCACCAAAGAAAACTTCCCTTCATTATTACCTCCGAGAATAATCTAAAAATACCAGACATAGCATACAAATATTACAAGAATTTCATCCGTCACGACCCGTTTCAAATTACTACCGCTCACGGCACGTCTACTGAGGTTCCTATCACAAGAGTTCCTATTTCAAAAATATTTAATAACAAAGATAAGAAATTGTCACATTTTAAATACCATCAGCCCAAATCTAAATATTACACACGTTGAGAAACCTCGCTTCGATTTTTCTAAAATAAGAACCGCTCATATGAACTCGCAAGAACAAAATGCATTGTTAAATTTACTTAAAGAATATCCCGATATTTTTTATTCTGACGATCAAAAATTGACATTCACTAACCAAATTAAACACACCATTAAAACTCAAGACGAAATTCCAGTTTATACTAAATCATATAGATACCCCAACGTACATAGGGAAGAAGTTAGATTTCAAGTAAATAAAATGTTAGAACAAAATATTATTAAGCCTTCCAACTCCCCATGGTCATCCCGAATTTGGGTTGTACCGAAAAAGATGCATCCGGCAAGAGAAAATGGCGCATAGTCATAGACTATCGTGAATTAAACGAAAAGACCGTCGGTGACAAATACCCGTTACCCAACATTACTGACCTCTTAGACAAACTCGGACGTTGTCAATATTTCACTACTCTCGATTTGGCATCGGAATTTCATCAGATTGAAATGGACAGCCAAGACATACCCAAGACAGCATTTAATACTGAAGACTGGCACTACGAATTTCTACGTATCCCATTTGGACTTAAAAACGCACCAGCGACATTCCAACGAGTTATGGACAATATTTTACGCGGACTAACACACGACAAATGTATCGTTTACCTCGATGACATAATTATCTTCAGTACTAGCCTTCAAGAACATTTGTATAATTTAAAATTAGTATTTGATAGACTGAGAAAATCTAATTTCAAAATTCAAGTTGATAAATCGGAATTTTTAAAAAAGGAAGTAGGTGTGAAACCGAATCCGGATAAAATATCAGCAATTTTAAATTACCCTATTCCGAAAACTAGTAAACAAATTAAAGGCTTTTTGGGACTCCTAGGCTACTATCGCAAATTTATTAAAGACTTTGCAAAATTGACTAAACCCCTTACTAAGTGCTTAAAGAAGGACGCCATCATTGACATAAACAACCCTGAGTATAGACAATGCTTTGAACTTTGTAAAAGTTTAGTGACTAATGAACCGTTACTTCAGTACCCAAATTTTGACAAGGAATTCATCCTGATGTGTGACGCAAGCAACGTAGCGATAGATGCCGTGTTATCACAAGGCAGCCTTGGCAATGACCTGCCCGTAGCTTACGCTAGCAGAACAATAAACGAGACCGAGACAAACTATTAAACAATCGAAAAAGAACTGTTGGCCATCGTATGGGCCACCCAATACTTCAGACCGCACCTTTTCGGACGAAAATTTTAAATTTATACTGACCACAGACTATTACAGTGGTTAATGTCACTTAAACAATGTAGTCAAAAACTAATTCGCTGGCGACTAAGACTAGAAGAATACGACTACGAAATAATATATAAAAAGGCGAATTAAACACCAATGCCGATGCACTTAGCCGTATTCCACCAAAAGACGATAATAAAACCCAAAATTCACTCAAAATTTGGATAATGAATCACCTTTAATTATATATCAAGATTATTTAAATAACAAAAATCTAAATTCTAAATACATCATTATAGAAGTCACAGGCGATTTATTCAATGCACCACTAGATTCTAGTCTAGCTCATTGTGTGCGCGAAGATTTAGAAATGTCATCTGGTATAGCAGAGAAATTCAAAATTAGATTTAATAACGTTCACAAACTTAAAGCACAAAATCCGCAACTTTATAATCTAGTTAATCTAAAATATAGAGGCAGATATTTAATTTATTTAATTACAAAAGAAAGATACTTTAACAAACCTACTAAACAAGGGTTATTTTATACATTATTAAAATTGAAAGAATACTATTTAAATCAAAAAATAAATAATTTGAGTATTCCTAAAATAGCTTGCGGTACGGACAATTTAAATTGGAATGAAGTTAAAACAATGCTAGGATACATTTTTCAAAACACTGACATAATAATAACAGTTTTCAATCTTCCTGAAACTTCTCAAATTGAATTAAATATAAACGAATCAGATAATCTTGAACATTTGAACAAATATATGCAGAATTTTTATAAAAAATTAGAAAAGAATAAAGATAACAATAACGATGACGATACACAATCCCTTGCTGTTGAAGTAGGCGACATACAATCCAGTGTGATAAACGACGATGACTCACCGAGCGAGAGCAATATCACAATACACTCGAACAGAGAAAACCCTGTTATCGGAATTCCGATTGTAGAGTGTCCGGTTAATTACGGAAAGAATCAAATTATAGTATCAGAACCCCCTAAAATAATTAAATTATATAATCAAACAAAACAAATAATTCTGGTTGAATTTTCAAAAAATAATTATAAAAATGAAATGATAACGTTCCTTAAAGAATATATTGTTCCTAGAATAAAATATTATATCTACTTTAAAGATGAAGTATATGAAAAATTAAGTTTAATACTCCAGAATTATTTTAAAAATTCTGAAATAAATATTGTCAAATGCACACAGTACTTAACCGATGTCATTGAAGAAGAAGAGATCATACAAATAATAACTAATCACCATCATAGTAAACTAATCATCGCGGAATTGTTGAAACGGAAACACGCATAAAGCAACAATATTACTGGCCGAAATTAAGAAAGTCTATTCAAACATTTATTAACAGCTGTAAAACGTGTCAATTAACTAAATACGATAGACAACCACTAAAATTAAAATTTAACATGACACCTACAGCTATTAAACCTTTCCAAATTTTACATATCGACAGTATTAATTTACAACATGCAAAATTTTTAACTATCGTAGATTCATTTTCAAAAGTCGTTAGTAACCTTATAAAATATTTCACACACCATTGTATACCAAAACAAATAATTTCGGACAACGGATTAGAATTTAAAAATTCTGTCGTAAAAGAACTAGTACAATTACACAAAATCGCCATTCATTTCATTAGCTCTCAGCACTCCGATTCTAACGGTATAATTGAACGTTTTCATTCTACTCTCATTGAACACATTAGATTATTTAATAATCAACATAAATATAAAAATGAACCCATAGAATCCAAAGTAAATTACGCCCTTCTGGCATATAATAACATAATTCACTCCGTAACTAAACTTAAACCATGCAAAATCATTACCGGCCATTTAGATACAGAATCACCCTTTAACATTGATATAGATAAACAGCTTATAAATAATTATATAGAAAATCTCAAAAATAAAACAAAATTACTTTATGGAACAATTAACGATAAATTGAAATAAAATAAAGAAAAAGTGATCGGTAAATTTAACGAAGTTAGAGAAAATCTACCCGAAATATCTGATACAGTATATGTTAAAAATAAACAGAAACAGCAGAAAACTAAAAATAAATTTAAACGCGAAAAAATAACTAAATTAAATAAAACACTTAAAACCGGTAAAATCAAGGCCTCTCATGGCAACACAGTAGAAAAAATACACCTTTCTAATATAAACCCCGACAAACAAATTTTAACTTTGAATCACTTCCAGGCTGTTCGCGCTGGGGCGAGGAACAATCATAAGAAATATAACAGAAAATCTCGGAATCCTTCCCATCAATCTCGGTGCCGCTAAGCTCGAAAAAACCACACACACATTCATACACTACCATAACCTCAAACCTCTCCTTGATCAGTACAACAGCTTAAACACACAATACAATATATTAAAATTAACAATATCTAACAACATACAGTACCTCTATGAATTAAATAATTATGATAAAATATTAGAGTTCATCCGAACTAACATAGACACAAAAATCACTAACATCGGACTACACGCTAATTACAGAAATAAACGTGGCCTCAGAGATGGATTGGGGACAATTTTCAAATCCATAACCGGAAATTTAGATGCCGAAGACGGAAAAAAATATAATGATATGTTAGCTCATATGCAAGAGAACGAGCATGATTTAGAAAATCAAATTAAATTAGTGTACTCAGTAAACCAAACTATTACAAATTGCAATAATACTATCTTCGATATTCAACATAATGAAGAAATATTAAAATCCAAAATTTTACAACTCTCAGAAATAATAAATAATACGCATTTTCAAGATATTCTTTATGCTAAAAATATTTACGACCAGTTAATTATATTATATAACTCGGTCCTCAATATCTTACAAGATGTTGAGAACTCTATTACTTTTTGTAAATTACGAACCCTACACCCGAGTATTATACACCCTTTTGAATTATTGTCAGAACTTAATAAAATTACTAACTTGTATCATGCACAACTGCCATTTGAACCTAAACAAGAAAATTTACTCGCTTTTGAATCCTTATTAAAAATTAATTGTAAAGTGAAACCTACACAAATAATTTATTTTATTTCCACCCCAATCAACTTTGAAAAAAAAATTCGAATTATATTATTTATATCCCATTCCAACAAAATGTGGTTCAGATTTTGTTACAATTATCCCAAATACAAAATATCTTTTAAAATCTGATAAAGAAATTATGCCTCTGAATGACATGTGTGTACGAGCAAAAATATTCCAATGTCCCAACAAATATCACGCCCATTTTCCTGCAAGCTGCGAAGAAGAAATATTCCAAGAGCAGACTTCAACCCACTGCCACTACACAAAAATAAACTTAATAGAAAACCACGTTGAAGTCATTCCAGAACTCAACAAATACCTGGCCATCTTCCCCAAGGAAGAAAAAGTCGTAATCAAATGTCAAGACGAAACTAGCATCAAGCCGTTAATAGGAATCTAATTAATAAATAATGAGGATAACTGTGAAATTTATTTCAAAAACAATAAATTTGTATTTTCAAGTAAAATTCAAGGACGATCATTATTATTACCTAAATTAAATTTTAAAATCCAACCTCATCATATTACAAATTTCTCTATTAACCTAAATCCATTAAAACTTAATGATATTTCCTTTAACCCAATGGTCCCTATAAAAGAAGAATCCATCAATTTTCACATTCCCAGTATCTGGTCCGTATTACTATACATCATCATCATGTGACGTTGGTTCTGCGCTGGATCTTCTTCTGTCTAATATATTAGAGTACATAGTATGTTATTATAAATAAAAGTCCAGCATTGTCCAAATACTAGGTATATGCCAATTGGGAGATTGGTTGTTAATCGGAGTGATGGGATTTATTGGTATTTCTTCTAGATTAAGTGATTTTAAATTTATTGTAAGATTCGAATTTGATTAAATCAAATTTCATTGTATCGAACAGTAGTGGTTTGCCAATTGTTTTATATTGATAAATTAATTTTTGATCTTTAAACAACACTTCACAATTATTTTCTTTCATGAGATACACACCACTTATAACTTTCACTTCTGCACCTTGTGGGCAAATAAACTTAAGTTTTTCTTCTTTGGGAAATACTGCGAGGTACTGGTTGATTTCGGGAACGATGTCGATGTGGTTTCTTTTGATATTCAGAATTTGGCGTTCGCATACTGGGTAGTAGTGGGTTTGAAATTTGTTGGAACACTGATACGTTTTTCCTTTATCGTCTAGAGGTTTAATTTCATTGTCCTCAGATTTGAGCTAGTATTTTACTTCTGGGATAATTGTTATAAATTCAGATTCCAGTTTTGTGGGTATTGAATGCAAATAATAAAGTTCGAATTGCTTTTTGAAATTTATTGGTAATGATATAAAATAATTTATTTGTGATTGTGATATTTTACAATTAATTGTTTTTAATGATTCGAAATCCAGAATATTTTCATATTTCAGTTCAAATGGTAGTTGATCCTTATAATGGAATGAAATCTTTTGTATTTCTAAAAATAATTCGTTTGGTCTGATTATACTAGGGTGCATAATTTTCAATTTACAGAAAGTTACTTATTCTCGATATCTTGAAATATATTCAAAATAGCATTATATAAATTTATCAATTGATTATACAAATCTTTAACCGTTAATATATTATCAAGAT
The DNA here is from genome assembly GCA_911728475.2 of Pterostichus madidus. NCBI lineage: Eukaryota > Metazoa > Arthropoda > Insecta > Coleoptera > Carabidae > Pterostichus > Pterostichus madidus. The sequence continues at coordinate 17,663,953 of OU452318.1, forward strand.
CAATTTTGTTCTTTATCATATCATGTAAATTTAGAATTTTCAATTTTAATAATGATTCGTTATGTTGAATATCTTGAATTGTACCATTAAATTTTTGTATTATTTGGTGATTCACACTGTATGCCATGTTTATTTGATTTTGTAAATTTTGTTCATTATTTTGCATGTGTTCCAATATTGTGTTAAATCTTTTTCCATGTTCCGAGTCTACATTACCAGTGATAAATTAAAATATCGTTCCTAGACCATCGATTAGTCCTCTTTTGTTTCTTATGTTGTAGAATGTATTTTGATATGATTAATTTTGTCATTAATACTAGATTGGAGGAACTTATTTATTTTATTGTAGTTATCTAATTCGTGGTTGTAAATTGTTGTATTTGTGGTGGTTGCGTTAAGGTTGTTGTATTGTTTGTTTAAGTCGTCATATTCCTTATATAAAGATGTCAAGTCATAGTAGTGTATGAAAGTGTGTTTTGCTCTTTCTAATTTAGCTGGTCCTAAATTTATCGGTAAAATTCCTAGATTTTCGGTTACATTTTTTATGTCCGCTGCTCGTGCGATTGCGAACAACCTGGAATATTTTTAAAAGAATAAGTTGTTTTCCTGGGACGTTTGACATTTGACAAATGGATATTTTTTAGTGTTTAGTTTTTATTTTAGCTGTTTTAAGTTTTTTGTTAATATGTCTTATTACTTCCGGTTTAAATTTATTTTTAGTTTTTTGTTGTTTCTATTTTTTTTTAACTAAAATTTGATCTGGGATCTCAGGTAATTCCTCTCGTTTCATTAAGTTTATTAATAATTTTATTTTTATTATGGTAATTTTTTTCATTAATTTTTTGGTAAAGTATTTTCATTTTATTTTTGTGTTCTGTGATATAGTTATTTACTAATTGTTTATTTATTTCTACGGTAAATGGAGAGTTAGAATCTATGTGTTCGAAAATGATTTCTGCGGGTTTTAATTTTATAACCGAGTGTATTGTGTTATTATATGCCAATAATACGTAATTTACTTTAATTTCAATAGGTACTCGTTTATATAATTCTTTATTGTTAGAAAGTCTGACATGTTTCATTAAAGTCGAATGAAAGCGCTCCATTATAGTCGGGGTGTTGGGAACTAATAAAGTGAATTTTTATCTTATGAACTTCTAAGAGTTCTTGCAAAATTGAATTTTTAAACTCTAGACCGTTATCTGATATTATTTGGTCTGGGATAGGATGATGAGTAAAGAATTTAACTAATTTGTTTACAACATCTAGTCCTTGTCCTGAATTTACTTTATATGCCTGTGCATATTTGTAGATAGAATCTACTATAGTTAAGAATTTTGAATTTTCTAATGTAATGCTATCAATGTGAATTATCTGAAAGGGTTTTATTGCGGTTGGAGTGATATTAAAATTTAATTTCAGGAAATTTCTTTCATACTTTGTTATTTGACAGACCTGACATTGGTTAATGTAAGTCTGTACTGATTTTCTTTGTTTAGGCCAATAATTCCTCTGTGGTTAGTTTTACTTTCATGAAAAGATTTAATAATTTGAATGATTTCGTCTTCGTCTATTACATCTAAAAGTTTCTTTGTACACTTAATCATTTTTATTTCCGAATTTTATTAATATTTTTGTAGGGAAGTGCTGAATTTTTCATAAAGGGGGTTTTCAAAGTAAAGATAGTATATAACGCGAGGGACTACATATTCTTTAATAAATTTAATCATATCTCTTTCAAAATAATTTTTTGAAAATTGTACTAGAATTCTTTGATTATTTTTTATGAAGTTTTAATATTGGGATTCGAAGGATCATATTCGATTTCGGATATCATGATTTGATTTTACCGTAGTTTACGAGGCATTCAACTATCGGAATACCGATTACAGGATTTTCTACGTTGGAGTGTATTGTTTCATCGCTGTCATCAGATGCGTCGTCATTAAAATTTTGTTTATCGTTGCCTATTTCAACTATTAAAGATTCAGAGTCGTCGGGAGTATTATTATCGTTAGGATCTAATAATTTTTCGTTAAAGTCGTCTATGTATTTTTGAAATGCAGTTATATCTGTTTCGTTGATGTTAAGTTCTACTCATGGTAATAATTCTAAGTCCGGTCCAGTATACGCGGTTATTGTTACGTTCGTATCTTGAAAAATGTACTGAATCATCATTTTTATATTTGTCCTGTCTTTCTCGTCTTTACCATATGCAAGTCTGGGAATTCTTAAATTTTTAATGTTATGTTTTAAACAAAAGTCTTTGAAACTTGACAGGGTATAAAATATATCTTGAAGAGATCGTTTATCGAAGTAATACATACATATCTGCACGCTATATCCTATCAAATGGGGTAGCACGAACCCTAAAATCACTCATAAAACATTCAGCAAATAATCAGCCCATTTCAAACATTATCATCCAAATACATCACCCTCACTTCAACCACATTCACAGATTCCTCCATATAAACTCATTTATTTATCACACTCGAAATAATTTTTACATAACAAACCCTCAATCACATCCATCCAATCACTCATATTCACTTATCATTCATCTTCTTTCTTCAATGTACATAACACATGCATAAAACATCTCAAATTACCCGCGCTTACTCCTAACAACGAGTCTAATAACGAATCTAACATCGAATCTACAAAGATTAGAAAAGATGAAAGTGATAGCCTGCAATTGTATATGAAAGAAAAGACCACACAATGCAGTAACTGAAAATGAAACAAAAAGATAAGAAAGGAAGGGAGATTTAAATAATTTTGATATTCAAATATATCATTATCTTTTAAATTAGATTCAGTTGAATTTTGAAGGTCGTGTGGAATGTTACTATGTGCGTCTGCGTTTGTGATTAGTTTTTCTTTTTTATAAACAATTTAGTGATTTGATTCTTCATTATTCATATATGGGATGGCTAGCTCAGTGGTATGAAGTCGGCCTGTGGATCCTGAGGTCCCTGGTTCGATTCCCACAGGCGACAAATTTTCATAATTTGAAAAAGCTATCCCTGTGGCTCCTCCACCACTAACATGTTTGGGGGCCGTGATTTCACGACTGGTAACCGCACTTCACGCGCAAAATATATCACTTACCGAGATCTGCTTCAGCAGAGTGCCACACCCAGTAATGGGTAGAAGGCGTGATAATATATTTATTTATTTTATTTATTTATTATTCATGTAATCTGTGCGAGATTTGGATATGTCGTGTTTATTTTTTTCTATTTCTAATAGATTTAATTTAGGGGTAGGACTAGAATATGATACGTACTTATCGAACAGCTTGACGTTCAGTGGTTTTAGTATGTTTAGTATGATTTTTAAGTCTGTTGGGTTCATTAGTGCACATAGTGCTTCACGATTTTCAGTCTTAGTGACACATTCTGGTATTTTTAAATTGGTTGTTTTAATTTCTGGAATAACAACATTTCCTGATTTTATATTTACTTTTACTTTAATTACTTTTTCGGTTACTATTTTATTCATGGCAGAAATGTTATTTGAATTTACTTTGTTATTATTTGGTTAAAGGTAATGAATTTTAATTTTTGAATTTGGAGTGATTAATAAAACGTTATTTACGTCAATAATAATTTTTAATAATATTAGGTTATCTATTCCTAACAGTAAGTCAAACTTATCATTTAAATTAAATAAGTGATACTTTAGGCAAGAATTGTTATTAGGTTTCATATAAAATTTTTTTGAAGTGGGTATCAGAGTGCTAAATTGTTCTAAAGAAGTGCCATGTGCTGTAGAGATTTGGAATGGATCTTTAAAAATAGATTTTTTGAAATATTTATGTGCAATATCAGTTTTCACGAATAATTTTGTACTGCCTGTATTATTAGAACTTTAAGATTATTTTCTGGCAATATTATGAAAGGTAGTGCGTTTTGATTATTCGTTAGATTTAGTAATTCTAATGTTGAAATGTTTCCGAGGTGGTTGCGCATAAAAAATCGTCCGGTTCAGTGTTTGTGTCTGTGGGGAATTCGATACCATGTTGAACTTGTTCGTATGTGTTATCTGTGTGCGTGTCGTATGCATACTCGATTGTTTTACTGGCTATGTTATATAATTGTTCGGAAATTACATTTTGTTTTGGTCTAAAATTTTGGTAACCGTGAGATGGTCCTGGTTGATGTGTATTATTTATAGATATGTTCATGAATATTGGATTTGGAAATCGTCGACCAAATTTTGGTTTTGTGTGATTTTAATTTTGTTAGCTTGAAAGTTTTGATTAAAATTTCTATTGAAAGGTTTATTTACGTGTGGTACGTAATTTATCTGGTATAATGGTTTAGTCTGGTTAAATTGTGGTGGTTGATTAAATTTTGGGACGATTTGCTGTATATTATTTTGTGGTTTGAGATTTTTAGTTGTTGGGTTGTCAAACTGAAAATCGTTAGTTAACATGCTTTATGCGGAATTTAAATCTGCGGGGTTTTTAGCCCTCATAAGTTGTCCTATTGGTTCTCTAAGTCCTCGTAATAATATGCGTAACGCATAATTTTGAAAGTAGCTCGATAAAAGAGATTATTGAATCCGAATGAGTTTAAATATAAGAAATCTGAAGATTTAACAAATATTGTAACTTGTTATAAACGTCAAAAGGTGTTTCATTATCTGACTGTTTTAATTCAGTCATTTCTATGGCTAGTGTATATGTGTCGCGTTTGTCAGCGTACGTATTTTTTATAGCATTTTTTAATTCTTTAAAATTTGAAATGGTACAGCTCGCAATATTAACTGCGTCGTCGCCTTTTATCTTTGATAATATTGTGGACATTAGATATACGTTTTGGAAATCTGTTAGGTCTGTTGTGTTATAAAATTTAGTTACTAATTTCTGACATATTTCAAGAAATCGGGGTAAAAGTTCGCGTTCCCCATGGAAATCGGGGATCATATCGAGATATTCTCGTTTTAATGCTGGCATAGCCATTCCTACTTAATTAAAATTAAATATGGAATTTTTTATTAGTGAACTTGAGACTATTTTATTAGTCGAAATATTTGGAGACAGTTCACTTTCAGAACTGGAGTCAGAATCAAGACTTGAGTCAGAATTAATTATTATTTTAGAACCTCTAAAAGACATAAGGTACTTACAGCAGAATCAGCGTTTTCATGTGCGTTGAAGATTTTGACCCGTGCGAAGTTGAGACGTTCCGCTGTTCCCTCGGACTGCTCGAGATGCCTTCAAAGTTGACGTGGGTGTCGTGTGTCCGATGTTCTCTCGGCCACGGTAGACGGTGCTGCGATGCTTGATGTGTTCGACGACAGGAGTCACTTTTACTTATCACTTGTTGTTCGATTTAGATTCTAAATTTGCCTTAAATCGTCACAACGAACTAGTACTATTTATCGATAGTGCTGTTTGGCAAATCCTACCAAGACTTCGATCTACGCAAGTTGATTTTTTTTTTTAAATGTTATTCGGACACTAGCAACGACGTTGTTTGGTACAAGCTTGATTCTAGACTAACTTACAAATATGTTACATATTACAAGGCATAAAGCAACTATTCAGCATAACATAATACCTTAAGATAAATATTATACTACTAAGCATTATTATAGGGGAGTTACGGCAATATAACTCCTCCCTTCTTAAAAATGATTTAACTAATATATATATATATATATATATATATTAGGGTAGCCCATATTTTGGGTAATTTCGAATTTTGTCGGTCTCCACCCGAAATCTGGTTTAAAATCACAAAAAAGTAATAAATGAATTTTTTTAAATTTTTAAAATAAGTTTAATCCGTGCCTCTAGGCCACTTTCACTTTTGCCTTCAAATTCTAAAATATTCTCTGGTTTTAGTACAAAAGGTAATTTAGATTTATAATGTTTAGAGATCTTTTGTAGTTCGGATAATAATTCATTTGGATGTACCTATTATACTATGGTGTAATGTTGCCAATTTACAAAAGGTGATGGAGTTTTCAATATCTTGTAGGATAATACAAAGACAATTGTCAATTGCGATGTAGAACTGAGTCTTAAAAAATAAGAAAAAATAGGAAAATAGTACTGATGAGCTCCCACAGAGCGAAACGCGTCTATGGTTAAAACTAAACTGACCAGCTGTTTGATGATGACCTGATAAGTTGATTCAAATGTGCTGTAATTTTTTGTGAAACTTTCACAAGTGTTGGAAAAAAATTTTCCTACTTTTTCATATTTATCTTGTAGGATGTCTAAGATCGAATTGGATAGGATTATTAATTGATCATAAATGGTTTTCACAAAAAGAATATCTTGGATATGCATGTTATTTATTATTTCACTATACTGTAGTATTTTAGATTTCAAAATAGATTCGTTATGTTGTATATCTAAGATAGTGTTGTTCAGTGGTGCTGGATACTCGTCGAGAAATAAATAAATGCCAATCTCAAACGAAATATTTATTTCACACAATGTTTGGGTACAAAAGGAGGCGCCTAAAAAAACACAATATGGAATAAGTTTGCGCACTCCTGATTTGAATATTGAGTATCTCGTTTTGTACGAAGATACTCGAATGATGTTTTGACTATATTTGTCGCTCACCTCCTAATCCCAATAAATGAATATGCGGTCTGATGACCGCTCTTACCTGGCAGCTGACGGTGCCGCGTATTATAACTTTAAATCACGACCGAAAATGAGACTTTATTTTAATGTCACAATTTTCCGGCGTCCAACAACATGAAAACAAAACATGACTGAAGTCGTTGCACGGTGATTGAGGCGACTGGTGCGAGTGATGCCAACTTCTCAAGTGAAATTTGTTATAATTTGATAATTAACCGGGTAGGCTAATTTTAATTCGTTTTCTAAATTATGTTCGTACTTTTGCATATGGATTAATATTTTATCATATCTTTTATCGTCTTCTGCGTCTAAGTTGAAAGTAACAGCTTAGAAAATTGATCCAAATCCATCTATTAAGCCTCTTTTGTTTCAATTTTTATTTATATGGAATTCGATGTTATAAATTTTGTTATTTATATTTGTCCGAATGAATTCTTTTATTCTGATATAGTTGTCAAGTTCGTGTATATTCCGAGTTATTGGATATCGTTATTTTTAAATAATTTTATTGATTGTTTAGGTTGTCGTAATGTTTGAAAAGGGGTTTAAGGTTGTAGGAATGAATGAGTGTATATGTTGCTTTTTCTAGTTTAGCTGGGACCAGTCTAATAAGTAATCCAATATTTTCTGTTTTGTTTTTGATGATCGATCCTTGTCTCAATGTGAACAGCCTGGCAGAGTATTAAATTGACAAGTCTTTTGTCTAGGGCGTTTTATATTTGAAAGATGAATTTTTTTCATTTTATTCCCGTGATTAGTTTCTAATGTAGCCGTTTTTAAATTTTTATTAATCGATTTTAAATATCTATATATACCGGGTGTAGAATCGAAATATGAAACATAGAATATATAATAGTATTTTTGTAACATGAGGTTCGCTGCTTCCTTAATTAAATTAGACTAAAAGTGTAAATACAAAAAAAGTTTATAATTATAAACAGCATGAGAAAGAAGCAAACGAAATATGGTTTTTATGAAGAAAATTACGGATTGAAAGTTCGGTGGCTAAAAATAAAAAGTTAAAAAAAGAAACATTTGACAAAATTTGAGTTTCAAGATCCGATAATAACAACATATATATATATATATATATATATATATATATATATATATATAAGAAATATAACAGTACAACCCTGTATTTCGCAACATCGTGCGAACTTACATCAGCTTAGTTCCCATGAGTGTAACAAAACCCCTTAGTCAGATAATCTCTGCATCTTATCATGTAAGATAGAATATGTGTAGTTTTAGATTCAGATTCACACTGTAGTTTGAAGTGACAACAGCTCTGCTGTTAGCTTGTAGCGTTTTGAGAAATAAAGACAATATAAAAGAAATAAATATTTTTTTTATTTATTTCGAGTAAATCGAAAATATATTTGGCGCAGTCGGTAGGATTGTGAAATATCAGTGTTTCGAAAATACAAAAATTAAATTCGTTAAAAAACACCGATAGTCAGTTTTTACTGTTAATTCGCGATTCGAACAAACATTCAAAGTGTCCCGTAGAAGTCAACTTTATAAGTACTAACAAAGTCAGTACAAGAAGTTTATACAAACGACACTATTCAAATCTCATCGCTCAACTACCCGGAGAAGATTGAAGCCGTCGCCATAGCCAGAGCATCACTCTTCTCCTTCATCAGTGTGGTCTCATCACTTCAACCAGCTACCCATCAACACCGATTCGACGGAGAGTCGACTCGTTCCTGTTTTTCCACCTGCCGAACGAACATCGGAAAGGAGAAGACAACCCACCTCAATGATCAAAGAAGTGTTACTATTACTGTAAGTTAATATTACATTATAACTGTCATAATCACTGTAAAACAAATTCACTGACACAATTCACACAATTCACACAATCCTAATCAAAAACTGGATTCTCTACTTGAAATATTAAATAACTTAGATATTAATAACACAATGCCAGAAACACAACCCTTAGGTTCAGAGGCATCAAAAAATCAACAATTGATTAATGATCTAGTTAATGCTATACCAAAGTATAATGGCAATCCAAAATCTCTTACTCGGTTCATAAATCAAACTGACGAAATTATTGAACTAATAAATCAATTATCACCAACTGAAATTCAGAGAAAATTAGTTTTATTCCAAATTAAAACAAAATTAACTGATCGCGCAGAAGAATTGATAAGTGATAACACATTTAAATCATGGAAAGAACTCCGCGATTTTCTCATCATAAAATATGATGATAAACAACAACCACCAGGTATTGTGTGCAATATGGTTAAACTTCAACAAGGGAAACTTACAACATTTGAATATTTAAAAGAGATTCAAAATCATTATAACCGTGCAGTTGCGAAAACAAATCTGTGTAAACTCGAAGCCCTCGCTAAAGAAGGCATAATTATATTTATTCAATCCATGGCGGTACACTCTTTTATTTCCAATTGTAAAGACCCGTACAGAAATAACCTTGCTACTCGCAATCCTTCCACCTTGGAAGAAATAGAAAGCCTTCTTACAAACGATTTTCAATATCTAGACGAGAAACAACCTCCAAATCAAAATTTCGTCAAACCCAAAGTATTATATAAACCAATGCCAAATAATCCCAGCAGCTTTGTTCCACAAAACAACTATTTCATGCAAAATAAATATCGATCGCCAATGCACAAATTTAACGTCCCTCAAAGAACACAACAAGTACACCAACCTAAACCATTTGCCCCACGTGAAAACGTTCGCAACGCGCAATTTCAAAACCATACTCCTATGAGTACGCAGACCAAATTTACTCGTCCACAAAACTTCTTTCAACAAACTCGACCACAACAAAATTTCATAGCCGAAGAGCTATACAATCAAAATTTTGAAACTGACGTATATGAAAATCCTGAAATTGAAAAGTATTCCGAAACCGAACAAATAACTGAAACTAATGAAAATGAATATATCGAAGAAATTGAGACTCAAAATTTTATCCAGCTCGATTCACCCGAATTGAATCCCTAACAAACAATTTTAGTAAACTCCCCTTCATAAAAATTGGCAACTTTAAAATATTGTTGGACACCGGCTCTACCCAAAACTATATACACCCTAAACTAATCACACCTAATACGACTAAATTTCACGAATTCTTTACCATCTACACGTGTAACGGCAAATCATCTGGAAAGGAATTTACCTTTTTCCAGTTCAAAAACTTAAATATCAAAAGTTATATTTTTAACTTCCACAAAGACTTTGACATTTTACTAGGCATACCAGGTATTGAATTACTTAAAACTAAATTCAATTTTGAAAAAGGCGAAGTAATATTTTTAAATAAATATAAATTTGTATTCCAATACTTAAATCAGAAAAATAATAATAATTTTAATATAGAAATTAATAAACAAACTATCAGAGACGATCATTTAAATGATACAGAACAAAACGATTTATTTAAATTATTAGATAAATATAAAGATTTAATCTTGTGCGATAATCAAAAACTTTCATTCACAAACAAAATCAAACACGAAATTAAAACTGACGACGATATCCCTATACATGCAAAACAATACAAATACCCTGAGATTTACAAGCAAGAGGTACAGACACAAATAGAAAAAATGCTAAAGGACGATATTATCCAACATTCGTACTCGCCCTGGTCATCCCCCATTTGGGTAGTCCCAAAGAAAATGGACGCCTCGGGAAAAAATAAATTCCGCGTTGTAATTGACTACCGAAAGTTGAACGACAAGACTGTTGACGATAAATTTCCCATCCCAGACATAACTGACATCCTTGATAAATTGGGAAAATCAAATTATTTTACAACCATTGACTTGACCTCTGGCTTCCATCAAATAGAAGTCAATCCTAATGATATCCCGAAAACCGCATTCTCGACCAACACCGGACACTACGAATTCAAACGTATGCCCTTTGGGCTAAAGAACGCACCCGCAACCTTCCAGCGTCTAATGAATTTCGTCCTAAAAGATGTTTTAAACAAAATTTGTTTTGTATATCTCGACGACATTATCATTCTCGGAACATCTCTTGAAGAACATTTGATAAACATAGACAAAATTTTCCAAAAATTACGTGAAGCAAATCTCAAAATTCAATTGGATAAATGCGAATTTCTCCGCAAAGAAGTCGCATATTTAGGCCACATTATTACAACAGAAGGAATTAAACCAAATCCGGACAAGATACAAGCTATTAAAAATTATAATATACCAAAAACAACTAAAGAAATCAAATCTTTTCTTGGCTTGCTTGGATATTACAGGCGATTCATAGATAACTTTTCCAAAATAACAAAACCACTGACAAATTGTCTGAAAAAGGGAAACAAAATTGATATCACAAATAGAGATTACGTACAATGTTTCGAAAAATGTAAAACTCTCCTATCCAACAATCCTATACTTCAATACCCCGACTTTTCTAGAGACTTTATACTAACGACCGACGCTAGCAATTACGCCATTGGAGCCGTGCTTTCACAACGCGACGGTAACAACAAAGACCTCCCCATTGCTTATATCTCAAGAACTTTAAACTCTCATGAGATAAATTATTCTGTTATTGAGAAAGAACTACTCGCAATCGTCTGGGCAACTAAACACTTCCGACCATACCTCCTAGGTCGAAAATTCAAAATCATTTCTGATCACCGTCCCCTTGTTTGGCTAAATTCTTTAAAGGAACCAAATCAAAAGCTTATTAGATGGCGTCTTAAACTAGAAGAATTTAATTATGTAATCGAATATAAGAAAGGTTGTCAAAATTTTGTTGCCGACGCCCTCTCACGAATTAAACCTAAATTCGAAATTCAGTTCAAAAACTCTAATATATTCGAATCAGAAAACCCACTAGTACACTGCGTTTCGAAAGACCTACAAATGTCACGAGGATTCGCTAGACAAGTAAAGGAAAAACTTCCGTCGACGAAATTATTCAATTTAGATAACAAAATTTATATTCAAAAATCACCTCGAATAATATTACACTTAATAACGAAACAATTTTATAATAAGAAACCAACTCTCTTAGATGTTAAGAAATGTTTAAATAAATTATTAGAATATTGTATTCAGAATGACGTTAACCAACTCGATTTACCACGAATTTGTAGCGGCTGTGATAGAATACCTTGGGCAGAAACCGAAAAACTTATTCGAGAAATATTTGATAATACTTCAATTATTTTTAACGTGTTTAATAAACCCGAAAATTTAGAATTAAATTTGAATACCGACAATGAATCCATTATAGTCGAAACAGGATCAGAAGATGAGATCGAAACAATACATTCAGACGAAGAAAATCCAGTCAATGGACTAACTTACTTAGACTCATACATTAACACATGTCGTAACCAAATTGTCATCAAAGAAACAAATTCAAAAAATAATATTAAAATAGAAAAATTTTTCGGAAACAAAATTCAACGTATCTACCTTCATTTAAATAAACAAAATTCAAACCAAAGTATTACACAATTTATTAAAAACTATCTTCAACCCGGTATAACATATTATTGTTTGATCCCCGAAAAATTTAAACTAAATTTTAACTCTATACTACAAACATATTTCACACGGGGAAGCTATAAATTAGTATGTTGTAAAACTATGGTTAAAGACATAGAAAATATAGAAGATCAACAACTAACTATACAAAACTATCACGAGGGTAAAACCAACCACCGTGGAATTACCGAAACTTATAACAAATTGAAACAACAATATTACTGGCCCAACATGTCAAAAGACATACAAAATTATATAAATAAATGCAATACATGCCTTTTGAATAAATATGAACGAAACCCCATTCAAATCCCCAACATTTTAACACCAACAGCCGAAAAACCTTTCGAAAAATTACACATAGACTTATTATCTCTAGAACAAACCAAAATTCTTACAATTGTCGATTCGTTTTCTAAATTCGCCATGGCCTATGTTATAAAAGATAAGAACGCCATTACGATATTAGGTAAATTAATAAAATACTTTACACATTTCACTATTCCCCTGGAACTCGTGTCCGATAACGGCTTAGAGTTCAATAATAAAATTATTCAAAATTATTTAGAATTACGAAATATAAAAATTCACTACATTTCCGTTGACAATCCGAAAAGTAATGGTATTGTCGAGCGATTTCACTCGTCGCTTGTCGAACACATGCGCATTCTAAATCAACATCCCTTAATAAAATCTTTTAAAATGAAGGAACGCATAAACTATGCATTAATTGCTTATAATAACAGCATTCATTCTACCACGAAAAGAACGCCAGTCGAAATTGTATATGGTATGGACATAAATTCGAACATTAAACCCGAAGAAATTATCGTAGAAGATTACGTACAAAAACATGCAGAAATATTGAAAGAAATTAATCAGCAAGTAAAACAAAATATCGAAAAAAGTAAAGCAAAATACGCTAAACCCCAAGATAAACAATTCAATATCCCTGAACAAGTCCACTTAAAAATCCATAAACGAAACGCGGGTAAAATCGAAAAACCTAAATTTAAGATCATTAGCGTAAAAACCATAGTAAATGAACGCGGACAAATAATCGACGATAAAAATAAAAAACACAAATTAAGTCAACTGAAAAAACCTCGTGTTACTGTTCCAGATTGATTCCCTATGGAATCACAGTAATCATAAAAGATGATCAAAACCCCGGCATCAATATTCTCGGACTCGGTATCGCACACATACAGGTAAACACCCAAATTATAATTTTCAAAATTCCTCTTAACAAATTATTTGAACAATCTGAAATACTCGAACGAAACATGAAAGCCCTATCTATAATATTAGACTCTCATAAATTTGACAGTAGCATTGTTAATAGTCGTAATATATTAAATTCACTGATTGACCATATAAAGGAGAAAACACAATTACTAAATTTACACAGGAAAAAACGAGGTCTGATAGACGGTCTTGGCACAATAATTAAAAGTATAACCGGAAATCTCGACAGTACAGATAAAGAACGGTATGATCAAATATTAGACAATATTGGAAATAATCAGAAAGTTATGTCCAATAAAATGAATACACTTATCAAAATTAATAATAACATTACCGCTCAATTTAATGATAAGATAAAATTAATAAACGAAAATAATAACGTACTGAATGAAAAAGTCCAAGTTATAGACGGTTATGTTGTAAGAATCCTAGATGAATTGGCAACTATAAAATTTCAAAATGTCATTAACGAATTCATACAAGTAGCACAAGACATTTATTTTTCATTAGTTCAAATCGAAGAAACGTTCACGTTTTGTAAGTTAAATGTTTTATACTTTGGCGCAATAAATCATGATCAATTTTTGAAGGAAATAAACAAAATTGATAATAAACAATTACGTTCACTCATATTAAATAACATTCAGAATAATGATATTTCAAAAACATACTGTACTTATGAAAATCAAAACTTAACAATTCTCATCGAAATACCGGCGAATACTCGAGTAGAGGAGCTAATCCAAGTCACACCTATCCCGACAAATTTACACAACAACTACGAAACTATAAATATTGTAAATGGATTGTATTCCAAAAACAATTGTAAAACAAAATTAATAAATAAATGTATAAAATTAGATGATAAGGAATATTATTGTGCATCTCAAAATAACGAGCACAATAAATGTTTAGAAAATATTGTATGTTACAAAGAGTTCGAACATTGCGAATATTCAAAATTATCACAAATAAATTCCATAATAAATATAAAAAATTCGAAAGTTAAATATCTGTATTTACCTAACGAACAACAAATTAAATTAACTTGTAATAATAATTTTGATGTTCAGAAACTTAAAGGAATTTATGTTACTGAAAATTGTGAAGTAAATAATCAAATAGAAGTATTTAATAATTTTGGCAACTTGATTGATTTAAATCAAAATATAACAAATTTACAAATTAAACATTTAGAAAATAAAATTCATAATATTTCAAATTTAAATATTGATAAACAGAAAGAAATCCACTTAGACTCAATTTATAAAATTTCTAATAATAATCAAACTCATTACGCAATAACGTACTCTTTTATAATTGTAATTATTATTATAATAATATGTTATAGTTTAAGAAAATATTGTAAATGCAGAAATTATCCTATTAAAAGAAATGAAGTTAATAATAAAGATATCGAATTAAACTAAATTAGTAAAAGCAACACTTCTGAAGAGTTGACTTTTTCTCTTAAGGGTGGAGGAGAAATATAACAGTACAACCCTGTATTTCGCAACATCGTGCGAACTTACATCAGCTTAGTTCCCATGAGTGTAACAAAACCCCTTAGTCAGATAATCTCTGCATCTTATCATGTAAGATAGAATATGTGTAGTTTTAGATTCAGATTCACACTGTAGTTTGAAGTGACAACAGCTCTGCTGTTAGCTTGTAGCGTTTTGAGAAATAAAGACAATATAAAAGAAATAAATATTTTTTTTATTTATTTCGAGTAAATCGAAAATATATTTTATATATATATATATATATATATATATATATATATATATATATAAAACGTTTTTATTTGAGGACGTGTCCAGAATATAAAATATTTACAAAAATATAAAGATTAAAATGGTCATAAAACAAAAACGAATTTTCAAAATGGTGTCAAAATAAAACATAAAAAACAATACCAAAAAAATGTTACTTGATTATACATGTAATTCTGGGATTTGAAGGATAATTATACGATTGCTATAATAATAGTTTTATTAGTATTAATTAAATATATTACATATAACATATAAACAATCCTACCTATAATAATAGAATTGATTAAGAATCCCTTTATCCCTTTATACAAATTATATTTTATATGCTGTCAAATACTTTTGACATGTGTTGTGTTAACAACTAATACTTTCAACTATGCTAACATCACAAACAAACTAGATAATAATATTTTAATATTACACTTCCGTTGGTCGTAGACTCTTTTTTTCAGATAAAAAAGAGTAATAAGGTACCAATTTACTGCTATGGAATAAATTTGCTTCTTTACGTCTTTTGTTACATTTCACTTCATAAATAGATTTAGAAATTCTTTTCTTTATTTCAAATGGTCCACTTCTAATTTCATCCAATTTATTTCTATTCATTTTATTCCCATTTGATACATATACCAAATCGCCTTCTTTGAATTCATATTCCTTTCTATTTTTATCTATTCTTTTTTTATTACTCTCAAAACTTTTTAGTGAATTTTTAAATGCTTCTTTTCTATCTGTTTCTATATCATATTTTCTCTCTAATTCCTTCGGTACGATCTCAATTCTCTTACCATATAACAGATAAGCAGGTGAAAATTTTGTTGTACTATGTACTGTATCATTATATTCTTTTACACAAATTTCAGCAATTTTAGTCCATGGTTTCTTATCCTTGTCATTATTTAATTTACATCGTATTCTATTGACCAAAGTTTGATTTAACCTTTCGTTTAATCCATTTGATTGTGGAGTATTTACTGAAGTAAAAATTAATTGAATTTTTTTTTCTTTCAAATATTCTTTAAATTTAGTAGAATTTAGTGCACTGTATTGGTCCACTAATAAAGTTTTTATATCATTTTCCTTTATAATTGGATCAATTAATTTAATATAATCGTTTGCAATTTGTTTTGTTGACGTTAAAATCCATGCGTACCTACTAAAATGATCCACAAGCAAATGTAGGTATTTTTTTACAGATCTGTTCCCACCAAAACCACCAATTGTATCTATAGATACAATGTGAAATGGATATTCTGCTGGGCCTAATTTTGATAGTAAACCAATCGCTCTACTTGATCTGGATTTATTTTTTATGCATACTTCACAAGCTTTACAAAATTGATCTATTATATTATCCATATCCTTAAAATAATAAAATCTTCTTAATTTCTCAGCTATATGATTACTGCCTATATGTCCATAGAGTTGGTGTATTTTATCTATTAATTTTAAACCAAATGATTTTGAAACATAAATTCTTTTTCTGTTTTTTAATATTTTAAAACTAATATTATCTTCCTTTAAAATTCTCTTAGATTTTTCAATTTCCCCTTTAATAGCTTGTTGATCATGAATTATTTCTTTTATTTGAATCATATTCACTATCTTCAAACAGTCATCTTTATTCTCATGAATTTCTAACACTGGATTTCTTGATAAAGAATCAGCTTCCACATTCTCTTTACCTTCTTTATAAATCACTTTAAAATTGTACTGAGACAAATACAACATCAAATCTCCCATTGCTTCATCCGTTCTTGATTTAGACTTTAAATTTACAAGTGGTTTATGATCTGTTATTACTGTAAACGTCTTATCTATCAAATAATATTGCCAATATAAAATTGCTTCTTTTAATGCAAGGCCCTCCAAATACATTATTTCTTTCTTTTTTTGACTTGGTCTTAATTTTTTAGAAAAATATCCTACTGGATGAAGAATTCCATCCGATTGAGGTTGTTTCAAAACTGCACCTACTCCTGAACGACTTGCATCTACTTCTAGTACTATATCTTTCTTTTCATCATAAATTGCTAAAATTGGTGTAGTACATAAATATCGTTTAATTTCTTCAAAACACTCTTCACACTGTTCAGTCCATATACATTTTTCATTTTTTTTTAATAAATTATGTAATGGTGCTAGTCTTTGGGTACAATGATCTATAACTTTATGATAAAAATTAATTTTTCCTAATAATTGACGAACCATCTTTTTTGTCGTAGGACGTGGAAATCCATTAATTGCCATTAGATTATTTTTAATTGGATACACCTTACCATTTTCAATTACATGACCTAAATAATTTACAGAGTGCTTAGCAAAACCACATTTAATTAATAGCAATTTAAATCCTTCCTTTTTAGTTGCTTCAAAAAATTGCTTAATGTGTTCTAAATGTTCTTCAAATGACTTTGAAAATATCATTATATCATCTATATAATTTACACAAAATTTACTTAGATTATACTTTCTAATCATATTTGCTAACATTCTTTGAAATATAGCCGGTGAATTTTTGAAACCAAATGGAAGTACTTTCCATTGCCAATGTCCTTTCTGTGTTATAAATGCTGTTTTCTTACGATCTTTCAATCTTATTTTTATAGACCAAAAAGCTGAATTAATGTCTAATACTGTAAACCACTTACAATCACCAACATTTACTACTAAATCTTCTATTCGAGGAAATGGTTGTGGTTCAGGTACTATTATTTTATTTAATTCTCTAAAATCTATGCATAATCGAGTTCTTCTTCCATCTTCTTTTTTATACGCTAATGTTACAGGAGATGCAAATGGTGAACATGATTCCTCAATTAGATCATTCTCTAATAACTCAGAAATTTGTGATTCTATTTCTTCTTGATCTGTGAATGAACATCTATATGGTTTCTTTATAATATATTTATCTTCTTTTAGTTTAATTTGTGCTTCACCACTCTTAAATGTTCCAACATCAAATTTATTTTTGGCAAAACACAATTGATATTTATTGACTAATTCTATTATTTTCTTCTTCTTGTTTTCATCTAAATGATTTAAATTTGTTTTAAAATTTTCAATATTTAATGATGTAATTATTTCTTCTAACTTCGATAAATCATTTTCTTCTTTTAAATTATTTTCTTCTGTTCTTTTTTTTTTCTATTATCTCATCTACATAAAATATTTTATCATTTATTTTCTGTTTTATTCTCAAATTTTCATATTGTATCAATTTGAATTTTTTTATTGCATCTAAACCAAGTAGCAAATCAAAATTAAAGTTGCTATTCTTTACTACTATTAGATTTAAAGTATCTTCTATTTTCCCTATTTTCAAATGTAGGTTTGCCCGGCGTTTACAAAAATTCACACCACTTATAGTCTTTAAAATACTTTTATTAACACTTAATTTTGATTTTAACAAGTGTACTAATTTCTCATTAATTAACGAACATGTAGATCCATTGTCATAAATAGAATTTACTAATTTATTTTTATCTATGATCACTTTAATTTTAATTAATGAACATGGTGTGGATTTTTCCGGGCCAATTAGTTTTTTTCCTTCATATTATCTTTTTCCATCTCAATTTTAAATATATCATTCTCATTATTTTCTTCCACCTCTACTACATTTACTTGATTTCTCTTTACTTTATTTCTACATATTTGTATTGGATGATACCGATTTTTATAGCCAAGTTCTTCGCATAGTGAACACGGTTTTTTCTCTATTTGAAATGTTTTAACAACTTTCTTCTTATCAACCTCTATTCTCTTCTTCTCTTCATAATTTTTCTCTTCTAATTTCTTCTTTATCACATATACATCATTAAATCTTTTTATTTCTTTTACTAAATCATTAATAGTTTCAATTTTATCTCTCTCTAATTTATCCTGTACATCTAATGGTAGATTATAAACTATTTGATAGACTCTAAATAATTCTGGTATATTTTTATCTGCTTCAAGCAATAGACGTTCTTTCTTGAGCACAAAATCAAGCAATGAACCAAACATATATCTGTAATTAAATGCAACACGAATAGAAGACCAATTTTTCTTCGCATAAACCAACAAAAATGATTTTTTCCAACTCTCCCAATCGGATAATGTTAATTTTATCAAATTGGAAGTATACCATTCTCTAACATTTCCATCTACAAATAATTTTAAAGCTTCTACTTTTACTGTACCACTTAATAAATTAAATCTAATACATTCTTTTTCGAATGAATCAATCCAACTTGAAGCGTCTTGTTTCCCATCAAATTTATTTAGTAAAAATTTTTGTTCTACTTGACTTAAACTCAATTCATCCATAGATGAAATACGTTTCTCTAAATCTTTGATACGTTGAATCAAAAAAAATTCATTCGCAGTCTTTGTTTCATCTAAAACATAGCTGATAGTTTCTGCTTCCTCTATATATTCTTCTAAATAATGATCATTTATGCAAAAATTTTCCTCATCATCCAAATATTTTTGTTGTAATTCTGGTTTAAATGTGATACAAATTTTCCGATAACCATTTATTTTTGTAATAGATTTCATACTACATGTAACAGTTTTAATTTCTAATAATTCTTTATGTAAATCTAAATTTTTCAATTTATCTGGTATACCAAACCATAAAACTTTATTATTAGATAAAGCAACAAGTTCAAATTTATTTTCACCTTTCTTGATAATATGTAAATATAATTTCTTCTGAGAAGACATTATCGTAATTCTTAATCAATTTGTAATTCTGGGATTTGAAGGATAATTATACGATTGCTATAATAATAGTTTTATTAGTATTAATTAAATATATTACATATAACATATAAACAATCCTACCTATAATAATAGAATTGATTAAGAATCCCTTTATCCCTTTATACAAATTATATTTTATATGCTGTCAAATACTTTTGACATGTGTTGTGTTAACAACCAATTCTTTCAACTATCCTAACATCACAAACAAACTAGATAATAATATTTTAATATTACATACATTAGAAAAATTTCTAATAAAGCCGACCATATATATTCTCAGATTGATAAATATTTATATATATATATATATATATATATATATATATATATATATATATATATATATATATATATATATATATATATATATATATATATATATCTCAGATTGATAAATATTTTGACAGTGCTTTTGAATATAAAGCCAAAAACAAATTAAATATTTATTTTCTCAGATTCAAAACATTTACTAAAGTTGTAGTATGTTTTAATAAGCCAAAGTAATGTAGGAATAAAATTAAAGGACATAGGCTTAAGTTGTAGTCGTTTATTGAAGATAAATTGACAACGTTTCTGTTACGGATGTAGCCATCTTCAGGTCAGAATAAAGATGTTGGAATTAATGAACAATATAAAAAATTTGTCTTTTTTATTAAATATTATAAATTCGAACTCAAAATGTTTGCAAACAAGAAAAGACGTTACACAAACTGTTAAACCGACGGAGTTAGCTGTCAGCGTATCTTCTGTTAGAAACGCGAAAATGGTACCGTTGTAATGAATTGTGAAAAAGAAGAGGATGTCAAAAAAATAGAAAATAAAATAACTGAGAAACTTCGTAAGAATTACGAAATAAAAAGAGAAAACATACGTAATCCATTCATAAAAATTGTGGGAATGACTGAAAAATTACTGGAACAGGATCTAGCTCAAATTGTTATATTACAAAATGCTACCAAGATTAGTGAAACCTCAACATTTATTATTAAAAGAATCTGAAAAAATTAAAAGAAAAACATGTATAATTCAATAGTAGTTGAAGTTGATGCAATAACTTTTTCAAAAATTATGAATGATTGTAAACTCAATATTGGATGGAATAGATGTGTGGTTTATGAGGATTTAAATATAAGAAGATGCTATAAATGTTGCGGTTTCAATCACTATGCTGATGAATGCAGAAACAAACAAGCATGTAGTAAATGTGCAGGAGAACATAAATTTAATGTATGTACTAGAGGTCGGCATATTTTAAAATTTTGGTATCCGATCCGATCCAATCCGATTTGATTCAAGATCCGATCCGATCTGATTCGACTCTATCCGAGATCCGATTTAATCCGAAATCCGATCCGAGATCCGATCCGAAATCCTATCCGTGATCCGATCCGAAATCCGATACGAAATCAGATTCGAGATCCGATCCGAAATCCGATGTGAAGATCCGATCCGAGATCTGATCGGAAATCCGATCCGAAATCCGATCTGAGATTCGATCCGAAATCCGATCCGAAATCCGATACGAAATCCGATTTGAGATCCGACCAGACGTGTCATTAGATCAGTATAGTTTTTACTATTTATACTAAACCAATTTTAACGTTGCATATTCGAAAGAAAAATAACAGTTATAGATGAAATTTCATAAATAATTTTGTTATAAAAAACTGAAGAGACATATTTTGTTGTAACGTTATTTAATCATTTTTATCACAGAACATAAATGCTTATAAATTTTACGTAGCGTTGTATTTTTTTAGAGAGGAATTGGAATTTATATTTTTACTAAGAACGGATACCTAAAACTTATGTATGTAAATTTCGGATCGGATATTGTATCCGACTTTAGGATCGGATCTTTTATCCGACTTTCGGATCGGATATTTTAGTCGAGGTTCGGATCGAATCTTTATCCGACTATCGGATCGGATATTTGATCCGACTTTCGGATCGGATCCGATTCGAATCCGATCCGAGAGAGTTCTGATCCGATCCGAATCCGATCCGACAGAGTTCTGATCCGATCCGAATCTGACTTCGGATTGAATCGGATCGGATCGGATTCGGATATAGGATATTTTTTTCCGACCTCTAGTATGTACTAGCAATGATTAAGTGTAGTAATTGTATTGGCATGAATGAAAACTAAAACTAAATCTCAATGTCAACCATTCCGTTTCTGACAATGCATGTCCAGTTCTTAGTAAAAAAAATTCTGCTCGTAGAAAACAAGTTAAATACATAAATATATAGTAATCACAGAGTAGAAAAGATTTACCATCATTATTATACTTAAATTTACAAAGTTTCCTAGCACATGCTGATGAAATTCGACAACTTGCGGAAACTAGTAAACCGATTGCAATTTTATTATCAGCAACTAGAACTACAACGGACATCATGGAATGTGAACTAGCCATTAATAATTATAAAATTTTTCGTTGTGACTCATTAAGCAGGTTTACCGGTGATGTCATAAGGTAATAAAAATAGAAAACCATGAATTAAATTATTGGATGATTACTATTAAATTAAATTATGAAAATATAAATTATATAGTGACAGTTTTATATCACTCACCGAACAGTAACCACACTGACTTTTTGAACTTTATTGATGACTTTTTAGAAAGTAATATTAATAATAATGGAACTAATATTTTGCTTGGTGATTTTAATCTAGATTGGACTTTTAATAGTTTCTATGCCAATAAACTTAAACAAATTGTGGAAATGAATGGTTACAAACAAATGGTTACAGATTACACGCGTGTTACTCAACAGACAGAAACTTTAATAGATTTGGTATTATCAGATAATTACAATATAAAATGTTTAAGTACTCCAATGATAACTGATCATCAAATTATCTAACAACAAGCAGTGAAAAATATATATTTAGTAAAATCAATTATGATGTTCTTGAAGGTAAACTTTTGCAGTGTGACTGCAACTACCACGTAAGTGATGTTAACGATAAAGAATGATAATAAATAGTTTAATAAAAATGTTCAAGATAGTATTGTAATGTTTTTAGTCTTTCTGGAAGTGTGTAGAATGTTTACGGCACAGAAATGACTCACAACTATTTATGTTAAACGAAAATAAAAGTATTTGTTTAATAAATGAATATAAAAATAACAGAAACTTATTTAAAACTAATTAACACTACAATAAATCTTAAACACTACTAATAAATATTTAAACACTAATATTATTTATATAACGGTCACTAACACTATTATTTATATTACGTACACTTGAGCTGTTATTATTTCACCACATTTATATTACGCGTTCGAAGTCTACTGTCAACTGCACTCAGCCACTCGACCTCGGCTTATATACTCCCGTCCGTAGAACAGTTCTCGAATATTCCAGAACGTCCTAGAATATCCCGTCAAACCACACGCTCAGACATGCGAGCGAGCACTATGCACAAGTGAGGTCACGCTGCTACGCACTTGTTTCTCGAGAAGGTTTCCGGAATGTTCTCGACTTGTCTGGCTTTAAATTCGTTACAGTATTAAGAAATGTGATGTCTCATATACAAAATTTACTATTAGCGGTAATATATTAGACTGGAATATCTATAAAGACAATAAAAATCGTGTTGTTAGTACTATAAGACAAGAAAAACTAAAATACTATAATAAACTGATTGATAACTGTAGGAATGACCCTACATCAATGTGGAAAACTCTGAAAGATCTAATTTGTGTAAATAAGAAAACTTTATTACTGAAATTATGTTTGAAAACAATTTATATTGTGATACTACAATTATAGTAAATATCAGTACCAAATTTTATGTAGAGAGTATTACTGATATAATTAACTCTATCGAATGTCCAAGTACTGAAATGTTAATTACTGACAGTATTTCTTGTTGTAGTTCTACACTACATTGTTTTAATATCATTATTTGAATTTAAAAATCTTCATTGCTACAAGACTTTATTTGAATCACTAGTTCTCAGTAAGTTGTACTATGGTTCTATTATATGGTTTCCTACACAACGATATTTAATTAATGCTATAGAAGGTATTCAGAAGAAGTTTTGTAAGAATGTTTGTTATCGATTGTTTCATTTTTGGCCGAATGATAATACTTTCACTTTAGAACCATTGCTGATTAGACATGTCAAACAGCAACTCCTGTTTTATACAAAATTATTAATTGTTATGTTGATGATAGTGCACTACTTTCGCAATTAAACTTTTTTGTTAATGCTTGTAACACTAGAAATAATAATACTTTTTTATGTAATTTTTCGCGTACGAGTTATCATTATAATTCGCCAATTAATTCAATGTGTCGTGCTTATAACTCAATGTGTATCGAATTAGATTTTAGTGATAATTTAACTTTATATACTAATAAGTTACAAAATTTATTACTTTGATGTATGTTTGCTTTCTTGTGTTTTTGTTCTCTTTTATGTATTACTCTGTAATTGGGTTTATCCTGTTGGGTAATAAAGATTTATTATTACTATAGATGAGTTGAAAGCCATTATTTTTACACAGAAAAATTAGCAGTGTTAACGAATTAGGAATAGCTGTTTTAAGAAATATTTTTAAATTGTTGGTTTTCCACTTTTAGATTTTATAAATAAATCCTTGGCATATGGTATTTTTTCTGAAAAATTAAAGCTTTCAACAATAACTCCAGTACCAAAAATCAGTGGAACTAATAAAGGCGACGAAGTCCGTCCAATTAATGTATTCCCTGCATGTGAAAAGATATTAGAACTTGTAGTTCACAAACAGCTATGTTTATATTTTAATAACAATAATATCATTATTAGTGAACAGTCAGGATTTCGTAAGGATCACTCATGTGAATCTTCTCTCAACTATGTTATTAATGATTGGAAGCTCAATTTAGATAATAACAGGATCATTTGTGCAATACTTTTAGATCTCAAAAGAGCTTTTGAGACTGTAGATAGAAATATTCTGTTGTCAAAACTAAATAAATATGGTGTGTGCAACTTGTCTACAAAGTTATTTATCTAACAGAAAACAAATTGTTAAAATTAATAATATTAAATCGAACTACTTGTAAATAATATGGAAGTACCGCACGGCAGTGTACTGGGACCTTTACTGTTTTTAATATATATTAATGATATTGCAAATATATTAACTAAATATAATATTCAACTATTCGCAGATGACACCTTAATATATTATGTTAGTAATGATATCTAAGATGCATATTTAACTGTAAATACTGAATTAGATATAGTTCAATATTGGATGGGTGTAAATAAATTAAAGTTAAATGCTTCTAAATAAAAAAATATGATACTGTGTTCCGATAATAAATATACAGCCATTAAAAACATTTCCAATTGTTCTGTAAATATAGAAAGAAGTAACATAGAATTACTGGAAGAAATTAAATACTTAGGAGTTATAATTGATAGAAAATTAAAATTTCATAATTATGTCCAATATATTTGTATAAAAATGGGAAAAAAATTAAATTTTCTTCATAGAATTGGTCAAGATCTATCTTTGTTGTCCAGACAACTAATTTATAATACAATAATACTGCTTCATTTAACTTATTGTAGTACAATACTGTAATTGTGTGACCAAGGTGATCTATATAAGTTACAAAAAATGCAAAACAGATGTATGCGTATTATACTTAAATATAATATCTACAGTAATATTTTAAATATGCTCACAATATTAAATTGGTTAAATGTTGAACAATTCTGCGAGAATAATAACATGATTTTTATTTTTAAAATACTTAATGGTATGTATCCTAATTTAGCTAACAATGTTAAAAATTTGCATAATTATGTAACTAGACAAATTGACTATTTTATATTACAAAAAAGAATAAAGTAAGTTCATCCAAATAAATTTTCGATAAAGGGCCATTAGTTTATAATAAATTACCCTTAGAAATAAAAAATGCAAAATCTCTAAGAGAATTAAATATAAAATTAAGAGATTGTATTTACCTTTGTGATAAATGAGTAGTAGTTGGCATTGTGTCCATTGTGTCTACGAAAAGATCAGTTTTTATGAATAATTTTGGCAAAATAATTGTGTAGTGTATATAATCAAGAATATAGACAGTTTATTGCAATTGTGACAAGTATTAAAGTGTATTTTTATATACATTCTATGCTTTTTAGAATTTGCGTCAATGTGTGAAAGCATAACCTCATAAAACAAGTTGATTTTGATATCCAGCTTAGAAGAAACTTATACTGAAGTCAATGTTTCTGAGTATCTCAGTAACTTGAAACAGAAAAAAGAAGCCGTATCCTTTGAAAAGTATCCATAAATTTATTGAGATCTAGGATAACCTAAAATAAACAAACACCGAAACCTTAACAAATTTTTCATCGTGTCACGGACAACTAGTGACATCTATTGTCAATAAGGAAGAAATACAAACGGTTAGAGAGTACGCAACCATATTAACACTCAAGAGTACCAAGTTGCGAAAGTCAGATCGCCAAGATGGGGGACAAGGAAGAAAGCAGAAGTCGAACTTCAAGTGTAGGCAGCGTAGGTGAAGCAGGCAATTTTAATAAAAGCAGGAAGACAACGAGATCACCAATTCCAAAAAGAAAAGTCACAGAAGATGGAAACGAAGTGATGTATATGTTCCAGGAAATAATGGAAGAAATGAGATCTATGAAGGAGGAGAATAAACAACACAGAAAAGAGACACAAGACTCACGTAAAGAAATATGCGAGGAAATACAAGAAATGCGTAAAGATTATGAGGAGGTAATCAATATACTAAAGGAAGAAGTTAATAACCTAAAAATAAAGGAAAAACAAATGGATGAGGAAATACATATATTAAAAAAAAAGTAACAGTCCTAGAACAACTAGAGGAAAAGAGAGAAAAAATTAAAAGCGTAACAATATTGTAATTAAAGGAAAGCAGGATATAAACACCAATCAGGACGTTGAGAATTTTGCAAAGGAGAAGTTAGGAATACAGATCAAAGTTAAAGAAACCTATAAAAAAGGAAAAGAAGACAAACAAGTTACCATAGCTAAGATAGAGAATTGGGAAGATAAAATGAAAATAATAATGAAAAAAAATAAACTTATAGGTACAAGAACATACATTGAAAGTGAACTGACTAGGAAAGAAATGCAAATACAAACAGTCATCTCAAAACGAGCGAAAGAAGAAAAAAACAAGGATAACAGAGTAAAAATAGGGTACCAAAAATTACAAATAAATGGATCATGGTACATATGGGATAAAGAAAATGAAAGGTTAGAAAAAAGGAGCAACAAACTCCAAAAAACTCATAAATACAAATAAAAAAGATGGCAACATAGACGACGGAAAGCGAAAAAATGGAAATAGCGATAAAGGAAATAAATCGAAAACTATAAACAAGAAAAAGAATAGAAAACTTAAAATGTGTACTTGGAATGTAAGAACGATGTTGAAAGCAGGAAAAATGCAAGAAATAGCATTAGAACTGCAAAGATATAAAATCAAACTTGCTGCGATACAAGAAACGAGATGGAGCGGAGAAGGATCAATTAATAACAAATATTATACGGTGTTACACTCAGGAGGTAAAAAACAGGGACAATACGGTGTAGCCTTTATAATCCTACACGAGTTTAGAGACAAAATACTGGAATTTAGAGCAATAAACGAACGTCTGGCTTATATAAGATTAGAAAGCTCTCCCTTCAATCTATCAATAATAAATGTTTATGCACCGACACAAAATGCTAAGGATGAAGAAAAAGACATTTTTTATGATAGATTAGAAAAAGAAATAGAAAAAATACCAAAAGAAGACCTAATCATCACAATGGGGGACTTTAACGCACAGATAGGAAAAGAGGACTATATACAACAAGTCGCAGGAACGCAAACAATACATGAAGTAACAAATGACAACGGACAAAGGTTATGCGAACTAGCAGCAAGAACAAACATGGTAATAAGCAGCACGAAGTATAAACATCGGAAAACACATAAAATAACATGGACATCATCAGATAGTAAAACACATACGCAAATAGACCATGTATTAGTAACAAAGGGGAAACAATCGTCAATATTAGACGTAAGAACATACAGAGGTGCATGCGCCGACTCAGATCATCAGATGGTAGCAGTGTCAATAAGAAACAAGATGAAAAGAAATAAAAGAAAAGAAACATCAACAAATAAATGGAATATAGAGAACATGAACAATGAAGAAACAAAAGAGAAATACAACAAAGAATTAGAAAAAAATCTAAATAAGAAAGCCGCAAAAGAGGAGAGAATAGAGGAAAAATGGAACCGGATAAAAACATGCATAAATGACGCGGCCCAAATGTGGATAGGGAAAGAAAACAAAAATGCGAAATATAAAAAAACATGGTTCGATGAAGAGATAAAAAAGTCAGTGGAAGAAAAGAAACATGCAAGGTTGAAATTTATAGCAACAAATAAAGGAGAAGATAAGGATGAATATGAAAGACTCAGAAACAAATGTAATAAAAATATCAGAAAAAATAAAAGAATATGGATAGAGAATAAAATAGCAGTTATTGAAGAAGAAAGATTAAATAGAAACACAAAGAGATTTTATAAAGAAATAAACGAACAAAATAAGACATATAAAGCCAAAACATACGGAATAAAGGACAAGAATGGTATTTCAACAGAATGTGATCAACAATACAGGCAAGTGTGAATTGAATACTTTAAAGATCTGCTAACAGAACCAGGACAAGAATTAAAAAATGAAATGCCAGAAGCAAACGAAATAGAATTAGAAGAACCTACCTTAGAAGAAGTAAGAGAAATAATAAAAAACAATCAAAACGGAAGAACACCGGGAAAAGACGAAATTAACATAGAATTAATAAAATATGGAGGCGAATTAATACAGCAACACGTACATGAACTTATACTAGAAATATGGAGAAAAGAGGAAATGCCAAAAGACTGGAAAATAGGTCAAACAATAACAATACACAAGAAAGGCGACCAACAAGTCTGTGAAAATTATAGAGGAATCACACTGTTGAACACAGCCTACAAAATAATGTCGACATTAATTCAGAGAAGATTAACAAACGTAACAAGAGATACCATCGGCCAATATCAATGTGGATTCGTAAAAGGAAAATCAATTACGGACGCTATACACACTATAAGGCAGATAATTGAAAAAACATTGGAGTATAATCTAAACACAGAGATACTATTTATTGACTTTAGACAAGCGTTTGACTCAATTAAAAGAGGAAAATTAACGACAGCTTTAAAAGACATGCAAATACCAGGAAAATTGAGAAGATTAATAGCAATGACTATGAGAAGAACAAAAATAAGTATTAAAACTCAAAAAGGAGAAACTGATGACATAGAAATAAACAAAGGGGTAAGACAAGGTGACGCTCTGTCAGCCACCCTATTTAATTTAGCATTAGAATACTCAATGAGAAATTTAATAAAGAAAACACTTAGAACAAGAGGAGGACAAATAATAGCATATGCAGATGACATAGCGATCGCAGCAAAAAACAGAAAGGTAATGAAAGAAATGCTACAGGAAATAATAAAGCAAGCAAGGCAAATAGGACTAGAAATAAACCAAAAGAAGACCAAAATAATGATACTTGGGGAAAACATAAAAGACAAAGTAATTAAAGAATATGAACAAGTAGATAAATTTAAATATCTAGGTGTAATGTTAACAAACAAAGGAGAGAGAGAAATAGAAATAAAAAACAAAATAACTGCAACAAATAGAGTCTTCTACGCTAACAGAAAATTACTAGAAAGCAAAATATTATCCAAAGCAACAAAAATGAGAATATATAGAACCGTAATAAGACCAGTAACATTATATGCAGCGGAAACAATGACAATGACCAAGAAAGATGAAGAGCAACTGAGAATAACCGAAAGGAAAATAATAAGAAAAATACTAGGACTTAAGAAACTATCTGATACAGAATATAGAATATGGATGAATCACGAGATTGAGCAGGAACTAAACGGAGAAGACATAGTAAAGAAAATTAAGCAACAAAGAATAAAATGGCTCGGACACGTATGGAGAACGAATGAACAAGACCCAATTAAGTCAGTACTACAATGGAGCCCTACTAGCAAACGAAGAAGGGGAAGGCCAAGATCAACGTGGATAAGAGAAGTAGAAGAAGATTTAAAATCAGCGGGAATTAGAAAATGGAAAAATAAAACAGGAGACAGAGAACAATGGAGAAACATAGCCAAGAATATTTAAAAATATAAATGGAGATCGATCCACTCCAAAAATAGGATCTAGAAAGCTTCGTTAGAAGCGGCGCAACTCCTTAAGGAGTGTTAAGCCACTATATATATATATATATATATATATTTACCTTTGTAAAATATTGCTTCTCCTACGTATTTGTAATTTTTAATAAATTGTTATTAGATATTTATTTAATTTTATTTAGTATATATATATATATATATATATATATATATACCTTTGTAAAATATTGCTTCTCCTACGTATTTGTAATTTTTAATAAATTGTTATTAGATATTTATTTAATTTTATTTAGTTTATAATTATGTGCATATTAGCAACTCTGCTAAATAAATAAATTTATTATTATTTATTATTATTATTATTAATAACAAATTAGCTCAATTTCAATATCTCTGAATGCATACAATAAGAAAATATCCGATCTTCAAAAAAAAAATCGAAACTCAATCCAAATACATCAATAACCTAGAAAAAAGTATGAAGAGCAAAAACATCTTAGTCTCAGGTCTCCCGGAGAGTGAATCTAACAGAGAAGAATTAGAATTAAATATTTTAAAGTTATTCAATAATAAATTACAAAGTACCGTCCAAATAACCGACATCGAGGATATATACCGTATTGGGCAAACGAAAAACTCTGCAAGACCAGTAATAATTAAATTTATTTCAAAACGAACCAGAGACAACATATTTTCCAAAAGAAGTTGTCTCAAAGACACAAAAATTTATATCAACAAAGACTTAACCTTTTATGAACAATCAATACGTAAAGACTTGATTGCTGAAATGAAAAAAGCAAAAGAGGACGGCAAAAACGCCTTTATTAGGAATAATAGAGTAATAATTGAAGAAACTAATAAACCAACACAACAGAAAAGAAATAGGAACTCCTTTGATGGCACGCCTACAAAACTTCAAACACCGAAATTTAAGAAACATCACTCCACACAGTGTAGTTTCCCACTTAACGGAAGAGAAGCGCCGGTTGCAGAACCTTTTTTCCCACGCTACAGACAACATCTGTAGAAACCTAGCGACCGTAAGCCAAGCAATACAATTAGCACATCAAACAACCAGACAAAGGAAGAAGAATATAAGTATCTGTGACAATAATTTAAGTAATGTAGAACGCAATAACTTACAACCTTTTTCGATATCTTTTTGGAATATTAATGTCATAAATAACTTGTATAACCTAGACACAGAAACTGAGTCCAGATTAGTATCGAATGACGTTGTATGTTTATGTGAAACATGGGCTTACACTGATCTTTCAGACCTGCCCAAACCCATGTCAAAATTTACAACAATTTTTTCTAGTAAAGCTAGTAAAATCAAAGATATAGGCAGAGCAAGCGGAGGCCTCGCAATTTTTACCAAAAATTATAAATGTAAATTAATTGAAAGCACTAATTTGTGGCTAATAGTTGAATTAACCCTCAATGAATTTAAAATTATAATTTTCTTAACTTACTTAAAACCTACTTTAGATATCTCGTGTGTGGATATGATAACAGAAACCATAAATTTTATTGCAGGAGCCTACACTTCACATATTATTGTGGTACTTGGTGACTTTAATGCCCACATTGGTCAATTGAACCAGATAATGGATGAAATATCTCTACCTTCAAATGTTTACGAGACGCGAACCTCACTGCATCTTAATACTAACCCGCGGGGAATAAAATTAGTAAAAGAAATGGAAAATCTGTGCTTTAACACTTTGAATGGTAGGACAAAAGGGGACACTCCAGATAAGTTTACATTTTTAAATAAAAATGGAAAAAGCGTGATTGATCTAGCCTGGGTAAACATGACTGGCCTAGATCAAGCACGGGATTTCCACGTCTCACCCTCTCTGTTTTCTCCTCATGGTATATGTACAATTAATTTTGGACCAGAAAACATTTCTATAATAAGTAATTCAAAACCCTCAATGCTTGAACCAACATACAAATTTAAATTTAAATTCAACTCTGAAAAAACCATAAATATCAAGAAACTTTAGAATGCGCTAATAATATATATATATATATATGAACACCAACAATGTAAATTTATTATCAAGTAATTTAATCACTGCAATAAAGGAGGCGGCCTGCGTAGCAGGCATGTTAAAAGTACATAAATTTAACAGTAATAATAATAATAAATCAAATACGAATAAATCATGGTTTAACAAAGAGTGCGCTAACTTGAAAAAAGTATGCAAAAATAGCCTTAAAAACTTTCGTAAAGACTATGGGGATGATAATTTAAAGATATACCTAAACAACAAAACAACTTATAGAGAATGTACGCAAAAAAAAATATATATATAGAAAACATAAAAAATAAGCTAACTCGAAAAATAGCTCAGATTTTTGGTCGGTAGTAAGGTCGCTAAAGATCAAAGACTGTTCTAAAAACGAAATCGACTTAAATAAATGGGAATCCTTTTATACTTGCATATATAGTAAGACTACGCCTTCACATACCCAATTTACAGACTGTTTGCATCCATACTTTGACACAAACTTTAGCCTAGAAGAAATTCAATATAGCTTAGATAATAGTAAACTGAATAAAGCATCGGGCAGTGACGACATTAATAACGAATTCTATAAAAACATAACACCTAAATGGCAACACTATTTGCAAAACCTGTTTAACACAATTTTGCATTATGAAAAAACTCCAACTGCGTGGTCCTCTACTCTTACTTTCCATATCTACAAAAAGGTAATAAATCAAAACCCCTGAACTATCGCGGTATCGCACTAATTAATTGTATATGTAAATTATTTACACAAATTTTGTACAATCGATTACAAAACTGGTGCGAAACGAATGATATTCTGAATGAGAACCAAGCCGGCTTTAGAAAACATAGAGGTACCATAGACAACATCTTTGCACTAATAACCACAGCCCTATTACACTTGAGGTTACCTGAACAAAATTGTTACGCAATCTTTATAGATTTCCGCCGGGCGTTTGATACTGTCGACCATCATATTCTATGGAATAAATTGTTTGAAATTGGCATCTCCGCAAAATACGTAAGAATATTAGAAAATTTCTATAATAATGCTATACTACAAATAAAAAAAGGAAACTCATTATCCAACCCTGTCAAAATCACTCAAGGAGTGCTTCAAGGTGATGTTCTCTCACCCTTACTATTCGCGTTATTTTTGAACGACATCTGGAATTTCTTTACATCATCAGGAGTTAGAGGGCTTAATATTGACGGTCAAAATGACATTTTGTTTTTAGCGTATGCCGACGATCTGGTGATTTTTTGTTACTTACCTATTGATGTTCAAAATAAACTAAACCTACTACACCAATATTGTACAAAGAACCGACTATATTTAAATACCAATAAAACTAAAATCTTAATTTTTTTAAAGGGAGACCTAAAAAAGTTAACAAACCATTTTATTATAATAACTCAGTCATCGAAATTGTAAATAGTTTTTGCTATTTAGGTTATATAATTTCCTCTTCTGCAAAGTCTAACCTCGCGGTCCGTGAGAATTACAAAAAAGCAGTTCTTGCTTCATGTACTCTGAAAACTATACTTATGAGAGAGAAATCAGAGGGTTGGGCAGAAAAAGTTAAATTACTAAACGCCATCATTGAAGCTATAGCTTTATATGGCTCAGAGTGTTGGAACCCTGAACATATGGAAACTATTGAAAGGTGTCAATTGCAATTTACAAAAAATATTCTTAGGTTTCCATTTAATACTCCTAATTGCTACGTTAGGCTAGAAACTGATCTCGTACATATGAAGGTAGAGATATGGAACAGAACCCCAAAAATTTTGTATGACCATCTCTTTCATTTGGACAAAAGTGTCTCAAACAAAGAAAATTTAAATTGGCGTTGCCAGACTAAAAAATTCTTAACAAAACTGAACTTTGAACAAATCTGGAAACAGCAATCAATCACCAGAAATAAAATTGAGAAAATTTTAACAACCTTCAAATACTCACTAAGACAAAAAGATCTCAATGACTTACGAGACTCGAACTATAGCAATTTATACAAACTAATAAAATTCAATTCCGAAATCGAGGACTACTTAAGACTTAAAATTTCAATATATAAAACTCAAATAATTAGCCAAATTAGACATTCTGGCAAACGCGGCCTTAGAATATACTATAAAAACATAAAATATGAGCTCATGGCAACAGAACTCTGTTCCATATGCAACTTATACAAAGACGAAAGTTTGTTTCATTTTTTAATAGAATGTCCAATATATCAGGGCTTACGATCATACTACCTAGACAAATTTAATATAAAAAATTTAAACATAACAAACTTTCATCAAATATTGCTCAACTTAGATGTGGACAAAATTAACTCAATATTTTATTATACAATTAATGCAATGAGACTCCGCAACTTTGCAAGAAACGAATAAACAAAACAAAATAATATCACTAATTATTGTAAAAACTAAAATTTTTAAGCAAAATCACAATTACCTCATATTTTGTTCATAACCTGGTTATTTAATGTTTTCTTGTAGGATTTTTAGTTAAGTATATATTTTCGAATGTATAATTTGATAATTTTGTATGTATTTTCAGTGTATTTGGTTTACCACTTTTTTGCATGTAATTTGTTTCATCTGTTTACGTAATATAAATATTGTACCGTTACTTAGAAGGGAATAATTAAGATTTAGTTATTTTTGTGAAATCAATGTGTTGTCATTCTATTTGTATGGATATGTATCCGATAACAAATAAATTATTGAATTGAATTGAATTATTAATATTATTTATGATATAAATTAATTTATAAGGAATTTTATGTTAAGTTATTTTTTCTAATGTCATAATTTACATATTTTGTTCATTGTTATGTAAGACAAATACAATCTGTAATACTTTGCAAATATAAATTAGTTATTTAGATGCTTCAAACATTCTATATCACGGTTTCCATACATATGAATAATAATTGAATTTATTTCTCATAAATATTTTTGAAGTCTTATTACAAATATTATCTAATAATCCTATACAATTTTACTAAATATATAAATAAGTTCAGTAATTAAATTCATTTCATTATAATGATGATATATATATATATATATATATATATATATATATATATATATATATATATCATTGCAAAATAGTCTTGTATCTTGTATCAAAAATATATTTATTTCATTGAACTAAATAATTTATTTCATTAAATTATACATTTCTTTGACTCATATTAAATCTAGGATTTATTTGGGTGAATGCAGGTTTCAATTCAAGGAACTAAACCTTTTTCTCAGTGAAGGCTTAAAAGTAGCCGAGATTACTAGTTTAGCGAGGACAGCGAATATACTTTCAACCTGATATATACACAACATTAATATTAAGCGGTTTTTTTTTATTGTAATTAAGAAAAATTTATAATGCAAGTAACTAGGAAAACAATGAGGTAAAAAAATGGACAATTGTAATCTGCAAACTACTTAGCAGATCATTGTCAGTAACAATGAACTGCAAAGAGCTCTGTTGCCAAAAGCAACGCTCTGCAAAGAGCTCCATTGCTAATAGCAATGGTCTGCAAAAAGCCCCGTTACTAATAGCACTGGTCTATAGAGGGCCTTGGACTGCAATTGTTCATTTTGTCATCAAACGACGTTCAAAAAGCCTGATCGTAAAAAATAGTTCCTTGTTTAATTAGGCAAAAAAGTAAAACAGGAAATTTGCATTTTTGTCGTGTTAAACAGATTTTTTTGTCGATTGTTTAATACTAACATTAATTTTACGATTATTTTGAATATTTTTTAATGTTATCGGCATCATCGTAGCTATCATGTTGCTATGCATTTATTAAGCAGTTGCTATGTAAAACCGATTTGAAGTTTATAATTTCATAAATGTAATTCTACTTATTATAATTATTATTAATCATTATAAATTAAAGAAAAAAAAAAATATATATATATAATGGTAAGCGCCGAAGTAATGTTAATTCCACCTGCCGTATAGAATTTTAATTAATTTTAACAAATATTCGCTTAATGTTTATTAACATTTTTAAGAATTCTTGACAAATTTGAAACTAACTGAAGAAGAATACGAGAATACAGTAAAAATGGTTAAAATCACTTTTCTGAAATCAATAGGAAAACGCGTCCCAGTTTGAAGAAATTATTTGTGATGGTTTTAATGCTGTCTCGGCGTCTGAATAATTTCTTCAAAATAACTAACGACAAGTGATTTGTATATGAGAGTAACTACTTTTAAATTAGGTAGTAGTTCATTATACTGGAAAACCGTAGCAACCTACAAGTGCGTAATTTATATTTCTTATTTTTTAGTGCACACGCTGCCTTCAAGTTCTGATGTGTAAAAATTACATAATCAACGTAATTATTTTAATTTGTAGCTGCCAATTGTGTTCAATTTGACTATTTTTAGAAAATTATTTTGCTTTTATGTAGGTAGGATATATAATAAGTATGTGTTTTCGATAATTGTATTGCTACTTACTCCATTAGTTTCTCTTTCATCATAATAATTGAATTCAAACTACTGAAGATAAACTAACATGCAACACAGTGTGTCGCATCGGGCGCTTTGTGGGAATGGTGATTACTTTTTGAGCAAAATACATATTTATTAGAAAATATTTAAAACCTAACAGTTTTATATATATATATATATATATATATATATATATATATTAGGGTGTCCGTTATTTTGGCAAAGTCGGAAATTTGTTGCTCTCCTCCCATAAAACTAATCAGATAAAATAAAAAAAATTTGAGTCATCATCGCAGGTCCGAAAAATGACGTTAACACGTGCCTGTAGAGGGGTCAAAATTTACATGTAGTTTAAATGGGGAAAATACCATTTTTGATACTTTTATAAATAACATTTTATATGTTCAAGCTAAAAATATTTCAAGATAACTCCGGAAAGATAACAAAATAAGCTTTCAAACAGACTAAAATGCAAGTCATTTGAATAAAAATTGACGGCGTAGCGTCAATTTGAATAATACGAACTTTGAAGTATGTAAACGACAAAAACGTTTGTATAAGAATTTCGATTAATATTTCATTTTTTACCTCAAAAATTGATGGACCACTAACAACAATATGATAACTACATTCTGAAATTCATTTTAACTATCTTCAAATTAACTAAATAGCGCCAATTTGAACTGAAGGAATAATGACACATTTATGCGAGGTATACATATAATTTTTTTCACTACCCATCAGATAGTAATAGATATAAATTAGATATTTAGATAAATGTATTATTTCCTTGACTGATGTCACCGTAGTCAAATCATACCGTTGATTTCCAATTGTCTTGTATATGGTTTTACTTTACTTCCTTTGGGAAGAAAATTGTATATTATACTCTAAGTAACAGTAATTATTTTTTTTTCTTTTAATTTTAAAAGTGCTGTAAGAGGCTATGCCGATAAACCGAAAAAAAATACATTTCTCTTACAAGGTGTACTCGTATAATTCTCACAAATAATATGAATATTTAAATAAAAATAAAAAAGAATTAAATTTTTTAATTTTTTTTAGTAACGGAAGTAAAATATTCTTAGCAACGACACAGCGGACTAAATAGTATTATGTCTCTTAGGCCCAAATTCAAAGACGTAACTCACGCACAACTCACACTCACTTTCCACTTAGGAATTCAGAAACATAACTCAATGAGTACTCAAACTCAACTCAACTTCGACTCAGTTCTCACTCACTGGAGTGAGAGTTACACTTACACTCAGTTCTGACTCAATTTCGTATTCAAATAGATAAACAAATGAGTCACTAAAGTGAGTTTGTATTTTAAGTTAAAACGTCATAATACGATGACAGTAGCATTACAGGGCCGATTCTAGACCACTTCAAGGTCACAAAAAAACGTGTCGAATTGGGAATGCTCTAAACGAGATATGACGTCATATCAACAGGAAACAGGAAATGCTTATCATCAGCAACAGGAAACAAAAAAAGATAAGTGAGTCGAGGCCATGTGACGTCATACGAAATCCAAGATGGCGTCAAAATGGGCGCGAAAATTTAAATTTCAAAATGGCGTCAGTAAAAATGGTGGGAACAATTTGAATTTTTGAAAAGTGCGCGAAATTTTAAATTTTAAAATGGCGTCCGAAAAAAAAAAGGTGGGAAAATTTGAATTTTTAAAAAGTGCGCGAAAATTTAAATTTCAAAATGGCGTCAGCAAAAATGGTGGGAAAAATTTGAATTTTTAAAAAGTGCGCGAAATTTTAAATTTCAAAATGGCGTCAGCAAAAATGGTGGGAAAAATTTGAATTTTTGAAAAGTGCGCGAAATTTTAAATTTCAAAATGGCGTCCGAAAAAAAAAAGGTGGGAAAATTTGAATTTTTAAAAAGTATGATATGGTGTCTTACAAAATATTTGAATTTTTTCTGTTTTCGAAAAAAAAAAAGATGGCGCCTGAAAAAAAAAAATTGGACATGGGCATGGGCATTGGCATTTTTTGTTATTAATAAAATACATATATTGTTATAATAATAATAATACATAATATATATTTTTCAAAATCATTTGTTACAAGAATACTATATTAAGCAATGTTTTTACGAGGATAAAATTGAAGTTTATCATTCTCGTTTACATCTAGATCTTTTAATAGAGTAAATTGACCATTTAAATATACTTCGTATGGTGCATTATTAATATTCGTATTAATTTTAATTATTTTTCCACTAATTTGTACTTTATATGATGTATTATCTGCACAGTAATTATTAAATATTTCAAATGTTTCTAGGTTTTGTTTTAAATTTATAATAACACTTATACAACTTTTTAGTTGTGAAATATTCGTATGAATTAAATTAACAGTACTTATTATATCATTATTCATTTCACTTTTTAAATTGGTTATATTACTATTTATTTGTGATACTTGTTCACTTAATAAATTATTTACTTCTGTTTTATATTTTATAATATTTGTTGAAATTGCTTTATTAATATCTGTAGCAAATTCCATTAATTTGTTATTAATTTCACTTATTATATCATCTTGTTTTTCACATATTTCTTTAATATCTTTTAATAAAATATTATCAACATTTTCTGATACATTATTTATTTCACTATTTATTGTAGACACTTTATGAACCATGCTGTTATTAGATTCTTTTAATAATTTTAGTTCAGACAACATTTGACTAAATGTTGCTGTGTTATTATTATCAAGTTGTGTAATTTGCATATGCAAATTAGAATTTACACTACTTATTAATGAATCGACATAGCCTTTGTTACATGCATCTTTTTCATCAATTGCGTTTCCAACATTTATTAAACGTTTATTGGTTATATTAAAATCACCAGTACGAGTTTTTTCAAATCCAACACCAGCTGGACCAATGTCTTGGATATTTTGAGCGATAAAAATCGGAAGAATAATGATTAAATTTACTAACACTCATTTTGTAACGTATGCGTGTATATAAAACAAACAATAAATATATACTAATAAATATTTTGGAAATAATTATAATATATACGCAAAAATATTTGTATACGCATGCGCACGTATACTAAAAATTATTTAAATTTATATCCCCACGGATAAGTGTCTGTATGTAAATAGCTGACTATTCGTTTATCATCATTGGGACTTAAACATAATTTTTTTAATTGCTGCACCATACAAATTATTAATATCATAATACATTAAATATGAATCACGCTTTGTTGCATCATACTCTTCACCCATATATTTGTTATTTGCTTTTCCATATCTATTTGAACACTGAGATACACCGCCCCGTATGCCTTTTTCAATAAATAAAATTTTGTCAACATCAGTTAATAATTCTAGTTCAATTTCAGTAATTTTTAGCATAGCGTCGAACGCTAATCCAGGTACTGTATAATAATGTAGTGCATGTAAATTATATGTTTGCATACATGTATCTCTGAAATTTTCAAATACATCTGCTAAAAGTAATACATCAGTTTTTAAGTATAAATCTGCGTATTGCCCTCAATACTGAATTTATGCCAAATATTTTGAGCGTGTAAATAATCCTCATTTGTTATATGTTCATTCTTTAAACTACTATAAAAAAAATTTTGCTCTAGTAATTTAGTTTCATCTAATTTCTCCCATGAATTAATATATTCATATGGAAATATACCTTTTTTAGTGAGCAATTTAAAATGTTCATATGAATTACATTGTGATTTTGTTATTGGTTTTTCTTCATCACTTAGATAAGAAGCAAGTTTGTCTAAACTACTCGCCATAAACCTGTAACTGTCTATAAACCGCAGTTGAATTTTAGTGTTTTTTACGAATTTTGTAAATGATATGTACCGTTCTTTATTTATAGGTAGTAATGATGTTGTTCCTTCAATTTTAGTTGCTATTACTTTTATTATAAAGTGAGCATCATACCCACTTAAGTTGTGAAAAATTACCGGAACTGTATGTGTTTTTTTATAATTTAAATTACACGCTTGGTGTGCGGGCCCTATATATTGACCAGTAAAATGATTATGATTGCGAACTTTGATATCCTCGTCATTATGAATTTTTTTTTTGCATATATGACAATTTGTAGAGTTTTCATATTGTATTTTTCCAAAATCTGTTAGTTCTATTGGTTGTATATTACTTATAATATTATTAATTTGAAATGAAATATTTTTTAATTGCTGTGTAAATAATTCTATACAGTCATTACCCCTATATAATTTAAATTCAGATAGAGAGTCATCATATGACCACTTCATGTAATAAGCGACGCTGAATGGAATATGCTTGTGTGTAAATTCTGTGTTTTTTCCACGTGTATCATCTACATTTTGTAATATTGATTCGATGACAGCGTACACGACAAACGGCACTGTATCTTGATTTTTAAAATTTTTAAATTTTAGAATTTTGTTTGATTCTTGAGGTAACTCAATACGAGTATTATTACTTTGACAATTTATTAAATGTTTTTGAAGGGTATTTTCACTTTTAAAATGGTTTAGACATCTATCGCAAATAAAGTTTTTATGACCATTATTAGATAATTGCCTACTTATTAATCGAGACATGTTCTTAATCCACATAAAATGATAGTTTCTAGGTGATCTGATTTCATCTACTTCCATAGCTTCTTCTTCTTCTTCTTCTTCCTCTATTTCAATATCCATGGTGTTATCTTCATCATTATCATCAACCTACGCATATATACAAAAATGATTGAATTATAAAAATAAATATAAAATATAATTACCTCTTCTTCACCCTCACAGTAAATCATCAGCAAATTAATTGATTTTTTATAAGATTTCGTTGTAAGTCTAACAGGAACAACTTCATGTTTTTTTTGCCCACTTGCTCCAATGTATATACATTTATATTTAGATTATTTAAATCCTCAAATTTCGGAATGTTTTTCAGTGCTATAGGAAATTGTATACCATCATATTTTAAAACGTCCGAAAAATGTGGATATGACCATATTCGATCAGCGTGTTTATTTGCAGGATGTAAAGCTGAAACGATGGCCCACAGAAAACAATAGTCATCACTATTTTTTATATTTATAACAGCATGTTTTCTTTTAATATTTTCAGGTAAATTAATGTAGCTTCCAATATTTATTGGTGAGTAATTATTTATATTCACTTTTAAATGTAAAACTTTACGAAGACTCTACCCTGAATCCCGCTCTTGAAATTCATCCAATTTCGTTAAAATTGGGTTAATAACATTTTCATTATACCATGTTTTTATATTTGTACTGATATCAATAATATTATCTTTAGTATTAAATGCTTTAATTTCAATTTTACCAGTTGATGGTAATATGTATTCAGCTGAAAAAATAACGTTCACTTTTAACAAATAATTTTGTTTTATTGAATTTTTAAATTTTAATTTTAAATATTGTCACTGCTTTTTTTAGAAATGTTTTCGGATCTTTGAATCCACATTTGTTTATTATCATTCATGTTTTAATTCTATTATTAAAAATTGAAGTAATATCTTGCCAAAACAAGTTATTTTTTTTCTTTATTTCACCACCACCAGTTTTAATTTTTAAGTTTTTTATTTTTTCTCTATATAATTTTAAAACTGATAAATTATTTTCAAGTTTAAAGAGATTTTCTTTCTTATTTTTTCCACTTTTTGTCTAATAATACATTTATTAATTAATTGTATGAATGAATTAATTATTTTTATAAATTTGTTTATTTCTTCTATACTTTTTATATTGGTAATAGCGTCTCGAATACTTGAAATTACATTATCGCTTAGAGCACTGACTGTACTTGTAAATGACATTTTTTGTTGTTTACAAGTTGCGAGATAATAATGAACTAGCAAAAAATGTTCGTTATTTTCTATATTATATTTTTTTTTCACAGTAGAACATTGCAATGTGTAGGTGGTGGAAATAAATGTTGATAACAAACTTATTTTAAACTCGAACGGAATAGATAGATGCTGAGTACATGTGCCCTGTGAATATTTCACAATTTGTGTTAGTTTTACATAAGAATCAATGTTAATTTGCTTTTAGTTGCTGTCTGTAACATTTTCCCATTAAAAAAAAATAATTCGCGTAAATTGGGGTACAAATATTTCTTTTTACTTGATGTAACATTATGAGAAAGATAAGAAAAAAACATATGGTAATTCTCTATACACCCGCGCAAAGAACTATACGCGAGCAGATCCGCACTCAGGCTTGAATGTAATTAATGCGGCGATGCTGTGATTTGTTTCGCGGCGACGGATGCATCATTCGCCGACATAAAGTTTATCCTCGGCAAACATGAGTCTGAGTACATCTCTGTATATAATTTAATAATTTTTACATTTTTTCCTTATGCAATCACGAACTGTGATTACGTATCGCACAAAAGAAGTTACTATCAGCAAGCGCGCGCGCGAACAGATCCGCACTAAGGTTTGAATGTACTTAGTGCGGCGATACTGGGATTTGTTTCGCGGCGACGGATGAATCGTACACCGACATAAAGTTTATCCCCGGCAAACATGAGCCTGAGTACATCTCTGTATATAATTGAATAATTTTTTACATTTTTTCTCTACACACTTTTGTAAAATAATACAAATATTTTTCACTTTACTGCTTTGGTGATGTACGCTTTTAAATTTGCAACAAATTCTTTTTATCTATCCATGAATTATGTGACTTGTCAAAACCCAACCATTTTACTAGAACTTTTGCACCTTTTGTTTGTATTACTTTCTCTACTAAATAAACATCTTTATTTACTGTTTTTTGCAATTCTTGTTCATAAAAACCACCCTCAATAGAATTACCATGTAAATCTTGTAGTTTATATGTAACTGGATTAGTATGTTGAATTTTACTGATTATAAATAGTTCAGTAGTCCAAGAAAGCTCATAGCTTTTTGAAAAGACATATTTATATTTACTAATTCGTACATAGTCACCTACTTGATATCTAGCTTTACCACTTATTTTTATATTATTATACACAGTTTTTAGTAATGTTTTTTCATTTTAATTGTTCTATGATATTTGTTATTATAATTTTTTATTAATTTCTCAAGTATATTTATCCAGTTATGACTTCCTATGAGACTAAATTCACGCCACATATTTGTTTTTAACGTTCTATTGAATCGCTCACATATGCTTGCTTTTAAATTACTATAAGTAGAATAATGATTTACGCGATATTTTTGCAATAATTTTTTGAACTCATTATTATAAAATTATTTTTCATTGTCCGATTGTAAATTTTTTGGAACGCGACCAGCTTGAAAAATTCGTTTCATAGCATTAGTTACATCAATTCCAGATTTAGTTTTTATAGGCTCAGCCCATGTAAATTTGGAAAATGTATCAATAACAGTAAGCAAATATTTATATCCTTTATTTTCACTAGCATATGGAATCATTTCTACTAAATCACATTGCCACAAGTCATCTATGCCGCGCATAATTACACGACGACGAGGGTAATTTCGTCTAGCAGGTTCGTTTACAACTTCAAGTTTAGACATAATTGTATGATGAATGTTTGTTAGAAAATGATTGGATATCTTAAAATAAATAATTTATATACATTGACAAAAAAATTGTTTTATTTATCTCACACGTATATGTTACAATATTTATTTAAATGCATTTTTATTTTATAAGCATTTCTAAGTGCACACATTTTTACAGAAGTAATGTGAAACATACAGTGTTCAATATATTGCATATTAAAAAATTCACTTCTAAGTGATGGCATATCAGTTAAATCCACAATGTTTGCAACTGGTAAATATCTTGCTAAAAACTTCCTTTTTCGTTCACCCTTCACGTACACTGTGGTGGAATATCTCAACAATTTTGGAATATATTGAATAAAATCTTCATATTCTATTAGGCCATCACTCCAATGAAAATCATGGTAGTTGCGAAGTAGCCATCTAGCTTCATTTTTATTTTTTCTTGATAACTCGCACCATGAATATGGAGGTTTTATTATTAAATGTTCAATTGCGTTTCCATCTAGT
This sequence comes from Pterostichus madidus, assembly GCA_911728475.2. Classification (NCBI taxonomy): domain Eukaryota; kingdom Metazoa; phylum Arthropoda; class Insecta; order Coleoptera; family Carabidae; genus Pterostichus; species Pterostichus madidus. The sequence goes on from OU452318.1 coordinate 17,708,696, forward strand.
GATATTACAGCAAACTCTTTAGCTATAAATTCATTACAAGCACCGGTAAAACCTTGAATATCTACAATGTACTTCATTGTGTGTGTTCTATTACAAAATGAACTATATTATTTAAAAGTATTTATTATATATTTGAACATAGTGATTCCCCCTCTACTTTTAATATATAACTTGAGCTTCACGTAATTCTTCGATAATAGATAATATTTCATTTTCATGATTTGTATTTCCTGCTTCTTTTGATGCCATTAATAATCGTAATCTATCAACTAGTTCGTTAACATCATTCCAATAAGTATAATTATTTTGATTTAATAATTTCTTATGAGTAGGCAATTTGTTATTTTGATTTGACATTTTTGTATTATTTGGTAATATTCCAGAACCCTTGGAAGTACTCGGCTGAGACATTATTCTATGTGAATCAATATAACTAGCTGACTGAGATCTTAATCGGTGTGGGTTCTGATGGTATTTTAAAGCTGGCTTTATAATATTTAAATATTTCCAGTTTTGCGAGCCTTTTAGTTGAGAAAACGGTGAATAATTTCTTAAGTGAATATTAGTTTTTAATGCAATATCTAGATAAGCTTCTCTATCTTGCTTAGTAACATGTGCAATAGTTGGGTTTTTTTAAAATAATAATTCATATAACCCACGCGTACCCTCATATACTGAATTTTCTATAATAATATCATTATGCTCAATAGTTAGTGGTGTATAACCAAGTAAAAATTTCTTATTATTTTCATCATATCTCACACCATATACTTTATCAACTTGTTTACCACCAGTTAAAAAAAATTTCATATATTTACCAGCAATATTACCAAATTTATGTTTTAGATCTTTCATTTCTCGTTGACCTTCTGGCGTTCCTATAAAATTAAGTGCTTGTGGTTCTAGTGGTGTAAAACCATCGTCTTCAGCTATTAATTCCTCACTTAAAAACGCTGGATCTATTTTACTTTTAAGCAACGGTGTTGTATTAGTTGTAATAGTTTGTTTTTTAGGTGTAATAAAATCATTTTCATTCTCATTTTTTAATAGTTCTTCATTTTGGTTTTTCGATGATAAATGTGATTTTGAAACAAGCTCTTTTAACGGTACTGTAATAGGTTTAAACGTTTCTTCTAAATTATGCTCCGTTTCAATTCGTCCACGCTTCAAACTATCATATTTTTTACGTATAATATTTCTAGTTTCTATATATTTTTTTTAAAGTTTCTTTTGAATTATTCATTATTCACTAATAACGTTTAGCTTCAGTTTCTAGTTCAACTTCAACTGTATTATTATTATTATTATTGTTTATAAATAAGAAAAATAGGAAAAAAATTTTCCATCACTTGTCTCGTAATTCCACAGAGGTTTTTACAGCACGTTTGCATCAACTTCTCAGGTCATCAACAAACGGCTGGTCAGTTCAGTTTTAACCATAGACGTACGTTTCGTCCTTCTGGACTCATCAGTATGGTGCGATCATATATCCAACTAGATCAACTAGGATCTAGAGGATTGTGATACCGACTTAGCTGAACTGACTGATGTTAACCTATCTACAACGGTAACATGACATGAGAGCTATGGAGCCACTCGTGGTGCCATCTACCGACAAAATCGCAAACTGCTTGACAGCTATTGAAATAAAACAAAAGACAAAATGTCTATTGCGATGTGGAATTGAGTCTTAATAAATAAGAAAAATAGGAAAAAAATTTTCCATCACTTGTCTCGTAATTCCACAGAGGTTTTTACAGCACGTTTGCATCAACTTCTCTATAGATCTCCATAGCTCTCATGTCATGTTACCGTTGTAGATAGGTTAACATCAGTCAGTTCAGCTAAGTCGGTATCACAATCCTCTAGATCCTAGTTGATCTAGTTGGATATATGATCGCACCATACTGATGAGTCCAGAAGGACGAAACGTACGTCTATGGTTAAAGCTGAACTGACCAGCCGTTTGTTGATGACCTGAGAAGTTGATGCAAACGTGCTGTAAAAACCTCTGTGGAATTACGAGACAAGTGATGGAAAATGTTTTTCCTATTTTTCTTATTTATTAAGACTCAATTCCACATCGCAATAGACATTTTGTCTTTTGTTTTATTTCAATAGCTGTCAAGCAGTTTGCGATTTTGTCGGTAGATGGCACCACGAGTGGCTCCATAGCTCTCATGTCATGTTACCGTTGTAGATAGGTTAACATCAGTCAGTTCAGCTAAGTCGGTATCACAATCCTCTAGATCCTAGTTGATCTAGTTGGATATATGATCGCACCATACTGATGAGTCCAGAAGGACGAAACGTACGTCTATGGTTAAAGCTGAACTGACCAGCCGTTTGTTGATGACCTGAGAAGTTGATGCAAACGTGCTGTAAAAACCTCTGTGGAATTACGAGACAAGTGATGGAAAATTTGTTTCCTATTTTTCTTATTTATTAAGACTCAATTCCACATCGCAATAGACATTTTGTCTTTTGTTTTATTTCAATAGCTGTCAATCAGTTTGCGATTTTGTCGGTAGATGGCACCACGAGTGGCTCCATAGCTCTCATGTCATGTTACCGTTGTAGATAGGTTAACATCAGTCAGTTCAGCTAAGTCGGTATCACAATCCTCTAGATCCTAGTTGATCTAGTTGGTTATATGATCGCACCATACTGATGAGTCCAGAAGGACGAAACGTACGTCTATGGTTAAAGCTGAACTGACCAGCCGTTTGTTGATGACCTGAGAAGTTGATGCAAACGTGCTGTAAAAACCTCTGTGGAATTACGAGACAAGTGATGGAAAATTTTTTTCCTATTTTTCTTATTTATTAAGACTCAATTCCACATCGCAATAGACATTTTGTCTTTTGTTTTATTATTGTTTATGTTGTCTGTCTATCTGTTTTGTATATATATATATATATATATATATATATATATATATATATATATATATAACCCAATTTAAATAATTATCAAACCCCATACGATATCGTCCTTCTGAATAGCTATCTTTATCAATAACTGCAAATCCATATTTATTTTTCCAACATTCACTACAAAATTGTTTAAATAATTCAAATGGCATATCAGTATTAACATGATCATCATAAACATGCTTTAAATTTAAATAATCCTGTTTAAATAAAAGAAGGAAATTTGCATTGTCTCTAATTAAATGCTTTGGTATGCGTGTGTATGTTTGACATAAATAAAAACTATCTATTAAGTTATGACGACCCATGCTGAAATATTCACGCATACAATCTTGTTTGTCACAAGCCACATCATCGAAAATAAAAACAGAATTTGGTTTTGCATCGAAAGGTTTTATTATTTGCTCATTATCGTAAAACGGAAAATATCCCATACCTTCTATCCCCTTTAAACATTTTTCTAAAAACATATATTTTGGTTGATTTAAAGATTTTGAGTATAAGTAAATATTTTTAAAGCGTAATCCATTTTCATCTGTTAATAACCCTAAAATTGTGTTTGTTTTACCGCAATTCGATGGACCGCAAATAATACATCTAATTGAATCTGGTAGTAAATCACCATGTTTTTTTTCTTTACTGCTACATTCAGCATTAACTATATTATCAAAATTGTTTATATTAATATTATGTTGTTGCTTTGTGAACATCATTTTAATAACTAATATAAAAGAAATATTTTTTTGTTTTTATATCATTCAGTACGCAACCGTCAATGATTCAACATCACGGTGCTGGATTTGTAAATTCTGCAATTAATTCTTTACCTGTAGAATTACACATACCTGGATACAATTTTTGTGGTCCTGGTACAAAACTTAAAAAAAGATTAGCGCGAGGTGATTCTGGAATTAATCCATTGGATGAAGCGTGTAAAGTATACGATATTGCTTATTCTATAAATTCAGAAAACCTATCAAAACGTCACGAAGCTGATAAAGTATTAGAAGAAAAAGCTTGGCAACGTTTTAAAGCAAAAAACACGTCTATAGGTGAAAAAATAGCCGCATTAGCTGTTTCAAATATAATGAGTGTTAAGCGAAAAATGGGTATGGGTGTTAAAAATAAACAGAAAAAGAAAATAAATAAAAGAAAAGTGCGAAAAATTAAAACACCGAAAAAAATTGGTGGTATATTACCTCTTTTACCAATTTTAGCTGCACTAGGAGCTATAGGAAGTACAGCTGGTGGTGCTGCAGCTATAACAAGTGCTATTCATAAAAAACAGCATGAAAATAAAATGCTTAATGAGGCAATACGTCATAATAAAGCATTAGAGGGTAAAGGATTATATTTGGCTCCATATAAAAAAGGTGCTGGTATTAAAAAAAAAACTCAAACGCAAAAACAAAAACTAAAAAAATTACCGAATAAACCATTAACAAACATTAATTTATTATCTTATGCAAAACATTATTGAGGTTTATTTATTAAATAGGGGAAAAACGAATACTTCAGAAAATATAATTGTTTATTTAACTGTGAGAAATATTTTTATAAACGTCACATTGAAAAATTACTGATTCAACTATTTTTATTTACAATACATAATTCTTAATATGTAACTAGATTACAAATAATAAAAATAACAAGTAATTTTTTCAATGTGACGTTTATAAAAATATTTCTCACAGTTAAATAAACAATTATATTTTCTGAAGTATTCGTTTTTCCCCTATTTAATAAATAAACCTCAATAGGTTATGGGCCCAGGCTCGTTGTATGCGTAGATTTATTTGTTCAGTTATATTTTTGATTGTAAAGTCATGGATGCTTTAAAGTTTCAAATAGGTCTTTTAGAAGGCAAGTCAAATTGGCCTACATGGAAGTACAAAATATGTATTCTCTTACGAGGCATTATTGGTGGTATGGAAATTGTAGAGGGAAATCTTCAGAAGCCGAAACCACTAGAAGAAAAGGCTACATTAGAAGAGAAAACTAAGTACCAATCTGACTTAGCTAACTTTTGTAAGGCAGAAAGTAATGCATTAATAGTACTGACAACAAATATGACTGAAGAAACTCTTCAGAAGATAATGCGTTTTTCAACTGCACGAGAAGTATGGCTAGAGTTACACAGGTTGTATGACGGTGTTTCAGAAAACAAGGCATATGATTTATGTATCCAGTTCTTTAATTACAAAAGACAACCTGGGGATGACATAGCTAGTCATATGTCTAAATTGAAAAATTTGTGGAATGATTTAAAACAAGAAATTGCTAAAGACAAGGACAACAATTGTGAATTACCTGAATTATTACAAATTTGTAAAATATTAGGTACTTTGCCTGAGCAGTATTTTTCGTTCAAATCTAGTTGGATGTTGATAGCAAAATCTGACAGAACTATAGAGAATTTGACAAATCAACTTTGTGCTTTCGAGAAAGCTTTAGCTTGTAAACATGACAATGAGAGTATTGGGCAAGAAGCACTAACAGTTAAATTGTCAAAACAATATACAGGCAAACCAGGTAATAAAAATTATAAACATTATGTCACATGTCACTACTGTAAAGAGGTGGGCCACATAGTAAGACAATGTCCAAAATGGAAATCAGATGGTAAACCACCAAAACCAGAAAAAGCAGGTACAACAAGTAAAAATCACACTGGTGCTAATATGACTCTTTTTGCAGTAACTTCAAATATTTATACTACTAATTGTGATCGAGATAGCTGGTTTGTAGATAATGGAGCCACAAACCATGTAACTAATCGAAAGGATATTTATCAGACCTTCGAACAGTTTGAGATTTTGCATACAGTCACTACAGCAAATGGGGATTCAATGAGTGCAATAGGAAAAGGCACTATATTAGTAGAAGCTGCAGTTAATGGAAAATGGGAGAAAATTACATTAAGTGATGTATGGTATGTTCCAAATATAAAAAAGAATTTGTTCTCAGTTTTATCTGCGCACGACAAGAACCCTAGCAGTGAATTTATTTCAAGAGCTGAAGTTTGCTATTTGAGAGTAAATGGTAAAATAAAAATATTGGGTGTTAGGAGTAGATTTGGTGGACTATACAAGTTGGCACTGAGAATTATAAGACCCAAGATTCCAACTGAGATAAATTTGTTAAAAAATGAAAATTTGCTGCAGTTGTACCATGAGAGATTTGGTCACCAAAATAAGAGACACGTCAAAAATGTAATTTCTCGAGAATTTGGAATTAATGTTGAATTGAACAGTGAGCTCTGTGAAGGATGCATTTACGGTAAGGCACACAGACTGAAATTTGGTACTAGAGAGCGAGCAACTCAACCAGGTGAGCTTATACACACAGACGTGTGTGGACCATTTCTACATTCTATATCAGGTTATAGATATTTTGTGCTATTTAAAGATGATTACAGTCGTTTTAGACAAGTTTATTTCGTTAAACAAAAATCAGAGGTACCAGAGAAACTAGAACATATGCTAATGGAAACAAAAGTTATTGGACACACTGTTAAAGAACTATTAAGTGATAATGGTGGTGAATTTGATAGTAATGTCATCAGGAAAATACTACAAAAGAATGGAATAAAACAACGATTAACAATGCCCTATACACCAGAGCAGAATGGATGTAGCGAACGTGAAAATAGAACTGTAGTTGAGATAGCACGTTCCATAATGCATGCTCATAATAAATTGCCGCAGGGATTGTGGGCTGAGATGATTAATACCGCAACATACATATTAAATCGTACAGGACCATCTAGTATTGAAGGAAAATCATCATATGAATTGTGGACTGGTAAGAAACCTAGTATAAAGCATTTACGTGTTATAGGCACTACGTGTTATGCTCACATTCCTAAGCAACAAAGGAAGAAAATGGATAGAAAAGCTCAGAAAGGAATTTTAATAGGCTACGACAACAATGATGGTTATCGTATATGGAACAAGGAAAATAACAAATTAATAAGATCGCGTGATGTTATTTTCTATGAAGAATCTTTAAGTGAGATTAAAAAGTTTGAAATTCCTGTGAATAATGATCCAGTTCAAGTTGAAGAAGAATTTCAAATAGAAGAATTGGAAGATAGAAATGAGATTGATAAATCTTTGGAATTCAAGAATAACGATGAAAAAGTAAATCGTATGCAACTACGAGATCGTTCTAAAATTAAACCACCTGATAAATACGAGTATAAAGCTTTTATGTTACCAACTGAGATAAATATGTTGGATTTGATAGAACCAACAACTTATACTGAAGCAATACAGGGTAAGCATAAAGAAAATTGGGAAAAAGCCATGGAGAGCGAAATGAAATCATTAAATGAAAATAATACATGGACCTTAGAAAAATTACCTAATGGCAGAAGGGCAATTCCATGTAAATGGGTTTATAGAATTAAAACTCACCCAGATGGTTCAATTGACAAGTTTAAAGCTAGAGTTGTGATCAAAGGATTCTCACAACGAAAAGGAATGGACTATAATCAGACGTTTAGTCCAGTAGCGAAGACTGGAACCATCAGAGCTTTATTGAGCATCTCAGCGAACGAGAAAATGTCACTAACACAAATCGACGTGTCAACAGCTTTCTTGTACGGTGAACTCGATGAAGAAATATATATGCAGCAGCCAGATGGCTATAAAGATCATTCTGATAGAGTCTGTCGTCTTAAGAAGAGCCTATATGGACTCAAACAAGCACCTAGATGCTGGAACAAGCGATTTGGAGAATTTCTACTGAAGTTAGGATTTAAGCGGAGCGACGCTGACCATTGCTTATTCATTATGAACAAAGGAACAGATAAATTGCTAATGGCACTATATGTTGATGATGGTTTAATAGCAGCAACGAACAGAAATTTATTGGATGAGTTTATATCAAATTTGAAAACAGAATTCAAAATTACTGCGAAACCTGCTTCATATTTTCTGGGTTTAGAGATTGAATATAAACAAGATGGTTCAATTAAAGTAAGCCAGAAATCGTATACAAAGAAGATACTCAAGCGTTTTGGCATGAGCGAATGCAAACCTGTATCTACACCAATTATCAGAGAGAGTGATAAATTAGAGGAAGCAGATAGTAATTGTAAAAAGGAGAACTATCCTTACAGGCAAGTAGTTGGTGCACTGATGTACCTTATGACAGGAACGCGACCAGATATTGCATATGCAGTAGGTGTTGCTTCAAGATGTTTAGAAAATCCTACCAAGAGTGACTGGATTCGAGTAAAACGTATATTTCGATATCTGAAGGGCACAATGAATTTCGGTATTATTTATAAGTCAAATTATAAACGAGGTATGATTGAAAGTTTCAGTGATGCTGATCACGGAGGTGATGAATCTACAGGGCGATCAACATCCGGAGTAGTTTGTATTTATGCAGGTGGAGCGATCTCCTGGCTCAGTCAAAGACAAGCATCGGTTGCCATATCAACAACAGAAGCAGAGGTTGTAGCAGCAAGTGAGGCAGCACGAGAATTGATTTGGATAAAACGCCTTCTTGGAGGAATCACTAAGATTAATGGTTTACCAACATTACAAGTTGACAACGAGGCAGCGATTCGTCTAGCACAGAATCCCGAATATCACCGACGCACAAAACATATTAAAACAAGACATTTTTTCGTGAGAGAATTGGTAACTGCAGGTGATATTAAAGTCAAGAGAGTATCAACAGAATTCCAGGTTGCAGATATACTTACGAAACCACTACACAGATCCAGATTGCAGAATCTTGTTAAAGAAATGGGTCTAAGTTAAAATTAGAAAGGATTACAAATAATTAAATGAGAGGAAGTGTTGTAGATATCATTTTTATTATTTGTAATCTAGTTACATATTAAGAATTATGTAATGTAAATAAAAATAGTTGAACAAGTAATTTTTTCAATGTGACGTTTATAAAAATATTTCTCACAGTTAAATAAACAATTATATTTTCTGAAGTATTCGTTTTTCCCCTATTTAATAAATAAACCTCAATAAACATATCCCAAATTTTCGTGGTGTATATATGCGAGATACTTTACCCTCGAAACCTCGAAAATATGAATGTGCTGTAGTAAATTTAGATAATAACTCTGGCCCTGGAACACATTGGGTAGCATATAAAAAAGCAAATAATTTAATTAATTACTATGATAGTTTTGGTAATTTACCCCCACCACTTGAATTAATTAATTATTTTGGTAATAAAGCTCAAATTAAGTATAATTATAAAAGAAATCAAAGTTTCAATTCATTCAAGTGCGGACATTTATGCTTACAATTTCTTAGCAATTCATAATGTCACGCAAATTTACAATTACTGGTACACAAGAACAGCTAAGTATTGACTACTTAGAACCAATTCATTTAGACGATAAATTATATGAAATTGGGTTAACAAATTTTCAAACTTACAATTCTATACCGAATATAGATGAAACAAATAATAAATTTTATTATAATAATGGCAAATGTATTACAATACCAATAGGATCGTATGAACTAAGTGATATAGCAAAATATATCTATAAAGAGTTAGGTTATACTGAATCTACGGAAGATGATGAATATGAATTATATCGAATTATTGATGAAGATTATATGGAAGATGTTGAAAAATTAGTACTTTATGCAAACAATAACACTTTAAAATGTGAACTCGCCAGCACGTTCGAAATTGATTTTACACCCGATGATTGTATTGGTAAAGTATTAGGTTTTTCAAAACGAAAACTACAGCCAAATATATTTCACACTTCTGACAATATGGTTAATATCTTAAAAGTAAACTCAATATTAATCGAGTGCAGCATTGCTACTGGTTCATATATAAATAATAAATTAGCTCATGTTATTTACCAATTTTACCCCCTAGTTCTACCAGGTTATAAAATAGTCGAAACTCCAACAAATGTTATTTATTTACCCATTACTGTTCAGACAATAAATAACATAACTTTGAAAATTTTTATTGTAAAATTTTTAATCAAGACTATGAATTAATAAATTTTAGGGGTGAAGAAATATCTATTGGTTTACATTTACGAAAAATATTGTAAACATATAAATTCGGTAATATAATTCAAATGTGATCAGTCGATTCTTGACTACATTCCAATTAACACTCTAAAAAATAATAATTTGTTTTCTAAAAAATGGGTATTTATTTTGGTATAAATGAGCGAAAAACTTTAAATAGTAACAGTCAATCCTTGACTACACAACGGTTAACACCGCAAAATATTTTATATCTTAAATCGCTCGGTTTAAAAATCAAAAATGAATACAGACCTAGACGTAACTAATTCAATACAATATAATAGTGTTATTCAACGTGAGGAAGAGCATACGTATGAGCCACATTCTGACACTGCATACGATAATAATGATGAAATACGAATACCAATTTATCATGAAGATATTTATACAACACCGCATAACAGTAAAATAGTAATTGAAGGAAGTTTTTTGAAAAATAATGGTGACGCATTAACTGATGGAGGTGATAAAATTTTAAGTAATAATGGCTTCGCATTTTTGTTTGATGAAATTCGCTATGAATTATTTGGACAAGAAATTGATAAATGTAAAAATGTTGGTATTACAAGTACAATGAAAGGTTACGTGTCACTAAAATCATATGAACTAAAATCATATAATAGCTGTGGATGGGATAATCAAGGTGTTGTCAGTCCAACAGGACATTTTAAAATTGCTATTCCACTCAATTTGTTACTTGGTTTTGCAGAAGATCATAAACATGCTATTGTCAATGCAAAACAAGAATTAATTATTATGAGAGCTCGTAGTGATAATAATTCTTACATCAATGCTGATGAATTAAAAGTTCGAATAATAAAAATTCAGTGGCGAATTAAACATATTTTTCCTAGTGATAAAAAAAATTAGAATTATTAAATATTGTTAACAATAAAATACCATTGTGTATAGCATTTCGTTCTTGGTCTCTGTGTACAAACCCATTAGTATTAAATACTACCGATCACAGTTGGTCTATAAAAACTTCTACCAATTTAGAAACACCACGCTATATTATTCTTGGGTTTCAAACAAATATTAATAATAAACCAGCAGCAAATTGTAGTTTATTTCATCATTGTGATATTAGACATGTAATGGTTTATTTAAATTCTCAACGTTTTCCATATGAACGACAAAATGAAAATTTCGCTCAAAATAAATATGATTTATTTTATAACATGTATTGTAAATTTCAAGATTTATACTATAACGATAGTTCTAGTCCTCTATTAAATTGGGCTGATTTTTAAAAAATTGCACCCCTAATTGTAATTGATTGTTCTAAACAAACAGATGTGTTAAAATCGGGGTCTGTAGATATTAAAATAGAATATGAGGCTCACGCAAATTTTCCAAATAACACTCAAGCCTTTTGCTTAATAATACATGACAAAGCATTTGAATACACCCCTCTTGATGGTATTGTAAATCCTATAAATCTTATGCATTTGTTATAAATCATTTAGTTATTGTTTATTTATTTTGCGTATGGCTACAGAAACATATACGATTATAGTTACATCAATATTTATGATATAGTTATGATATAGTAAAGACACAAGCTGAGCATTTACATACATATACATACATACATATATACACATAGTTTTAACTAACTATTCGAATTGTAAACATGTATACAGTTTTCACATATTTTTATTGCTTACAAATTTTTATGTAATACTTGCAAATAATAATAATAACAGTGAAATCACTAACGCTGAAATATTTTTACTTACCTATGGTTATTTAAATCATACTAATACAAATTTTGAAGGTTTAACAGAAGAAAAATTTAATGAAGCTATAAAAGCCTTTCAAACAAACTATAATTTACAAACAAAAAATGGATTACTAAATAGTGAAACAATTAACTTAATGAAGCAGCCAAGATGTGGTGTATCTGATGTAGCAAACTATCATCTTACGAAATATAAATGGAATAATAATAATATTATTACTTGGAGTACAAGAAGTAGATATTTAGTAGACATTATAACTGATGCGTTTAATTTATGGGAAGAAAATGCGAATATATCATTTGTTTATATAGATAATAGTTATGATGTAAATATTATAATTAGTGATGGTAATAAGCGTCATTATAATTTTGCAAATAAACGTAAAACTTATTTTTGTGGAGATCCTTTTGCTGGGCCTTCGGGTATTTTAGCTCACGCAGACATGCCTAATTTCAATCAAGATACTGTTGAAATACATACGGATAATGATGAAAATTGGAGTTTTGAAATAAAAAATGATTATGGTGCGCTAACGTCATACTTTTTAACACTAGTACATGAAATTGGCCATACATTGGGAATTAGTCATTCTTTTAATCCAAATGCAATAATGTATGCAGTTTATAAAGCTAAAAATATAAATATGTCAAATATAATTACACAAGATGATAAAAACGCTCTTGTATGGTCGTAAACCTTCAACAACAACAACAACAACCACTCAATCAACAACAACAACCGCAAAAACAACTAAAAAAATTATAAATAAAAAAACAGTAACATCTACACCATTGTTGCGTTCAACACAATTTGAGCAAGAGAAAGAAAGCGCACCTAATTTATGTGATATTGATATTTCTTCATTAAAAACACTTCTAATTATTAACCAGCAATTATATATATTCTATAAAAAGTGGTATTGGAGTAAGAATTTAAACAACCAAAATTCAATTAATTATAAAGCTGAATTAATACGACGTTGGTTTTCATTTTTACCAGAAGATTTTAATGAAATCGATGCTATATATGAAAGACCTAATAGTAATATTGTTGTATTTTCTCACAGTAAAATATATAATATTAAATATTTATCATTAGAACTTGATGCTAGTTTTAATGTAGAAAATTTTGGTATTCAATCAGCTGTAAATACTTATAAAGGTCATTCTTACTTGCTTTACAATAATAATGTAATAACAAGAATAAATGAATGTACTAATTCTGTGAAACAATACGCGTACATTTATGATAAATTTCCTAGTGTACCAGCAAATATTACAACCGTGTTTCGATATACCAATTGTATATTATATTTTATAAGAAATAACACGTATTTTGCATACAATGAATTTTTAAATAAAGTTGTTGAAGTGAACACTTTTAATTTATCATTATTTAATATTGAGTGTGCATCAATGTCTATGTATGAACAATTAGAAAATTTAATGTCACAATTATTATCTTACTACAAAAATGTGTAATAATGTGTATTTTTTTTAAATTTATTTTAATAAATGGGTATTTCATAAAATATTTTAGTTTAATTATAGAAAACCTCTTTTCTATCCTAATCCATATTGTTAAACTATAAAATATTTTAACATATCAATTGCATTTTGCGATAAAAATTCTATTTTTATTCTATAACTTCCGTTCAATTCTGGGTTTTTTTCATTAAAAACCGTTATTTTACTTAGGTGGATGTGACGTATTTATTATCTGCATAAAAGATAATCATACTGTATAAAAGCAGTAAATTTTTTTGTATTATTTCATTCTCACTGTAAAACTAATTCAAATAACACACATCTAAAAGTGTTCGAAAAACTCTGGTAAATTTTTTTCTCAATAATATATAAAAAATAATTTTTCTAATAGTATTTATTTTTTATTTTTGTTATTAGTAAGCATGGACAAATTAAACAATCTTGGAAAGAGTTCTTATAAGACTATGATTAAAATGAAGGATATGTTAGTAGATCATAAATATTTGATTGCTGATGCTAAAATTGTGAATGGGAAATTTGGGAAATGTGTTTTACTTGATTTTGGTACATTTGTAACATTTTTACCACAAAGATTTGCTGCTTTAACTCTGCTGGTGGTGTCGATCTGTTAGAGAAGTGGTGATCTCACATTTATTGTTATTTTATTAAGAAACAATCAAAAACAATCAACTACATTCAGATATAGTACAAAAAATACTATTTAAATGTATTTCACAAAATTTTCTTGTTAATATTGGGATGCGGACTGCTAACAATATATAATATTCAATATCTTTTAAACGAATAAAGATATAAAAAAAAACTTTTAAACACAAATTGTTTCCCATTAAATTTCCTACAATCGGTATTTGAACAAATTTTCTCAATCTAAATCGGTTTCAGAGATATTTTAAAATCAAAACTTCTTTTTGCTATAACTTCTAAAGTAGAAACAATTTTTTCGTCAAAATTGCCACCAGTCGATGCGCCTAAAAATTCTCTACAATTTATATTTAAATAATTTTTTTCTAACTTGCTTGGTTCAGCAGTTATTTACAATTAAAAAATTACACTTTTTTTTTATTTAAAAAAATTCATTGTATATTAATTGAAGGACGTTAAATACACTCGTCTAAACCGCACTTTAATATCTTTTTTAGTTTTGCAGATATTTTTAATTCAATATTTCATTTCGTTATAACTTCTAAACCGTAAACATTTTGTGGCCCCATTTACACCCTATAACTCTTATTTGAACAATTTTTTTCTAGTTTACTTGGTTTAGAAGTTATTGACCAACCAGCACACATATTAGTAATAACAATGAGTATCACTATGACAACTCATTATTAATTGTAATTATTTCGTAACGATAGTAATGAAACAGTTCGTTTTGTAAATGTCCACGTAGAAGAATGTAGTGAGTGCTCAGTTCTCATATCGTTTGCCATTACCCGCTTTCTGGGTATTAGATGATATTTTATTGACTTTCTTACTGATTGTAAGGTAAGACGGTTGATGCAACGATAATAATCAATTATTAAAAACTGTCTTTGTTATTTTAGAAATGAAGAGATATGATAAAAATGTAATACTCCTGTACAACGCTATGTGCGGCCGCTGGTGGTGTCGAGCTGTTTGAGAAGTAGCGATCTCACGTTCCTGAGCTACGCAGAAGGAGGGACACGTGGGTGGTGGACGCACTCTTTGCGAAATATACCTAGCCAGAACTCTGGGTCTGGCAATCCCACGTCTCCAGCTACGTAGGTTTGGTTATATTTGGTTAAGTTAGATTTAGTTCCCGAGGTTTGGGCTGACTACCGGGCGCGTCCCCAGGTGGCCGATAGGGGAGTGACCATGTTTCTAGCGAGACATGGCCAGTAGCAGCCATAAGCAGTGGCACTGGAACTAAAATCCCGGCTTGTTTCTGCAAAAGCTGTTGCCGCGGACCAACCTACGCAGGAGGAGGGACACCTGGGTGGAAGACGCGCTCTTTGCGAACTCTACCTAGGCAGAACTCTGGGTGTGGCAATCCCACGTCTCCAGCTACGTAGGGAGCAGTGAGACATCTCCGTCGGACGCTATGTGCGGCCGCTGGTGGTGTCGATCTGTTAGAGAAGTGGTGATCTCACATTTATTGTTATTTTATTAAGAAACAATCAAAAACAATCAACTACATTCAGATATAGTACAAAAATTACTATTTAAATGTATTTCACAAAATTTTCTTGTCAATATTGGGATGCGGACTGCTAACAATATATAATATTCAATATCTTTTAAACGAATAAAGATATAAAAAAAAACTTTTAAACACAAATTGTTTCCCATTAAATTTCCTACAATCGGTATTTGAACAAATTTTCTCAATCTAAATCGGTTTCAGAGATATTTTAAAATCAAAACTTCTTTTTGCTATAACTTCTAAAGTAGAAACAATTTTTTCGTCAAAATTGCCACCATTCGATGCGCCTAAAAATTCTCTACAATTTATATTTAAATAATTTTTTTCTAACTTGCTTGGTTCAGCAGTTATTTACAATTAAAAAATTACACTTTTTTTTATTTAAAAAAATTCATTGTATATTAATTGAAGGACGTTAAATACACTCGTCTAAACCGCACTTTAATATCTTTTTTAGTTTTGCAGATATTTTTAATTCAATATTTCATTTCGTTATAACTTCTAAACCGTAAACATTTTGTGGCCCCATTTACACCCTATAACTCTTATTTGAACAATTTTTTTCTAGTTTACTTGGTTTAGAAGTTATTGACCAACCAGCACACATATTAGTAATAACAATGAGTATCACTATGACAACTCATTATTAATTGTAATTATTTCGTAACGATAGTAATGAAACAGTTCGTTTTGTAAATGTCCACGTAGAAGAATGTAGTGAGTGCTCAGTTCTCATATCGTTTGCCATTACCCGCTTTCTGGGTATTAGATGATATTTTATTGACTTTCTTACTGATTGTAAGGTAAGACGGTTGATGCAACGATAATAATCAATTATTAAAAACTGTCTTTGTTATTTTAGAAATGAAGAGATATGATAAAAATGTAATACTCCTGTACAACGCTATGTGCGGCCGCTGGTGGTGTCGAGCTGTTTGAGAAGTAGCGATCTCACGTTCCTGAGCTACGCAGAAGGAGGGACACGTGGGTGGTGGACGCACTCTTTGCGAAATCTACCTAGCCAGAACTCTGGGTCTGGCAATCCCACGTCTCCAGCTACGTAGGTTAGGTTATATTTGGTTAAGTTAGATTTAGTTCCCGGGGTTTGGGCTGACTACCGGGCGCGTCCCCAGGTGGCGGATAGGGGAGTGACCATGTTTCTAGCGAGACATGGCCAGTAGCAGCCATAAGCAGTGGCACTGGAACTAAAACCCCGGCTTGTTTCTGCAAAAGCTGTTGCCGCGGACCAACCTACGCATGAGGAGGGACACCTGGGTGGAAGACGCGCTCTTTGCGAACTCTACCTAGGCAGAACTCTGGGTGTGGCAATCCCACGTCTCCAGCTACGTAGGGAGCAGTGAGACATCTCCGTCGGACGCTATGTGCGGCCGCTGGTGGTGTCGATCTGTTAGAGAAGTGGTGATCTCACATTTATTGTTATTTTATTAAGAAACAATCAAAAACAATCAACTACATTCAGATATAGTACAAAAATTACTATTTAAATGTATTTCACAAAATTTTCTTGTCAATATTGGGATGCGGACTGCTAACAATATATAATATTCAATATCTTTTAAACGAATAAAGATATAAAAAAAAACTTTTAAACACAAATTGTTTCCCATTAAATTTCCTACAATCGGTATTTGAACAAATTTTCTCAATCTAAATCGGTTTCAGAGATATTTTAAAATCAAAACTTCTTTTTGCTATAACTTCTAAACTAGAAACAATTTTTTGTCAAAATTGCCACCATTCGATGCGCCTAAAAATTCTCTACAATTTATATTTAAATAATTTTTTTCTAACTTGCTTGGTTCAGTAGTTATTTACAATTAAAAAATTACACTTTCTTTTTATTTAAAAAAATTCATTGTATATTAATTGAAGGACGTTAAATACACTCGTCTAAACCGCACTTTAATATCTTTTTTAGTTTTGCAGATATTTTTAATTCAATATTTCATTTCGTTATAACTTCTAAACCGTATACATTTTGTGGCCCCATTTACACCCTATAACTCTTATTTGAACAATTTTTTTCTAGTTTACTTGGTTTAGATGTTATTGACCAACCAGCACACATATTAGTAATAACAATGAGTATCACTATGACAACTCATTATTAATTGTAATTATTTCGTAACGATAGTAATGAAACAGTTCGTTTTGTAAATGTCCACGTAGAAGAATGTAGTGAGTGCTCAGTTCTCATATCGTTTGCCATTACCCGCTTTCTGGGTATTAGATGATATTTTATTGACTTTCTTACTGATTGTAAGGTAAGACGGTTGATGCAACGATAATAATCAATTATTAAAAACTGTCTTTGTTATTTTAGAAATGAAGAGATATGATAAAAATGTAATACTCCTGTACAACGCTATGTGCGGCCGCTGGTGGTGTCGAGCTGTTTGAGAAGTAGCGATCTCACGTTCCTGAGCTACGCAGAAGGAGGGACACGTGGGTGGTGGACGCACTCTTTGCGAAATCTACCTAGCCAGAACTCTGGGTCTGGCAATCCCACGTCTCCAGCTACGTAGGTTAGGTTATATTTGGTTAAGTTAGATTTAGTTCCCGGGGTTTGGGCTGACTACCGTGCGCGTCCCCAGGTGGCGGATAGGGGAGTGACCATGTTTCTAGCGAGACATGGCCAGTAGCAGCCATAAGCAGTGGCACTGGAACTAAAACCCCGGCTTGTTTCTGCAAAAGCTGTTGCCGCGGACCAACCTACGCATGAGGAGGGACACCTGGGTGGAAGACGCGCTCTTTGCGAACTCTACCTAGGCAGAACTCTGGGTGTGGCAATCCCACGTCTCCAGCTACGTAGAGAGCAGTGAGACATCTCCGTCGGACGCTATGTGCGGCCGCTGGTGGTGTCGATCTGTTAGAGAAGTGGTGATCTCACATTTATTGTTATTTTATTAAGAAACAATCAAAAACAATCAACTACATTCAGATATAGTACAAAAATTACTATTTAAATGTATTTCACAAAATTTTCTTGTCAATATTGGGATGCGGACTGCTAACAATATATAATATTCAATATCTTTTAAACGAATAAAGATATAAAAAAAAACTTTTAAACACAAATTGTTTCCCATTAAATTTCCTACAATCGGTATTTGAACAAATTTTCTCAATCTAAATCGGTTTCAGAGATATTTTAAAATCAAAACTTCTTTTTGCTATAACTTCTAAACTAGAAACAATTTTTTTGTCAAAATTGCCACCATTCGATGCGCCTAAAAATTCTCTACAATTTATATTTAAATAATTTTTTTCTAACTTGCTTGGTTCAGTAGTTATTTACAATTAAAAAATTACACTTTTTTTTTTATTTAAAAAAATTCATTGTATATTAATTGAAGGACGTTAAATACACTCGTCTAAACCGCACGTTAATATCTTTTTTAGTTTTGCAGATATTTTTAATTCAATATTTCATTTCGTTATAACTTCTAAACCGTATACATTTTGTGGCCCCATTTACACCCTATAACTCTTATTTGAACAATTTTTTTCTAGTTTACTTGGTTTAGAAGTTATTGACCAACCAGCACACATATTAGTAATAACAATGAGTATCACTATGACAACTCATTATTAATTGTAATTATTTCGTAACGATAGTAATGAAACAGTTCGTTTTGTAAATGTCCACGTAGAAGAATGTAGTGAGTGCTCAGTTCTCATATCGTTTGCCATTACCCGCTTTCTGGGTATTAGATGATATTTTATTGACTTTCTTACTGATTGTAAGGTAAGACGGTTGATGCAACGATAATAATCAATTATTAAAAACTGTCTTTGTTATTTTAGAAATGAAGAGATATGATAAAAATGTAATACTCCTGTACAACGCTATGTGCGGCCGCTGGTGGTGTCGAGCTGTTTGAGAAGTAGCGATCTCACGTTCCTGAGCTACGCAGAAGGAGGGACACGTGGGTGGTGGACGCACTCTTTGCGAAATCTACCTAGCCAGAACTCTGGGTCTGGCAATCCCACGTCTCCAGCTACGTAGGTTAGGTTATATTTGGTTAAGTTAGATTTAGTTCCCGGGGTTTGGGCTGACTACCGTGCGCGTCCCCAGGTGGCGGATAGGGGAGTGACCATGTTTCTAGCGAGACATGGCCAGTAGCAGCCATAAGCAGTGGCACTGGAACTAAAACCCCGGCTTGTTTCTGCAAAAGCTGTTGCCGCGGACCAACCTACGCTGGAGGAGGAACACCTGGGTGGAAGACGCGCTCTTTGCGAACTCTACCTAGGCAGAACTCTGGGTGTGGCAATCCCACGTCTCCAGCTACGTAGGGAGCAGTGAGACATCTCCGTCGGACGCTATGTGCGGCCGCTGGTGGTGTCGATCTGTTAGAGAAGTGGTGATCTCACATTTATTGTTATTTTATTAAGAAACAATCAAAAACAATCAACTACATTCAGATATAGTACAAAAATTACTATTTAAATGTATTTCACAAAATTTTCTTGTCAATATTGGGATGCGGACTGCTAACAATATATAATATTCAATATCTTTTAAACGAATAAAGATATAAAAAAAAACTTTTAAACACAAATTGTTTCCCATTAAATTTCCTACAATCGGTATTTGAACAAATTTTCTCAATCTAAATCGGTTTCAGAGATATTTTAAAATCAAAACTTCTTTTTGCTATAACTTCTAAACTAGAAACAATTTTTTTGTCAAAATTGCCACCATTCGATGCGCCTAAAAATTCTCTACAATTTATATTTAAATAATTTTTTTCTAACTTGCTTGGTTCAGTAGTTATTTACAATTAAAAAATTACACTTTTTTTTTTTATTTAAAAAAATTCATTGTATATTAATTGAAGGACGTTAAATACACTCGTCTAAACCGCACTTTAATATCTTTTTTAGTTTTGCAGATATTTTTAATTCAATATTTCATTTCGTTATGATTTGTTACGTTCCAATGTGCTCCTTTAGTCCTTTTAGTCCTATTCCTTATCCCTTTAACCTAAAATATAATTTAACATGTGGTAATTTTGTTTAGTAAATAATTTCAGTTAACAAATACTTACGTAGATTTTATTTTTCATCGCCTCATTAAATAGAACTGTATTTATTCTTATATTTAACTATTTTCCTTTTTGTTTTGCTTAGTTTTGTCAAATCGTTTATTGACAGTAGTTCATTAGTAGCGTTAGTTTACTATTTTGACGCTGGTGCGCGGTTGGTTCAAAACTATAATGGCGCGCTAATAGTTTACGTTTTGATAGATAATTTAATCTACATTTTGTTGTTCCTATTCCTAATTTATCTTTCCTAGATTGTAGTTCGTACCCAAATTATTAGGTAGTTTATTAACTTGCTTTATTATCTTTCTTTTTCTTGTTTTCTTCGTATCCTCGGAATGCCGCGATGAAGTGTCATGCGTGGAGGCCTTTGAATCGTCACTGCATTCAATATAAATTAATTAGCAAATGCGCGAACTGACTTGAATAATTTATCTAGCTATTTTTTGGTAACGGTCATTTTGTAAAATAAGATTTGAAGTTGAAAGTTGTGTTTTTTTGCGAAGATTGATTTTTACGTTTTTGGAGTTTTATTGTGCGTAAAATTAATTACCAATTGTTTGGGATTTAAAAATAACTCAACTATTTTGAATATTGTTTATTCATCGGATTAATTCCGGATTTGGATTCAACCAAGAATCAAAGTTTTATTATAACTTAAAAGCCGCACAAGAACCAAGGTACATAAATGCTAGTATTTTATTATTTAAAATCAACTCTTTTTGTTCGCTAAAGTCAATTAGTCAATTTTACATCTTTGTTTTAAATGCAGTGGCATTACGTCTCTATGTGTGGTACTAATTGCGATATTATTTTTCAGGCTTTTTTCTTTTTTTGGTCTTTTATTTATCGTTTTGTTGGATTTTGGCCAAAAGATTTATCTCAATTTGGGCCGCTGGAATTTCTACCGTTCATTGCTGTTGGCACTTATTTTTGTCCAACTGGTTTATCTGGCAAAAAGTGCAATAAACGTGTGTGACGTCACGGTGTCGCACGTGGAGTCGTCTGCCGATCCATCAGTCGGAGCTGCGTAGCCGCCATTTTGGAGTGTGCTCGTGAGCCAGTCTATCTTCGGAGCGGCCCGTGCACATCCGCCTACTTGCCGATCATTCCAGCTGACGCAATTTCAAGTGGACGACGCGGGAAAGCCAACAGCTAAGATAAATCTTTCTGTTTTGTCATTAATTTGTTTATTGACGAGCTACTTTATTTTTCTTAACTAATTAATTCTGATTTATTAATCTTGATTGTAAGATCCGGTCAAGTGATTTTTGTTTTATTCAATTTAGTTTAATTTTGATTTATTTGAACTTCACACTAGTGGTGTGTGGTTTGTGCGACACGGTATCTTGTAGGGCCTGCATTTTACATTTAATTCGGCGTTCGTTCTCGCGTAGGTTGGTACCAGCGTATAGCGTGCTTCGTTTTGCGCCTTTATTTCATGATTTAGGGATTATTTTACTCCTACTTCGCAGTCCTAAAGTCTACCCTGAAACACGGCGACCCACGGCTTCATTATTTCACTTAAATTACAGTTATTCACTTCTTTCTTGATTGGATTCTATTTTATTTTGATGTACTTTTTATTTTATTTCAAATACTTAACTGTTCATGACAAAAATAACTTTTATTTATTTTATTATTTTTGTAATTAAGATACGTCAATATAGCCCGTCAATTATTAATTTAATCGTCTGTCGTTATTTGTTTACGCCTCCCCGACAATCGAATCCCCGTGTTTGCACATTCTCACTGATTATCGTGGTACTTATCAACCTTCACAATTAGGTGTTGGATGAGAGAGCTTTTTTTTTAATTGTGTGGCGCCCTTATTTCCCAGCAAGAACCACCCCTTCTCCACTGAGAGCCGGCCCCCCTCATCCACACGGTAGGGAAAACCGTGATAAAATCACATTTACCGTTCGGCTGTATTTACCACCCTCGAGCGGTACGTGATAAATTTGGCACCCAAAACGTGGGGCCTTTTGCTTTTTGCCGCGGAGAAGTTGATTTGTCGGAATCGCGTTCGTTGAACATATCTTATACTCTATCTTCTTCTTCCCCTTCTTCCAACACTTACGTTTTATTTTCTTTATATATTGCAGTCAACTTTAGGTCATTATTTAGGAATATAGGATAATATTTATGGTCTGGTTGTTGAATAAAATTATTTGTTTATTAGAAAAATTTAGTATTATTAATTTTCGATTACATTATTTCGAGATTCATATATTGCAAACATGGATATTAAAATTGATCCGAATAGACTTTTGTCAGATGAACTTACCTACGAATTACTGTTGCGAGGTTGCACTACTACTGGTACGGTACAAGAAAAGAGGAGTAAACTTAGGGAATGCTTTCGTTCAGAGCGAGTAGGAGAATCTAGCGATACTTTTGATACGTTATTGTTACCGGAATCAGAGTTAAAAATTTGCGAAAGTAAGCTCAAAGATTTAGGAGAAGCTTTGGAGAAATACGACGTCGCGAATTATCAAAACGAATATGCGCGCATCGGATCTCGACTTCTGCATATTCTGTTACGACTTAAACGCATCGTACCAGCAGAGCAAAACATACAGCAGAAGCAATTCGAATTAAAGAAGAAGTGCGAGGAGTGTCTCACACAATTACGACTAAAATTTTCGGCTCAAGCTTCAGCTTTTCTTTTGGAGGAACATGAGAATTCTGTAGTAGGAGTAGACACCGTTGTGGAAGAAATTGGTACGGAAGAATCGAGGCCTGACGCCGCATCGAGTCCTAGAACGACAGCTACCGATCTTGAAGTCCGATTAGCACACGCACTAGAATCTATATCGCTTAGTTTATCGGTACCGCGTCATCAATCGTTAGAATCACGTGTCGAATCAATTTATAAATGGAACATTAGTTATAATGGTGGACCGGGATTATCTAATTTTCTAGAGCGCGTTGAGGAACTACGACTAGCTCGGGGAGTTTCCAAAACTCAATTATTTGCATCAGCGATCGATTTATTTTCGGGTAACGCATTGACATGGTTTAGGGCTAGAAAGCATACTATTTCGGCATGGGATGAATTGGTCGCGCATTTAAAATCTACGTTCCTACCGTGCGATTATGATTTGAGTCTTTGGGAAGAAATACGGCATCGTACGCAAGGAAAAGACGAAAAAGTTTCGATTTTTATTGCAAATTTAGAGCGACTATTCAGCCGTTTAAGTATCATGCCAAAGGAGCAGGATCGCGTAAAGCATATCCGCCGAAATATGTTACCATATCTGCAGCAAGCTCTCGGATTGCTTACTTTTCGAACGATAGGCGAGTTAGACAACGCGTGCAAGCAGTTCGAAGACATCCACCTCCGGACGCAAAATTATAAACCGCCACCACCTGCTGCTCAATCTTTTGAACCCGATCTGGCGTACTATCGTGATCGTGTCGACTATCGATCAGCCGCTGTTGACGTGAGTTCCGTTGCCGCAAATCAGGATTCTGTATCGCGATCCACTCGTCGGTGTTGGAACTGTAATAAATTAGGGCATCAGTCAGCCGTATGCAAGGAGCCCTCGCGTATTCATTGCTATCGGTGTGGTAGACCCAACGTAACGACGCGTAATTGTCCGAACTGTTCGGGAAACGGTCCCGCGAGGCGCTAAGCGGTCGTGTCGCGTCTTCTGCTAATACCGTATCACCGACCAATCAGCAGCTACAGAAAAATACTGCTATCGTAAATTATATTTTAGCACATTTAGGTAACGATCAGCGACCATATTTGGAGATATCGATTTTCGGAATAAAAGTTTTAGGATTACTAGACTCGGGAGCGACGTGTTCTATTATCGGAAAACAAGGTTGGGTATTATTTGAAAATTTGGGTTTACGTTTAGATACAACCGATATTCCTTCATGTCAGGTTGCTGACGGTACGACGTGCACGTCCATCGGATCAGTTACGGTGCCAGTGACTCTGATGGGCACGGTAAAACTTATTCGCTTTATTGTCGTCCCCGATGTCGCGAGTCCCGTCATACTTGGTATGGACTTCTGGTGTACCATGGAAATAGTTCCGGATTTAAAGAGAGATGAGTGGAAGTTCTCTGTAAAAGCAGACAAAGTCACTATCAACGCCACAGTGGTATCGCATTCCGAGTTAACGCCAACACAACAGCTACGATTAGACGAATTTCTACACGCTCAGTGGAAACGCATGAATACATCACTTGGATGCACTTCCGAGATCGAGCATGAGATCATCACTGACGCCAAGCCCATTAAGCAAAGGTACTATCCCGTCTCACCAAACATGCAAAAGCATATCGATGCTGAACTCGACAAAATGTTACGCGACGATATTATCGAACCATCGAAGAGTCCGTGGTCATCGCCTATATTACTTGTTCCGAAGAAGGATGGAGACTTCCGGTTTTGTGTTGATTTCCGGAAGCTTAATCAAGTCACTAAAAAGAACGCATATCCAATTCCGTATGTGTCCATGATCCTGGATCGTTTACGAGGAGCTAAATATTTATCTTCGCTTGATATTAAGTCAGCTTACTGGCAAATACCAATGGCAGAACGTAGCCGAGAATACACTGCTTTCACGATACCTGGACGAGGATTATACCACTTCAAACGAATGCCGTTTGGATTAACGAATGCCCCCGCGACGTGGCAAGGGCTTATAGATAAAATTTTAGGACAGGATTTAGAACCACACGTATTTGTATATTTAGACGACATTATTGTTTTATCGGAAAATTTCGAGCAACATTTAGATATCGTAGAGAAAATTTTTGATCGGTTGTTTGCCGCTGGATTAACGTTAAGTAAAGACAAATGTCAATTTTGTCGCCCGGAATTAAAATATTTAGGTTATGTCGTTAATAAATGTGGTTTAAGAGTAGATCCTGATAAAGTTCAAGCTATTTTGAATATACCGATCCCGACGTGTGTTTCAGATATTCGACGATTTTTAGGAATGGCATCATGGTACCGCCGCTTTGTAAAAGACTTTTCGACGATCAGTGCACCTTTAAGTAACCTTTTGCGTAAGAAACAGAAATGGCAGTGGACCACCGAGTGTCACAATGCCTTCCAGAGCTTAAAGGAGCATCTGATTTCTGCGCCGATTCTCGTGTGTCCCGATTTTTCGCGTCCGTTCGTCGTGCAAACAGACGCGAGTGCTTATGGAGTCGGCGCCGTGTTGACGCAGACAGTGAATGATGATGAACATGTAATTTGCTTTTTGAGCCGATCGTTGACTAAACAAGAACGAAATTACTCGACGACCGAGCGAGAATGTCTAGCTGTTGTGTGGGCATTAGAGAAACTCAGGCCATACCTGGAAGGATCACATTTTACCGTAGTGACAGATCACCACTCACTCGTCTGGCTGAATGATCTGAAAGATCCCTCCGGAAGACTATGTCGTTGGGCAGTCAAGCTGCAACAGCACAGTTTTGACATAATTCATCGGAAAGGTAAAGATCATCTGGTACCTGACTGTTTATCGCGTGGAGTTGAAGTTTCGGATGCGCTGAAACTTTGTGCTGCCAATACAGATGCAGATATATCCGATAAATGGTATGTTTCATTGAGAGCTCGAGTCCGATCGAATCCAAGAAAATATCCGGACTGGAGAGTCGAAGAGAACGGTATTCTATCGAAACATGTTATTCCAAAGTTTCCCAACCTCTCGGATAACGACGATGAGAACTGGAAGCAAGTAGTGCCTAAACGAGAGCGAAAAGCTATTTTAGTAAAGACACATGACGCACCAACCAGTGGACACCCAGGTATAAATAAAACTTACCGCAAATTACTGCAAAAATATTATTGGCCGAAAATGAAGGCAGATGTAGTCGCGTACGTGCATCGATGTACTACGTGTATCGAACATAAAGCTGTGCAATTACGTGCACCTGGTTTTATGGGATCTAGGCCCAAGATTTCGCGTCCATTTCAGATGTTAAGTACGGACATTATCGGACCAATTCCTCGATCTTCGCGTGGGTATCGATTTATTTTGGTTGTTGCTGATTACTACAGCAAGTTTGTTCAGACGTTTCCTCTTCGTTCTGCAACTGCGCAAGCCGTGAGTCGAAATATTGAGGAAAATGTATTTTTACTTTTTGGAGTGCCGCAATACCTTATTTGTGACAATGGAGTGCAATTTCGTAGTAGACAATTCCGAGCTCTTTGTCAGCAGTATAGCGTTTCGATAATGTACAACGCCCTGTACCATCCACAGAACAATCCATCTGAAAGAGTCAATCGAGTCATTAAAACTATGTTGTCGTCATATGTAACGCAGAACCAGCGTGTATGGGACAATTACTTACCGTCAATTTCGTGCGCCATCAGAACTCTCGTACATGAAGCCACCGGACATACTCCGTATTTTATCAATTTTGGACGTGAGCACATTATTTCGGGTAACGAATATAAAGCAGGAGCCATCGACGAACATGGTAGGGTTGAATATGACCGAGAAAATATTTTAGAGTTGCGCCCCGCTGGATTTCAACAGTTATATAATGATGTCCGAAAGCGACTGGACAAAGCATATACTCAAAGTAGTAAGCACTACAATTTACGCCGCCGTGAAGTCAAGTATGTTGTCGGTCAAACAGTATGGCGACGTAATTTCGCGCTTTCCAAAGCGGAAGATCATTTCGCCAAGAAACTGGCGCCAAAATATGTTGGGCCGTTCATCATTAAACGTAAGATCGCGAGCACTACTTATGAACTTGGTGACCATAACGGCAAGGAACGAGGGATTTGGCACGTGAAAGACCTCAAACCAGGCCCTTTAGACGACAATGCAACGTTTTCGGATCACGATTAGTTTATTTAGGTACCAGATTAATACATTTTAGTTTTTCGTTTCGTTTTTCATGTTTTCGTTCCTCGATGACTTCAGTATTTTTAAAACTGTCGAACATAGTTGCTGAGTTATTGATGATGCTGCTGATGGTTCTATGGATGATGTCGAGTTGGTTTAATACTGCATTTCAGTTCTTTTTCTCTCTTCTTTCACTCTTTACTTATTTATTATTAGTTGTGTTAACTCGCTAGTTATTTCTTTTGATTTATCTTCTTCTCGAATTCCTTCTGTGAGTTTTAATTTCTTCATAATTAAACCTCAAGGAAGTTAGGGAGGGATTTGTTACGTTCCAATGTGCTCCTTTAGTCCTTTTAGTCCTATTCCTTATCCCTTTAACCTAAAATATAATTTAACATGTGGTAATTTTGTTTAGTAAATAATTTCAGTTAACAAATACTTACGTAGATTTTATTTTTCATCGCCTCATTAAATAGAACTGTATTTATTCTTATATTTAACTATTTTCCTTTTTGTTTTGCTTAGTTTTGTCAAATCGTTTATTGACAGTAGTTCATTAGTAGCGTTAGTTTACTATTTTGACGCTGGTGCGCGGTTGGTTCAAAACTATAATGGCGCGCTAATAGTTTACGTTTTGATAGATAATTTAATCTACATTTTGTTGTTCCTATTCCTAATTTATCTTTCCTAGATTGTAGTTCGTACCCAAATTATTAGGTAGTTTATTAACTTGCTTTATTATCTTTCTTTTTCTTGTTTTCTTCGTATCCTCGGAATGCCGCGATGAAGTGTCATGCGTGGAGGCCTTTGAATCGTCACTGCATTCAATATAAATTAATTAGCAAATGCGCGAACTGACTTGAATAATTTATCTAGCTATTTTTTGGTAACGGTCATTTTGTAAAATAAGATTTGAAGTTGAAAGTTGTGTTTTTTTGCGAAGATTGATTTTTACGTTTTTGGAGTTTTATTGTGCGTAAAATTAATTACCAATTGTTTGGGATTTAAAAATAACTCAACTATTTTGAATATTGTTTATTCATCGGATTAATTCCGGATTTGGATTCAACCAAGAATCAAAGTTTTATTATAACTTAAAAGCCGCACAAGAACCAAGGTACATAAATGCTAGTATTTTATTATTTAAAATCAACTCTTTTTGTTCGCTAAAGTCAATTAGTCAATTTTACATCTTTGTTTTAAATGCAGTGGCATTACGTCTCTATGTGTGGTACTAATTGCGATATTATTTTTCAGGCTTTTTTCTTTTTTTGGTCTTTTATTTATCGTTTTGTTGGATTTTGGCCAAAAGATTTATCTCAATTTGGGCCGCTGGAATTTCTACCGTTCATTGCTGTTGGCACTTATTTTTGTCCAACTGGTTTATCTGGCAAAAAGTGCAATAAACGTGTGTGACGTCACGGTGTCGCACGTGGAGTCGTCTGCCGATCCATCAGTCGGAGCTGCGTGGCCGCCATTTTGGAGTGTGCTCGTGAGCCAGTCTATCTTCGGAGCGGCCCGTGCACATCCGCCTACTTGCCGATCATTCCAGCTGACGCAATTTCAAGTGGACGACGCGGGAAAGCCAACAGCTAAGATAAATCTTTCTGTTTTGTCATTAATTTGTTTATTGACGAGCTACTTTATTTTTCTTAACTAATTAATTCTGATTTATTAATCTTGATTGTAAGATCCGGTCAAGTGATTTTTGTTTTATTCAATTTAGTTTAATTTTGATTTATTTGAACTTCACACTAGTGGTGTGTGGTTTGTGCGACACGGTATCTTGTAGGGCCTGCATTTTACATTTAATTCGGCGTTCGTTCTCGCGTAGGTTGGTACCAGCGTATAGCGTGCTTCGTTTTGCGCCTTTATTTCATGATTTAGGGATTATTTTACTCCTACTTCGCAGTCCTAAAGTCTACCCTGAAACACGGCGACCCACGGCTTCATTATTTCACTTAAATTACAGTTATTCACTTCTTTCTTGATTGGATTCTATTTTATTTTGATGTACTTTTTATTTTATTTCAAATACTTAACTGTTCATGACAAAAATAACTTTTATTTATTTTATTATTTTTGTAATTAAGATACGTCAATATAGCCCGTCAATTATTAATTTAATCGTCTGTCGTTATTTGTTTACGCCTCCCCGACAATCGAATCCCCGTGTTTGCACATTCTCACTGATTATCGTGGTACTTATCAACCTTCACAATTAGGTGTTGGATGAGAGAGCTTTTTTTTTAATTGTGTGGCGCCCTTATTTCCCAGCAAGAACC
The DNA here is from genome assembly GCA_911728475.2 of Pterostichus madidus. NCBI lineage: Eukaryota > Metazoa > Arthropoda > Insecta > Coleoptera > Carabidae > Pterostichus > Pterostichus madidus. The sequence goes on from OU452318.1 coordinate 17,738,266, forward strand.
ACCCCTTCTCCACTGAGAGCCGGCCCCCCTCATCCACACGGTAGGGAAAACCGTGATAAAATCACATTTACCGTTCGGCTGTATTTACCACCCTCGAGCGGTACGTGATAAACTTCTAAACCGTAAACATTTTGTGGCCCTATTTACACCCTATAACTCTTATTTGAACAATTTTTTTCTAGTTTACTTGGTTTAGAAGTTATTGACCAACCAGCACACATATTAGTAATAACAATGAGTATCACTATGACAACTCATTATTAATTGTAATTATTTCGTAACGATAGTAATGAAACAGTTCGTTTTGTAAATGTCCACGTAGAAGAATGTACTGATGCTCAGTTCTCATATCGTTTGCCATTACCCGCTTTCTGGGTATTAGATGATATTTTATTGACTTTCTTACTGATTGTAAGGTAAGACGGTTGATGCAACGATAATAATCAATTATTAAAAACTGTCTTTGTTATTTTAGAAATGAAGAGATATGATAAAAATTTAATACTCCTGTACAACGCTGTGTGCGGCCGCTGGTGGTGTCGAGCTGTTTGAGAAGTAGCGATCTCACGTTCCTGAGCTACGCAGAAGGAGGGACACGTGGGTGGTGGACGCACTCTTTGCGAAATCTACCTAGCCAGAACTCTGGGTCTGGCAATCCCACGTCTCCAGCTACGTAGGTTAGGTTATATTTGGTTAAGTTAGATTTAGTTCCCGGGGTTTGGGCTGACTACCGGGCGCGTCCCCAGGTGGCGGATAGGGGAGTGACCATGTTTCTAGCGAGACATGGCCAGTAGCAGCCATAAGCAGTGGCACTGGAACTAAAACCCCGGCTTGTTTCTGCAAAAGCTGTTGCCGCGGACCAACCTACGCAGGAGGAGGAACACCTGGGTGGAAGACGCGCTCTTTGCGAACTCTACCTAGGCAGAACTCTGGGTGTGGCAATCCCACGTCTCCAGCTACGTAGGGAGCAGTGAGACATCTCCGTCGGACGCTATGTGCGGCCGCTGGTGGTGTCGATCTGTTAGAGAAGTGGTGATCTCACATTTATTGTTATTTTATTAAGAAACAATCAAAAACAATCAACTACATTCAGATATAGTACAAAAATTACTATTTAAATGTATTTCACAAAATTTTCTTGTCAATACTGGGATGCGGACTGCTAACAATATATAATATTCAATATCTTTTAAACGAATAAAGATATAAAAAAAAACTTTTAAACACAAATTGTTTCCCATTAAATTTCCTACAATCGGTATTTGAACAAATTTTCTCAATCTAAATCGGTTTCAGAGATATTTTAAAATCAAAACTTCTTTTTGCTATAACTTCTAAACTAGAAACAATTTTTTTGTCAAAATTGCCACCATTCGATGCGCCTAAAAATTCTCTACAATTTATATTTAAATAATTTTTTTCTAACTTGCTTGGTTCAGTAGTTATTTACAATTAAAAAATTACACTTTTTTTTTTATTTAAAAAAATTCATTGTATATTAATTGAAGGACGTTAAATACACTCGTCTAAACCGCACTTTAATATCTTTTTTAGTTTTGCAGATATTTTTAATTCAATATTTCATTTCGTTATAACTTCTAAACCGTATACATTTTGTGGCCCCATTTACACCCTATAACTCTTATTTGAACAATTTTTTTCTAGTTTACTTGGTTTAGAAGTTATTGACCAACCAGCACACATATTAGTAATAACAATGAGTATCACTATGACAACTCATTATTAATTGTAATTATTTCGTAACGATAGTAATGAAACAGTTCGTTTTGTAAATGTCCACGTAGAAGAATGTAGTGAGTGCTCAGTTCTCATATCGTTTGCCATTACCCGCTTTCTGGGTATTAGATGATATTTTATTGACTTTCTTACTGATTGTAAGGTAAGACGGTTGATGCAACGATAATAATCAATTATTAAAAACTGTCTTTGTTATTTTAGAAATGAAGAGATATGATAAAAATGTAATACTCCTGTACAACGCTATGTGCGGCCGCTGGTGGTGTCGAGCTGTTTGAGAAGTAGCGATCTCACGTTCCTGAGCTACGCAGAAGGAGGGACACGTGGGTGGTGGACGCACTCTTTGCGAAATCTACCTAGCCAGAACTCTGGGTCTGGCAATCCCACGTCTCCAGCTACGTAGGTTAGGTTATATTTGGTTAAGTTAGATTTAGTTCCCGGGGTTTGGGCTGACTACCGTGCGCGTCCCCAGGTGGCGGATAGGGGAGTGACCATGTTTCTAGCGAGACATGGCCAGTAGCAGCCATAAGCAGTGGCACTGGAACTAAAACCCCGGCTTGTTTCTGCAAAAGCTGTTGCCGCGGACCAACCTACGCAGGAGGAGGAACACCTGGGTGGAAGACGCGCTCTTTGCGAACTCTACCTAGGCAGAACTCTGGGTGTGGCAATCCCACGTCTCCAGCTACGTAGGGAGCAGTGAGACATCTCCGTCGGACGCTATGTGCGGCCGCTGGTGGTGTCGATCTGTTAGAGAAGTGGTGATCTCACATTTATTGTTATTTTATTAAGAAACAATCAAAAACAATCAACTACATTCAGATATAGTACAAAAATTACTATTTAAATGTATTTCACAAAATTTTCTTGTCAATATTGGGATGCGGACTGCTAACAATATATAATATTCAATATCTTTTAAACGAATAAAGATATAAAAAAAAACTTTTAAACACAAATTGTTTCCCATTAAATTTCCTACAATCGGTATTTGAACAAATTTTCTCAATCTAAATCGGTTTCAGAGATATTTTAAAATCAAAACTTCTTTTTGCTATAACTTCTAAACTAGAAACAATTTTTTTGTCAAAATTGCCACCATTCGATGCGCCTAAAAATTCTCTACAATTTATATTTAAATAATTTTTTTCTAACTTGCTTGGTTCAGTAGTTATTTACAATTAAAAAATTACACTTTTTTTTTTTATTTAAAAAAATTCATTGTATATTAATTGAAGGACGTTAAATACACTCGTCTAAACCGCACTTTAATATCTTTGTTAGTTTTGCAGATATTTTTAATTCAATATTTCATTTCGTTATAACTTCTAAACCGTATACATTTTGTGGCCCCATTTACACCCTATAACTCTTATTTGAACAATTTTTTTCTAGTTTACTTGGTTTAGAAGTTATTGACCAACCAGCACACATATTAGTAATAACAATGAGTATCACTATGACAACTCATTATTAATTGTAATTATTTCGTAACGATAGTAATGAAACAGTTCGTTTTGTAAATGTCCACGTAGAAGAATGTAGTGAGTGCTCAGTTCTCATATCGTTTGCCATTACCCGCTTTCTGGGTATTAGATGATATTTTATTGACTTTCTTACTGATTGTAAGGTAAGACGGTTGATGCAACGATAATAATCAATTATTAAAAACTGTCTTTGTTATTTTAGAAATGAAGAGATATGATAAAAATGTAATACTCCTGTACAACGCTATGTGCGGCCGCTGGTGGTGTCGAGCTGTTTGAGAAGTAGCGATCTCACGTTCCTGAGCTACGCAGAAGGAGGGACACGTGGGTGGTGGACGCACTCTTTGCGAAATCTACCTAGCCAGAACTCTGGGTCTGGCAATCCCACGTCTCCAGCTACGTAGGTTAGGTTATATTTGGTTAAGTTAGATTTAGTTCCCGGGGTTTGGGCTGACTACCGTGCGCGTCCCCAGGTGGCGGATAGGGGAGTGACCATGTTTCTAGCGAGACATGGCCAGTAGCAGCCATAAGCAGTGGCACTGGAACTAAAACCCCGGCTTGTTTCTGCAAAAGCTGTTGCCGCGGACCAACCTACGCAGGAGGAGGAACACCTGGGTGGAAGACGCGCTCTTTGCGAACTCTACCTAGGCAGAACTCTGGGTGTGGCAATCCCACGTCTCCAGCTACGTAGGGAGCAGTGAGACATCTCCGTCGGACGCTATGTGCGGCCGCTGGTGGTGTCGATCTGTTAGAGAAGTGGTGATCTCACATTTATTGTTATTTTATTAAGAAACAATCAAAAACAATCAACTACATTCAGATATAGTACAAAAATTACTATTTAAATGTATTTCACAAAATTTTCTTGTCAATATTGGGATGCGGACTGCTAACAATATATAATATTCAATATCTTTTAAACGAATAAAGATATAAAAAAAAACTTTTAAACACAAATTGTTTCCCATTAAATTTCCTACAATCGGTATTTGAACAAATTTTCTCAATCTAAATCGGTTTCAGAGATATTTTAAAATCAAAACTTCTTTTTGCTATAACTTCTAAACTAGAAACAATTTTTTTGTCAAAATTGCCACCATTCGATGCGCCTAAAAATTCTCTACAATTTATATTTAAATAATTTTTTTCTAACTTGCTTGGTTCAGTAGTTATTTACAATTAAAAAATTACACTTTTTTTTTTTATTTAAAAAAATTCATTGTATATTAATTGAAGGACGTTAAATACACTCGTCTAAACCGCACTTTAATATCTTTGTTAGTTTTGCAGATATTTTTAATTCAATATTTCATTTCGTTATAACTTCTAAACCGTATACATTTTGTGGCCCCATTTACACCCTATAACTCTTATTTGAACAATTTTTTTCTAGTTTACTTGGTTTAGAAGTTATTGACCAACCAGCACACATATTAGTAATAACAATGAGTATCACTATGACAACTCATTATTAATTGTAATTATTTCGTAACGATAGTAATGAAACAGTTCGTTTTGTAAATGTCCACGTAGAAGAATGTAGTGAGTGCTCAGTTCTCATATCGTTTGCCATTACCCGCTTTCTGGGTATTAGATGATATTTTATTGACTTTCTTACTGATTGTAAGGTAAGACGGTTGATGCAACGATAATAATCAATTATTAAAAACTGTCTTTGTTATTTTAGAAATGAAGAGATATGATAAAAATGTAATACTCCTGTACAACGCTATGTGCGGCCGCTGGTGGTGTCGAGCTGTTTGAGAAGTAGCGATCTCACGTTCCTGAGCTACGCAGAAGGAGGGACACGTGGGTGGTGGACGCACTCTTTGCGAAATCTACCTAGCCAGAACTCTGGGTCTGGCAATCCCACGTCTCCAGCTACGTAGGTTAGGTTATATTTGGTTAAGTTAGATTTAGTTCCCGGAGTTTGGGCTGACTACCGTGCGCGTCCCCAGGTGGCGGATAGGGGAGTGACCATGTTTCTAGCGAGACATGGCCAGTAGCAGCCATAAGCAGTGGCACTGGAACTAAAACCCCGGCTTGTTTCTGCAAAAGCTGTTGCCGCGGACCAACCTACGCAGGAGGAGGAACACCTGGGTGGAAGACGCGCTCTTTGCGAACTCTACCTAGGCAGAACTCTGGGTGTGGCAATCCCACGTCTCCAGCTACGTAGGGAGCAGTGAGACATCTCCGTCGGACGCTATGTGCGGCCGCTGGTGGTGTCGATCTGTTAGAGAAGTGGTGATCTCACATTTATTGTTATTTTATTAAGAAACAATCAAAAACAATCAACTACATTCAGATATAGTACAAAAATTACTATTTAAATGTATTTCACAAAATTTTCTTGTCAATATTGGGATGCGGACTGCTAACAATATATAATATTCAATATCTTTTAAACGAATAAAGATATAAAAAAAAACTTTTAAACACAAATTGTTTCCCATTAAATTTCCTACAATCGGTATTTGAACAAATTTTCTCAATCTAAATCGGTTTCAGAGATATTTTAAAATCAAAACTTCTTTTTGCTATAACTTCTAAACTAGAAACAATTTTTTTGTCAAAATTGCCACCATTCGATGCGCCTAAAAATTCTCTACAATTTATATTTAAATAATTTTTTTCTAACTTGCTTGGTTCAGTAGTTATTTACAATTAAAAAATTACACTTTTTTTTTTTATTTAAAAAAATTCATTGTATATTAATTGAAGGACGTTAAATACACTCGTCTAAACCGCACTTTAATATCTTTGTTAGTTTTGCAGATATTTTTAATTCAATATTTCATTTCGTTATAACTTCTAAACCGTATACATTTTGTGGCCCCATTTACACCCTATAACTCTTATTTGAACAATTTTTTTCTAGTTTACTTGGTTTAGAAGTTATTGACCAACCAGCACACATATTAGTAATAACAATGAGTATCACTATGACAACTCATTATTAATTGTAATTATTTCGTAACGATAGTAATGAAACAGTTCGTTTTGTAAATGTCCACGTAGAAGAATGTAGTGAGTGCTCAGTTCTCATATCGTTTGCCATTACCCGCTTTCTGGGTATTAGATGATATTTTATTGACTTTCTTACTGATTGTAAGGTAAGACGGTTGATGCAACGATAATAATCAATTATTAAAAACTGTCTTTGTTATTTTAGAAATGAAGAGATATGATAAAAATGTAATACTCCTGTACAACGCTATGTGCGGCCGCTGGTGGTGTCGAGCTGTTTGAGAAGTAGCGATCTCACGTTCCTGAGCTACGCAGAAGGAGGGACACGTGGGTGGTGGACGCACTCTTTGCGAAATCTACCTAGCCAGAACTCTGGGTCTGGCAATCCCACGTCTCCAGCTATGTAGGTTAGGTTATATTTGGTTAAGTTAGATTTAGTTCCCGGGGTTTGGGCTGACTACCGTGCGCGTCCCCAGGTGGCGGATAGGGGAGTGACCATGTTCTAGCGAGACATGGCCAGTAGCAGCCATAAGCAGTGGCACTGGAACTAAAACCCCGGCTTGTTTCTGCAAAAGCTGTTGCCGCGGACCAACCTACGCAGGAGGAGGAACACCTGGGTGGAAGACGCGCTCTTTGCGAACTCTACCTAGGCAGAACTCTGGGTGTGGCAATCCCACGTCTCCAGCTACGTAGGGAGCAGTGAGACATCTCCGTCGGACGCTATGTGCGGCCGCTGGTGGTGTCGATCTGTTAGAGAAGTGGTGATCTCACATTTATTGTTATTTTATTAAGAAACAATCAAAAACAATCAACTACATTCAGATATAGTACAAAAATTACTATTTAAATGTATTTCACAAAATTTTCTTGTCAATATTGGGATGCGGACTGCTAACAATATATAATATTCAATATCTTTTAAACGAATAAAGATATAAAAAAAAACTTTTAAACACAAATTGTTTCCCATTAAATTTCCTACAATCGGTATTTGAACAAATTTTCTCAATCTAAATCGGTTTCAGAGATATTTTAAAATCAAAACTTCTTTTTGCTATAACTTCTAAACTAGAAACAATTTTTTTGTCAAAATTGCCACCATTCGATGCGCCTAAAAATTCTCTACAATTTATATTTAAATAATTTTTTTCTAACTTGCTTGGTTCAGTAGTTATTTACAATTAAAAAATTACACTTTTTTTTTTTATTTAAAAAAATTCATTGTATATTAATTGAAGGACGTTAAATACACTCGTCTAAACCGCACTTTAATATCTTTGTTAGTTTTGCAGATATTTTTAATTCAATATTTCATTTCGTTATAACTTCTAAACCGTATACATTTTGTGGCCCCATTTACACCCTATAACTCTTATTTGAACAATTTTTTTCTAGTTTACTTGGTTTAGAAGTTATTGACCAACCAGCACACATATTAGTAATAACAATGAGTATCACTATGACAACTCATTATTAATTGTAATTATTTCGTAACGATAGTAATGAAACAGTTCGTTTTGTAAATGTCCACGTAGAAGAATGTAGTGAGTGCTCAGTTCTCATATCGTTTGCCATTACCCGCTTTCTGGGTATTAGATGATATTTTATTGACTTTCTTACTGATTGTAAGGTAAGACGGTTGATGCAACGATAATAATCAATTATTAAAAACTGTCTTTGTTATTTTAGAAATGAAGAGATATGATAAAAATGTAATACTCCTGTACAACGCTATGTGCGGCCGCTGGTGGTGTCGAGCTGTTTGAGAAGTAGCGATCTCACGTTCCTGAGCTACGCAGAAGGAGGGACACGTGGGTGGTGGACGCACTCTTTGCGAAATCTACCTAGCCAGAACTCTGGGTCTGGCAATCCCACGTCTCCAGCTACGTAGGTTAGGTTATATTTGGTTAAGTTAGATTTAGTTCCCGGGGTTTGGGCTGACTACCGTGCGCGTCCCCAGGTGGCGGATAGGGGAGTGACCATGTTTCTAGCGAGACATGGCCAGTAGCAGCCATAAGCAGTGGCACTGGAACTAAAACCCCGGCTTGTTTCTGCAAAAGCTGTTGCCGCGGACCAACCTACGCAGGAGGAGGAACACCTGGGTGGAAGACGCGCTCTTTGCGAACTCTACCTAGGCAGAACTCTGGGTGTGGCAATCCCACGTCTCCAGCTACGTAGGGAGCAGTGAGACATCTCCGTCGGACGCTATGTGCGGCCGCTGGTGGTGTCGATCTGTTAGAGAAGTGGTGATCTCACATTTATTGTTATTTTATTAAGAAACAATCAAAAACAATCAACTACATTCAGATATAGTACAAAAATTACTATTTAAATGTATTTCACAAAATTTTCTTGTCAATATTGGGATGCGGACTGCTAACAATATATAATATTCAATATCTTTTAAACGAATAAAGATATAAAAAAAAACTTTTAAACACAAATTGTTTCCCATTAAATTTCCTACAATCGGTATTTGAACAAATTTTCTCAATCTAAATCGGTTTCAGAGATATTTTAAAATCAAAACTTCTTTTTGCTATAACTTCTAAACTAGAAACAATTTTTTTGTCAAAATTGCCACCATTCGATGCGCCTAAAAATTCTCTACAATTTATATTTAAATAATTTTTTTCTAACTTGCTTGGTTCAGTAGTTATTTACAATTAAAAAATTACACTTTTTTTTTTTATTTAAAAAAATTCATTGTATATTAATTGAAGGACGTTAAATACACTCGTCTAAACCGCACTTTAATATCTTTGTTAGTTTTGCAGATATTTTTAATTCAATATTTCATTTCGTTATAACTTCTAAACCGTATACATTTTGTGGCCCCATTTACACCCTATAACTCTTATTTGAACAATTTTTTTCTAGTTTACTTGGTTTAGAAGTTATTGACCAACCAGCACACATATTAGTAATAACAATGAGTATCACTATGACAACTCATTATTAATTGTAATTATTTCGTAACGATAGTAATGAAACAGTTCGTTTTGTAAATGTCCACGTAGAAGAATGTAGTGAGTGCTCAGTTCTCATATCGTTTGCCATTACCCGCTTTCTGGGTATTAGATGATATTTTATTGACTTTCTTACTGATTGTAAGGTAAGACGGTTGATGCAACGATAATAATCAATTATTAAAAACTGTCTTTGTTATTTTAGAAATGAAGAGATATGATAAAAATGTAATACTCCTGTACAACGCTATGTGCGGCCGCTGGTGGTGTCGAGCTGTTTGAGAAGTAGCGATCTCACGTTCCTGAGCTACGCAGAAGGAGGGACACGTGGGTGGTGGACGCACTCTTTGCGAAATCTACCTAGCCAGAACTCTGGGTCTGGCAATCCCACGTCTCCAGCTACGTAGGTTAGGTTATATTTGGTTAAGTTAGATTTAGTTCCCGGAGTTTGGGCTGACTACCGTGCGCGTCCCCAGGTGGCGGATAGGGGAGTGACCATGTTTCTAGCGAGACATGGCCAGTAGCAGCCATAAGCAGTGGCACTGGAACTAAAACCCCGGCTTGTTTCTGCAAAAGCTGTTGCCGCGGACCAACCTACGCAGGAGGAGGAACACCTGGGTGGAAGACGCGCTCTTTGCGAACTCTACCTAGGCAGAACTCTGGGTGTGGCAATCCCACGTCTCCAGCTACGTAGGGAGCAGTGAGACATCTCCGTCGGACGCTATGTGCGGCCGCTGGTGGTGTCGATCTGTTAGAGAAGTGGTGATCTCACATTTATTGTTATTTTATTAAGAAACAATCAAAAACAATCAACTACATTCAGATATAGTACAAAAATTACTATTTAAATGTATTTCACAAAATTTTCTTGTCAATATTGGGATGCGGACTGCTAACAATATATAATATTCAATATCTTTTAAACGAATAAAGATATAAAAAAAAACTTTTAAACACAAATTGTTTCCCATTAAATTTCCTACAATCGGTATTTGAACAAATTTTCTCAATCTAAATCGGTTTCAGAGATATTTTAAAATCAAAACTTCTTTTTGCTATAACTTCTAAACTAGAAACAATTTTTTTGTCAAAATTGCCACCATTCGATGCGCCTAAAAATTCTCTACAATTTATATTTAAATAATTTTTTTCTAACTTGCTTGGTTCAGTAGTTATTTACAATTAAAAAATTACACTTTTTTTTTTATTTAAAAAAATTCATTGTATATTAATTGAAGGACGTTAAATACACTCGTCTAAACCGCACTTTAATATCTTTTTTAGTTTTGCAGATATTTTTAATTCAATATTTCATTTCGTTATAACTTCTAAACCGTATACATTTTGTGGCCCCATTTACACCCTATAACTCTTATTTGAACAATTTTTTTCTAGTTTACTTGGTTTAGAAGTTATTGACCAACCAGCACACATATTAGTAATAACAATGAGTATCACTATGACAACTCATTATTAATTGTAATTATTTCGTAACGATAGTAATGAAACAGTTCGTTTTGTAAATGTCCACGTAGAAGAATGTAGTGAGTGCTCAGTTCTCATATCGTTTGCCATTACCCGCTTTCTGGGTATTAGATGATATTTTATTGACTTTCTTACTGATTGTAAGGTAAGACGGTTGATGCAACGATAATAATCAATTATTAAAAACTGTCTTTGTTATTTTAGAAATGAAGAGATATGATAAAAATGTAATACTCCTGTACAACGCTATGTGCGGCCGCTGGTGGTGTCGAGCTGTTTGAGAAGTAGCGATCTCACGTTCCTGAGCTACGCAGAAGGAGGGACACGTGGGTGGTGGACGCACTCTTTGCGAAATCTACCTAGCCAGAACTCTGGGTCTGGCAATCCCACGTCTCCAGCTACGTAGGTTAGGTTATATTTGGTTAAGTTAGATTTAGTTCCCGGGGTTTGGGCTGACTACCGGGCGCGTCCCCAGGTGGCGGATAGGGGAGTGACCATGTTTCTAGCGAGACATGGCCAGTAGCAGCCATAAGCAGTGGCACTGGAACTAAAACCCCGGCTTGTTTCTGCAAAAGCTGTTGCCGCGGACCAACCTACGCAGGAGGAGGGACACCTGGGTGGAAGACGCGCTCTTTGCGAACTCTACCTAGGCAGAACTCTGGGTGTGGCAATCCCACGTCTCCAGCTACGTAGGGAGCAGTGAGACATCTCCGTCGGACGCTATGTGCGGCCGCTGGTGGTGTCGATCTGTTAGAGAAGTGGTGATCTCACATTTATTGTTATTTTATTAAGAAACAATCAAAAACAATCAACTACATTCAGATTGTTACGTTCCAATATGCTCCTTTAGTCCTTTTAGTCCTATTCCTTATCCCTTTAACCTAAAATATAATTTAACCAGTTGTAATTTTGTTTAGTAAAATATTTCAGTCAATATAAATACTTACGTAGATTTTATTTTTCATCGTCTCAATAAATAAAACTGTATTTAATCTTATATTTAACTATTTTCCTTTTTGCTTAATTTTGTCAAATTGTTTATTGACAGTAAGTCATTAGTGATGGCGTTAGTTTACTGTTTTGCCGCTGGCGCGCGGTTTGGTTTAGAAATATTGGCGCGTCAATAGTTTACGTTATTGATAAATAGTTTAATTTACATGTTGTTCTCCTTATCTCCACTTTACTTTCCCCAGATTGTAGTTCGTACCAAAATCCTTCGTTACGTATTTTTCTTCGCATTATTTTCTTTCTTTATTTCTCGTTTTTTTATCCTATCGTCGGAACATCGCAATAAAGATTCATGTGTGGAGATCCTTGGATCGTCGCTGCATTAAGAACAATTCAATTAGTAAAATTCGAGAACTGACTGGAGAAATTTATTTAGCTATTTTTTTAACGGTCATTGTGATTTTAGATTTGAAGTTGGAGAGTTAAGTTTATTTATGAAAATTGATTTTACGATTGTTGTGCGATTTCGTGTAAAATTATTACCATTTATTTGGGATTTAAAATAGCTTGACATTGGTGAATATTGTATATTCGTCGGACTAGGTCCGGATTAAATTCCAACCGAGAATTGAATTTTTACTATCCACTTAAAAGCCGCCCAAGAACTAAGGTAATTGCTAAGTATTTCTACCCTTTTGTTTGTCAAAGTCAGTTTCTAATGCAGTGGCATCCCGTCTCTATATATGATCCTAATTACGATATTCTTTTTCAGGCTTTTTTGATTTTTTCTTGTTATTTCGATTTTCGATTTTCGATTATCGTAATTGTTTTATTTCTGATCCATTTCTACGTCTGAGCGTCTACGTTTTATGGCTGTTTGGCACTTGTCTCGCCGATTGTTGGAACGGCAAAAAGTGCAAACTCACGCTCCATGAAGTAAGTTCGTGTGACGTCACGGTGTTGGTCCGTCTACCGAAGCTGAGTAGCCGCCATCTTGTAGTGTGACCGTGATACGAGAAACATCGGAACCGCTCGTGCACTTCCGCCCATCGTGCCGACTTCGTCCAACGGACGTGGCGTTTAGTTTCGCCAACGGAAGGAGACACAGCTAAGATTTTTGTTTTATTTATCTGTTTCTTATTTTGTTATTTGACGAGTTATTGGGTTAATATTTTAGTATTCTGTAAAATTTACCGCATTTGTAAAATCCGGTCAAGTGACTTTTGCTTTGTTTAATTTAGCTTATTTTGTTTTTATTTAATTATTTAATTTTGGACTTCACACTAGTGGTGTGTGGTTAGTGACTCACGATAGCTTGTAGGATCTGCGCTTTTATTTCAACTAGGTGTTCGTCCTCGCGACTGTTGGTACCAGCACACCGCTTGCGTCGATTTGCGCCATTGTTTTAATATTTAAGGATTTGTTTATACCTCGCGGTCCTGAAGTTAACCTTGAACACAGCGACCCACGGCTTTCTTTTGTTTACTGAGTTCACTTTTGATAAATTGGCAGCCCTTTTGTTATAGCTTTCTCTCTTGATTGGATTTAATAATTTAATAATTTAATAATTTAATAATTTAATAATTTAATACTTTAATAATTTAATAATTTATTGTTGTTGTCATACTTACCTACATTTTTATTTGAATATAACCCGTCAATTCTCTGTTAATCACATCGTATTTATTTGTTTACGCCTCCCCGACAATCTAATCCTCGTGTTTGCACATTTTCACTTATTATCGTGTTACTTATCAACCTTCACAATTAGGTGTTGGATGAGAGAGCTTTTTTTTTTAATTGTGTGGCGCCCTTATTTCCCAGCAAGAACCACCCCCCTTCTCCACTGAGAGGCCGGACCCCCTCATCCACACGGTAGGGAAAACCGTGATAAAATCACATTTACCGTTCGGCTGTATTTACCACCCTCGAGCGGTACGTGATAAATTTGGCACCCAAAACGTGGGGCCTTTTGTTTTTTTGCCGCGGAGAAGTTGATTTGTCGGAATCGCGTTCGTTGAACATATCTTATACTCTATCTTCTTCTTCCCTTTCTTCCAACACTTACGTTTTATTTGCTTATATATATTGCAGTCAACTTTAGGTTATTATTTAGGAATATAGGATAATATTTATGGTCTGGTTGTTGAATAAAATTATTTGTTTATTAGAAAAATTTAGTATTATTAATTTTCGATTACATTATTTCGAGATTCATATATTGCAAATATGGATATTAAAATTGATCCGAATAGACTTTTGTCAGATGAACTTACCTACGAATTACTGCTGCGGGGTTGCACTACTACTGGTACGGTACAAGAAAAGAGGAGTAAACTTAGGGAATGTTTTCATTCAGAGCGAGTAGGAGAATCTAGCGATACTTTTGATACGTTATTGTTACCGGAATCAGAGTTAAAAATTTGCGAAAGTAAACTCACAGATTTAGGAGAAGCTTTGGAGAAATACGACGTCGCGAATTATCAAAACGAATATGCGCGTATTGGATCTCGACTTCTGCATATTCTGTTACGACTTAAACGCATCGTACCAGCAGAGCAAAACATACAGCAGAAGCAATTAGTATTAAAGAAGAGGTGCGAGGAGTGTCTCACACAATTACGACTAAAATTTTCGTCTCAAGCTTCAGCTTTTCTTTTGGAGGAACATGAGAATTCTGTAGTAGGAGTAGACATCGTTGTAGAAGAAATTGGTACGGAAGAATCGAGGCCTGACGCCGCATCGAGTCCTAGAACGACAGCTACCGATCTTGAAGTCCGATTAGCACACGCACTAGAATCTATATCGCTTAGTTTATCGGTACCGCGTCATCAATCGTTAGAATCACGTGTCGAATCAATTTATAAATGGAACATTATTTATAATGGTGGACCGGGGTTATCTAATTTTCTAGAGCGCGTTGAGGAACTACGACTAGCTCGGGGAGTTTCCAAAACTCAATTATTTGCATCAGCGATAGATTTATTTTCGGGTAACGCATTGACATGGTTTAGGGCTAGAAAGCATACTATTTCAGCATGGGATGAATTAATCGCGCATTTAAAATCTACGTTCCTACCGTGCGATTATGATTTAAGTCTTTGGGAAGAAATACGGCATCGTACACAAGGAAAAGATGAGAAAGTTTCGATTTTTATTGCCAATTTAGAGCGATTATTCAGTCGTTTAAGTATCATGCCAAATGAGCAGGATCGCGTAAAGCATATCCGCCGAAATATGTTGCCATATCTGCAGCAAGCTCTCGGATTGCTTACTTTTCGAACGATAGGCGAGTTAGACAACGCTTGCAAGCAGTTCGAAGACATCCACCTTCGGACGCAAAATTATAAACCGCCACCACCTGCTGCTCAATCTTTCGAACCCGATCTGGCGTACCATCGTGATCGTGTCGACTATCGATCAGCCGCTGTTGGCGTGAGTTCCGTTGCCGCAAATCAAGATTCCGCATCGCGATCCTCTCGTCGGTGTTGGAACTGTAATAAATTAGGGCATCAATCAGCCGTATGCAAGGAGCCCTCGCGTATTCATTGCTATCGGTGTGGTAGACCCAACGTAACGACGCGTAATTGTCCGAACTGTTCGGGAAACGGTCCCGCGAGGCGCTAAGCGGTCGTGTCGCGTCTTCTGCTAATACCGTATCACCGACCAATCAGCAGCTACAGAAAAATACTGCTATCGTAAATTATATTTTAGCATATTTAGGTAACGATCAGCGACCATATTTGGAGATATCGATTTTCGGAATAAAAGTTTTAGGATTACTAGACTCGGGAGCGTCGTGTTCTATTATCGGAAAACAAGGTTGGGTATTATTTGAAAATTTGGGTTTACGTTTAGATACTACCGATATTCCTTCATGTCAGGTTGCTGACGGTACGACGTGCACGTCCATCGGATCAGTTACAGTGCCAGTGATTCTGATGGGCACGGTAAAACTTATTCGCTTTATTGTCGTCCCCGATGTCGCGAGTCCCGTCATACTTGGTATGGACTTCTGGTGTACCATGGAAATAGTTCCGGATTTAAAGAGAGATGAGTGGAAGTTCTCTGTAAAAGCAGACACAGTCACTATCAACGCAACAGTGGTATCGCATTCCGAGTTAACGCCAACACAACAGCTACGATTAGACGAATTTCTACACGCTCAGTGGAAACGCATGAATACATCACTTGGATGCACTTCCGAGATCGAGCATGAGATCATCACTGACGCCAAGCCTATTAAGCAAAGGTACTATCCCGTCTCACCAAACATGCAAAAGCATATCGATGCTGAACTCGACAAAATGTTACGCGAAGATATTATCGAACCATCGAAGAGTCCGTGGTCATCGCCTATATTACTCGTTCCGAAGAAGGATGGAGACTTCCGGTTTTGCGTTGATTTCCGGAAGCTTAATCAAGTCACTAAAAAGAACGCATATCCTATTCCGTATGTGTCCATGATCCTGGATCGTTTACGAGGAGCTAAATATTTATCTTCGCTTGATATTAAGTCAGCTTACTGGCAAATACCAATGGCAGAACGTAGCCGAGAATACACTGCTTTCACGATACCTGGACGAGGATTATACCACTTCAAACGAATGCCGTTTGGATTAACGAATGCCCCCGCGACGTGGCAAGGGCTTATAGATAAAATTTTAGGACAGGATTTAGAACCACACGTATTTGTATATTTAGACGACATTATTGTTTTATCGGAAAATTTCGAGCAGCATTTAGATATCGTAGAGAAAATTTTTGATCGGTTGTTTGCCGCTGGATTAATGTTAAGTAAAGACAAATGTCAATTTTGTCGCCCGGAATTAAAATATTTAGGTTATGTCGTTAATAAATGTGGTTTAAGAGTAGATCCGGATAAAGTCCAAGCTATTTTGAATATACCGATCCCGACGTGTGTTTCAGATATTCGACGATTTTTAGGAATGGCATCATGGTACCGCCGCTTTGTAAAAGATTTTTCGACGATCAGTGCACCTTTAAGTAACCTTTTGCGTAAGAAACAGAAATGGCAGTGGACCACCGAGTGTCACAATGCCTTCCAGAGCTTAAAGGAGCATCTGATTTCCGCGCCGATTCTCGTTTGTCCCGATTTTTCGCGTCCGTTCGTCGTGCAAACAGACGCGAGTGCTTATGGACTCGGCGCCGTGTTGACGCAGACAGTGAATGATGATGAACATGTAATTTGCTTTTTGAGCCGATCGTTGACTAAACAAGAACGAAATTACTCGACGACCGAGCGAGAATGTCTAGCTGTTGTGTGGGCATTAGAGAAACTCAGGCCATACCTGGAAGGATCACATTTTACCGTAGTGACAGATCACCACTCACTCGTCTGGCTGAATGATCTGAAAGATCCCTCCGGAAGACTATGTCGTTGGGCAGTCAAGCTGCAACAGCACAGTTTTGACATAATTCATCGAAAAGGTAAAGATCATCTGGTACCTGACTGTTTATCGCGTGGAGTTGAAGTTTCGGATGCGCTGAAACTTTATGCTGCCAATACAGATGCAGATATATCCGATAAATGGTATGTTTCATTGAGAGCTCGAGTCCGATCGAATCCAAGAAAATATCCGGACTGGAGAGTCGAAGAGAACGGTATCCTATCGAAACATGTTGTTCCAAAGTTTCCCAACCTCTCGGATAACGACGATGAGAATTGGAAGCAAGTAGTGCCTAAAAGAGAACGGAAAGCTATTTTAGTAAAAACACATGACGCACCAACCAGTGGACACCCAGGTATAAATAAAACTTACCGCAAATTACTTCAAAAATATTATTGGCCGAAAATGAAGGCAGATGTAGTCGCGTACGTGCATCGATGTACTACGTGTATCGAACATAAAGCTGTGCAATTACGTGCACCTGGTTTTATGGGATCTAGGCCAAAGATTTCGCGACCATTTCAGATGTTAAGTACGGACATTATCGGGCCAATTCCTCGATCTTCGCGTGGGTATCGATTTATTTTGGTTGTTGCTGATTACTACAGCAAGTTTGTTCAGACGTTTCCTCTTCGTTCTGCAACTGCACAAGCCGTGAGTCGAAATATTGAGGAAAATGTATTTTTACTTTTTGGAGTGCCGCAATACCTTATTTGTGACAATGGAGTACAATTTCGTAGTAGACAATTTCGAGCTCTTTGTCAGCAGTATAGCGTTTCGATAATGTACAACGCCCTCTACCATCCGCAGAACAATCCATCTGAAAGAGTCAATCGAGTCATTAAAACTATGTTGTCGTCATATGTAACGCAGAACCAGCGTGTATGGGACAATTACTTACCGTCAATTTCGTGCGCCATCAGAACTCTCGTACATGAAGCCACCGGACATACTCCGTATTTTATCAATTTTGGACGTGAGCACATTATTTCGGGTAACGAATATAAAGCAGGAGCCATCGACGAACATGGTAGGGTTGAATATGACCGAGAAAATATTTTAGAGTTGCGCCCCGCTGGATTTCAACAGTTATATAATGATGTCCGAAAGCGACTGGACAAAGCATATATTCAAAGTAGTAAGCACTACAATTTACGCCGCCGTGAAGTCAAGTATGTTGTCGGTCAAACAGTATGGCGACGTAATTTCGCGCTTTCCAAAGCGGAAGATCATTTCGCAAAGAAACTGGCGCCAAAATATGTTGGGCCGTTCATCATTAAACGTAAGATCGCGAGCACTACTTATGAACTTGGTGACCATAACGGCAAGGAACGAGGGATTTGGCACGTGAAAGACCTCAAACCAGGCCCTTTAGACGACAATGCAACGTTTTCGGATCACGATTAGTTTATTTAGCTACCAGATTAATACATTTTAGTTTTTCGTTTCGTTTTTCATGTTTTCATTCCTCGATGACTTCAGTATTTTTAAAACTGTCGAACATAGTTGCTGAGTTATTGATGATGCTGCTGATGGTTCTATAGATGATGTCGAGTTGATTTAATACTGCATTTCAGTTCTTTTTCTCTCTTCTTTCACTCTTTACTTATTTATTATTAGTTGTGTTAACTCGCTAGTTATTTTCTTTTGATTTATCTTCTTCTCGAATTCTTTGTGTGAGTTTTAATTTCTTCGTAATTAAACCTCAAGGAAGTTAGGGAGGGATTTGTTACGTTCCAATATGCTCCTTTAGTCCTTTTAGTCCTATTCCTTATCCCTTTAACCTAAAATATAATTTAACCAGTTGTAATTTTGTTTAGTAAAATATTTCAGTCAATATAAATACTTACGTAGATTTTATTTTTCATCGTCTCAATAAATAAAACTGTATTTAATCTTATATTTAACTATTTTCCTTTTTGCTTAATTTTGTCAAATTGTTTATTGACAGTAAGTCATTAGTGATGGCGTTAGTTTACTGTTTTGCCGCTGGCGCGCGGTTTGGTTTAGAAATATTGGCGCGTCAATAGTTTACGTTATTGATAAATAGTTTAATTTACATGTTGTTCTCCTTATCTCCACTTTACTTTCCCCAGATTGTAGTTCGTACCAAAATCCTTCGTTACGTATTTTTCTTCGCATTATTTTCTTTCTTTATTTCTCGTTTTTTTATCCTATCGTCGGAACATCGCAATAAAGATTCATGTGTGGAGATCCTTGGATCGTCGCTGCATTAAGAACAATTCAATTAGTAAAATTCGAGAACTGACTGGAGAAATTTATTTAGCTATTTTTTTAACGGTCATTGTGATTTTAGATTTGAAGTTGGAGAGTTAAGTTTATTTATGAAAATTGATTTTACGATTGTTGTGCGATTTCGTGTAAAATTATTACCATTTATTTGGGATTTAAAATAGCTTGACATTGGTGAATATTGTATATTCGTCGGACTAGGTCCGGATTAAATTCCAACCGAGAATTGAATTTTTACTATCCACTTAAAAGCCGCCCAAGAACTAAGGTAATTGCTAAGTATTTCTACCCTTTTGTTTGTCAAAGTCAGTTTCTAATGCAGTGGCATCCCGTCTCTATATATGATCCTAATTACGATATTCTTTTTCAGGCTTTTTTGATTTTTCTTGTTATTTCGATTTTCGATTTTCGATTATCGTAATTGTTTTATTTCTGATCCATTTCTACGTCTGTGCGTCTACGTTTTATGGCTGTTTGGCACTTGTCTCGCCGATTGTTGGAACGGCAAAAAGTGCAAACTCACGCTCCATGAAGTAAGTTCGTGTGACGTCACGGTGTTGGTCCGTCTACCGAAGCTGAGTAGCCGCCATCTTGTAGTGTGACCGTGATACGAGAAACATCGGAACCGCTCGTGCACTTCCGCCCATCGTGCCGACTTCGTCCAACGGACGTGGCGTTTAGTTTCGCCAACGGAAGGAGACACAGCTAAGATTTTTGTTTTATTTATCTGTTTCTTATTTTGTTATTTGACGAGTTATTGGGTTAATATTTTAGTATTCTGTAAAATTTACCGCATTTGTAAAATCCGGTCAAGTGACTTTTGCTTTGTTTAATTTAGCTTATTTTGTTTTTATTTAATTATTTAATTTTGGACTTCACACTAGTGGTGTGTGGTTAGTGACTCACGATAGCTTGTAGGATCTGCGCTTTTATTTCAACTAGGTGTTCGTCCTCGCGACTGTTGGTACCAGCACACCGCTTGCGTCGATTTGCGCCATTGTTTTAATATTTAAGGATTTGTTTATACCTCGCGGTCCTGAAGTTTACCTTGAACACAGCGACCCACGGCTTTCTTTTGTTTACTGAGTTCACTTTTGATAAATTGGCAGCCCTTTTGTTATAGCTTTCTCTCTTGATTGGATTTAATAATTTAATAATTTAATAATTTAATAATTTAATAATTTAATAATTTAATAATTTAATAATTTAATAATTTAATAATTTAATAATTTAATAATTTAATAATTTAATACTTTAATAATTTAATAATTTATTGTTGTTGTCATACTTACCTACATTTTTATTTGAATATAACCCGTCAATTCTCTGTTAATCACATCGTATTTATTTGTTTACGCCTCCCCGACAATCTAATCCTCTTGTTTGCACATTTTCACTTATTATCGTGTTACTTATCAACCTTCACAATTAGGTGTTGGATGAGAGAGCTTTTTTTTTTAATTGTGTGGCGCCCTTATTTCCCAGCAAGAACCACCCCCCTTCTCCACTGAGAGGCCGGACCCCCTCATCCACACGGTAGGGAAAACCGTGATAAAATCACATTTACCGTTCGGCTGTATTTACCACCCTCGAGCGGTACGTGATAAGATATAGTACAAAAATTACTATTTAAATGTATTTCACAAAATTTTCTTGTCAATATTGGGATGCGGACTGTTAACAATATATAATATTCAATATCTTTTAAACGAATAAAGATATAAAAAAAAAACTTTTAAACACAAATTGTTTCCCATTAAATTTCCTACAATCGGTATTTGAACAAATTTTCTCAATCTAAATCGGTTTCAGAGATATTTTAAAATCAAAACTTCTTTTTGCTATAACTTCTAAACTAGAAACAATTTTTTTGTCAAAATTGCCACCATTCGATGCGCCTAAAAATTCTCTACAATTTATATTTAAATAATTTTTTTCTAACTTGCTTGGTTCAGTAGTTATTTACAATTAAAAAATTACACTTTTTTTTTTATTTAAAAAAATTCATTGTATATTAATTGAAGGACGTTAAATACACTCGTCTAAACCGCACTTTAATATCTTTTTTAGTTTTGCAGATATTTTTAATTCAATATTTCATTTCGTTATAACTTCTAAACCGTAAACATTTTGTGGCCCCATTTACACCCTATAACTCTTATTTGAACAATTTTTTTCTAGTTTACTTGGTTTAGAAGTTATTGACCAACCAGCACACATATTAGTAATAACAATGAGTATCACTATGACAACTCATTATTAATTGTAATTATTTCGTAACGATAGTAATGAAACAGTTCGTTTTGTAAATGTCCACGTAGAAGAATGTAGTGAGTGCTCAGTTCTCATATCGTTTGCCATTACCCGCTTTCTGGGTATTAGATGATATTTTATTGACTTTCTTACTGATTGTAAGGTAAGACGGTTGATGCAACGATAATAATCAATTATTAAAAACTGTCTTTGTTATTTTAGAAATGAAGAGATATGATAAAAATGTAATACTTCTGTACAACGCTATGTGCGGCCGCTGGTGGTGTCGAGCTGTTTGAGAAGTAGCGATCTCACGTTCCTGAGCTACGCAGAAGGAGGGACACGTGGGTGGTGGACGCACTCTTTGCGAAATCTACCTAGCCAGAACTCTGGGTCTGGCAATCCCACGTCTCCAGCTACGTAGGTTAGGTTATATTTGGTTAAGTTAGATTTAGTTCCCGGGGTTTGGGCTGACTACCGGGCGCGTCCCCAGGTGGCGGATAGGGGAGTGACCATGTTTCTAGCGAGACATGGCCAGTAGCAGCCATAAGCAGTGGCACTGGAACTAAAACCCCGGCTTGTTTCTGCAAAAGCTGTTGCCGCGGACCAACCTACGCAGGAGGAGGGACACCTGGGTGGAAGACGCGCTCTTTGCGAACTCTACCTAGGCAGAACTCTGGGTGTGGCAATCCCACGTCTCCAGCTACGTAGGGAGCAGTGAGACATCTCCGTCGGACGCTATGTGCGGCCGCTGGTGGTGTCGATCTGTTAGAGAAGTGGTGATCTCACATTTATTGTTATTTTATTAAGAAACAATCAAAAACAATCAACTACATTCAGATATAGTACAAAAATTACTATTTAAATGTATTTCACAAAATTTTCTTGTCAATATTGGGATGCGGACTGCTAACAATATATAATATTCAATATCTTTTAAACGAATAAAGATATAAAAAAAAACTTTTAAACACAAATTGTTTCCCATTAAATTTCCTACAATCGGTATTTGAACAAATTTTCTCAATCTAAATCGGTTTCAGAGATATTTTAAAATCAAAACTTCTTTTTGCTATAACTTCTAAACTAGAAACAATTTTTTTGTCAAAATTGCCACCATTCGATGCGCCTAAAAATTCTCTACAATTTATATTTAAATAATTTTTTTCTAACTTGCTTGGTTCAGCAGTTATTTACAATTAAAAAATTACACTTTTTTTTTTATTTAAAAAAATTCATTGTATATTAATTGAAGGACGTTAAATACACTCGTCTAAACCGCACTTTAATATCTTTTTTAGTTTTGCAGATATTTTTAATTCAATATTTCATTTCGTTATAACTTCTAAACCGTAAACATTTTGTGGCCCCATTTACACCCTATAACTCTTATTTGAACAATTTTTTTCTAGTTTACTTGGTTTAGAAGTTATTGACCAACCAGCACACATATTAGAAATAACAATGAGTATCACTATGACAACTCATTATTAATTGTAATTATTTCGTAACGATAGTAATGAAACAGTTCGTTTTGTAAATGTCCACGTAGAAGAATGTAGTGAGTGCTCAGTTCTCATATCGTTTGCCATTACCCGCTTTCTGGGTATTAGATGATATTTTATTGACTTTCTTACTGATTGTAAGGTAAGACGGTTGATGCAACGATAATAATCAATTATTAAAAACTGTCTTTGTTATTTTAGAAATGAAGAGATATGATAAAAATGTAATACTCCTGTACAACGCTATGTGCGGCCGCTGGTGGTGTCGAGCTGCTTGAGAAGTGGTGATCTCACATTTATTGTTATTTTATTAAGAAACAAACAAAAACAATCAACTACATTCAGATATAGTACAAAAATTACTATTTAAATGTATTTCACAAAATTTTCTTGTCAATATTGGGATGCGGACTGCTAACAATATATAATATTCAATATCTTTTAAACGAATAAAGATATAAAAAAAAACTTTTAAACACAAATTGTTTCCCATTAAATTTCCTACAATCGGTATTTGAACAAATTTTCTCAATCTAAATCGGTTTCAGAGATATTTTAAAATCAAAACTTCTTTTTGCTATAACTTCTAAACTAGAAACAATTTTTTTGTCAAAATTGCCACCATTCGATGCGCCTAAAAATTCTCTACAATTTATATTTAAATAATTTTTTTCTAACTTGCTTGGTTCAGTAGTTATTTACAATTAAAAAATTACACTTTTTTTTTTATTTAAAAAAATTCATTGTATATTAATTGAAGGACGTTAAATACACTCGTCTAAACCGCACTTTAATATCTTTTTTTAGTTTTGCAGATATTTTTAATTCAATATTTCATTTCGTTATAACTTCTAAACCGTAAACATTTTGTGGCCCCATTTACACCCTATAACTCTTATTTGAACAATTTTTTTCTAGTTTACTTGGTTTAGAAGTTATTGACCAACCAGCACACATATTAGTAATAACAATGAGTATCACTATGACAACTCATTATTAATTGTAATTATTTCGTAACGATAGTAATGAAACAGTTCGTTTTGTAAATGTCCACGTAGAAGAATGTAGTGAGTGCTCAGTTCTCATATCGTTTGCCATTACCCGCTTTCTGGGTATTAGATGATATTTTATTGACTTTCTTACTGATTGTAAGGTAAGACGGTTGATGCAACGATAATAATCAATTATTAAAAACTGTCTTTGTTATTTTAGAAATGAAGAGATATGATAAAAATGTAATACTCCTGTACAACGCTATGTGCGGCCGCTGGTGGTGTCGAGCTGTTTGAGAAGTAGCGATCTCACGTTCCTGAGCTACGCAGAAGGAGGGACACGTGGGTGGTGGACGCACTCTTTGCGAAATCTACCTAGCCAGAACTCTGGGTCTGGCAATCCCACGTCTCCAGCTACGTAGGTTAGGTTATATTTGGTTAAGTTAGATTTAGTTCCCGGGGTTTGGGCTGACTACCGGGCGCGTCCCCAGGTGGCGGATAGGGGAGTGACCATGTTTCTAGCGAGACATGGCCAGTAGCAGCCATAAGCAGTGGCACTGGAACTAAAACCCCGGCTTGTTTCTGCAAAAGCTGTTGCCGCGGACCAACCTACGCAGGAGGAGGGACACCTGGGTGGAAGACGCGCTCTTTGCGAACTCTACCTAGGCAGAACTCTGGGTGTGGCAATCCCACGTCTCCAGCTACGTAGGGAGCAGTGAGACATCTCCGTCGGACGCTATGTGCGGCCGCTGGTGGTGTCGATCTGTTAGAGAAGTGGTGATCTCACATTTATTGTTATTTTATTAAGAAACAATCAAAAACAATCAACTACATTCAGATATAGTACAAAAATTACTATTTAAATGTATTTCACAAAATTTTCTTGTCAATATTGGGATGCGGACTGCTAACAATATATAATATTCAATATCTTTTAAACGAATAAAGATATAAAAAAAAACTTTTAAACACAAATTGTTTCCCATTAAATTTCCTACAATCGGTATTTGAACAAATTTTCTCAATCTAAATCGGTTTCAGAGATATTTTAAAATCAAAACTTCTTTTTGCTATAACTTCTAAACTAGAAACAATTTTTTTTGTCAAAATTGCCACCATTCGATGCGCCTAAAAATTCTCTACAATTTATATTTAAATAATTTTTTTCTAACTTGCTTGGTTCAGCAGTTATTTACAATTAAAAAATTACACTTTTTTTTTTATTTAAAAAAATTCATTGTATATTAATTGAAGGACGTTAAATACACTCGTCTAAACCGCACTTTAATATCTTTTTTAGTTTTGCAGATATTTTTAATTCAATATTTCATTTCGTTATAACTTCTAAACCGTAAACATTTTGTGGCCCCATTTACACCCTATAACTCTTATTTGAACAATTTTTTTCTAGTTTACTTGGTTTAGAAGTTATTGACCAACCAGCACACATATTAGTAATAACAATGAGTATCACTATGACAACTCATTATTAATTGTAATTATTTCGTAACGATAGTAATGAAACAGTTCGTTTTGTAAATGTCCACGTAGAAGAATGTAGTGAGTGCTCAGTTCTCATATCGTTTGCCATTACCCGCTTTCTGGGTATTAGATGATATTTTATTGACTTTCTTACTGATTGTAAGGTAAGACGGTTGATGCAACGATAATAATCAATTATTAAAAACTGTCTTTGTTATTTTAGAAATGAAGAGATATGATAAAAATGTAATACTCCTGTACAACGCTATGTGCGGCCGCTGGTGGTGTCGAGCTGTTTGAGAAGTAGCGATCTCACGTTCCTGAGCTACGCAGAAGGAGGGACACGTGGGTGGTGGACGCACTCTTTGCGAAATCTACCTAGCCAGAACTCTGGGTCTGGCAATCCCACGTCTCCAGCTACGTAGGTTAGGTTATATTTGGTTAAGTTAGATTTAGTTCCCGGGGTTTGGGCTGACTACCGGGCGCGTCCCCAGGTGGCGGATAGGGGAGTGACCATGTTTCTAGCGAGACATGGCCAGTAGCAGCCATAAGCAGTGGCACTGGAACTAAAACCCCGGCTTGTTTCTGCAAAAGCTGTTGCCGCGGACCAACCTACGCAGGAGGAGGGACACCTGGGTGGAAGACGCGCTCTTTGCGAACTCTACCTAGGCAGAACTCTGGGTGTGGCAATCCCACGTCTCCAGCTACGTAGGGAGCAGTGAGACATCTCCGTCGGACGCTATGTGCGGCCGCTGGTGGTGTCGATCTGTTAGAGAAGTGGTGATCTCACATTTATTGTTATTTTATTAAGAAACAATCAAAAACAATCAACTACATTCAGATATAGTACAAAAATTACTATTTAAATGTATTTCACAAAATTTTCTTGTCAATATTGGGATGCGGACTGCTAACAATATATAATATTCAATATCTTTTAAACGAATAAAGATATAAAAAAAAACTTTTAAACACAAATTGTTTCCCATTAAATTTCCTACAATCGGTATTTGAACAAATTTTCTCAATCTAAATCGGTTTCAGAGATATTTTAAAATCAAAACTTCTTTTTGCTATAACTTCTAAACTAGAAACAATTTTTTTTGTCAAAATTGCCACCATTCGATGCGCCTAAAAATTCTCTACAATTTATATTTAAATAATTTTTTTCTAACTTGCTTGGTTCAGCAGTTATTTACAATTAAAAAATTACACTTTTTTTTTTATTTAAAAAAATTCATTGTATATTAATTGAAGGACGTTAAATACACTCGTCTAAACCGCACTTTAATATCTTTTTTAGTTTTGCAGATATTTTTAATTCAATATTTCATTTCGTTATAACTTCTAAACCGTAAACATTTTGTGGCCCCATTTACACCCTATAACTCTTATTTGAACAATTTTTTTCTAGTTTACTTGGTTTAGAAGTTATTGACCAACCAGCACACATATTAGAAATAACAATGAGTATCACTATGACAACTCATTATTAATTGTAATTATTTCGTAACGATAGTAATGAAACAGTTCGTTTTGTAAATGTCCACGTAGAAGAATGTAGTGAGTGCTCAGTTCTCATATCGTTTGCCATTACCCGCTTTCTGGGTATTAGATGATATTTTATTGACTTTCTTACTGATTGTAAGGTAAGACGGTTGATGCAACGATAATAATCAATTATTAAAAACTGTCTTTGTTATTTTAGAAATGAAGAGATATGATAAAAATGTAATACTCCTGTACAACGCTATGTGCGGCCGCTGGTGGTGTCGAGCTGTTTGAGAAGTGGTGATCTCACATTTATTGTTATTTTATTAAGAAACAAACAAAAACAATCAACTACATTCAGATATAGTACAAAAATTACTATTTAAATGTATTTCACAAAATTTTCTTGTCAATATTGGGATGCGGACTGCTAACAATATATAATATTCAATATCTTTTAAACGAATAAAGATATAAAAAAAAACTTTTAAACACAAATTGTTTCCCATTAAATTTCCTACAATCGGTATTTGAACAAATTTTCTCAATCTAAATCGGTTTCAGAGATATTTTAAAATCAAAACTTCTTTTTGCTATAACTTCTAAACTAGAAACAATTTTTTTGTCAAAATTGCCACCATTCGATGCGCCTAAAAATTCTCTACAATTTATATTTAAATAATTTTTTTCTAACTTGCTTGGTTCAGTAGTTATTTACAATTAAAAAATTACACTTTTTTTTTTATTTAAAAAAATTCATTGTATATTAATTGAAGGACGTTAAATACACTCGTCTAAACCGCACTTTAATATCTTTTTTAGTTTTGCAGATATTTTTAATTCAATATTTCATTTCGTTATAACTTCTAAACCGTAAACATTTTGTGGCCCCATTTACACCCTATAACTCTTATTTGAACAATTTTTTTCTAGTTTACTTGGTTTAGAAGTTATTGACCAACCAGCACACATATTAGTAATAACAATGAGTATCACTATGACAACTCATTATTAATTGTAATTATTTCGTAACGATAGTAATGAAACAGTTCGTTTTGTAAATGTCCACGTAGAAGAATGTAGTGAGTGCTCAGTTCTCATATCGTTTGCCATTACCCGCTTTCTGGGTATTAGATGATATTTTATTGACTTTCTTACTGATTGTAAGGTAAGACGGTTGATGCAACGATAATAATCAATTATTAAAAACTGTCTTTGTTATTTTAGAAATGAAGAGATATGATAAAAATGTAATACTCCTGTACAACGCTATGTGCGGCCGCTGGTGGTGTCGAGCTGTTTGAGAAGTAGCGATCTCACGTTCCTGAGCTACGCAGAAGGAGGGACACGTGGGTGGTGGACGCACTCTTTGCGAAATCTACCTAGCCAGAACTCTGGGTCTGGCAATCCCACGTCTCCAGCTACGTAGGTTAGGTTATATTTGGTTAAGTTAGATTTAGTTCCCGGGGTTTGGGCTGACTACCGGGCGCGTCCCCAGGTGGCGGATAGGGGAGTGACCATGTTTCTAGCGAGACATGGCCAGTAGCAGCCATAAGCAGTGGCACTGGAACTAAAACCCCGGCTTGTTTCTGCAAAAGCTGTTGCCGCGGACCAACCTACGCAGGAGGAGGGACACCTGGGTGGAAGACGCGCTCTTTGCGAACTCTACCTAGGCAGAACTCTGGGTGTGGCAATCCCACGTCTCCAGCTACGTAGGGAGCAGTGAGACATCTCCGTCGGACGCTATGTGCGGCCGCTGGTGGTGTCGATCTGTTAGAGAAGTGGTGATCTCACATTTATTGTTATTTTATTAAGAAACAATCAAAAACAATCAACTACATTCAGATATAGTACAAAAATTACTATTTAAATGTATTTCACAAAATTTTCTTGTCAATATTGGGATGCGGACTGCTAACAATATATAATATTCAATATCTTTTAAACGAATAAAGATATAAAAAAAAAACTTTTAAACACAAATTGTTTCCCATTAAATTTCCTACAATCGGTATTTGAACAAATTTTCTCAATCTAAATCGGTTTCAGAGATATTTTAAAATCAAAACTTCTTTTTGCTATAACTTCTAAACTAGAAACAATTTTTTTGTCAAAATTGCCACCATTCGATGCGCCTAAAAATTCTCTACAATTTATATTTAAATAATTTTTTTCTAACTTGCTTGGTTCAGTAGTTATTTACAATTAAAAAATTACACTTTTTTTTTTATTTAAAAAAATTCATTGTATATTAATTGAAGGACGTTAAATACACTCGTCTAAACCGCACTTTAATATCTTTTTTAGTTTTGCAGATATTTTTAATTCAATATTTCATTTCGTTATAACTTCTAAACCGTAAACATTTTGTGGCCCCATTTACACCCTATAACTCTTATTTGAACAATTTTTTTCTAGT
Source organism: Pterostichus madidus (assembly GCA_911728475.2). Lineage (NCBI taxonomy): Eukaryota > Metazoa > Arthropoda > Insecta > Coleoptera > Carabidae > Pterostichus > Pterostichus madidus. Next base: position 17,767,683 of record OU452318.1, read on the forward strand.
TTACTTGGTTTAGAAGTTATTGACCAACCAGCACACATATTAGTAATAACAATGAGTATCACTATGACAACTCATTATTAATTGTAATTATTTCGTAACGATAGTAATGAAACAGTTCGTTTTGTAAATGTCCACGTAGAAGAATGTAGTGAGTGCTCAGTTCTCATATCGTTTGCCATTACCCGCTTTCTGGGTATTAGATGATATTTTATTGACATTCTTACTGATTGTAAGGTAAGACGGTTGATGCAACGATAATAATCAATTATTAAAAACTGTCTTTGTTATTTTAGAAATGAAGAGATATGATAAAAATTTAATACTCCTGTACAACGCTATGTGCGGCCGCTGGTGGTGTCGAGCTGTTTGAGAAGTAGCGATCTCACGTTCCTGAGCTACGCAGAAGGAGGGACACGTGGGTGGTGGACGCACTCTTTGCGAAATCTACCTAGCCAGAACTCTGGGTCTGGCAATCCCACGTCTCCAGCTACGTAGGTTAGGTTATATTTGGTTAAGTTAGATTTAGTTCCCGGGGTTTGGGCTGACTACCGGGCGCGTCCCCAGGTGGCGGATAGGGGAGTGACCATGTTTCTAGCGAGACATGGCCAGTAGCAGCCATAAGCAGTGGCACTGGAACTAAAACCCCGGCTTGTTTCTGCAAAAGCTGTTGCCGCGGACCAACCTACGCAGGAGGAGGGACACCTGGGTGGAAGACGCGCTCTTTGCGAACTCTACCTAGGCAGAACTCTGGGTGTGGCAATCCCACGTCTCCAGCTACGTAGGGAGCAGTGAGACATCTCCGTCGGACGCTATGTGCGGCCGCTGGTGGTGTCGATCTGTTAGAGAAGTGGTGATCTCACATTTATTGTTATTTTATTAAGAAACAATCAAAAACAATCAACTACATTCAGATATAGTACAAAAATTACTATTTAAATGTATTTCACAAAATTTTCTTGTCAATATTGGGATGCGGACTGCTAACAATATATAATATTCAATATCTTTTAAACGAATAAAGATATAAAAAAAAACTTTTAAACACAAATTGTTTCCCATTAAATTTCCTACAATCGGTATTTGAACAAATTTTCTCAATCTAAATCGGTTTCAGAGATATTTTAAAATCAAAACTTCTTTTTGCTATAACTTCTAAACTAGAAACAATTTTTTTTGTCAAAATTGCCACCATTCGATGCGCCTAAAAATTCTCTACAATTTATATTTAAATAATTTTTTTCTAACTTGCTTGGTTCAGCAGTTATTTACAATTAAAAAATTACACTTTTTTTTTTATTTAAAAAAATTCATTGTATATTAATTGAAGGACGTTAAATACACTCGTCTAAACCGCACTTTAATATCTTTTTTAGTTTTGCAGATATTTTTAATTCAATATTTCATTTCGTTATAACTTCTAAACCGTAAACATTTTGTGGCCCCATTTACACCCTATAACTCTTATTTGAACAATTTTTTTCTAGTTTACTTGGTTTAGAAGTTATTGACCAACCAGCACACATATTAGTAATAACAATGAGTATCACTATGACAACTCATTATTAATTGTAATTATTTCGTAACGATAGTAATGAAACAGTTCGTTTTGTAAATGTCCACGTAGAAGAATGTAGTGAGTGCTCAGTTCTCATATCGTTTGCCATTACCCGCTTTCTGGGTATTAGATGATATTTTATTGACATTCTTACTGATTGTAAGGTAAGACGGTTGATGCAACGATAATAATCAATTATTAAAAACTGTCTTTGTTATTTTAGAAATGAAGAGATATGATAAAAATTTAATACTCCTGTACAACGCTATGTGCGGCCGCTGGTGGTGTCGAGCTGTTTGAGAAGTAGCGATCTCACGTTCCTGAGCTACGCAGAAGGAGGGACACGTGGGTGGTGGACGCACTCTTTGCGAAATCTACCTAGCCAGAACTCTGGGTCTGGCAATCCCACGTCTCCAGCTACGTAGGTTAGGTTATATTTGGTTAAGTTAGATTTAGTTCCCGGGGTTTGGGCTGACTACCGGGCGCGTCCCCAGGTGGCGGATAGGGGAGTGACCATGTTTCTAGCGAGACATGGCCAGTAGCAGCCATAAGCAGTGGCACTGGAACTAAAACCCCGGCTTGTTTCTGCAAAAGCTGTTGCCGCGGACCAACCTACGCAGGAGGAGGGACACGTGGGTGGTAGACGCGCTCTTTGCGAACTCTACCTAGGCAGAACTCTGGGTGTGGCAATCCCACGTCTCCAGCTACGTAGGGAGCAGTGAGACATCTCCGTCGGACGCTATGTGCGGCCGCTGGTGGTGTCGATCTGTTAGAGAAGTGGTGATCTCACATTTATTGTTATTTTATTAAGAAACAATCAAAAACAATCAACTACATTCAGATATAGTACAAAAATTACTATTTAAATGTATTTCACAAAATTTTCTTGTCAATATTGGGATGCGGACTGCTAACAATATATAATATTCAATATCTTTTAAACGAATAAAGATATAAAAAAAAACTTTTAAACACAAATTGTTTCCCATTAAATTTCCTACAATCGGTATTTGAACAAATTTTCTCAATCTAAATCGGTTTCAGAGATATTTTAAAATCAAAACTTCTTTTTGCTATAACTTCTAAACTAGAAACAATTTTTTTGTCAAAATTGCCACCATTCGATGCGCCTAAAAATTCTCTACAATTTATATTTAAATAATTTTTTTCTAACTTGCTTGGTTCAGCAGTTATTTACAATTAAAAAATTACACTTTTTTTTTTATTTAAAAAAATTCATTGTATATTAATTGAAGGACGTTAAATACACTCGTCTAAACCGCACTTTAATATCTTTTTTAGTTTTGCAGATATTTTTAATTCAATATTTCATTTCGTTATAACTTCTAAACCGTAAACATTTTGTGGCCCCATTTACACCCTATAACTCTTATTTGAACAATTTTTTTCTAGTTTACTTGGTTTAGAAGTTATTGACCAACCAGCACACATATTAGTAATAACAATGAGTATCACTATGACAACTCATTATTAATTGTAATTATTTCGTAACGATAGTAATGAAACAGTTCGTTTTGTAAATGTCCACGTAGAAGAATGTAGTGAGTGCTCAGTTTTCATATCGTTTGCCATTACCCGCTTTCTGGGTATTAGATGATATTTTATTGACATTCTTACTGATTGTAAGGTAAGACGGTTGATGCAACGATAATAATCAATTATTAAAAACTGTCTTTGTTATTTTAGAAATGAAGAGATATGATAAAAATGTAATACTCCTGTACAACGCTATGTGCGGCCGCTGGTGGTGTCGAGCTGTTTGAGAAGTAGCGATATCACGTTCCTGAGCTACGCAGAAGGAGGGACACGTGGGTGGTGGACGCACTCTTTGCGAAATCTACCTAGCCAGAACTCTGGGTCTGGCAATCCCACGTCTCCAGCTACGTAGGTTAGGTTATATTTGGTTAAGTTAGATTTAGTTCCCGGGGTTTGGGCTGACTACCGGGCGCGTCCCCAGGTGGCGGATAGGGGAGTGACCATGTTTCTAGCGAGACATGGCCAGTAGCAGCCATAAGCAGTGGCACTGGAACTAAAACCCCGGCTTGTTTCTGCAAAAGCTGTTGCCGCGGACCAACCTACGCAGGAGGAGGGACACCTGGGTGGAAGACGCGCTCTTTGCGAACTCTACCTAGGCAGAACTCTGGGTGTGGCAATCCCACGTCTCCAGCTACGTAGGGAGCAGTGAGACATCTCCGTCGGACGCTATGTGCGGCCGCTGGTGGTGTCGATCTGTTAGAGAAGTGGTGATCTCACATTTATTGTTATTTTATTAAGAAACAATCAAAAACAATCAACTACATTCAGATATAGTACAAAAATTACTATTTAAATGTATTTCACAAAATTTTCTTGTCAATATTGGGATGCGGACTGCTAACAATATATAATATTCAATATCTTTTAAACGAATAAAGATATAAAAAAAAAACTTTTAAACACAAATTGTTTCCCATTAAATTTCCTACAATCGGTATTTGAACAAATTTTCTCAATCTAAATCGGTTTCAGAGATATTTTAAAATCAAAACTTCTTTTTGCTATAACTTCTAAACTAGAAACAATTTTTTTGTCAAAATTGCCACCATTCGATGCGCCTAAAAATTCTCTACAATTTATATTTAAATAATTTTTTTCTAACTTGCTTGGTTCAGTAGTTATTTACAATTAAAAAATTACACTTTTTTTTTTATTTAAAAAAATTCATTGTATATTAATTGAAGGACGTTAAATACACTCGTCTAAACCGCACTTTAATATCTTTTTTAGTTTTGCAGATATTTTTAATTCAATATTTCATTTCGTTATAACTTCTAAACCGTAAACATTTTGTGGCCCCATTTACACCCTATAACTCTTATTTGAACAATTTTTTTCTAGTTTACTTGGTTTAGAAGTTATTGACCAACCAGCACACATATTAGTAATAACAATGAGTATCACTATGACAACTCATTATTAATTGTAATTATTTCGTAACGATAGTAATGAAACAGTTCGTTTTGTAAATGTCCACGTAGAAGAATGTAGTGAGTGCTCAGTTCTCATATCGTTTGCCATTACCCGCTTTCTGGGTATTAGATGATATTTTATTGACTTTCTTACTGATTGTAAGGTAAGACGGTTGATGCAACGATAATAATCAATTATTAAAAACTGTCTTTGTTATTTTAGAAATGAAGAGATATGATAAAAATTTAATACTCCTGTACAACGCTATGTGCGGCCGCTGGTGGTGTCGAGCTGTTTGAGAAGTAGCGATCTCACGTTCCTGAGCTACGCAGAAGGAGGGACACGTGGGTGGTGGACGCACTCTTTGCGAAATCTACCTAGCCAGAACTCTGGGTCTGGCAATCCCACGTCTCCAGCTACGTAGGTTAGGTTATATTTGGTTAAGTTAGATTTAGTTCCCGGGGTTTGGGCTGACTACCGGGCGCGTCCCCAGGTGGCGGATAGGGGAGTGACCATGTTTCTAGCGAGACATGGCCAGTAGCAGCCATAAGCAGTGGCACTGGAACTAAAACCCCGGCTTGTTTCTGCAAAAGCTGTTGCCGCGGACCAACCTACGCTGGAGGAGGGACACCTGGGTGGAAGACGCGCTCTTTGCGAACTCTACCTAGGCAGAACTCTGGGTGTGGCAATCCCACGTCTCCAGCTACGTAGGGAGCAGTGAGACATCTCCGTCGGACGCTATGTGCGGCCGCTGGTGGTGTCGATCTGTTAGAGAAGTGGTGATCTCACATTTATTGTTATTTTATTAAGAAACAATCAAAAACAATCAACTACATTCAGATATAGTACAAAAATTACTATTTAAATGTATTTCACAAAATTTTCTTGTCAATATTGGGATGCGGACTGCTAACAATATATAATATTCAATATCTTTTAAACGAATAAAGATATAAAAAAAAACTTTTAAACACAAATTGTTTCCCATTAAATTTCCTACAATCGGTATTTGAACAAATTTTCTCAATCTAAATCGGTTTCAGAGATATTTTAAAATCAAAACTTCTTTTTGCTATAACTTCTAAACTAGAAACAATTTTTTTGTCAAAATTGCCACCATTCGATGCGCCTAAAAATTCTCTACAATTTATATTTAAATAATTTTTTTCTAACTTGCTTGGTTCAGCAGTTATTTACAATTAAAAAATTACACTTTTTTTTTTATTTAAAAAAATTCATTGTATATTAATTGAAGGACGTTAAATACACTCGTCTAAACCGCACTTTAATATCTTTTTTAGTTTTGCAGATATTTTTAATTCAATATTTCATTTCGTTATAACTTCTAAACCGTAAACATTTTGTGGCCCCATTTACACCCTATAACTCTTATTTGAACAATTTTTTTCTAGTTTACTTGGTTTAGAAGTTATTGACCAACCAGCACACATATTAGTAATAACAATGAGTATCACTATGACAACTCATTATTAATTGTAATTATTTCGTAACGATAGTAATGAAACAGTTCGTTTTGTAAATGTCCACGTAGAAGAATGTAGTGAGTGCTCAGTTCTCATATCGTTTGCCATTACCCGCTTTCTGGGTATTAGATGATATTTTATTGACATTCTTACTGATTGTAAGGTAAGACGGTTGATGCAACGATAATAATCAATTATTAAAAACTGTCTTTGTTATTTTAGAAATGAAGAGATATGATAAAAATTTAATACTCCTGTACAACGCTATGTGCGGCCGCTGGTGGTGTCGAGCTGTTTGAGAAGTAGCGATCTCACGTTCCTGAGCTACGCAGAAGGAGGGACACGTGGGTGGTGGACGCACTCTTTGCGAAATCTACCTAGCCAGAACTCTGGGTCTGGCAATCCCACGTCTCCAGCTACGTAGGTTAGGTTATATTTGGTTAAGTTAGATTTAGTTCCCGGGGTTTGGGCTGACTACCGGGCGCGTCCCCAGGTGGCGGATAGGGGAGTGACCATGTTTCTAGCGAGACATGGCCAGTAGCAGCCATAAGCAGTGGCACTGGAACTAAAACCCCGGCTTGTTTCTGCAAAAGCTGTTGCCGCGGACCAACCTACGCAGGAGGAGGGACACCTGGGTGGAAGACGCGCTCTTTGCGAACTCTACCTAGGCAGAACTCTGTGTGTGGCAATCCCACGTCTCCAGCTACGTAGGGAGCAGTGAGACATCTCCGTCGGACGCTATGTGCGGCCGCTGGTGGTGTCGATCTGTTAGAGAAGTGGTGATCTCACATTTATTGTTATTTTATTAAGAAACAATCAAAAACAATCAACTACATTCAGATATAGTACAAAAATTACTATTTAAATGTATTTCACAAAATTTTCTTGTCAATATTGGGATGCGGACTGCTAACAATATATAATATTCAATATCTTTTAAACGAATAAAGATATAAAAAAAAACTTTTAAACACAAATTGTTTCCCATTAAATTTCCTACAATCGGTATTTGAACAAATTTTCTCAATCTAAATCGGTTTCAGAGATATTTTAAAATCAAAACTTCTTTTTGCTATAACTTCTAAACTAGAAACAATTTTTTTGTCAAAATTGCCACCATTCGATGCGCCTAAAAATTCTCTACAATTTATATTTAAATAATTTTTTTCTAACTTGCTTGGTTCAGTAGTTATTTACAATTAAAAAATTACACTTTTTTTTTTATTTAAAAAAATTCATTGTATATTAATTGAAGGACGTTAAATACACTCGTCTAAACCGCACTTTAATATCTTTTTTAGTTTTGCAGATATTTTTAATTCAATATTTCATTTCGTTATAACTTCTAAACCGTAAACATTTTGTGGCCCCATTTACACCCTATAACTCTTATTTGAACAATTTTTTTCTAGTTTACTTGGTTTAGAAGTTATTGACCAACCAGCACACATATTAGTAATAACAATGAGTATCACTATGACAACTCATTATTAATTGTAATTATTTCGTAACGATAGTAATGAAACAGTTCGTTTTGTAAATGTCCACGTAGAAGAATGTAGTGAGTGCTCAGTTCTCATATCGTTTGCCATTACCCGCTTTCTGGGTATTAGATGATATTTTATTGACTTTCTTACTGATTGTAAGGTAAGACGGTTGATGCAACGATAATAATCAATTATTAAAAACTGTCTTTGTTATTTTAGAAATGAAGAGATATGATAAAAATTTAATACTCCTGTACAACGCTATGTGCGGCCGCTGGTGGTGTCGAGCTGTTTGAGAAGTAGCGATCTCACGTTCCTGAGCTACGCAGAAGGAGGGACACGTGGGTGGTGGACGCACTCTTTGCGAAATCTACCTAGCCAGAACTCTGGGTCTGGCAATCCCACGTCTCCAGCTACGTAGGTTAGGTTATATTTGGTTAAGTTAGATTTAGTTCCCGGGGTTTGGGCTGACTACCGGGCGCGTCCCCAGGTGGCGGATAGGGGAGTGACCATGTTTCTAGCGAGACATGGCCAGTAGCAGCCATAAGCAGTGGCACTGGAACTAAAACCCCGGCTTGTTTCTGCAAAAGCTGTTGCCGCGGACCAACCTACGCAGGAGGAGGGACACCTGGGTGGAAGACGCGCTCTTTGCGAACTCTACCTAGGCAGAACTCTGGGTGTGGCAATCCCACGTCTCCAGCTACGTAGGGAGCAGTGAGACATCTCCGTCGGACGCTATGTGCGGCCGCTGGTGGTGTCGATCTGTTAGAGAAGTGGTGATCTCACATTTATTGTTATTTTATTAAGAAACAATCAAAAACAATCAACTACATTCAGATATAGTACAAAAATTACTATTTAAATGTATTTCACAAAATTTTCTTGTCAATATTGGGATGCGGACTGCTAACAATATATAATATTCAATATCTTTTAAACGAATAAAGATATAAAAAAAAACTTTTAAACACAAATTGTTTCCCATTAAATTTCCTACAATCGGTATTTGAACAAATTTTCTCAATCTAAATCGGTTTCAGAGATATTTTAAAATCAAAACTTCTTTTTGCTATAACTTCTAAACTAGAAACAATTTTTTTGTCAAAATTGCCACCATTCGATGCGCCTAAAAATTCTCTACAATTTATATTTAAATAATTTTTTTCTAACTTGCTTGGTTCAGTAGTTATTTACAATTAAAAAATTACACTTTTTTTTTTATTTAAAAAAATTCATTGTATATTAATTGAAGGACGTTAAATACACTCGTCTAAACCGCACTTTAATATCTTTTTTAGTTTTGCAGATATTTTTAATTCAATATTTCATTTCGTTATAACTTCTAAACCGTAAACATTTTGTGGCCCCATTTACACCCTATAACTCTTATTTGAACAATTTTTTTCTAGTTTACTTGGTTTAGAAGTTATTGACCAACCAGCACACATATTAGTAATAACAATGAGTATCACTATGACAACTCATTATTAATTGTAATTATTTCGTAACGATAGTAATGAAACAGTTCGTTTTGTAAATGTCCACGTAGAAGAATGTAGTGAGTGCTCAGTTCTCATATCGTTTGCCATTACCCGCTTTCTGGGTATTAGATGATATTTTATTGACTTTCTTACTGATTGTAAGGTAAGACGGTTGATGCAACGATAATAATCAATTATTAAAAACTGTCTTTGTTATTTTAGAAATGAAGAGATATGATAAAAATTTAATACTCCTGTACAACGCTATGTGCGGCCGCTGGTGGTGTCGAGCTGTTTGAGAAGTAGCGATCTCACGTTCCTGAGCTACGCAGAAGGAGGGACACGTGGGTGGTGGACGCACTCTTTGCGAAATCTACCTAGCCAGAACTCTGGGTCTGGCAATCCCACGTCTCCAGCTACGTAGGTTAGGTTATATTTGGTTAAGTTAGATTTAGTTCCCGGGGTTTGGGCTGACTACCGGGCGCGTCCCCAGGTGGCGGATAGGGGAGTGACCATGTTTCTAGCGAGACATGGCCAGTAGCAGCCATAAGCAGTGGCACTGGAACTAAAACCCCGGCTTGTTTCTGCAAAAGCTGTTGCCGCGGACCAACCTACGCAGGAGGAGGGACACCTGGGTGGAAGACGCGCTCTTTGCGAACTCTACCTAGGCAGAACTCTGGGTGTGGCAATCCCACGTCTCCAGCTACGTAGGGAGCAGTGAGACATCTCCGTCGGACGCTATGTGCGGCCGCTGGTGGTGTCGATCTGTTAGAGAAGTGGTGATCTCACATTTATTGTTATTTTATTAAGAAACAATCAAAAACAATCAACTACATTCAGATATAGTACAAAAATTACTATTTAAATGTATTTCACAAAATTTTCTTGTCAATATTGGGATGCGGACTGCTAACAATATATAATATTCAATATCTTTTAAACGAATAAAGATATAAAAAAAAACTTTTAAACACAAATTGTTTCCCATTAAATTTCCTACAATCGGTATTTGAACAAATTTTCTCAATCTAAATCGGTTTCAGAGATATTTTAAAATCAAAACTTCTTTTTGCTATAACTTCTAAACTAGAAACAATTTTTTTGTCAAAATTGCCACCATTCGATGCGCCTAAAAATTCTCTACAATTTATATTTAAATGATGTTTTTCTAACTTGCTTGGTTCAGTAGTTATTTACAATTAAAAAATTACACTTTTTTTTTTATTTAAAAAAATTCATTGTATATTAATTGAAGGACGTTAAATACACTCGTCTAAACCGCACTTTAATATCTTTTTTAGTTTTGCAGATATTTTTAATTCAATATTTCATTTCGTTATAACTTCTAAACCGTAAACATTTTGTGGCCCCATTTACACCCTATAACTCTTATTTGAACAATTTTTTTCTAGTTTACTTGGTTTAGAAGTTATTGACCAACCAGCACACATATTAGTAATAACAATGAGTATCACTATGACAACTCATTATTAATTGTAATTATTTCGTAACGATAGTAATGAAACAGTTCGTTTTGTAAATGTCCACGTAGAAGAATGTAGTGAGTGCTCAGTTCTCATATCGTTTGCCATTACCCGCTTTCTGGGTATTAGATGATATTTTATTGACTTTCTTACTGATTGTAAGGTAAGACGGTTGATGCAACGATAATAATCAATTATTAAAAACTGTCTTTGTTATTTTAGAAATGAAGAGATATGATAAAAATTTAATACTCCTGTACAACGCTATGTGCGGCCGCTGGTGGTGTCCAGCTGTTTGAGAAGTAGCGATCTCACGTTCCTGAGCTACGCAGAAGGAGGGACACGTGGGTGGTGGACGCACTCTTTGCGAAATCTACCTAGCCAGAACTCTGGGTCTGGCAATCCCACGTCTCCAGCTACGTAGGTTAGGTTATATTTGGTTAAGTTAGATTTAGTTCCCGGGGTTTGGGCTGACTACCGGGCGCGTCCCCAGGTGGCGGATAGGGGAGTGACCATGTTTCTAGCGAGACATGGCCAGTAGCAGCCATAAGCAGTGGCACTGGAACTAAAACCCCGGCTTGTTTCTGCAAAAGCTGTTGCCGCGGACCAACCTACGCAGGAGGAGGGACACCTGGGTGGAAGACGCGCTCTTTGCGAACTCTACCTAGGCAGAACTCTGGGTGTGGCAATCCCACGTCTCCAGCTACGTAGGGAGCAGTGAGACAT